>CAWUFW010004405.1:0-1200000 GCA_963921515.1 Calotriton arnoldi | reverse complement strand
ATACACAAGGCTGTGGGATGCAACACCAGAGAAGCCAGTCACACTCCCCCTCATGTCACAGTAGAAGGAGATGAGGGAGTGGGCGTTAAAAGAAATAGGCATCAATTCCTGGTAGTTCCAGATAGTTGGCATGTAGGTGTAATATTTTATTGATAGGTCTGTGAAACAATATGTGTCTCAAATGATTGCTAGGATAGGCCAGTGGGACAAAAAAGGTCCATTGGGTATCCGGTGTAATCCGTGCAATGGGCTTCGCAGGTAGTGTGCACTGCCTGGTAGCAGGCGCTGGTGCTATTGTTGTTAGTCCACTCTAGCACCACTAGAGGAGTTTTGATGGCACCAGTCCCCAATGCAAACAGCCACCCCGGCAATCAAAACCAGCCATGCAGGAGGAGGGTGGGTGCTCGCCCCCCACTGCAACCTCCCAGTACCCAGCCAGGGACTCACTCTAGCGATGCCCATGCTCGAGGACCTTCAAAGAGCGTGGCTGGTCCATAGGATAAATAGAGGGGCGCAACCCCCAGAAGGTGAAGTGGCACACCTCTAGGTGACTGGCAGGCACCACCAGTATCCTCAGGCAGCGCAGACGTGTAGGCATACCTCAACACCAACAGGAAAGTTAAGTATATTGTAGGTCACCACAGCACATATGTAGAAGAGGGACGCTCACCTCAGGTCCCCCCAGGGAGGAGGAGGCTGCTGGGACCGGCAAGAAAGTGTGAGGTAGGGCCCATGGGTGATGCCAAGGGAACGCCTTCTCCAATGGATCAGGGCTGCATGAAGGGGGAGGGGTAACCCATGCTTCACAGGTCCTGGATGGGCCCGACTGCTCCCTATCAGGGGCGCAGTCCGCAGCAGTGCTCACCAGTTCCGGTTCCACCCTTGCACCTCTGAGAAACGACCTCAGCTCAGGCCTTTAGCCGCACCCTCAAGTGTCCACCATGATGGTAGGCCACTGCCATTCCAGGAAGAATGCAGAACTTGCCCCCCATCGTTGGCACCACAGGCACCCCCCACCCCCCCGGACAGCAGATTGAGCTTGATGAGGAGGTTTTAATCAGGATAAAAACAGGCTAGTGATGGAACTCGTCTAAGCTGCGTCCGTTATGGCCGCCATCTTGGCCACGTCCCCTTCAGACATGTTGTTTTTATTTATTTTTAAATAATATGTTTCTTAGTCTTTCAGCCCACAAAATGAATTGATTTAAAATACAGTTAAAAGAAAGACTGACTGACATCTTTTTTATTAAAAATGTATTAAACATTTTTATAACTATCACTATTATTAAATATTGCATTGTGCGAATTACTGAAATATACACTACATTAAAAATATGGGGGATTTTTGTAGAAAGATGATAACAGGGTCACTTTATAAATTTCAGTGTTTTGACTCTTTGGCAAATTCAGTAAGTTTACCTAAGTGGAGCCAGGCCCTACGGCCAACCTCACGCAATACACGACTGAAGCACTGCCAGGCCCTGCAGCCAAGCACACACTGGGGGATTGACTGCCTGTGGGGCAGGGGGAGTCGGATGCAGCCAAGCCCTGCATTCAACCCCATGCTGTGCATGGCCAACTCAAGGCAGTGAAAATAATTGAAAGTTTGAGCGTAAAGTTTGTGAAAGCAAGTAGTATTAGTATACAGTAGTCAAACAATGTGCAAAAGAAGTGCAAAATATAAAAAGCTGTCCCAAATGCATCATGTAAAACATAATGTACATTCTCTATGTGATGGAAGAATGCATAGAGCTGCAGGCTCATGAAAAGGAACATAGGAGGAGAAGGAGGGAGAGGACATTTTTTTAATGGGGCTGAATGCATTCAACATTGAGGAAGAGATACATAGGATGTACGGATTTTCCAGGGTGGTACAACTTGGTTTATTGGCCAAACAAATATGTTGTACTTTCCCTACACATGTGTAGGTTCTCCCAGCCGTTCTTCTTATGGATTGTGACTGGAATCATCAATGACATAGATCCTCATGTGCCCATCATCCACCAAAAAAGGAATATAAAGCAATGGGGGCAGCCAACAGTCATGGAACATGGATATTGTAAGCTGCATCACAGCTGACATTGTCGCAAGATAAAGGGAAGCATCACTGGGACTGATTTCCATCATTTATTGTTTTTTTTCTCTCAGACAGTACAGGTGCTGGTTTCAGCGTACTTAGACCTTGTCAGTGTCGTATAGCTTCAGTACTGTGGCATAACGACCATGGAATCCATATCGGGCAGTCTTGTACGAAGGGCATCTACTGCACTGAACAGCAAAATAACGGAAGGAATGCTTGAGTTAATCTCAGTGACTGACTATTCTTTGGGATTGCACTCCAGACCACCATTTTTCGTCCATTATACCAATCTAGACAGAGAGCAGCCATATGCAAATCAGTCTTGGTCTTGCCCAAATAGAAAAATCCAACAATAACCTGCCAGACCAGGGCCCCTCAGTCAGGAACACAAGCACATCGAGACAGGTTTCAGCCTACTGACGCCTCCTCAGTGAGCTGCTGCTTGATTCCTGTTCCTCAGTGAGCATCGGATCCACATCTGAACATACCTGTCTCACTTTGGTCATCTGCTGCAACAAGCAACAAAGTGATGGAACAAATTTTTTTTTTAAATGTATTGAAAGGAGGCGTGGCTTGGAGTGTCAAGATGGCGGTCTCACTCTGAGTGCTCCAGACCCCTCCGTCATCCGCACCAAGATCCACCAGCATCGGCAGCCATCCATCCCTCAACTCTGCAGCCAGCGCCTCGCCATAGCCTGTGCCACCCGTCCGTGGCGAGAATCTCCGCAATTTGTGTGCAAAATCCAGTCGCCGCCGATTTCCTGCGCTACCACACCTCAAAATGGCGGCGCCCGCTCCCTGGGCCCCGGAGCCCTAATCTGAGCTGTTACAGCAAGACCGAGGACGGACCCAACCCGCCTGTGGCCCGGGGGCCGCTGTGGTGACCGGCGGTCGGCCTGACGATAAAAAAGAGGGAGCTGCACATCTCAGGACTGCTCCTGCTCCCCAGTGATCCGGAGCGGGACGTCTAACCGCGCGGCCCGAAGAGAGGCTTCCATTCCTTCAGCAGGGCCCCTGGGGTTGCGGTGGGGCCCGGTGCCGTGTAGGCTGCAATCGGCGGCTGCCTCGCATCACAATTGAAGATTAAGCTGCCGACTTGTGAGGCCAAGCGTTGTGACCGGCAGGCCCGGTGGCTCACCGGCCACCTAGGAGGGGGGTGCTGTGAGGCCCAGGACTGCCCCCTGCGCCCCGGCGCTCTGGAGTGTGGCGTTTGGCCATGCGGCCCGAGGAGCGGCACCCTTCGTTCAGCCGGGTCCCTGTGGTCGTTGTGGGGCCTGGCGCCGTGGAGGCCGCAGCTGGCGGCTACACTGAGGCGAGACTGCAGATTCGGCCGCCACTTCGGGTGGTGGGGGTGAACTCGTCAGCTGCATCATCGTCCCCCCCCACTGAGTGCAGCCTCCCACGAGCGGGGGACGACCCGGGCCTCGGCTGCGCCTGCCGGACCCAGGGCGGAGGTGCCTACCTGTAGTGCCCCCCGGACTGGCGGGCACGACTCCAGCAGTCCAGGCAGGGACTAAACGGCTACTCGAAGAATCCGGTGAGTGTGGGGGTGGTGACATGAGGATGTGGGGGCCCGTCCTATGCAGTTTCCCCTACGCACTGTAATCTCGGGACTGCATTGCGGCGGGACTGTGGTGGTGGGTCCGGCTGCATCGATCGAGCAGCGTGGGGTTCCGGGAGTGGGCCCCTCCACCGTTCCCCCTTTTCCACTCTCACGTTGGCTCCTCTAGACCTTGGCGGCCTGGACACTTGATTGGGCCCAGTGTTGTTAAACTCACACCATCCACCGCAGCCCGGGAGGCGCCAAAGACATGCACCCGCGTTCTCGGGTGGCCTGGCATCCGGACCCCGGGGAGTCCTGCCGTGAGCCCAGGTGGCGCACACACATGGCCTGATATTGATCCCACACCGGGCTGATCCGCTGGACTCTCCCTCCTGGACCTGTCAGAGACTGTAAATCCCCATAGCCCCAGTCAGGCTCTTGGTCCTTAGTGGAAGCCCACATGTAGACACGTGAAGACATGCTGGTCTCATGCAGATCCCCCAGGTGGAGCTTCCTGGGGTCCCACTGGTCGAGAGGGCTGTGGAGCTTGAGGAGCCCTCTGGGGGAGTTGGGACCTGCCTGCTGCCACTGAGACTCCCTGGAGGTGTGTCACCCAATTCTCGCTTCAAGTGTATTTGGCTGTGACACCGCGCAGTAGTGGTCTCCTGGAGGGGGCCCGGCCATACCTGCTGCGATCTGTGCATCCGCTGCTCACAGGGTGAAACAAACGCCCGCCCTGAGGGGTCACTGTCCTGATGCCCCGGAGCCATTATCCGGGTGGACAATCACCATTAGAATACAACCCACACACTCCAAGGTGCGTTTTTCTCATCCGGAAGTCCCCTGGGTCAACACTTTGCACGAAGAAGCCCGCTGGGCCTTGGGTCCACCATCAAGACCTCTTGACTGTGTCATCTCTCAGCCAGAAGAGACCCGGCCCGACGACTCCTGCTCTTCTAGCGCCAGGGCTTCGTCCAGGCCTGGTGCCGTTCTACAACCCAGAAGACCTTGAGGCGGGGGTATCCTATCCCTCCCGGACCTCCCGACACACTTGCCCTTCCCCGAGGGGGACCCCCCTGCTGTGAGAACCAATCACTGGACCCTCAGTGGTAGCGGCCTACTCCAAACCTCGGAGCTCCACCACTGGTGCATCTTTATACCTGAGTCTTGAAAAACTCCCGTCCCGGAGCAGCACGGCAAGATCGAACGCCCTGGTGACCCTCGACAGCAAGAACCTGACTCGAAGGCACGTCGGCTCCAGCCTTTCGAGCCCTTCCTTCGCCAACCATGGGGAGAGACTGTGGTCCTACATCCTCCTCCACCCACACACAAACAAAAATGGATCAATTCACCACGGTGGAGCAGGATCCCCCGGAAGGGGCTGCGGGTGGCCTCTCCCTTCCAAGTAATGACCTGACCGCAATCCTGCAAGCCATTGATTCATCCCGAACATCGGTGGAAGAGAAGATCGGAGAGGTTGGCGTCAACATGTCCCTCATCTGGCAAGACCTACGCAACGCCACAGCCCGCATCTCTGAAGTCGAGTCCCGCCTCTCCACGGTGGAAGATGTCGTCCACCAACTGCAGGACCAAGTGGCCTGCCTACAGTCTCACACGACGGAGCTACATAAAAGAGCCGAAGACGCTGAAAACCGATCCCATCGTAACAACTTACGCCTGGTGGGTTTTCTGGAAGGCAGCGAACAGGGGCAAATGGCCAGCTTCATTGAAACTTGGATATCATCCTGGATGCCTAAGGACACACTTTCTCCCTGGTTCGCGATCGAACGTGTCCACCGCTCTCTTGCACCCAAACCACCACCTGGAGCCCCACCTCGTCCTATAATCGCCCGGATCCTCAACTTTAAGGACCGTGATGCAATCCTGCGCGAGGCGCGGATCCTAGGATCCTTGAAGTTCCAAAATCATACCATCATGGTGTTCCCGGACTATACCAGGGAAGTGCAAACCCAGCGGCGCTCCTACACAGAAGTCAAGCAGAAAATGCGGAATCTTGTTCTACAGTACAGGCTCCTCTTCCCTGCTCGCCTCCATGTTATCTTCAAAGGCAAGACGCAATTCTTTGACTCCCCTCAAGCTGCTTGGAGTTGGCTGACCGAGGAGCGCCCCCTAGAGATCCGACAAACCTCATCACCGGCCCACTCTGGTCCGCAGGCCTCACGTCCCTTGTCTCCTAAACATCGCAGGAGACGCACACAGTCCTGCAGAAGACGTGTGGGTCGCGCAGATGCCCCCAGATCGCTGAGCCCGACCACCCGTTGGCCCGGAGCCGGGACATCCCCCTCTGGCTCCCATCCCAGACAGCGAAACAGATCGGCAGGAGACTCCGCCAGAGAACAGACTCCCCTGGAGATCCTAGACCGGGTGGCTACAGACTCAGACCTTTCCCGCAGTCCGGTGATCTGAAAACTCCTCCGAAGATCAACAGGACGCAGAGAATCATCGCTACTTGAAGAATTAGGACTGCTTACCCTGCAAGGTCGTATTGCAGAACTTGACAATGCCACTGCTACATTTACATCCAACATGAGCGGAGGGGTCCACCACGCATCTCCTGCACTAAACACTATTGTTTACCTAGTTTTCATTTAGTTGTAGGGCGACAGATGCTTCTTTTCAGGAAGTATAGGGCGGGGGAGGGTTTAGGACCGTTGTCCGATGTTTCAGTTTGGTTTTACACTACATTCTCCACCTCAGACAGCACATTGCACTTTCATGCAACTATGTCCCCCGCACAGGACGACCTTACACTGTGGGCATGGCTCTGAAGCGTTGCACTTATCCCTCACCCCGGGGTCACCACAGAGCCCGATCTGGAGTACCCCCAACACCAATCCCCCCACATGACACAACCCAAGGGTGTAACTCCCTCCGGGTCATGTCCTGGAATGTAAACAGCCTGCTTGATCACATAAAATGCATGGCAGTCCTGAAGTATGCCCAACGACACTCCCCTGATGTCCTCCTGCTCCAGGAGACCCAACTCATGGGATCCCACTGTGCCTTTCTGGCACGCTACGGCTTCGATAGAGTGTGGCACTCGGGCTTCAGCAGGGGCTCCCGAGGTGTAGCCATTTTACTTAAGAAGACCCTCCCATTCGTCCTCTTTCACATTACCGAAGACCTACAGGGGCGATTTGTGACTCTCTCAGGGACGCTGGGTGGCATGTCCTTAATCTCTTATCTATATATATCCCCCTGCGACGCTCGCCTCCACACTGCATCATCTCACAGACACTATCTCCACACTGCCCGAAGGTCAGGTGATCCTGGGAGGTGACTTTAACACGGTTATGCAACCCACCCTTGACACTACGGGTACCCCCTCCCCTACCAGGCTGATCCATGCCAAGAAATTGTCTGACTGGGCAACCACCCTGGGCCTCTGTGACATATGGAGGGTCTGGAACCCTCGAACTCCCCAATACACACACCTCGGCGGCGCACCATTCCCAAGCACGTATTGACATGATTCTCATGCCAGCCCCGGACTGTCAATGTGTGAACACCATCTCCATCCTCCCCTGGGGTATCTCGGACCACTCAGCACTACTCATGCACCTAGGCTGCGCCCCTGATGGGCTACGCCCTATGTGGCGTTTGAACACCTGGTTCCCCCAGAACAAAGATTCCGCAAGGCCGTAGGGGAGGAGCTCCAACAATATTTCCTCACAAATCTGGGTTTGGTGGCCTCGACAGGTATCCTCTGGGAGGCTGGTAAGGCGACTATCGGGGGAGTGGCCAAGAGCCACCTTCGGGCGCAGCAGCAAGCCCGGGAGGGTCGCCTCGCACTCCTCAAGGCACAAGCACTCCGGCTGGAGACAGACCTAACCAGACCCCCGAACGGAGCCCACGAAAGGCAACTAGCGGCCGTGAGCGAAGAGATTAAAAAGACTTCGCTGGAATCAGCCAAACTGCTGTGGCGCTCATCTGTCGCACGTGTGTATGGCTGTGGAGACAAAAATGGGAGACTTCTCCACAGACTGGCCTCATACCCCTTGGCCTCTCGGATAATACCCGAAATCCGAGAACCCTCAGGTACCATCTGTTGCACCTCCCCTGAAATTGCACAGGCATTTGCGCGATATTACTCTGACCTATACTCGGCACGTGAGCTGGAAGATACTCTCACAGACAACCTTCGCCCTCTGCAAATCCATACCCCCTGCTTAACACAGTCAGAAGCCGTTAATCTAGACCTTCCCTTCTCCCCAGAGGAGATAAGTGCAGCAATCTCCCAGCTGGCGTCTCGGAAGACTTCAGGTCCTGATGGATTCCACCAAGAATACTACGCCTCATATCGTGAGCAGTTAGTCCCCCATCTTTTGGCTTTATTCCACCACGTGGCGGAAGTCAGGGCTTTTCCCCCAGAGACAGATACGGCCACTATTGTGGTCATCCCTAAAACCCAGCCACCTTCGATGTCTGGTGCGGATTATCGACTGATCTCTCTGATCAACACCGAAATCAAAGTCTACGCCACGATTTTAGCTCAACGCCTTCACCCGCTCCTCACCAAGCTGATCCACCCGGATCAATGCGGATTCATGCCAGCTCGAGCCACCAGACATTGCCTTCGGCGCCTCCATTTGGTGCTCGCCAACCGCCAGGCACTCACCCCCTATCTAGCGCTTCTCCTTGTGGATTTCGAGAAAGCTTTTGATTCGGTGGACTGGGATTACCTTGACGAAGTACTTATAACGATGGGCATGGGTCACCAATTTCGAAGATTCGTCCGAGTCCTCTACTCTAACCCTCGAGCCAGAGTGTTGATTAGTGGAACTCTCTCTGAACCCTTCCCAATCCGGAGGGGCATGAGGCAGGGCTGCCCCCTCTCCCCGCTCCTCTTCGCCCTGGCGTGCCTCATCCGCACAGATGACTCGATACAAGGCTGGGCATGGGGAAGCCACCACGTGGATAAAATCGCACTGTATGCAGACGACGATTTGCTTTTCCTCGCCGACCCAGCCCGCTCTGGCCCCAGATGTCTTCGGACCCTTCAAGGCTTTGAGAGGGTCTCTGGCCAGCGACTGAACCTGGACAAATCGACTCTCGTGCCACTCCATCCCTCTAGGGAGTGTTTCGACTGGCAAACTAATATACCTATTAAGCGGCAGTCGTTTAAATATCTGGGCATATGGATTGCTTTACTCCCTGAATTGGAATGGGTATTGAATGTCACCCCACTTGTCAAAAGGACCAGGAAGGATCTCACTCGCTGGCAAACCTTACCGCTCAACCCACTCGGCAGGGTGGCCCTATTTAAAATTATGGTCCTCCCTCGATTCTTATATATTATTCAAAATACCCCCTTCCACTATCCCCGAAGCTGGTTCCGTGAAATCGACACAATGATCGTGTGATTCTTGTGGGGAACACGAAGATCGCGGATGTCTCTTGACCGCTGTTGCATTCCATCCTTCGATGGAGGCATGGACATGATGGACCTGTACCTATACTACCTTGCCACAAGGCTGCTTGTCCTCCACAATTGGTTTACGGGGGGATGGTCCGATCCGGCCTACCAAACTGAACTCAGAGTCTTACAAATGAGACTCATTCACTATCTTGCAGCCGCAGCCGTCCTCCCTCAGCGCCAAGAAACCGTCTGGTGAACGTGCGCTCTGCAAATCACCTTTAACATAACATAACATAACATGGACTTCCCTCGCATCCAATCCCTCTTGTATGGTTCCCCCATCCCCAAGGCGCTCCCTTACGCCATACATGATGGGAAGCCAAATTGATCCAACAAACACCGCTATGGCAGGGCACATGGCTCGGCGATGTGGCGGCGCTGCAAGGGTTTACACAGTGGGACCACATTGGAATCTCCCAACGGGGCAACATATGGACAGGTGATCATATACGGACCTACAGGGTCGCTTCTTCCTACATGCCTCACAATTCTATAGATATCTACAGATTCGCCACGCCCTAAGTACACATATCTCGACGGGTACCAAACTCCCTGAATTCAGCCCACCAGAAGCACAAGTCATAATGGGGCACCTCAGGAAGGGAGGCATATCACGTATATATCGCACCCTCATGAACAACAGCCCCACATCTCTAGACCCGCTTAGGGTTCGTTGGGAGGGCTGGCTGGGTTCCCTCGAGGATGAGGACTGGTGGGATGCCCTTATGGCCCCCAAAACGATCACTGCCTCACCCATACTCCGCCTCGTCCAGATCTATTTCCTCCATACTGCATATCTTACCCCTGAGCGACTGCATAGAGCAGGGCTTCATACCTCGCCTGAATGCACACTATGCAGGCAACGCCCAGCGGACTTCTACCATATGGTCTGGTCCTGCCCCCACTAGCAAAATACTGGAATAGAATCCGAACTCACACACATCTTGGGCTGGCATGTGCCTCATGATCCTATGTGTCTTCTCCTAGGGGTTATGGATGGTCTGGATGGGTCCCGCACAGACAAACTTTTCTTGGGGGCAGCCATCATGGTGACTAAACGAGACATTGCCGTTGCCTGGACGCAACCTGGCCCCCCCACGATTGCTAAATGGCGCCGAGGAGTGGACTGGTGCGCCGCTCAGGAGAAACTCTTATTTGAGGCCAGGGGCTGCCCAGCCAAGTACCAAAGGGTGTGTGGTAAATGGATGGACCAAATGGGTTAAAGGGTCAGGAGGAGGGACTCTCTTTTTCATCACATTAACCCCCCCTGCCCGCCAGGTAACTGCTTAATTACTGTGCTCACTGGACTAATTCGCAACTGATGCTTTATAATGTCATGCGTGCAAACCTGCATAATGTGCCGTATGTGCTAATTTTTCTTTGTTTCTTCAAAATCAATAAAGTTGATTATCAAAAAAAAAAATGTATTGAAAAGTATAAATCATTTGAACAAGTATGTTAGTGACATCAGAAGCAGTATTACATAGCATTCAGAAAGACAAATAGGTCTGCCCCATCGACATTGAATGTTGGCTGAGCACATGTCAGTTCTTGGGTCTTTACGCACTCCATCCGGTTACCTCTGAGATTTGAGGTAACAAATAAAACCTGAAAAGGCCTAAAAAAATACTTAGGTCAGGACTGTATAAGTAATGTTTCAGTATACACATCAAATTGGGTATTGCAGTAGGTCATATCTCGTAAAAAGCAGCTTGTTTTGGGGTCTGTTCTACTTGCCCAGAAGATCGATATTCGCCGTTTGGCTACTCAAAGGAATATTGCAGCGAAACGTCACTCAGTTTTGGGAAGTTCCGAGATGGTCCACCGGTAGTCATATAGACACCATGTTGCTCTATAGTGAGAAAATATGAGCCCAGTACTGATGTATTGTGGGACATGTCCACTTCATGTGTATAAAATCCACATTAAACAAGCCACACTTTTTACAGGGCATTTAACTATTTCGGGTGAATTTGGCAACCCGCTCTAGAGTGCAATAGTACTGATGGAGACATTTAAAGTGTATTAATTTATGCCTATAGGTGAAAGGTATATGCTTAACCTGCGCGCTGCAATATCGCCATGTCTATCTGCGATGGTGATTCCAAGTTCCGTCTCCCAGTCCAGCTTAAGTATTGAAATTATGTATGGGCCATGCACCGTCATTGCCGTATACAGAAAAGAAATAGATTTATCAGCCTCAGCTCATTTTATATAAATAGTCAAAAGCAGAAACTCTTTAGGGGGCCTAGGGAAATGCAGGAAGGCTGTTCATGCCGCAGAACGTAGCCTATGATAATAAACATATATCCAGGGAAGTGCCACCTCCTTTCCTCTTATATTCTGCAAGAGATATAGAAATGTCCTCTGAAAATAGATCTCCCATTACTGCTATATTCAGTTTCTGAAGAGTGGACTTCGCTGCTCAAACCTGTGCGGGGTGGGGGAGCAATGAATTATCATATACTGGTAATAGAGGAGAGTAGGGAAAGTCACAATGGACAAGATGTGCAAGATTGCACCAAGTCCTAAAGGTTGAGCCTATTACATCCACATCATCTTGTATAGATACCGGTCTCTGTCATATAGTTGAAAGTAGCGGGGTGGGTACACAAAAGTTTG
This sequence comes from Calotriton arnoldi, assembly GCA_963921515.1. Lineage (NCBI taxonomy): Eukaryota > Metazoa > Chordata > Amphibia > Caudata > Salamandridae > Calotriton > Calotriton arnoldi. The sequence goes on along the minus strand of CAWUFW010004405.1, from coordinate 1,188,315 downwards.
CTCTATTTGCACGTGCATTGGCAGAAATGATACAGGCGTCTGTAAGAAATTAGGTTACTGGTTGAGGGGGTGAAAACTTATCCAAGCAGCAACCACAATCCTTGTCAGGGTGAAGTCACAAGCAAACGCCAAATGAAACTGTCCGCCCACCATGCAACCTCAGTTTGGACTCCAGTGGGAACAGTCCAGCCTGAACTGCCAATCCAGGTCCTCCCTGAACCAGAAGACATGCAACCTTGAACCGGTTTTGCCTTTATTATGGGCTCTTCAGACGGATATAGCTTGATTCCAGTGGCACACTGAGCATAGGACCCACGTCTGGGCATGCCCATCGAACTTAGGGTGTCAAATGCAACAACAACAGGGTGATAGATGAAATGCTTGAATTCATCTCAGACACTGGCAATCATTCAGGCCGCATCTCAATCCATCATTTTTCACTCACCATGCGAAGTCAGTTTAGAAACATGAACATTAGTCTTGATCCTGGTCCAATGGGAACAGTCCAACCTGAACTGCTAATCCAGGTCCTCCCTGAACCGGAATACAAGCAACCTAGAACTGGTTTGCCCTTATTATGGGCTCTTCAGGCAGGTATAGCTTCATTCTAGTGGCACAGTGAGCATGGGACCCACGTCTGGGCATACCCATCGCACTTAAGGTGTCAAATGTAAAATCTAAGCCAGGACATCCCTGAACCAGAATGCAAGTAACCTAGGACTGGTTTTGCCCTTATTATGGGCTCTTCAGCCAGGTATAGCTTTATTCTAATGGCACACTGAGCACAGTACCCTTGTCTGGTTACATCCATCACCCTTAGGGCGTCAAATGCCATAACAACAAGTAATGGATGGAATGTTTAAATGAATCTCCGCCCCTGGCAATCAAATGGGGTAGCATCCCAATCCATAATTTTTCACCCACTATGCCACCTTGGTTTGGACCCAGCCACATACAAATCAGTCTTGACCCTACTCCCGAACTGCCAAGCCAGGTCTTCCCTGAACCGGCTTAACTTAGAGGCAATGTGTACAGTATTTGTGCAACTCTTCAAACAGCATCAAAGTCAAAACACACCACGAAAAGGATCCCACTCCTGATTAGAAAAATAGAGTAATTTGTATTAAATAAAACGAGACCAAAATGGAAAAAATAGACCAGTAGAACTAGAGATATGTCATTTAAAAAATTTGAGTGAAAACAGCACTAAAATGCACAAAGCGCCAGCAGTCGATATCTGGTCGCGCCGGACCGGGACAAAGTCTTAAGTTCAACTGACCATAATGGAGTGCGGGCTGGCTACAGAGACCCAGTTAGGCTTGGTGAACAAGAGTACCTTAAATCCTGGTTGCGGAGCATTGCAAGGTCCCGCGTTGAGGTTGCGTTCCGCAGCCGACATGATGCAGCGGTTCAAGGGAGCTGCGAGGCCATCAATGAGGAAACCTACGATGCAAAGTCCTACGTCTAGGATGTGCTGTGCACCGGCTGGTTGTGAGAAGACTGCAGGGCCTGCGATGCAAAGTTCTGCATCAACAAGGCTGTCGTTGATGAGAGGTTTGCGATGCGAGAGCATACGTTGAGGATGTGTCACGCAGTGTTGGTTCTGATGCAGCTGTGGGCTCTGAGGTTCTGTTTGGGCTTGCACTGCACAGCAGAGATAATGCGTAGGTTCCGCTGGATCCACAGATGGGCTGGCAGAGCACCTTCAGACCTACTTCCAAGGGTCCAGGACTGGGGTGGCACCACTTGGCAGGGCAGAACTCACAGTTGCTGAGCCCAGGTGCTGATTATAAGAGACTAGCCATAGAGTCACTCTGGTGGTTCTAGATTCAGGTTAGAGGTTCAGTCCTTCTCACCCAGGCAAGAGGGCAGCAGGTGAGCACAGCAAACAACAGCTCTTCAGAGCAGCAGTGCAGCAGAGTGCCAGTCTTTTAACAGAACAGCAGTCCTTCTTCCTGGCAACGTCTTCCACAGGTTCAGAAGTGTACTGGAGAGTAGGTGCAATCATTTGTGTGAGGCAGGACACAGCCTATTCAGGTGTGAGTGAAACTGTGCCTAACTCCGCCCTCCCATTCTGCCACTGATGGCCCATTCATGCACACCTAAGCCCTCTATTGTGTGTGGCTGTCTAGGAGGATTACACAAATACCAATTGTTAACTACACCCAGTCATGTGACACAGAGACAGGCAGCAGGCACTAAATGGCTAGGGCAGAAAAAAGCAAATGTTTTAAAAGTTGCATTTTCAAAATTGTAATAAAAAATCTGACTTCACCATGGAAGAGGGGTTTTCATTACAATTCCAAAGACACCAAACAGAAGCTGTTTTCCATTTCCCATTTGGAAGTTACAGCTTGTTAAATGTAATAAGGTAACTCCAATGTTATCCTATAGGAGAGGCAGGCCTTGCAGTAGTGAGAAACAAATTTAGGAGGCTTTCCCTACCAGGAAATATAAAACCTACAATTACACATCCTATGTTTTAAATACATTGCACCCTGCCCTGTGGGTTGTTTAGGACCTATCCTAGGGGTGACTGATATGTATTAAAAGGGCAGGTTTATTTGGCCAGGCCGAAATGGCAGTATAAAACTGCATACACAGGCTGCAATGGCAGGCCTGAGACATGTTTAAAGGACTACATAAGTGGGTGCACGATAAGTGCTGCAGGTCCACTAGTAGCATTTAATTTACAGGCCCTGGGTACATGTAGTACCAATTTAATAGAGACTTATGAGTAAATAAATTATGCCAATTGGGGGCAAGCCAATGTTGTCATGTTTTCAGGAGTGAGCACACTTAGTTTAGCACTGGTTAGCAGTGATAAAGTGCACAGAGTCATAAGGTCAACAAGAGCAAAGTCAGAAATACATGGAGGAGTAAGGCAAAAAGTTTGGGGCAAGATGACCCTACGGCTGACAGGTCTAACAGCATCCAATATTTAAGATTATATGCATGCAGATAAACTTAGCAATCCAGCACTGTCAGTCCTCCCACCATCATTGTTTTAATAAGGAGGGACCATTGTATGCAGGGTTCTTCATTACCGCATGTCAGTTTTAATAACAATTGTCGTTGTTTAAAAAACTCTGCTGAGATGCGCACCAGAATATTTGGGAACAGATACAGGAATTTTGGGAGAATAATCATTTTAAAAAGCAAGATCCAGCCAAGTAATGATAATGGCAGTTACAGCCACCATTCCACTCGGCTACTCGATGAGGCCAAAGCTACCACTTAATTGCATCTCACAAATTTCCGAGACGTCCCTAGTGACTTGGATTCCCAATAATCTAACTGTATCACGCACCACTGTAATGAATAGTCTATGTCCACTCTCTCTGTCGCATGGGTAATGGAGAATATTTCTAATTTCTCTCAATTGATCTGGAGGCCATGGAATCCTCCAAACAATAGCACTTGGGGGGGCATGGTCTGGCCACAAAGGAAAATGGCCGCCTGAAGAGAGCGCTCCGCCGCGGGACGGACTCTGAAAGGAGACGGCGCTCCTCTCAGCGCGACCAGGGCTACAGCACTGACGTTTTTGAAACGTTCAACACTCCGGGTACGGATGGTCTGCGTTTCGCTGAAAAATGGACTCTTTTAGGGCTCATTCTGATATGCAGAAATTCTGAGGCAACCGAAACCTGTTGGACCCTGTGACACATCGGAAGCTCCGGTTCTCGCTTTTATCTGTCACCTTTGTGAGGGCTTCACAACACCAGCGCACGGCGGGATTGGAAAGGAAAAACGCTCTCCTTACTATCGATGCTCCTAAAAGAATAGTGACGGAATAGTGACATCTTGTGGTGCTGACAGGAAGAAACTTTTGACATGACTGAAATCATTTGGAACTGCGACACTTCGGAAGCCTAGGATTTTGTGTAATTCGAAGACCACGTCGACCACATCTGTCGCCTCTAAGACGACTTTATAATACCTGTGCACGGGGGAACTGAAGAGGCTACATCTTCCTCATTACCGGCGCTTCAGAGAGGGTATGAAATTACGCCCATAATATGAACTATGAATTTATAATGAATTTACAATAATATAATATAATAAGAATGATTACAACCTCCGGAGGTGACTGAAATCTTATTCTGCATACTTTGGTAAGCCATTTATCACTCAACTGTGGCAAAATGGATCAATACTAACTACATCAATGCTGATATTATTGTGCTTGATATAAGTCGGGAATGTGACAAAATTTGTCAATTGAAATTCCTGGATATTGATGGAATGAGGTTGTTTTGGATGAAATCTCAAGTCGACTCATTCTGGTACAAGATGACCTGTATTTGCTGAAGAGCTAATGCGAACAGAAGCACACGAGGCACAGTCCCCTACACGATTCAGGATTCCCGCCCTTCGAGTTAAAAGAGACTCCACTATAGTCCATTCGAGATAAAGATAGTGTGGTGATATTCTTCTAGTAACTAAAGAGAGCAGTTGTTGGGCTTACTATACGGAAACTGCTCTTCCCTGTGAGGGTAATGATCCTGTAGTAATTTTTGTAACACAGATATTTGCCGCCCTAATTTATTTTGATACTTTATCTAAAGGGGCAGACAAGCTGGAAAATTGATCTATATGCAGGTGGTTCCAAGGAGCAACAAAGGTACAAGGTCCTCAATAATACAACTCAAATCTGAGGCCTAGGTCACTGATACTAATATTGCATCTAAGTCACTCAGATTTTCAACGAATGTCTAACAATAAACACGGAAACAAATCTTCTAAACCGCTCCTCTTTGCAGAAGTACTAAAGCAATCGCACAACATGCCCACGAAAGGTTCTACTCCTCCTGCATGTAGTTCGCCTCAAGTTACCTCAACTCCAGCACAAGGAGAGACTATGGACCGCATTCTGCAAGAAATTTTGACAATCAGTTGTCGCCTAGAAGATATGGACACTAATATATCCTCTCTCACAGCGGGGGCTAAGTCAATTAGGGCAGATACTGTAGGATTTCATAACGGGGCGGAAGGACTGGACCAACGACTAACAGCAGTGGAGAGCCAACTTGACTCAGTCCAAAGCTGAGATCAAGAGCTGTTGCTTCTACGCAGCAAGCTCGTGGATCTGGAAGATCGAAGCAGGAGAGATAATATTCTTTTTTGGGATTTCCAGAAAAAATTGAAGGTCAGAATGCTAGAGCATTTTTATGTGATATTCTTCCAAAACTGATCGGTGTTACCTTTGACCCATTGCTAAAAATTCAGCACGCACATCGTATTGGTCCTCCAAGAAAAGATATAAATATTCGCCCAAGACCCTTCATTGCATGCTTCTTAAGACATGACCAAACGCGACAAATATTATCGGCAGCTCGTACGCAAGGCTCATTTATATACAATGGTCATGAAATACGCATGGCAGCGGACTTCTCCAGAGAAGCCAATGAAATACGAAAAGCATTTCTTTCCATGAGACCTCACTGCGACAAATGGACATTAAATATGGTCTATTTGAGCCTGCTCGCCTCCGCATCACCAAAAATGGAGATTCAAAAGACTTTTATAATCCTGAAGATCTACAGAACTTTTTGGACAACATGAAGCCACAAGGCATGGACATTCAGCATATCCCTACAGAACAGGCTCATCAAGGTTCTAGACCCTATCAGCAAGTACCAGACAGCAGACATCGGAATACTAGTGACACTCATCCTCGAGGCAGAGAACTTGAACAAATCAATCGCACACGTGAAGACAAAACCTCAGCTTTGCAAACAGTATCTACATTCACAAAGGAACAGCACAGAGATAAATCTCGCTCCCCTTAAAATCTACTTCGGATGAGGAATAAGTCCTAACAGTGTATAGTTATGATCGAAGATGCTACTAGAGCCAATATCCTCACCATGATTCTTTTCCAGATCCTCACATCCGAGACTGAGTGATATCTAATTATTACGCTTTGAAGGAAAGTCATATTTACACATCGGGCAGATGAGTATTGATTCCCTTCATTATCATTATTGTTCTCGTTATTTCAGCGGTCATAATTACACTTATAACTGTAACTCTGCCTATATTCACATGAGATGTCTTATAGACTCATGATGCTTATTGTGTTCAAAATCTTAATACGGATATATCCATTATATGTTACTCACAGTAGTGGCTCATATAACCTTAAGTCATATTTGTTCTATTATACCTGAAGTAACTATAATAGTAGATTGAAGATGTTGCATTGTCTACCTTTGCATGTGGTATTCAGATCAATTTTTTCTCTGATCTTAGAAATCATTAATGTTCTATTCCACACTTCGTTCTATTTTTATCATTTCACACCTCTCCTTTCCCAGCAGTTATTATTATGCACACAGGAATCCTCAGACCTTAACTATTCTCCTGCACACCCCTGGCTCTTGTTATATCCTCCGGACGGGGTTACCTCCTGTGGCGGTGCTCTAGTGAGCCCAGACCTGCGGTTAAAAGTACAGAAATCAGTGTGCTGACACATAATACCACACATTTTCTTCTATTATTTATCTCATTCATCTCTTTTATCACTGTTGTTCTTTCCTTTTGGGATACTTCACCTGAAAAGCCTTACTGTCATCCTCAACACATTAATTGGGCCCTTTAGCTCAATTCCCCTTCTCACTATCAGTGTTACTGCCTTACAGGTTTGTAAGATCTAAAATCAATTGATATCAGACCTATTTCTTCTCATTGTCACACGTATCCATTTCCTCACTCACCCCTTTACCAAAAGTCACTAAAAGTTTACCCACTCTACTTAAAGCCCTTAAACACTTTTTTGGAGTTTGCTAGATACATACACCGCTTGGGTTTTTGTAGACATGACTAACTTTCGCCCTTTACATGCAATCACATGGAATGTTCATGGGCTGACACATTACATCAAAAGGAAAAAAGGGCTTTCTTATTTACAATCAAAAAAGGTAGATGTAGCTCTTCTTCAAGAGACGCATCTTGACTCACTGGAATCCAAAAAATTGTGCAGAGATTGGGTAGGAAAAGTGTTCCACAGTAGTATACAGAGGGGGGGGGGATCCCCAGACACAAATCCTGTCCGTAAATGTGGTGTAGCGATTCTTATTCGTAAATCTCTTCCAGTTATGGTGTCAAAGACATGGGCAGATGCAAATGGACGATATATATTTGCCAAGTTACGAATAGGTGAAACCCATATATGTGTAGGATCAGTTTACGCGCCGACAGGTGTGAAAAAATCATTTTTTCTCCAACAGAACCGTTTGCTAACAGAAATAAATGCCACGCAATACCTTATAGGTGGGGACTGGAATCTAGTAAGAGATCCAGTTCTGGACCGAACCGGTCCCTTTGACAAAAATAATGCTGCAGATAGAGCCTTGATGGGTGATATACTTGAAGATAATGGCCTGATAGACCATTGGCGTCTTTCTCATCCGACAGATGCTGAGTATACTTTTTCTTCCCCTACTCATGGAACTCTCTCAAGACTGGATTACTTTTTAGTTTCCCAAAATGTGATCCAATTAGTTCAGGACTCCCGTATTCTGGAAGCGTCAATCTCTGATCATTCCCCGGTCCTATTATCTCTGCAAATAGGAATGACCAAGCCAGAAGGTAAACCTTGGCGCATGAATTTTCAACGCCACAAAACTCCTACGGGTAAATCCCAGTTACGGGAGCATTTTCAGAGTTATATCTCCACCAACCAGGGGTCTTTGGGCTCTAATAGGACTCTCTGGGCAGCAGCTAAGGCTACCATATGGGCCAACTTATGAGAGATGCAGCGCAGAACAATAGACAAAATGCTGACCGACAGAAAGAGCTAGAGCAGGAAATTGAGTCATACCCCATCTATACACCATAAGGCCAACTATACAACATCATAAGTCTTTAGAGCAAGCACGTATGGCACTAAACAGTCTTTTTACATCTAAGGCAGAATACGCTTTACAAAAAATGAAGGGGAGACACTATGAACAGGGGGGAAAGGCAGGAAGACTTTTGGTGGAGCAATTGCGCCAGAGAGAGGCTGCCAGGGCCACACCGGCCGTTGAATCTGCTGGAGGAGTCATGTTGACTCGACCCCAGGATATTGTTAATGAATTTGCTTCTTACTATACATCCCTGTATACCCCGGGGACTCAAATAGATCAGGACAAGATTACCTCTTTTCTTGCAGGAGTGCAACTGCCTCATCTCTCAGATGAGGGAAGAGTATTCCTTGAGGGAGAGATCAGCAAAGAAGAGATTTCGCAAGCAAAATAGCCAAACTTCCATACCACAAAGCACCAGGTGAAGACGGTTTTCCAGCTGAATTTTATTGCTGGTAAGGTAGTAGTCGATACTCTACACGCCGCTTTTCAAGAAGCAGATCGTGAAGCTTCCTTAGGATGCCTTTCTAATAATGCAGTAATAGCAGTTTTGCCTAAGCCCGAAAAGAATCCCTTGCTTTGCAGCAATCGTCCCATCTCACTCCTAAATTGTGATATCAAAATACTAGCTAGCATCCTAGCTTCTCGACTTTGCAAAGTCTTTCCCTCTTTAATTCATCATACACAAGTGGGATTTGTACCAGGGCGTTCCTCTAGGTATCATTTGCGCACTTTGGCTCATGCACTCTGGTCTGCTAAACCTCTTCAGGATGATGCACTGGCATTATCGCTTGATGCAGAAAAGGCGTTTGATCGCGTTGAATGGGAATATCTTTTTAAAGTTTTAAAGTGATTCGGCTTGGTAGATCAATTTATAGCCAAAGTGCGACTGCTATATGAGAATCCCACTGCGCGAGTTAATTGTGGAGGATTTATTTCAGACCCATTTCCAATATGCAGAGGAACTCGTCAGGGGTGTCCCCTCTCCCCTCTTTTATTTCTTTTGGCTATAGAACCCCTAGCTGCCACAATTCCGCAATCGACCAACGTTGTGGGCATTCCTCTTCGGGTGGGAGAATCTAAACTTTATTTATACTCTGACGATATTCTGCTCACTATCACTGACTTGTCCCGCACGCTACCATCGCTGCTCCAAATCATAGATGATTTCTCCTCCTTCTCTGGATACAAAATAATTTGGGACAAAAGTGAAGCTCTGCCCATGTCAGATGGCAACACAAAAACAGCTATGCAAGGTTACACCTTTCACTGGCAATCTTCACGACTCAAATACTTAGGTATTTTGGTGAACAAAGGAACAGAAGGAATGGTTGCAGACAATTTAAGCCCTCTACTAACCCAGATGCAGCACGACTTTGAAAAATGGAAGATACTGGGATTATCCATGTGGAGTCGGGTACAAGCTGTAAGAATGGTCACCCTCCCATGTTTTATTTATACCCTTGGAATGCTTCCCCTTCAGACTCCTTTGTCCACATTACGTAATGCAGACTCTAAGATTAAATCTTTTGTATGGGGATCAACAAAACCCCGTTTAGCGCTGGCAAAGCTGAAAGCACATCACTGTCATGGAGGTTTGTCTCTCCCATCGATAGAACATTTCACTCTTGCATTGCAGGTATCTCAAGTGGCGTACATGTTAACGGACATCTCATATACACCACAATGGGTACAAATAGAATGACACCTCCTAATTCATATCGTAATATCTCACTAGCTATTCAAAATAATCTGACAAAATCTAAAAGCACCCCCAAGGGTAAGCTAGGCTGGTTTGACTCGCAGTGCAGCAAGTCACATGCTGCCCTTAAATCCTTGTTGCACGAGTCGAGGAGGGACCAAGAAGCAATTAAAAGGGACAGGGTGTCGTACAAGTTGTCCATCAAAAAACGCAAAGAGGCCATTAAGCTAGAACTGTGGCAGGCCCTTAAGCAAGCATCTGCCTTAAAGGATATGAGAGGATTTTGGAAGGCAGTAAATGCCCCTTTTTTTGCCCCCAAAAGTATACCTAGTCTTGTAAATGCAATTGGGGAAGACAAATGGGTGTCCCATTTGTCATGTTTATACAGTAATAATGCTACCCCCACTATTTGTGAGGAACCTAGCCCAGGTCCTGAAGGCTATCTTCCAATTTGCATTGATTTTAATGTGGATGAGGTGAACCTGGCTATTAAAAACAAGCGTAGGTGGAAAAGCTCCAGGCCCAGACAGTATACCAGTGGACCTTTATAAATCTTGCCCTTTGCTCTGTGGCCCACTTTTAACCCTGGTCCTAAGGGCCTGTTGCATACATGGTTTTACCTCAACTTGGATAGAGTCCACACTCGTCCCTATCTTCAAGAAAGGTGACAGAAATGACCCGGCCTGTTATAGACCGATTTCTTTGTTGGACTCCCTAGTGAAAGTGGCTGGGCGAGTTGTTTTAAACAGACTGTTGTCATGGGTGGAGGACTCAGGCATCATATCAGAGGTCCAGTACGGATTCCGTAAAGGCCTAGGCACCGTGGAACAGGGCCTGAACCGGAGTCTCATACTGGGAAAATACACCCGGGCGAAAAAAGGGAGTCTTTTTATGTGCTTTGCCGACTTGAGTTCGGCTTTTGACTGTGTCAATCACCAGAAACTTTGGCATATTTTAGAGGATTTGGGGGTGGAAACTCAACTAATTAATTTTTTAAAACAGTCTTATTTAGAGGCACGGGCAAGGGTTCGTTATGGCAGAACTGGTGAGCTCAGTGACAGTTTTCCTGTTGGCAAGGGGGTAAGACAGGGGTGTGTCTTGGCCCCCCTTCTCTTTACCCTCTATATTAACAGTCTTGGTGACACCTTAGCCAGGGACTGTCAGGATTTACCCAGGATTGGCAAGAGGTCAATTGGTACGCTGCTATATGCTGATGATGCGGTGTTGTTAGCCCGCACTCCAATTGGCCTGCAAAGAATAGTGACATGTTTTGCTTCCTTTATGTCAAATCTTGATCTAAAAGTCAACATCTCCAAAACATTCATTATGAAATGTAGCAAGCCCAGTGTAAAGTGTCGTGAAATTTTTATAAATGGTGAAAAACTTAACTTCACTGATCACTTCTCATACCTGGGAATTGTATTCGATAAAAGGGGTTCCTGGTCTAAAGTTGTTAATCGTAGAAAATTGCTTTTTGCAAAAGCAATTGGTGCCTTTATAAACTTTGCCAGGAAACTGGGAAAGCGCCCTATTGATGACCTGTTGGTAATTTATAAAGCTAAATGTGTGTCAGTCGCCCTGTATGGAACTGGCATCTGGGGACATGTTAATGTGGAGCCTATTCAGCAAGTAGAGAACGGGTTCCTGAGATATCTCCTAGCTGTGCCAAATGGCACAGCCACGTATACCTGCCATGCTGAGTTGGGGCTGCCGTACCTGTCCGACCTTATTAAAATCCAGCCGATCTTGTTGTGGCATAGGGTCTGGACAGGTGCGACCACAGGTCTCAATCGGGACGTTATAAAGGACTGCCTGAATCTTCATCAGGCAAAATGCATTCCCTGGCTTGCCTACATCAAAAACTGTATGCAGGATTTAGATCAATCTGTGTTTTTTGACAATCCTGAGACCCTGTCCTGTCTCACGAGAAGGGACCTGAAGGAATCATGTTTAAATCACTTAGTCTATCAGGCTATCCTCTAATATTATGAAACCATCGGTTCGGGCCAATCAATTACTTTTGACTAAGGCGGGGATACAACCTTATGTATTATTTATTCATGGTAATTATGATAGGTTATTATTGACGCGTTTATGCCTAGGCAACTTTCATAATCTAGTTACCTTTCCCCAGCCAAATAATTGGTCGCGCTCTCTTTACCCGTGCCCCTGTGATGACATTGCCGCACAGTCAACAATCCACATCATATTTTTCTGCAAATTTTACACCTCACTCAGGAAAAGGTGGATCTTGCCTCATTTGAAACTGCAAGGCTTGAGACTCTGTCGACCTGCTTTCCTTAAGTTGTCATTTCTGGATGATGAAATTGTTACTGACCACATCGCAAAATATTTGAAAGGGGTGGTCAGAACCAGGAAAACAATGCAAGGCCCGACTTAATTTTAACTGATTACTAGTTTACTCATGATAGGGTTGTATATTGATGTGAGACTATGGTATTGATAATAACATTTTAACCTTTGTTATACCAATAGATCAATTCGTAATTTTTTATTGGTTATTGCATTTTAAAGTTTTTACATTGTTGTATGTATGTCGTTTTTGATATGTTTTGTGCTTTTATGATTACATATATTTTAATTGAATAAAGCGTATCTTGACTTGACACCTCCTATCCACAGAAGTGGGCCTTTCAGCCTTGTATGGGACAGGAACAAGCCGCCTTGACCCTACTAATCCATTAGTGTCTGCAATGCGCAAAACTTGGCAAAGGGCTCATCGTCTGTTGGGCTCTAACCTACGTTTACACGAGAAAGCCCCTGTGTGGAATAATACAGGTATTCGCCTCAAAGGAAAAGTACTATCCTGGCCCCAGTGGAAAGCAGGTATTTTCACATTAGACCAGCTTCTGCATGATGGCCTCCCCAAATCTTTTGAACAACTAACAGAAGAATTGTGACCTTCCGGTGCAACAAGCTGAAAATTACACACAGCTTTGTAATTGCTTAAATAAGAGTTTAGGACCACAGCCCTGGTTACTACAATCTTCACCAATAGTATCATATTTACATGCTTGGGGTAAACATAAAGGAGTTACATCTGGCTTATACAAGATGATTACATCACATCTGTTTTCATAGCCTTTATCTAGAGATCTTCGTATCAAATGGCAAACCCGCTTATCGGTTTCTTACGAAGATGGAGAATGGATGGACATATTGGAAAATTTAAACAGGGTCTCCCGGGAGGCTAGAATGAAATTTTGTTTATTTCAAATTCTTCACGACTGGCATTGGTCACCGGTAAAATTACACAGTGCAGGGTTGCTTCCAAATACCAACTGTTGGAGGTGTGCTGCAGCTGGTTGCGACATGACTCACATTATATGTAATTGCCCTATGGTTCAATCCTATTGGTCTTATGTAGGCCAAATTTTACAAAACACACTACCTATGCATCTCCCACTCACACCTCTTGCATGATTTCCGGGACTACCCGAGACTCTCCAAACCACAATGTCTTCTTATGCACACAGCACTAGCTACAGCTAAAATATCTATATTACGACAATGGAAGCCACCAAATCCACCATCACAAGAGGCCTGGTTGGTGGCCATGATACATACTGCCTCCCATGAACAAGTTATTTATAATATTCAGGACCAGACGGACTTATTTTTACAAGTCTGGGATCCTTTCTTGCATGTAGAAAGCGACCAATGCGGGCAAGATTGAAAATAGAGATCTTATACTGTCAAGATCATCTCTCATCATCATTAAACTCTCGCACATGTTTACATAGTTATATAGAGATCTGGGAACTGCTTCTTCCTTTATTTGTTCTTCATATGATTATTATTGTACCGGATGTGGTTTCAATCTCTATTCAGCATTTTAAATTATCAAGTTTATATTTTAAAGCATATTTTGCTTTCAATGGTGAACCATCATATCTTTTTCATTCTTACACACTTTTTCGCTCTCCCCCTTTTTCTTTTCTTTTCTTTTCTCTTCCTTTCCTTCTTTTCTACATGCACACTTTTTATACCTTTTTATTTATTTTCAGATATGAATTTGTAGTAAAGGCAATAATATAATAAGAATGGTTCAATGACTTTAAATTGTATACTGAACTTCCAAGTTAATCTTCAAGTAAGACATATATATGCACATTAAAATCTTCTCTTATAATCCTGTAATTTATGCCTAATAAATTTAATCTATATATGCATGAATGAGTTAGGGGAGTTTCCCCATCACGTTTATAACTAGCCATATCTGAATTTCAGGCTACATCTGATATGATTTATGTAAAACTGCAATTTAATAGTGAATATCTTACATATTTTATTTCTGCCTCTACATTTAATATATATTAAAATGAATTTATTTATTACTCATATAAAAAGTATAGTGCTATATAAGTTTTAATGCACTTGTTTATCCATCCATTATAATTGTATGGTTCATTCTCTGGTTTTTGTAATTTATATTGCAAAAGACTAATAAAGAATTATAACACAAACAATAGCACTTCTCTAGCTATTGATGCCAGGCTATAGTATTCGTGTTCTGTAATTATAGAATAGTGTCATCAGCAAATAGTGAGACTATAAGTGATGTGCCACCAACTTTGACTCCCTGCTGGATATGCCGTTCCCGAAGGAAACAGTGGCGGGCAGCATAACTCGTGGGTGGCGGGGGAGGGCACGGGGTTGAGGGGGGGCGCAAGGTTGCACAAGTAAAACAAAAACATGAAAACCAAAATTACGCACTTACCTTGCCACCGGGTCCCGCTGCCGTGTATCTGCTCCTTGCTCCTACACTCCTCTTGGGACAGGAAGCCAGGAAGAACTGCCAGGCTCCCCTGACCAATCACAATGCTGCAATGCAGCTTTGTGATTGATTTTGAGCATCCTGGTTTGACACTCAACCAGGGGATGGGGGCCTGGGCTTGTTCTCCATGCAGGCTGTAATGCAGCCTGCATGGAGAATGGAGAAAGTGTGCATGACTGGTTTGGGCGGGAAACATCCATTACAATGTAATGCCTTTACAACGCAACTTTTACAATGCAGGTGACATTACATCGCATGCCCTTACAACGCATTGTAAAGGTAAGTAATGGATGGTAAGTGAGGTAAGTTTTTATTTTTGATTTTTTTATATTTGTTTTTTAATTTTTTTAGGGGAGTTTTTTTATATTTTTTTCTTCTTTTTAATAAAATTATTATATATCAAAAAATTGAAGAAAAAGTGTATGGTAAACATCCCCAGATCTTATTTTTAATTTTTGTGAATTAATTAATATTTAGTTTACAAGCTTGTATTTAAAAAAAATATATATATATATATATATATATCATTAAAATTAATTAAAAACGATAGGTTTTGGGTTTGGTAGTGTATTAATACTCTTGTTTTATTTTTAATACTAGAGTATTATTAAAAAGATTGATTCGTTTAAAAAAAAAAATATATATATATATGAAATATATATATTTATTTAAAATATATTAAATGTGCTTTGCACTTATTCCCTGGGATGGGATGTATGGGAAACAGGGGTTTTGGATGAGGGAGTGAATTAATACTCTGGTATTAATTTTAATACTTGAGAATTAATTAATATTTAGTTATAGTGTTAGAAAATGTTAAAAAAAATTAAAAATGAATTAATAAAAAGGCTTATGCACCTATCTTCTGGGACGGGATGCATGGGAAACAGGCGTTTTGGGTGGGGGAGTGTATTAATGCTAAGGTATTAATTTTAATGCTTGAGAATTAATTGATATTTAATTATAGTGATAGAAAATGTTAATATATTTTTGTAATTATTAAGAAAAGGTTAGGCACCTATCCTTTGGGACAGGATGCATGGGAATCAGGGGTTTTGGGTAGGGAGTGTATTAATAATCATGTATCAATTTAAATACTTGAGAATTAATTGATATTTATTTATAGTAATAGAATATTTTAAAATACATTTTATTTTAAATTATTAAAAAAGGCCTATGCGCCTATCCTCTGGGATGGGATGCATGGGAAACAGGGGTTTTGGGTGGGGGAGTGTATTAATACTCGAGTAACATTTATTGCTTAATTTATACTTTTTTTTGTAAAATTTTTAAATTAATTTTAATTATTAAAAATTTTAAAAGTGATATGCAGACAAACTCAGGTTGTTTTTGTGTAGGGGTGATTTGATATCAAGGTATAATTATAACCTATCATAAAACATGTATTTACATTTTAAATTAAATTTATGAAATTAATCTTTTAAAAGTATATTAATATATTTTAAAAATTAAAAAAAGCATATATGTACAACATGAGTTTGCATAAATAGACATAAACTGTTTTAAAATATAAATGTAAGTAATAAAAATGTAATAGTTAACAAAACAATCAATTGACATTAATATTATTGTAGGTAATTTTATTACATTTATAATAAATATAATACAGTTAAAAAAATAATCAAAAAATGTTTTTAAAAAACTTTATTCATTGAATTATTTTTTAAATGTATTGTAACATGTAATTTTTTTTCTTTGTAGGTTTTCCCATGGTTTCTCATTGAAGTCAATGAGAGAAATTGTCCTTTTTCCCTTTTTACGGAAAGAGATGACGTAAGTAAGTTTTGTCATTGCGAGGATCGTCCCGGTCCGGATCAGAAGCATGGAAGAGCTGCATCCAGGTAAGGCAGATTTAAATTATTAAAAATAGATTAAGGGTGGCATAGTTTATTGTACGGAGAGAGGAGGGAGGTTGTAAGAACTAGGGTAGTTGTATTGTGATATTTTTGTATGTTTTAACTTAAAAAAGTTTTCCAAAACAGGTAGCAGTTGTAGGCCCACGTCGGGTTGATTGCTTTCGTAACACTTTTTGTTTAATAGAATAATTTAAAATGAATGATTACTTTTTCTATTAAATAATAGTGTTAAGAAAGCAATATTTTTTTAATTGTTTTAGATGCAACGGGTTTTTGAACTGAAGTTATTACGTCATCGCGGTTTTACGGATAGGTGGAAGGAACATGGACACAGACTTCATGGATTGCAGAAATACTTTTTAGGACATTTTTAAATCATGGATATTTGGTTTTTGGGACTTATGCTGGATTTCGTTTGAGAGAGGAATTTAGCTATGGATTTTTTTTGCTGCGATTTTTTAAAAACGTTTTTTTCTTTATCGTGCTCTTTTAACCTGAATTTGATCAAGAGAGGATTGCAACGATGCATTTCTTGTTGCGTTTTTTGCCAAACAAATCTTTTTTGGGGGGATTTTTTTTGGGGATGCGTTTTTTGTAGGTGAGCACAGTACAGTTTTCAGCACAATTTCTGCTGTAACAAATGGCTTTGCCAAACTGTGTCCATGTTGGTTAGTTTAACTCGGGTCATTGCTTACATCAAGGATTATGGATAATTTACTATGGATTCAAGGAATGCTCAAGACTCTTGGTGAAAAGTGGGATTGTACGCAAGTCCAAGAGTTGAAAAAAGAAGACAACTGAAGGTAGGAAACCTGATTTTTAATTTATAATTTACATTTTTTAGAAAAATGCCAATTGAATTAGGGAAATTCTTTGTCAAAACAGGCAAGTAATGTGGTTTAGGAGTTAGTGTAGATGAGAAATGTAGGATGTGTGCAATATTATCTAGGTAGTCTGAAGCCACCATCAACGAAAATTGTTGAATTGCAACCAATAGTCTCTCTGACCTTTCTTTTGTTCTTTTAGAGATTTGTGGGTTCAGACTACCAGTAACTGATTGCGCAATTCTCATTTCTTGGAAATTTTGCTCCTTCAAAATTTCCCAAAAATGATAGAAGTTAGGATGTGGTTTACCTATAGATTTGTTGAAGGAGTTTTGCTATCCCTCTATGGCATTATTTGTTTTTGCTCCTCCCTCTAAGCAGATCGAGTAGCAGTTCCACCACTTCACATGGAAACATGGTTTCCTCCTGAGACCTGACCTGCTTAGATGGCCAATCCATGTGTCTTCAAAGTATTTTAGAAGGGGTGCCAATTTGTCCTCGTTAGCAGTAAAAATAGACTCAGTAATAGATTTGTAGTATTCATCTACACTGTCAGGAGGAACAAAGCAAAGTGCTGTTAGTTTCTTCAATTCAAATTGCAGTTTACTGTCTGATATATAATCCTCAACTAAGGATGTTTTTGGAATTTTTCGCCAATAAGCCTGTGAAAAGTGAAAAAAACATCCTTGAATTTGGGTATCCGTGTACATTTTGGTAATTGTGTTAATCATGTGTAATTCAAAGCCAATTAACACTTTTCTAGGACTTTTATTCATGGTTTTAGCTTTTATCACTGACAAAAAGTCAGTGTATGTTGAGGTTTGTTTATCAGGGAGTAAACTGTACTCTAAGGGCAATACTGCATGATTAATGTAGGCGTGAATAGTGTATATTTGGGTGAATGGATGAGGTGTGGTTTTAAACATCCCATCCATCGACCAAATATCACTACTCTCTAACTTAACCAGATTATGGGGTGTGCTAAAGATTAGTATTCTTTTAAGAAGGTTTTTGTTGTCATGCAAAAGAAAGTTTTCATTAGTAACAGTTACAGAAAGTTCAGGTGGAATGTTAATATCAGAGAAGGTTTGGGGTATTACATGTAGGGGGTTACTTGCCTGTATTTTACCCTGAATAATTCTGCAGAGGTTGGGGATTGTGGGCATACAACTTGCTGCATGTGTTGGAATGTTTTGAGACACCTCCCTCAAAACTGAGCCACAGGGTTCATTGAGGTGGATGCCAGGGCTTTGATTTCATTTATATTTTCTCTTACCTCTATCTCCATTGCAGAGGCAGAGTGGTTATGCTCGGTGGTCCTCTCAACAGTGTCACCAAGAGTAACCGCTCTGCCTGTGCAACGGGATGAATAATAATGCACACACCTCCAATGACACCTGGGCTCAGTTAATCTCTCCTTACAATAAACATAGTCACTGTGACTTAACAGTCTATTTCCATGGCTCGATTGTATATATTTGGCTTGTTTTCTTGCTGCCATTCTCGGTAGAAAGAAGAAAAAGAGAAAAACATTGTTTTAGTGATTTTAAGTGTGGTTGCTTTTAAAAATATTTTGCCTGCAAGTGAAAAGTTAGTGCACATTGTTTGTTACAGCTTTATTTTTCAAAATTGTACCAGGATTTAATTGCATTGGCTTGATAATGTTTGTTTGGAATTGTTTGCTGCTTTGATACCTTTGATGAAAAAAAGGTTAATTTTGGATAGACTTGACAGAATGAAAAAGGTTACCTTTTTTAGGTTTTTCTGTTCTGTGGTTGGCAAGTCCTGGTGTAGATGCTGGTTTTTGTTGGCTTTTTCTTTCAGTTCTTCTCTATGTTGTGTTTGGTGCTTTTGATTCTTTGGTTCTGAAAAAAGTGAAGAAATGTTATTAGTTTTTTGTTTGGATATTTTTAGTTTTGCAAATAGCCTGCAAAGAAATAGATTAGTGCTTTTCTATTAGAAAAAAGTCATTTTGCTTTTGTTTGTGAGGCTCAAATTTTTAATGCAATGATAGATTTTTAAATAAAATGCTTCTGTACTTGAAACCTGCAAACAAAAAAATATATTGTGGTTTATGATCATTTTTACCTTGTATAGTTTGGCTTCTTCAGTGTTGATGGGCTTGTTTTGATTACTTTGGTTGAGGATGTGTTCCTCTACTCTGGTTGTTTTATATGGTTTAATCTGTTGAGAAGTTTTAAGAAAAAAAACTGTTTGATTGTATGCTTGACAAATAACAGAAATGAAAATGTGAACTTTACAGTTTAAACTTTACATTTTTAATTTAAGTGCAATCAATTTCCCCCCACCACCATCCATCAGTTTCCCTGAGGCAAGCACCTGTCGGCGTAGAGTAAATTTGCTCCCACCACCATACAACACTTTCCCTGAGGCAAGCACCGGTCGGAGTAGGAATAGTAAATTTGCCCCACCACCCAACACTTTCTCTGAGGCAAGCACTGGTCAGAGTAGGAATAGTAAATTTACCCCCACCACCATCCAACACTTTTCCTGAGGCAAGCACCGGTCGGAGTAGAAATAGTAAATTTGCCCCCACCACCATCCAACACTTTCCCTGAGGCAAGCACCGGTCGGAGTGGGAATAGTAAATTTGCTCCCACCACAATCCAACACTTTCCCTGAGCCTATTCCCCGAGGCAAAGTCATGAAGGTGTTAAAATAGTAATTTTTAAAACATATAACTGATCAGTGTCTGCTAATGTATTATTTCTGATATCAATAAAGTTTTTTTTTGTTCAGATTATTTTTAACATTTTACTTACATTTGAATCTCTAAAGGTTTGTTTGTTCTTCCTAGGTATTTGGTGTTGATTTATGTCCAATCTCTGTTAATATCAAATGTAAAATTGTATTAATATTTTTGGGGGGATTATGGGATTTTTACTTCTACATACATTTTGTTCTTTTATTCACTTACTTTTCAAAGGAAAGATAATTTCACGAATATCTGCTTTAGATTGTTGGCTGGTTTTAAAAATCAGTAAATGCTGTAAATAATTAAAAAATATATTGTTAGTATTTGTGATTTAGGTGTATTTATTTTGAAGCTGTTTTATTTTAAACGTACACTTACTTCGGTCTGTAGATGGCAGTGTTCAACTTGAAAAACGGCAACATTCACCTGCTACTCCTGCTGTGTGTGGTCAACGTGGAAGTCAGTTTACCACTGAGCACAAAATGGTTGACTGCTTCTTTTATACGTTTTTTGGGGTTAAACGAGAATTTAAAAGAAAATATGTTTTGGAAACAGTTTTTCCACGTTATTCACAACCTGACAGAATGTATATTTATTTTGTCATGTGTAAAAATGTTCGTTTAGACGTTCCTTCTCAGAATGTCAGCCATTTTGAGTAGTTGCTGGCTCAGGGGTTGTAATAAAAATAGTTGAATGACTGCCGTTTTATGTGCTTCAAAAAGATTGTATGTATAATCTCTTTTTGACTCTGACATTAGTGTGTTTCTTTCTAAAAATGCTTGAATATATGTTTAATTTTCCCCGTCTTTTCAAATATTTTTTTAGATTTTATTATTAATACCCAGGTATTTTAATGGATAGGTACTATAAAAATACCAGAGTATTAAAATAATACCTGGGTATTAATAATCTCCCCCACCCAAAACCCCTATTTCCCTTGCATCCCGTCCCAGGGAATGGATTAAAAAAATAAAAATAATTAAAATTTTAATTATAAACAATCAAAACATACTATGCATTGTAATGGTATGCGTAGTATTAGTATGCATTGTAATGGAATGCGTTGCAATGGTAGTTTTAATATATCTCAATGAACATGCGTTGTAATGGTATGCGTGGTAAAATCATGCGATGTAATGGTATTTGCGTTGTAAAAACTGTGATGTAAAAGTATGCGTTGTAATGGTATGCGTTGCATCGTCATATATTCTTTTGGGCTGCCCGAGAGGGCTAACCAAACAGTCATTGTGCACTTAGGAGTAGGCAAACCACTCCTCCTCTGCCCTGCTCCGTAAGTAGAGCAGCCCCGCCCACCCGCTCACCCGCAAAGGAAACATAAAATGATAATAACTCAGTTATTATCATTTTACATTTCCTTTGCCTTTACACTGCTCAAAAGCAGTAGAGCCCCCACTGGAAGGAAACATGCCAGTGGTTGCACAGCTAGTGCAAATATCAAAGGGGAAAATGGGCATCTCTGTCTAGTATCTCTGGTAATCGATATCTGCTCTGAGTAATACTTATTATTCCTCACCCTGGCGCCTGGATTCGTAAATAGCAACGTGATCATTTGAGGGCACTGACAGCAAAGCACTTTGTGCATGAAAGCCATTCAAGCCTATCAAATGCCTTCTTTGCGTCAAGCAGTACCGCCACGCTGGAAAGATGCAGGTCTACTAGGTGAAGGGGAGACATTCGGGTGCAAAGATTAGGGTCTGTGGAACTGATAGTTATAAAACCAGACTGGTTAGGTAATATCAGAAGCTACATAAGTGGTTGTAATCGTTGCGCTAGGATTTTTGCACACACTTTATTATCTGCATTGAATGGAAAGAATGCTTGGATTAATCTGTCACTTGTGATCGCTCAAGCTATATTTTAGACCATTGCTTTTCAATCACTAGCAACGCTAGGCAATGGCCAGCCATATGCAAATGAGTCTTGGTCCTGAAGTTGGGCTGGATTGTTCCTTTTGGAATTGGACTGAGACTTATTTGCATATTTTTGGTCTCTGTATAGACGTACAAAATAGTCAAAAAAATGATGCACTGGAATGCAGTCTGATTAACTCAATCATTTAATTCATCACCTTTGTGTTTTCCTCCATGCTTATATTCCAGCACCAAGGCAAGATTGAAAAAGGAATTTAGCATGATTTAGCAATGGGTTTACATAATTTAATTGTAATATTCTGCTTAATCGTTCACAGTGTCAAATTCTTCTACAAAGCAGTCGGAAAAACTACTGGACTCCAGAATGGGTTGCAGCAGGCCAAAGTACCTTGTATGTCAAAACTGAGCAATAACCAGGAACTGGTTTAATAGTTGATTTAAGAAGCACTGCCAAAGCCAATAAGTCTGGGTTTGGTAAGCTAGTGCACGTAATATTTTTTTATTTGTTTTATTTCTTGATGCACGCATATGCCACAAAAATCTAAAATAAAACAAAGAGTGCTTCTGCCCACAACTGGATTCTAAAAGGTTGGAGTCAAAATTTTAAAGTTGTAAATAAATTACCCCCTTTACACATCATTTTAAAAGAACTCGAGGGTGATTCCTACCAGGCAGTCACCTAACCCTTTTAGTTTTAATGCACATAACAGCAACATGAGATTCTTTTTGCTGCAAATAAAATGTACCACTGGATTTGATTTACAGTAACCTCAAGATATAGTTTAAACAAAAGGATGACTAATATAAATAAAAAAGGATATGGGGTGAAAAGAATAAAAACATTGGCAAAGTAAAGTTTGGCCTACCAGCTCCAGCACTGAAGTGCGGTTGTTTTTAGTCGGATGTGCATACGTGGTCTGGAAAATAGTGCCAATCAAAGTGCAAGAGAGCCATGGCTAAAAAATCCTGAGTAAATGCTCATAGCTGTATGATTTGGTGGGCGAAAGCAAAATGCAAATGATAGCTGAACAGACCAATAGATGAAGAGAGCATACCTGAGGAGTCTCTGTGTGTATGTTTTATTTATGACTTTTTCATTTCATGAGATTAACGAGAACATTGAGGTCGGATCTAAAGACTGTACCAAGGCAACCACTGTTGGCCCTCACAAGATTGTTATTTGTTGTATTGAAACATGTATTCTGTTAAGTTGTCAAATCCAACCCATAAGGAAAGACTGAAACCTAAGAAAGTATTTTTTGCAGCGATTTCTTATCCTAGACCTGTGCTTAATTTGTAAAATATGAAGTGCTGGTGTCCAAAGCTTGCTCAGAAACCTGGAAACTGCACTATCAAATGTCGTTATGCTGATTACCAGATCAGTAAATCTCTAATTCCACCATGTGCCTCTTTCATCCACCACCAGACACTTGCTGTTTCTTTATACTCTGCGTTGGTTAGAGATGTCCTACTCAACTCTGAAAGCAACTTAAAATGTCAAGTGTTCAAATGTTTTCAGGAGATGGAGTTGGATCGTAACGATTCCTCTGGAATGGACTTTTTGCAATGTCATGGTGTTGTCCAGCGAAATCAAGTTAGACTGGATTCGCACAGAGATCATCTTAGGTCCAGGCATATAATGGAAAATAGAGAAAGAAATCTGAAAATTATTTTGCTACAAAGGGAGGGAAATAAGGGGATGAAAAATGTATTTGGCCAAAATAGATATGCCTGTCTAGGATGGGATAAGGATGTATGGGAGGGCTGGGGCAATCTGAGTAATATAGACTAGTGTTGGAAAACTATGTACAGCATCACCTAGTTTTCCTGGCATACATATGGGTTCAGTAATGTATGGAAGCAGCACATTTTTAAAATAACTAATCAGCATTCAGTCTTATGTTTACAGAAAACATGGCTGTGCATGGAACTCCCGCAGATAGATGGGTTTTTGAAAGCCCAACAAGGTGTGTTAAAAGACTCCATAGGCGTACCTCGGTGGGGTGGGGGGGGGGGGGGGGTGTGTATGTTATTCTGATATCTACTAAAATTGCCTCAGGGGTGTGAAATTAAGACTAGAAGTAAATGGGTTCTAGCTTCCGGTGTAAAATTGACAAACTTTAAGACGGGCCTGGAATGTATTATTGTTCTTAATATTTATTTGCATACAAGAAGCTCTCTCCATTAAAAAGAAAATATGGAGATGTTTAAAGAGGATGTGGTTAAAATAGGTGCATCATTCCCGCAATATTTGCTCATCCTAATGAGGTATTTTAACCTTAAATTGGTCCCCACGATGGTTGACCAAAGGTATGATGATCTATTGTCTGCTTTTAACATAAAATGTGCTATTTTCCCAGTAAATAATGCAACAGGAAGAGATGTATCCCTGCTAGATTTTTTTTACATCAAATTGATTTGTTAGTCTTAATGGTCGCGTACCAACTGATATCCCAGCAAGGAAAGCCTTCTTTTATTGTAACCAGAACTGCCCAATAGATCATATGTTTGTCCATGCATGGGCTTTCAGTTGCATTAGGAAGTTCGAGGTATTGCAGATGGAAGGGAGTGATCACTATCCTTTAAGTACAGCGCTTAGTCTAGGCATTGCTTCAGATAAGAAGAAGGTACTCCCTGTAGAAGTTCATTATCCAAAAAGGTCAATGACAAGAATGTCTGAGAAGCACTTAAATCAACCGAAGGCTCTCCAATACAATTATAGCAAAATTACAGCAGAAGAGATTCCCCCAGATTTCATTACGTGATATGAGGACCTAATTAAGGAAGTTGTACCATGGCCAAAGGTTGGATTAAAGGTATTCAACAAAACACAAGGTAAAAATGAGGTTGAGAAGTACTCAAGGAACATCTGGTTTGACAATGAATGCAGAGTTATTAAAAGAAGAATAAGGAAGCTAGAAAGATACGTAGGGTTCTCAAGAAATAAAGAGGGTATACACTGACTCAATGACCTAAGAAAAGTATTTAAAAGACTGGTAGCAAGAAAGAAAGGGGCATATAAGGTGGAATGCTGGAAAGTCATGCTTGAGACAATAAGTCGAATAACATCAAAACATTTTGGAGGTTGGTACAAAACAGGACAGGAAAGGCCCAGGGGAAGCTGACCTGCTCGGTGGGAGAGGATGCATAGGTTGATTACCCGGGAGAAGTTTACAATAAAGATGTTGTAATCACACAGGGCCCAGGTAACTTTCATATTAACGAGGAAATAAAGGAGAGGTTTTCAGTATCCATAATTAAAAAGACAATTGAGTTGCTAAAACTTACAAGAGCAGCCAGGCCAGACAATCTACCAGCCGTGATAATAAAAACCAATATAGCTTGGTGGACCAGGTTGCTCTATCTTCTCTTTCAGAAAATCCTCCAGACAGGAAGTTTTCCGGATAGCTGGAAGGGAGCGATCCTTAATCTATGTAAAAGTCGAGTAATCCCTCCCTGGAAGCATTCGGCAAATTAACCGGTAAGATGTGAGTGAGAACATTTTTCCAAAAATCCTCTGAGGGATGTTGAACGAATGGGCAGAATCAAACTCAGTAATTTCCCTAGAGCAAGGAGGTTTCAAAGGGGAACACTCGACAACATGGCTTTAGCTTATGAGCATTAGCCATGAAATCAATAGAGCAATGTGGAAGTCTATACTGCTGCTTTGTGGATTTTCGCTCCACATTTGACTCAGTTGATTGGGCCTTGCTATGTGAAGTGCTAAGAAACTATTAAATCCCAGATGATTTACTTCTGATTTTACAAGAACTGCAAATAGATAATTGGTCCCAGGTTGAATTAAGTCTTGAAGGATCTCTTTCAAGGAGAGTAGATATAAGAAATGGCCAGAGACAAGGGTGTGTGTTAGCTCCCATTTTGATTTCTCTATTCTTGGCTGATTTACCAAAAACGCTCAATCATTCGAATAGTTTCGCCCCCAAAATTAATGGTAAACATGTAAGCTGCCTCTTATATGCAGATGATCTAGTATTTCTAGATCTGACAGAAGTCAGCCTCCAGAGGAAGTTAGACGCCTTCTATGATTAGTGTATGAGGAAAAAAATAATCATAAATATGGAGAAGGCTAAAGTGCTTCCATTTGGGAAGAAGAGGATAAAGTCGGCTTAGACTGTAAATAAAGTTACGATTGAGACAGTTAGCAAGTATACATATTTGGGGATGTGGTTCTCAAATAATTTGTTGTGGAAGGAACATATTGTATCCCTGGAGGCCAAGGCACTCTCTTCTGTAGGGAGGCTTAAGAACTTTGACAAACAGTTTGGGGGCCCCTCCCTAAGACCGGTGCTGGTAGCCTATGAGGGAATGATATGGCCACAGTTTCAGTATGGTGTTGTAGCGGTCTGTATTAGTAGGAAATCAAATTGGGGCCTTGAAGAGGGTAGGTGCTTAAAAAGATTAATCTCTTTTCAACCTTCTACTATGGTCCAGACTGTTAAAATAGAAACTGGTCTGCTGCATGCATTGACTTAGCATATGTAGCGACAGCAAAATTCTGGACAAGAATAGATAGTGAGGAGCTCCTCAAAATCTTATCGCTATGCAAAAAAGAAATGTTGATGTGTGAATTAATTTGTGCAACATTAGTCAGAGGGAGGATCCTCAACTGTTGCCAGAAGTTAACAATAGAATGTGAGATTGATCAGGCATGTTTGAGTAAATTTGAGCTTAGAAGAGTAATTTAACAGGTGTCTAGAGAGGAAGACTTAAATGAATTAAGGAAGAAGAAATCAGTATCACTCCTGATGAATATGTGGATGGAGGTGGATACAGTTCCTTATTTGGAGAATCTACCTAATGCACGGCTAAGACGATGTTTACTGAAATTTAGATGTAGGGTAAACCTGGTTTTAATCTCTGGCGCTCACGGTTCCCGGTAAGGTAAAGATAAAACTTGTAAATGCGGCTTTAATATGCAGGGAGATTTAAAGCACATTTTAGTGGATTGTTTGTGGTTTTCAGCTCAACTAAAGTTTGTATTGAAGCCGTGGATGAAGTTTTAGGAAAAATAGGATTATTTTATTGTATCAGACGTTGTTGTAATGTAATGTATGTATATAGGATTTATCGTGCTTGTGTTTTAAAGACCACGGTCTAAAATAAACATATGTTTGACTCACTGACTGACTTCATCTCACTCTTTTGGATACTTTTTCATCCTTGTTTTTTCTTTGTCAATATTTTTCTGCCTTTCTCTTTCCCATTTTGTATTTTTCTCTCTTTTGCTCTGGGTCATAGAGGAGTAAGGATTTATTGATGCTCCCATGTGCTACTCATAGAAACCAATCCCTCCATCTTCCTGACACATTTGCAAATCTGCAAGGGCAGGAGGTGGCAAAGGGAAAGAGAAATGGAGGTCGTGGATCAGAGCAGGTTATAGAAGCAACTGAGGTGCACAAGAAGGGAGCAAGACTAATGTGGGAAGGGGAGGTCATTAGAGAGAGGAGATGGAGAGAACTCCTGTATCTGATGGTGACCCTTAGGAAAAATATGTGCTGGTGCCCAAAAATGAGTGCCGGTGGGCCCTACCTGCAACCACTAGCTCAAATTAAGAACTGCCCTAGACACCTGGCAAAATAGGATTATCACTAGTATCAATTGATAATGACTGGTCGAGCAAGAGCAGTAGTAATGCTTCACACTTGTTAGCATCCAGACACAATTGTTACCCGACTACAATTAGGGCTGTCTCAGTATAGCCACCAGGTCAGATCCCTAACTTCCATTCTGCAAAACAGGCATGCATTTTATCAATGACTTGCTAATTTTATAGTAACTTCTTGTTTTCCTTCCTCAGTGCCTTTACCAGATACGGAGACTTGGTCAGGGCCGGACTGGGAACCGAAACCGGCCCTGGCAAACTGCTCGGCCGACCTCCAGGGAGGGGGTGCGTCCGAGCTGTTGGCAAGGGTCGGTTTCGGCCGATTTTGTTACAGGGGGCTGATATTGCAGGCCCCTGGTAACAAAACCGGCCCCCCAGGGATTCAAAACCGGCCCCCACCCTGGTGGCCCACCGGGGAAATGCCCGGTGCCCCCTATGGCCAGTCCAGCCCTGGACTTGGTTAAAGTCATCAAATGTGAGTGTATAGTAGCTTTCTTAATCAACAGCCATTCAAGATAACTTAGTGCAGTCTGGAGCAAAGAAGAGGTGCAGTAATCAGTAACGCAGGAGGTGCAGTGGCTCCGAGGCCCAGAGGTTTGAAAATGACAACTGCACTGCGAGTATCCAATCCAATCAGCTTTATTCTACAGCATATGTCATAAAAGCAAATCAACAATAAAATGGAATGCTTTCCAGCCATAAAACAAAGCAGTTATAAAAAGTGTAAAAACATTTGGTATTATATACAGCCAATCATAATCAAAAGTTGAATCATGTTGGTGAGGTTAAAAAAGGCTAATACATATAATAGCAAATGGTAAAACAATAGCACAAGGAAATAGCAACAGGTGCATTGTACATAAAAAAGAATTTCATATGTTTAAAATAGTTAAAATAGGCTAGACTCATAATTGGGAAGTCAACGACTCAGTCACTAATAAAACTTGGGGGTTCATCAGGTCGCAGGAATTGTAGGCGATCTGATAGCCCACGTCCAGCTCAAAAACTTGGCTACTGCGATTGCAAACCCATGGTGATGGGGCGGTGCGCAATATTCTCAGTGCAACGCTACTCCTTCTAGTACCCAGATTCCTTCAAATTGGCGCAAGCCACACTTTACGGGGGCCAGCATAAGTGGGGCAAACAAACAGTATATGGGCGTGAGATTCTTCTAATGCCTTGCAAGAGGGGCAGTTGCTGTTGCCTAATGTAACCCATTTTGCTGTGTGTGATCTTAGTGGCAAAGAGCCCACTCTGAATTGAAAATACAATTTCCGATCAAAGGGTTTGGATATTACGTCCCAATACTGTTCCAAGCTTGGCCAGAATTTAACTGCTAAAAAGCCCCCCATCAGCGTTGTGCTATCACTTTTTCAGGGTGCATTTGGGGTCTCCAATTCCCAGTACCTTTACTTTATAATTTCTTTAGAGGGACATTGGGTACTCAATGGATTTTCCCTCAAGTTGGGCAAGCCGATACTGAGTAGGGTAGCTCTCACCTCATGTAACCAGCTGATTTTGTGGAAATGATCTGCCTTGATTGTGTCCCTAAGGCCATCGGCGTATGTTGCTAGTTCCGGTGTACACCAGATTCTGCGCCAGTACAAGATGGGGCATAACCTGGCTAGATCAGCCAATGCTTTCCTACCTAGGTCATACAACATTGGTAGCACCGGGGTGCTTTGCGGTAGACTGGTGATCTTTCGTAGAAACCTATTTTCTGTGATAGTTAACTGAATGAGATTCTCAAACCCCCAGAGTTCTCCCCCATAGAGTACCAAGCTCACTACTTTCATGTTATAAATCTGCAGCACCGGGTTAACTGGCTTGGTCAAGGAGACATTAAACTCAATATGTAAGGCACCTTATAGTTGCCGATGCTTCAATGTAGCGGTATCAATCTGACGACTCCATCTCCTATCTTTTTGCAAGATGATCCCCAAGTAAGTAAAGGCACTAACTTGTTCTAATGGAAACCTATCCAAGAGTATGCCTCCTCTAAATGTTCTATGCTGATTGAAGGTCATAAACTTGGTCTTGGCTACATTGATTTCCAATCCCGTATGGAGCAGAACTTTTCAAAAAGGAGCAATGCACACTGTAGACCGCTAGTGGTTTTTTAAATGATGAGCGTATCATCAGAAAACATTAAAATGGGAATCTTTGTACCCGCTAGGACCGGTGCATCAGTGGCTACAGATGTTAAAAACTTAGCGATCCCACTGCGAGTATCACTATCTTTTACTATCAGACCAGAGGCCTAGAAAGCCTTTTTCTTTACTTTCTTTAGAACCAAGAGAGCCTTGCTCCGGCCACTGGAACAGAGGATTGGTGGAATGAAGCAACAACTATCAATGTCACTGAGGGTGCAAATACATTTCCATTAGCAACAGTTATTCCAGATGGAAAAGTATCTACCAGGAAGGATGTGTATTAGATATGCTACCTATTCATGGAAATTGGTGCGGGGGCAAGGGGAAGTTGAGGGGTGCACGAGGTTGCGCAAGTAAACAAAACAAAAAAAATACAAAATGTACCTTGCCGCCGGGTCCCGACGCCGTGTTTCTGCTCCTTGCTCCTGCTCTCCTTGTGGGACACGAAGGCAGGAAGAACTGCCAGGCTCCCCTGGCCAATCACAACACTGCAATGCAGCATTGTGATGGTTTGAGCGTCCTGGTTTGATGCTCAACTAGGGAATAGGAGCCTGGGCTTGTTCTCCATGCAGGCTGTAATGCAGCCTGCATGGAGAACGGGGAAAGCACGCATGACTGGTTTGGGCGGCCCAAGAGGACCGACCAAACAGTCATTGCGCACTTAGGAGTGGGTAAACCACTCCTCCCCTGCCCTGTGAGCAGAGCAGCCCCGCCCAACCGCCCACAAAGGAAACATAAAATTATGATAACTCAGTTATTATCATTTTATATTTTCTTTTCTTTACACTGCTCAAAAGCAGTGGGCCAACACTCCTCCGCCATAGCGGAGGAGCCGCCCCGATTGGAAATCCATCTATAGATACAACCCTCAATTTGTTCCAGGGATGATAGTAGATTGTATACTACGCCTCATGCATATTCTTTGTTGTGTTTAGAATAATAAAAATAAATAATCTTATTGATTCAGTTATTGCACAGAGGTAAAGCTTTGCACAGCAACTGTAAATAAATAATTTGGGCCTTTTCCTTTACCTATTAGACTAGATTATATGAATTTTGTGATAAAAGTATTTCATTTTTTAGTAGATGTACATGTTTTCCATTTTTTTTGCCAATACAAAGGAACAATGTACTGCACTTTTTAATGGTTCCCTGCAGACATTTTAAAAAAAGTTTCTAAAAAGCAAAACTTGTGAAGCATTGTGAAAACGGCGCCCATTTTGAAATGCATCTTGAATCAAGTAAAAAGAATCCATAGGAATACAATGGCTTCTGAAAAGCCGAGCTTCCTGCAATGTCTGCAGCAGTAGCTGACACTGCAGAGCGTTGAGCATTCATTTATTTTACCTTATTATTATGGAAAGTATCAAAAATGGAGTTTGACCTTTATGCTCGTCTTCGACAAAAAAGAACATTAGGGCACACATCGAAATATTTTTGTCAGGGATTCGGGAGACGACTACACGGTTCCACAGTAAACATCCCACGAGCAGCGAATTAGAGAGGCAAGCCTTGTTTCTACAAAAGGGCTTAGTAATTTTCAGAGAAAGCCTATATATACAATGCAAAGCGAATACACCCGGACTGTTTGGTAAGAAAGTAAATCCAGGGGCTCAAAGTTTTTCTTAGGAACTCGTGGTTGGTGCAGCTTGAATGCCAGGGTTGCCGACTACCCTAGCTTCCCAGTCTTGATTTCACCTAATGTGCCCCTTTTTTATCACCACCCTACACTTTCTGTCTCCTTAAGTCACTCTTGCAGGTTCTTTCTAATCCCTGCTTTCTCCCCTAGTCACTATTTTCCTATCTGTCTCTTCCTCCGGCCTTCTCCCTTTTCCGTCTTCCTCTTTCTTGCTTGGGGTAAAAGTATGAGGGTGGAAAATTAGCCCCGGTCCTGGAAAATGAGTGCCTGTGCCCACCACCTGCAACAACTAGCATACATTAAGCAATGCATCTATACCTTTTACCCACATTGGATCTATGGAAGGTGCTTAGGAAAATGTTATCATACCCACTGTCTGAAGTGGACAACATAATTAAAGGTCCAGTGCTTATCGCAGGCTTTCTTTTATCTAACGCTCGTACCATGAAGTACTGAGTGTCTTCTCTTGTGGTGCAGAAGATGTCATGTTCATAAGATTGAGAACTTCAGTTTGGAAGTGTACCTCAGAAACCAGTTACAGATGGATCCTGGAACTACTGTAGATACTGATTGAGGCAAATGGCAATTTTTAAAATCTAGACCAACATGCTTAGGTGAAGTAACAGCCTACTTGAACATAAGTATCAGTCCATGATTTCGTCTCAGATACAGTCTATGGGCCTGTTTCACAAAGGGCCTCCGCACTCGTGGCGGTGACCCTGCAGTCGTGTGGGAGTCTCTGGACTCGGGGCAGAATCTCTACGATGAGAATTCTCATTGCGGAAGTTCCGCCCCGAGTGCAGAGACTTCCCCACTACCGCCAGGTGTGCGTAGGGCCTAGGTGCTTAACCCTTTGATTCTGATTTGAAAGCCCATTGAGACCAATGCAGAGTGAAGCAACAGCCAGCTAGGGTCTTAGCTATCATTGTTCCAGCAGGTGCAGTGGTACCGCAGTCCACAGGTATGAGGGTGTACATCGAAATTATGGTTGCCTTTTCCTATCCACTGGGCGATCCATTTTTCGTACTTGCAACTAGGGCCTTTGACAAACTTGCTACAAAATAGTAGCCAGTAGTACCGAAATTACATATCAGTGACCATTAATTTCATAAAGTATCATAGTGAAGTACTTTGCAGAATTCGGAAATGTAACTGAATCACAGCAATATTTTTGGATCCTTCCAAGCAAGCAAGAAATGTTCGAGTCACATCTCAAGAAGATGGTATTTTATTTTTTTATTTTATTTATTTGTGGGCTCTTGTAGCATATTGAAATCCACAAGTAGTCATCTCAGAGCGCTGGGAGGGTGGGCAGCCGAGGGGTGATAATGAGCCTTAGGAGAGGCTAACAATCAGAATTATGATTACATTTATTGTACCCTGTGAGAGAAAAAAAGTTTGCAATGACAAAAAGGCTTGAAGGGAAGGCCAAGAATATCGTCCATTCATAACTGTCTAACTGGTGACTGTTGCTCATCCTTTAATGTTGCACCTAGCCGCAATAATAGGTGAGAAAAGACAACTGGTGTGATTTTGCTTCGATGAATAAACCACATCTCTGGTATCCAGCTAAAAATCAAGACTGATAGTGAGAAATTGGATTTTCAAAACCTACATCAATAGCTGGATGAAGGTTTGAGGATTATTAATGTATGCGTCAAAATGTACTCCATACATGTAGATACAGTCAACCAGGTAAATGACACTGTCCTGGGTTGCCTATCCCCAGTAAATTCCCAGTTAGTACACAAATGTTCCTATTTTCATTCATTACATTTAGAGGCACTTGAGCAATAGTTTTAACCCGTTCCATGCTCATGACGAGCTCAGCTCGTCATGTGTCACGCTGGGCGTGTGCTCATGACGAGCTGAGCTCGTCATGACCACGCCCGCGATTGGAATGTCCAGCACCTGGCTGGAATTCCTGCCGCAGGCAAGCGGTTAATGCTACGCCATGATTATCTTGACCCTTAAAAAAGCTGCATGTAAAGTTATTTAGTGATAGTTTATTTTCCTCTGATCCCCTATACCTGTGTAGATTTTTTAAGGAGATTAGGAATCTCTAGGACATTAGCTTGAAGGTCATTGGTGGAGTCCTTTCCAGTGGGAATCGGAGACAATGAGAGTACTAAGTGTCAATCTTGACATATTCCCAGACCTGGGGAACTCTTCAGTGTCAAGACAGCCAGAAAAGCAGAGCTTTCACTTCCATCAAGATTATAGTCTTAGGACATTTGGAACAAACAGAGGTTTGTATGCCAGAATATTGTTAGCAAGAACATCGTCTGGCAGCAGTGTTTAATATGCGTCAGTGGTTGCTGGTGAGCACCATTGGCCCCATATTTCATGAGAAGATGCTCTTTTCTGCTTCCAGTAGCGTTCCAGATCCGATCCAGAAAATAACCCTCGCCTGGTTACCTGTCCCTCCAGTCCCACTGGACTGTCCAGGCTTTAGGAATTATGGTGGCATGTGTGGTCGCTTTGCGCCATGGTAACAGTAATCACATTAGTGAGAGACACTGAAGGAGGACTCACCCAGTCCACCAATGTATGAGCCTGCAATAGGTTAAAGCAGAGCCCTGTATAGAGGGACAGCTCAAGGTTCAGCATGGGCAAGTCGGCGATAGCCTTGGCTGTGCACTTCAGTTTGGCCTGGGTTGGCAAGCTCTTGTGTTTATGGAGAAAAGTCTAGCATTTCTTGAGTTCTGTCCTCTCAGCACAGTGCTTCTCTCTGCCTATTAGCCCTCTATGCCTATTCTCCTGTACCTGTAACACAAGCCCTCTTCGTGGCTGCTACTACCTGAAGTTAGGAGGGATCATCGGGATCTCACCGCTACCAGCCTGTGGAGCTGTGTCTGCTACTGTCCACCATGATCCAATCCCCTATTGCTTTTTTTCCTTGTCACTGTTTTTCTGTCTTTCTTTTCCCCCCTTTTGTATTTTTCTCTCTTTTGATCTGGGTCAAACAGAGTAAGGCTTTGTTGATGCTCCCATGTGCTACACACGGAAACCAATCTACCCATACCTGACACCTTTGCAAATCCACTTGGGCACTGAGGCAAAGCAAAAGAGAAATAGGGTTCGTGGCTCAGAAGAGGCCATGGAAGCAATTGAGGGGCGTAAGAGGGGAGCAAGCCTAATGTGGGAGAGGGAGGTCATCAGAGAGAGGAGACAGAGTGAGTTACAAAAGAGAGACGGATGAGAAGAAGATGAGAGAACAAGAGGGAGACAGAACTAGTGTAGGGGGAACAGGGGTGTAGGGGAGAGGTAGATGTGTAGGTTCTTTAGGAGTAGAGGAAAGGACAAGGGAGGAGATGGCAAAGAAGGGAAGGGAAGGAGGGATGGTGGCAGAAGAAAAGAAAAAGGAGGTATTTAAATGAAGTGGGACAGGAGGGAGATTGATGGCTCAAGAGAGATAGAAAGAGTAAAAAGGTGTCCTACTGTTTACTAGATTTAATCTAAATAGAGAGGCATTTATTACTCTAAAGCTGATAATTAGACTGGTGTAGGAAAGTGCCCCTTTTTGCATGGCTACCCCCCACTTTTTGCCTAACATTGATGCAACTTGGCTTGATGTGCCCTGGGTCACTGCCAATCAGGTTCCCAGGGCCTGAGTTCTTTCCCAAAACTGTACCTTTTTACCCACAATTGGCACATCTCTGGCCACAGGTAAGCCCCTTGTAAAAGGTACCATAGGTACCAAGGGTACTGTGACCAGGGAAGGCCTCTAAGGGCTGCAGCACCTATTGTGCCACCCTTAGAGATCCTGTACACTAACACTCTCACACTGCCATTGCAGGCTGCGTTTCTTGGTGCAGAGAAAAGTGAAGAGTCAACTTGGCACACATCCATGTGCGCCATGCCTGCAACCCACTGCCTGTGGCCTAGGTAAGTCACCCCTCTAGCAGGATGCACTAGCCCCCAGGTGAGGGTACAGAGGCATGATCCCTGTACCCCTACAGTGTCTAAGCCCATTCTTAGACATTGTAAGTGTAGTAAAGTCACAAAGAGTATATGATCTGGGAGTTGGTCATTACGAACTCCACAGCTCCATAATGGCTTTACTACAACCTGGGAAGTTTGGTGGCAAACCTCTCAGCACATTAAACCCACACTGATGTCAGTGTGGGATTTAATGTAAAATGCACTCAAATGGGCATCTTAGAGATGCCCCCTGAAAAACAACCAGGCCTGGTCTGGTTCCTGAATGGCTGTCCGCCATTCGCCATCACCAGTCAGGTTTCTGGACCCCTGGGTAGAGAGCCTCCGCTCTCTGGGTCCAGAAATAAATCCTATCCTGGGCAGAGGTGTCACGCATCCTCCCCCAGAATGGGCTGGGTCTACGAAGGGGAAGCTTCAAAGGCCTGCCACTTTTGTAAGCTGTCCCTGCCTTTTGCTGCCCCCAGCAATTGCCTCCCACTAGTTCTGCCCCCCACTTTGGGCAGGAGCATCAGCGGGAAAATCAAGCTAGGAGGAGAGGTGCGTCCACCTTTGCCAACCCCATCCTTCTGGTGGGGGGATGGCAAGGTGAAGCACATATCTTAGTCCCCTCCATCTTGAAGATGAGGGGACCCAGCCAATTAGGTAGAGGCCATGCCCCCCTCTCCCTAGAGGGTGACATAATAGGGGGTGTACCCACCCCAAGGAAGGGGCCTATTGGTCCCAACCTGTACACCCCTTTAAACGCCCCTAAATTTAGTTTTATGGGGTGACCCTGAATCTTGCCTCCTCAGATTTGAGGAGGAAAGAAGAAGGACCGAAGAGCCGTGCTGACCCAGGAAGAAGAAAACACCAATTGCTTTGGCCCCAGCCCTACAGGTCTGTCCTGACTCCGACCTGACTACAGCAAAAACCCGGCATGTCCAGCAGCCCCCCAAGAGCCCAGAGGACCTGCCCTGCAACCATCTTTAAGACTCTGTGTAGGAAAGTAGGATCTGCTTCTTATGGTTACCCCCACTTTTTGCTTGATGTTACACTGTTTTTGACACGGCTGAATGGGATCCTGCTAATCAGGACCCCAGTCTATCTGCTTTCTCCCTAAAATGTTTTGCCATGTACTTGGGTACACTCCAGATTGGATACTGGGGTACCCTTGTTAGTCCCTAGTATATGGTACACCTGTACCCAGGACATAGGTACCCCAGACGCCTTCCATGGGTTGAAGCATGTATTCTGCCACCCATGAGAGGCCATGCAAAATGGAACTACAGGCCTGCCATTTCAGCCTGTGTAAGATGGTGCATGCACCACTTACTTTAGATATAGGTTTACTATATCTATAGGTCACTACACTTAAAACCTATAAGTCACCCCTCTAGCAGGCCTTGACAATCCTAAAGGCAGGGTGCTGGGTTTTACGTGAGAGGGTGCCCCTGCATGAACAGAGCAACCCTGCAGCCTTCGGAGACCATTCTCCCGAGTTTTCGGTGATGCAGCCAGACATATAGGTAGAGGTGCATTATATGCTCGCGTAAAATGCTATCTCGGAAACGGCTGCAACAAACCATGTCATGTTTGGTATCAAACACCTTGGAATCAGACCTCCACACCGGTAACCGGTATGGGAGGTATGATTCCACCCTTCTGAAGTGAGCTTTGTGGGGTCCCTGGTCTTCCCGGTACCAGCCTTCTCGACCCGGACAGCACAAAATGGTTGCTGCCGACCAGAGACACATTTCTGCCCTCCTGCTGCTGAGCCAAGCTCAAGCAGAGGAAGGCAGCACAATAGGCATCCTGTCCCAGGGAGGTGTGACCACCTCCCAGACAGGATTTAGTGTACTGGGGCTGGGTGGTTGCACTTCCAAAGTGCCTGAAAGTCTGCACGAGGGGGCACATTTGGTGTCCCTGTGCCTAGTCCAGTTCAAACCGGGCCAGGGAGCCGTTGGCTCCCTCTCCGGCTCCCTCTCCGTCCAAAGCAGCGTCTGTGCCCGTGCACCATACATGCTCCATGTAGGACCTGTTGAGCATCAATGACAACTGAAGTTATCTCCCTTGGGGTGAAGGAGTCACTCCCTTGCATTCGCAGGCACCGTAATGCAACTGACTGGTCTGCTGATCCTGAGCTCCTGTGGATTCCAAAAGTTTTAGCAACACAGGAGGTGGGTTCCTACGTTCTTTGAGGTTGAGCTACCCTCTCACCAAGTTTGAGTCCAGTATCCCTCGTGGGGACTGCATAACCTGAAACCCTGTGCACCGCGTACTTTTGCAAGTGCATATGCTTGTTGGTGTTCCCTGACTAAGTGCATTGGGCTATCGATAGCCTCAACCTCTGCGCACATTTTGTACAAAGGACTTTGGCCTTCATGCATGCTGTGCCCTGCAAGCTGTTACTTTGTGAAACTGCTAGAGGTCCCCTCGCGACTCCTGTGCCTTCGGCCTGAGGGTCCACTTGAGAGACAACACTGCTTTTTTTCAGCTTCCCTGGTTGCTCCAGGCTTGCCCTGACTCCCTTTTCTGTGGTGAGTCCCCTGGTCCTTGCTGGGCCAGACCGTAAACTTCTTTGACCTTCTTCGTGGGTTGCTGCTGCCAAGGCTTGTTGGTGCTCCCGCCGGACACCGACCCCTCAGCACTCGACATCCTTTGTGGGACAGCTTGTATCCGGCTCCTGGTTGTCCTCAACAACTCCTGGTCCCTGCAGCTGTAGAGTCAAGGTCTCCCTCTTCACACCTGAAGCACCCAACATCGGTGGGCATTCGTCTACCGAGCCCCTGGTCACTCCTGAGTGACCCAGACTCTGTCCCCTCTGCTTTCAGGTTCCTTCCATCAAGAATCCACCTGTGGGTTCCACTGGACACTTTTCTTCTTTCCGGCAGTGGCATTTCTTTGAAGACTCCCATTGAGAACGACGGCGGTTTCTGACGCTACTTCGACCCTATGCACCCGGCTTCCCTGGGATAGGTAACTCTGGTACTTCGGTATCCACGGGTGGGGTGGCTCTCCATGCTTCTAGGTTTCAAAGGGTTTCTTCGTAATCCACTGGAAAGGGTCCTTAAACTTTAAACCTGCAACCGCGACTCTGCGATTGAATTGTACATAGCACGCGGTCGTGTTCTCACACTGCACCCGTCCTCCGTGGGGTCCCTACTTACTCACCTGGGTGGTTTCTTGGGGTCCCAGTGATTCTACATCCTCTAGACACTGTCTTGACTCGAGTCGTAATTCTTATACCACTATTTTAGTATATGGTTTGGTCTCCCCCTGGAGCCCACTGTGAATTAGTGCTACTTACGTTTGCTTCTGTGCTGCAGTATTGTGTGCTTTGTGTTTATCTGCGTGTAGCAGATACTGTGAGGTGTTTAAGTGTGTTATAATAATAATTACATATTTTTATAACTACTGTGTGGTTCTCCTTTCATTTAACCAATACAATAAGATTGCATTCTGGTAAAACAAGCTGCTTAACATTCCTTCAAGACTAAGCTTGAAGGCTGCTCTCCACAGCTACCACTTGGATAGCTTTCTAAGGTTTTCTTTGACCTCTTAAATCACCATAAGAGTTGTTTGGACTGGTGCAAGGTGCCCACTTTAATCAGAGAACATCATATACCAGGCCAGCTTCTCACACTCTGTCTCCCGCGGGCACCGGATTTGCCCAACAAAGACTGACCCACAAAATCCGGATCCTGGCGGCTCCGCGATTTTGCACCACTCTTCAGCCGACGCCCATGGCCCAAGTTGAGGAGGTCTCCCCAGCGATCCTGACCTGGGTTCTGGTGATCCCTGACCTCCCTCAAGCTTAAAGCCGACGCCAGCAGCCTCAACCTGAATGGTCCCCCCCGACCGCGACCGGAGGTGGTAAGAAGAACTCGATGCCAAAAGACACACCTGCACCCGACACCCCACGGCCTTGGGTGGCCCAACCGACGGTGTCCAGTCATTCCCACGATCCCAACTTACCTCTTCAGCCAGTGGTCTCCTCCAGGAACCATCCATGCCCGAGTCTGCAGCAACTTAACCAAAACCGGAGGTCCTCAGTGAAATCCACAGGGCCCCCGACACCGCCATGACACTCTGCACCAGGCCGCCACTGTGCCACTGGTGGTGCAGCTCCTGTGCTGATTGTTAGCCCTTACAGTGTTGCTCTCTACCCCAGGAGCTTTGTCATAAGCAGTCCCTAACCGAAAGCCCCCTTACTCCCATTGGCTAACATTGGGCCCCTGAACCCTGCACCCGGCCGCCCCAGTGCCACTGGTGGTGCAACTTGATTGCCTACCTAGACCTTGGGGAACCTTGGTCCTAACCCCCAAAACTCCCACTTGTAAGTCGCATACTTACCTGAGAAACCGCTAACCCTTTTTCTCTCTTAGGAACCCATGCTACAAATTTGTTCCTAAAAACGTTGTCGAATTGAACTTTGTATGAAAGAAAAAGTAACTAAACTGCTAACTTTGAAAAGTCTTACTTACCTTGTATTGTGAGATCTCCGATGTGGTATCTAGGCGTACCACCCCGAGTAGTCAATGTAATACAAAAGTAATCTGAAAGTATTCCAAAAGTAATTACTATGTAATTTAAACAGTTTTTTAACCCAATACAAACCTGTAATGATTGTATAGTCAACCGCAACTGCATTTCCTTTTAAAGTCTTGCATTTGAGAGTATATTTCACTTACCTGTACGAAGTCCTGCTTGGTTCTAGAAATAAAAATTAAGTATGCCTTTTTTGTACTTACCTAATTGGTCTGGATTCAGTCTGAGTGTGTGCCATCAGTCTTGAGTGAGTGAACACAATCCATGCTTAACACACCCTCTGGATAAACCTAACTGCTCTCCTACATCACAACAAAGAGAGCTGTTAGCACTTGTCTCATTTTGCCTCTGTAATACCTTTGGGGACTCCTTGGACTCTGTGCACACTATACCTTACTTTGGTATAGTATATACAAGCCAGCTCCCTACAACTGGTGCTGAGAAAAGAGCTTTCAGAAATCAGAGCTGGGGGCGGGTGGGAGCAGGACCCCATGTGGTGGGCCAGGGAGGCATTTGTCCAGGAGAGAGTTCCCATAGTTCTGTCTAGAGCCGGAGAGTACCAGTACTTGGTCTACAGTTTCTATGTCCTGCTCAGGAACGAACTGCCTTATGTTCCAGAATAGTCTAGGATGGTGGTGGGCGCTCTTGGCCATGGATGAAAATTTCTTCTGATCGCGAAGTCGATGGTCAAGGAAATGAGCAGCAAGAACCATGTGACAGATCTTGTTAAGTAATAGTAACTTGCTTTTATGTGCCTCAGTGTTACCATTTCTAAGAGCTGCAAAAATTAGCAAGTACTGTTGCTCTATTTATTGGCTCTCAAATTGCTGACATAGCATAGTTAAAAGGTTGAATCGATCCTGCTAGGAATTAAACCTGTGGTCAGCCATTTCTGCCAATGTCAGCAGCGAAGTGTTCAAGTCACTAAAATGCCCAGTAAGATACGCTTAACTTGAAGGTCATGTCATTCATATGTCATTACATACACTTAAGTCCTCATTCGGTGGTGAGTGTTAATAACAGGGCCCAAACAAACACCCCTGTGCAAATAACATCTGTGCAGGTTATCGAACGTCAGCGTCCACCCCATTCACATATCAATGACAGTCCAGAAGAGCAGGCGGGGCAAACCAAGTGAATATGTTTCTCATGTAACATAACATTGACATACCTATTGATTAACAGGTGATGCCTTCATCTGATAGAAAAGTTGAGCCCTTTTAGAATTTT
This sequence comes from Calotriton arnoldi, assembly GCA_963921515.1. Lineage (NCBI taxonomy): Eukaryota > Metazoa > Chordata > Amphibia > Caudata > Salamandridae > Calotriton > Calotriton arnoldi. The sequence continues at coordinate 1,147,542 of CAWUFW010004405.1, read as the reverse complement.
TAGAAATTAAAGACAAATGAGTGGAAAAGGTTTATAGTATGTTATCCAGTAAGACAGCTCCATAGTCTTAGCACAGACTCAGACATCTGCAAACAAAGAATCAAATGCTAGCAGTTTTTTTTTAATGTTTTAACCTTTCCAAGTTGATAAAACATGGTGTGTGTTCCATAAACAGTTATTATTTTTGGTGAAAGTGTTCCATTTGTGGGTTAAAAGTATGTGCTTTGAACTTTAAAGCATGTTATTTGAAATCACCTATTAATAGCCTGTTTCAGCTAATTTGAGAAAAATCCAAGTAATTTCTCAGTTTAGAAAGTGCCCCAAGGCACATATTTTCGGTCACATTGTTCAACAATTAACAGCTGCATGTGTTTGGATGGAAGTTTTACTTACAGGCTTGTCTTGTCGTCTGGGTGTTTTTGAGTGATTGCTCTGTGATTTTGTTGATGGTGAGCCCAGGGTTAGCACAGATGTCAAAACAATACAAAGGTCCTGGTGTATGTGTGAACAGCAAGTTGTTTATGATGGTTTATACTGCAAAATCCAATTTCATTGATGTTTGTTTTAGTGCTTCTTTTAAATTACACAGGTCTCAAAGGCTCTCTGCAGCATGTATCTTTTCATAAAAAAAGACCAAAGAAATGCACGCAAAAGCCAAAAATGAGCAGTTTCTCGAAAACCTTCCTGTTCCAACATGCCCTGAACAGGGGCCTATCCTGCTATGAATTCGTTTATGCATTTGAAAGTACACAGCTCACGTATGATTATAAATCACGGTGCATAAAGCATTTGAGTCGATCCCCAGGCCCAGCTCGCCCCGTGCTGCTGCATTGCTCTTACTCCTGTCTTCTCTTTGCTTTTTAACTCCGTTTTTTGAGCGCCTTCTCCTTACTTTTCCCTAATTTTTACTGCTTTCTCCTTGTTTTTTCCCCCATTTCCGGAGTGCCTCCTCGCTTTACCCTCGCTTTTACTGCTTTCTTCTCGCTTTTACTGCTTTCTTCTCACTTATAACCCCGTTTCTTGAATGCCTTCTCCTTGCTTTTCCCTCGTTTTCACTGCTCTCTCCTTGCTTTGTCCCCCATTTCTGGAGTACCTTCTCCTTGCTTTTCCCTCGTTTTCACTGCCTCCGCCTTCCTTTTCCCCCTGCTTTTTGAGAGCTTCCTCTTTGCTTTTCCCTAATTTTCATTGTTTTCTCCATGTTTTTTCCCTGTTTTCTGAGAGCCTTGTCCTTGCTTTTCCCTCATATTCACTGCTTTCTCTGTGTTTTTTCCCCGTTGTCTGAGAGCCGTGTTTCCCTCGCTTTTACTGCTTTCTCCTCGCTTATTCCCCCGTTTCTTGAGTGCCTTCTCCTTGCTTTTCCCTCGTTTTCACTGCTATCTCTTTGCTTTTTCCCCATTTCTGGAGTGCCTTCTCCTTGCTTTTCCCCCCCTATTCACTGCTTTCTCTGTGTTTTTTTCCTGTTTTGTGAGAGCCCTGTTTCCATTGTATTCACTGCTTTCTTCTTGCTCTTTGCCTGTTTTTTGAGTGCCTTCTCCACCTTGTCCCTTATTTTCACTGCTTTCTCCTCACTTTTTCCTCTGTTTTTTGAGTGCTTTCTCCTTGCTTATCTCTCGTTTTGAGTGCTTTCTCCTTGCTTTTTCCCCCCATTTTTTGAGTGCCATCTCCTTGCTTTTCCCTCGTTTTCACTGCTTTCTCCTTGTTTTTCCCCCATTGTGACTCAATGAACAGATCACCACAAAGCAGTTAGCAACCCCAGCGCCTTGAGACCCTCACGGGTGATTTGTCATGCTTTATAAATCCTTGATTGAACTGAGGGACAGCAAATTGCAGACATGTTTACATGGCCAGTTTTAAATGCATCACTGCCCAATATCTAAGATATGCAAACTTCGAGCACGTGGCGTACACAGCGATGGATGCAGGAAATATGCAACATTTAATTTTATTGCAGGTAAGGTATCAGCTGACTCATTTTACAAACTAGGAAATGACCTAAGGACTAGACTACTTGTCCAGTCATTACAGACCTCTCGGCTCCTCTTCAATGCCTAGTATTCAAAATCTTGGAATCCTGGACACCTTTTTGAATACTCTCTTGCTTTTTTATTCCTGGGAAAGGGTAGGATCCAGCTATTTCACCTTTATGATGTCATGGTCAGTACCTAAGTGGCTTTGTCATCTGACCAACAGACCCTCCCCCACCGCTTTAGAATTAGTCTTGGTTTCCACAGAAAATAATGTGGCGATTTGTAAATGAACCAGAAAATTCTTCCCAGATCATGCTTTTCCGAAACCCCTCCCTTAATTGACATCTCAATATTGGTATGTTTAATTTTAGGTGATAAATAAGACTGTGCCACTTGTGCACTGTTCCAAAGTGTACTGTTGCCCCACATATTACACTTAACGCTCCTCATCAATGCTAAACCTGTGCCCTTCACAAGGCTGTTTTTCTAAAGATGAATGAATAGTAGAACAAAGTAATTTCTCTTACCCACCCTGCTACGTCACCGTGGGAGTGAGAGGCATCTATGATATACCTCTTCTACACAACTGAAAAACCTCTGCATCTTCAAAGTTGTGAAGCAGCTGCTCCTACAAAGTCCCCTTATAGACCCTAAAAATTCACCTGCTTACCACACAATGGCCATTATTTCAGATGCCCTTCTTTTTAACTGGGCCCGCGGGCACAGGGATTCAAAGTGGCCAAATGAGCAATGGCTCATGACACAGATTAAAAAATCTGTGATAGGCTAACACAACCATCACATGTGGTTGACCTCCCTGTTACAACCCTTATGATCTCACCACCCCTCGTTTTTTGCCCCATCTATGGCATCCCTAATTCCAAAGCAGTGAGTACTGTAAGAATGTGCCTGAACCTTCCCAATCACGACTATATCAGACCCATCATTTATTCACTCGACTGGCTCCCAGTTTCCTCTAGGCTCAAACTCAGGCAGGGTAGGACTGGTTTATAGGGCAATAAGGCAGTGCCCGATGAGCTGCTCTGTCAGGTCAGAAGTGTGGGCCAGTTTTTTGGGCTGTTTGTGGGCCTGTTTTATGGTCTGATGGGGTGGTTTTTACCGATGATATCCCTGATATTCAATCAGGGAATTGTAAGCGCGCTACTCACCCGTGAGGGTCTCAAGGCGCTGAGTGGGGGGGGTCCGCAGATCTGTTTAGCCGAAGAGCCAGGTCTTGAGGGTCTTCCTGAAGGTGTTCAGGGAGGGGCGCGTCTGATGTCTGCCGGTAGCTCGCTCCAGGTCTTGGCTGCAATGTGAGAGAAGGATCTTCCGCCTGCTCTGGCTCTGTGGATGCGCGGGGTTTCGGCCAGTGCGAGGTTGGAAGATCGGAGGTTTCTTTTGGGTACGTGGAAGTTGATTCTGTCGTTGAGGTATTTGGGTCCGTTGTTGTGTAGGCATTTGTAGGCGTGAGTGAGGATTTTGAAAGTGACTCTTTTCTCCAAGGGGAGCCAGTGGAGACTTCGTAGGTGTTGGCTGATGTGTTCGTGTTGGGGGATGCCGAGGACCAGTCTGGCGGCGGTGTTCTGTATTGTCTGGAGTTTGCGGAGTAGGGACTTGTTGATGCCGGCGTACAGTGCGTTTCCATAGTCCAGTCTGCTGGTGATGAGTGCGTGGGTGACTGTCTTCCTTGACTCAGGGGGGATCCACTTGAAGGTCTTGCGGAGGGTGTTGAAGCAGCTGGAGGTGAAGGTGTTGACCTGTCGGTTCATGGTGAGTGATGAGTCGAGTACGATGCCGAGGTTCTTGGCGTGGTCTGAGGGGGTAGGTGGGCTTCTGAGGGCGGTCGGCCACCAGGTGCTGTCCCATGCAGAAGGGGTGGTACCAAGGACGAGGACTTCTGTCTTCTCGGCATTGAGCTTCAGGCAGCTGTTGGTCATCCAGACTGCGACGTCTTGCATTCCTTTCTGGAAGTTGAGTTTGGCAGTGGTGGGGTCTTTGGTGAGGGAGCGGATGAGCTGGGTTTCGTCGGCATAGGATACGATGTTGAGGCCGTGTTGTCGGACGATGGCTGCGAGGGGGGCCATGTAGATGTTGAAGAGGTTGGGGCTCAGTGATGAACCCTGTGGGACTCCGCAGGTGATTTTCGTGGGGTCGGAGAGGAAGGGTGGGAGTCTGATCCTTTGGCTTCTTCCGGTGAGGAATGATCGGATCCAGTCCAGGGCTGTTCCTTGTATGCCTGCGTCGTGTAGTCTGGCGACTAGTGTGCGGTGGGAGACGGTGCCGAAGGCCGCTGATAGGTCGAGTAGGATGAGGGCTGCGGAGTGGCCTTGGTCCAGGAGGGTGCGGATGTCGTCTGTGGCGGCGAGTAGGGCGGTCTCTGTGCTGTGGTTGCTTCGGAATCCGGATTGGGACGGGTAGAGGACGGCGTTCTCTTCAATGAATCGTGTCAGTTTCCTGTTGACTGTTTTCTCTGCAACTTTGGCTGCGAAGGGGAGGAGCGAGATGGGCCGATAGTTCTTGAGGTTGGTGGGGTCAGCTGTGGGCTTCTTGAGCAGGGGTCTGACTTTTGTGTGCTTCCAGTCATCTGGGAAGGTGCCTGTTTTGAATGTGGTGTTGATGGTGCGTTGTAGTTCGGGTGCGATGGCGGCCGCAGCTCTGTGGTAGATGTGAGGGGGGCAGGAGTCTGTGGGGGCACCCCCGAGTGGATGCTTTTCATGGTCGAGGCGGTGTCTTCAGCCGTGATCGATGTCCAGTTGGAGAGGTTGGGCTGGCTGGTGTTTCTGGGGGGCGGGGGGCCGTCTGTGGCGCCTGGTGGATGGTCGATGAAGTTGTCGTAGAGGTTTTTGATCTTGAGGTGGAAATAGGTTCCAAGCTTGTCGCAGAGGTCTTGGGATGGGGTGATGTCTGTGCCTTCGCTGCATGGGTTGGTGAATTCTTGATTGACACTGAAAAGTTCCTTGGAGTTGGTGGAGTTGGCCAGGATTTTGTTGTGGGTGAAGTTCCTCTTGGTGGCTCTGATCTGGTTGTGGTAGTCCGTCATGGCATCCTTGTAGGTGGTGTGGTTTTCGGTTGTCTTGGTGTTTCTCCAGTTCTTCCCCAGGCATCTGCAGGTGCGTCTGGCTTCTTGGAGAGCGGTGGTGAACCAGGCGGCTTTCCTGGGGCGTTGTCTGTCGGGGTTGCGTAGCGGGCGAGCTCGTCTGCACAGTTAGAGATCCAGGTGTGGAGTACTCTGGCTGCGTCGTTTGCGTTGGGTGCCCAGGTGTGGTTGTCTCGGGTGAGGGTGGAGTTAAGTTCCTCGTCAGTAACCTTGCTCCAGTTCCTTCGAGGTGGGCGTGGGGCTGGTTTGGGTGCCTTGGGTTTGTTGATGGCGAAGTGTACGCAGTGGTGGTCGGTCCATGGCGGCTGCGTTGTGTGGCTGAATTGGACGCTGTTTCCTGCCGCGAAGATGGGGTTGAGGGTGTGTCCTGCTCTGTGGGTCGGTGTGTTGACGAGTTGTTTAAGTCCGATGCTGGCGAGGTTGTCACGAAGGATAGTGGAGTTGGGGTCGCTGGGGTTGTCGAGGTGGAAGTTCAGGTCTCCAATGAGTATGTAGTTTGTTGAGGCGATGGCGTGGGGGGCGATGAAGTCGGTGATGGTGGTGGCGAAGGGTGTTCGGGGGCCGGGGGGTCTGTAGTTGAGGGTTCCTCGGAATGTGGCTTTGGGGGTGGTCTGGATCTGGAAGTGCAGGTGTTCGGCGGAGGGGAAGGTTTCGCTGGAGGTGGTGAGGCGGAGGGTGCTCTTGTGGGCGATTGCGAGGCCCCCCCTCCTGGGTGGTTGGAGCGGTCTTTCCTCTGGATCTTGTATCCGTCTGGGATGGCAGTGCTGATGTCGGGGGCGGAGGATGCGTTGGTCCAGGTCTCTGTGAAGAAAGCAATGTCTGGCGAGAGAGAGTCGAGTAGGTTTCAGATTTCCATGGCGTTTGTGTACGGAGCGTACGTTGAGGAGGATGCATTTTAGGGTGTCGCCGGTGCTGGCGTCGGCGGTGTTGGAGGCCGCGGTGGCGGTGAGGGTCTGGCGGCAGTGGAGGCAGGAGAACTGGCCGTGGGTCGTGTTCGGGGAGCCTGTTGGCATTCTCTAAGTCTTCCAGGGTTGAGCGCGAGGAGGGTGGTGGTGTCGTAGCGATGGGTAGTGGGAGGTCCAGGGTTCCTGGCTCTGGCCGTGGTCGAGTCGCGGAGGGGCGCAGATGGGCTTGCCTTTGGCGCGACCGCGCAGCGGCCGCCATTAAGTAGGGGAGGTGGGAGGGAGGAGAGGCTGGGAGGCGGGAGTGGGGGAATTCCGGGGGGGAATTCCGGGGAGGAGGGGCCGCAGGGGCAGCAGCGGCAAAAGGAGAAAGGAACAGGCAGGCACGAGAAAATAAAAACAGTGGTGAAATTAGAGCAAGACACAGATGGGCACAATAACAGTGGCACAACAGGGAAAAATTAAGAAGAAAAAAACGGCTGAGAAAGGTTACGGTGGTTGCAGGCAGTCTGGTCCCAGTTGGAGCGGGCAGCAGGCGCAGGAGCGGGCAGCAGCCTCAAACCTCCCAAGGAGGAGGTCGGGGTCTGGAGGCAAGAGACGGCACAGCGGAGCTGCGGGGAGAGAGTGGACCTCGAACGAGGGTCGGAGGTCTTACAAAGATTGCCTGCAGTAGGCTCAGATCCATGCAGTCTTCCATACCTTGACAAATACATATACAGCGTGTCTATACAAGTTCAAAACTGCCTGAGTTTGCAAACATGGGCCGCTTTGTTAGCTATTCAATTCAATAATGAGGGCCACTTTTACTTGGGTACCGGGACGGGACAATTTTCTGTCCCAGTCGGAACCTGAACTCAGGTTCTTCTTAACTGGTCTCTACTCCTGCAGACAGTGGTTAATTTGAACAGGTGGGTGCAGGTGAGCCCCACAACCTCTTTTTTCTGGGCACCGCTACTTAAATGTGGTGCTCCAACAGGCTCCAGTCTCAATGGTAAATGTGACCCCCACAAAAGAAAGTCAGGTTTCAATCTCTGTGTGCAACTCCATATGCCTGGTGACTCACTGCTACCCACCCAAGCAGGCATTTGTTTGAGTGGCATGGGTAGCACTCAGTGGTGACCAGCGTCACTGTGACGGGTTCATACCTGTGCAGTACATTCTGCAAGTGCAGGTGCCAGGTGTGTTGCATTGTAAGACCCATCAGGCCGAGGGCAGTGCGCGCACAGCACTGCAGCGCAGACAGGAAGAATGGGCCAGTCTGGGGCAGCTGCCCTGCCCTTGCTGCTCAGCGAACAGCCTGCACACAGCAGCACTTCTCTTCACCCTATAAGTAACAGTGAGCAGCGGGGGCTAGTCCGAGTGATGGTAGCAATAATAATTAAAAAATGGCATTCAAACGGGTCCTTGCAGCGGAGGCCCGTACACTGAAATAGTTCCATACAGTAGGGACCCGTGTCAATGTCACTTTTTAGGTCTCGCCTGAGCCAGCGCATGCGCTGCTCTGGCGAGAGTTTTAGTAAGCGGGTTTTGGAAGTGCAAACAGCAGTTTGCTGGCGACCAGCTTGCGTTCACGCGAGCGTGCACGCGCGATCAGGCGCCATATGGCTTCCCTCTCCGTCTGGCTTCCCTCGCGATTACTTTCACGGCCTCGCGGCCGTGTCAGTTTCACGGCCGCGCGGCCGTGTCAGTTTCACGTCCGCGCGGCCGTGTCAGTTTCACGTCCGCGCGGCCATTGCTTGTTTTTAAAGCAGCCTTCATCGGCCCTCAAAGTTCATACTGGAGATTAGCTTCTATGGCAAAGTAGGCTACACTCGATGAACGCTCTTTCGAAAAATTTGCATTTTCCACCAGTTTTATACTTCCTGCATTAAACATGATATTTGTTCATATTTTAATAACTATTGGAGCTTTATTTTACAATAAATAAGACTGATCAGTGCGTGCAATTGCTTGCAGTGCTGTATGCCCAGTGCCTGATCACCCCTCGAATTGTATAGTTTAGTTTTAATCTTCGGACATATTCCGAGTTCGTGACTTTGAGAAGTTTCGTCATTCCCTGTTTAGAAATGTGGCCATTTTTCATCCGCCTAGAAAAGCATCTCTCCCATTCTCCTCTGCACAACAACTTGATCTAACAGCAGGTTAACTCTCACATTTTATTCTAATATTTAACAGCAGGCTCTTCTCAGCTCGTTTTGCGGAGTGGCTAAATTAAGGCCAAGGTTTGCAGTTTTGCCGGAGTTACTCACGGCTTCAGACGTTGCTGTTGTTGCCTTTTATTTCATCAGCTTAGCATCCCTCCCCGAAGGTTGCCCTTGCCTCCGAGCCTCGGCCTGGGAGCGTCTTCATGCGGGATGGGATCTGTGCTGTCAGGAAATGTTTCATCAGTGGGTGAATGGAGTGGGGCCCTTGTATGTACTTGCCTGGCCTGTTAATGAGAGCATTACATTATCCCAAAGCGTGCTAAAATACTTTAATCCCTTTTAAAGTTTTAAAAGAAAAGAGACAGCCCGAATAATGACTGTGTCCACTCTGTTCTCAGGAAGGAAATGGAAGGAAATGATTACCTCACTCTTCCCTTTCCTGCAGTAGCTCTGCTGTTTTGAGATGTGTTGCTGAGTACGTCGGCCGCTCTCATTCGATTTCATAAATTGGCCAGCACTGTTCCTACATGGAGTCTTGTTTATATTGATGCACGTTGACTGTAAATGAAATGCTCACCTATAAACTTAATTTAGACATCTCACAATAACGCAGAGATGTTTAAACAAGTGTTAGCAAAGTCTATAAGTCTGCTGTTGGTTGCCAGCTATTTGGCTTTGTCAGGGTTTGTTTTGTAATGGTTTTTGCAAAGCGTTATTTTTGGGGAAGCTGCAGGGCACTCATAAATCTTAACAACAAGCATTGGCATAGCCAATAGGTCTCGCTTTTGGGACCTTATAAGTATTTAGTTTTGCAGCACAATATCCTTGGTGCAACAGCATCAGCTGTTGCATGGTTAAACCTTGTACCTTATAAGTGTTTAGCCATGCAACAGTTGATGTTGTTGCACCAAGGATATTGTGCTGAAGTTATCCAGCACAATATCCTTGGTGCAACAACATCAAGTGTTGCATGGCTAAACACTTATAAGGTCCCAAAGGCGAGACCTATTGGCTATGCCAATGCTTGTTTAAATTACTGCCCCACATGGCCCAGAAGTGGTAGAGATTTGGCAAGCCAGAAAATTATTAGGGAGATCCAAGCAAGAGTTGAGCCAGGCTTCTGGCATGGCCAGCTCGGGCCAAATCAGAAGCCAAAACAACCAACCATTTGACAGGTAAATCGTTAAAAAAATATCATGTGAAACATGATAAAGACTCTTCAAAATTGAAAGAAGTGTATTCCTTCTATGTTTACAAACATTCCACTTCAGTGCATCATATTAGATATCACTCAATTAAGTGGCATTTAATAGAAGTGAAATAAAATCTTAAAAATTCCCCCCATCCTGATGATGGTATCATTAGGGATCCAGGAGGCGCAAGCCACTTGTCTTGTGACCGCCGATATATGCCCTATAATATTATTGTAAATTGAGCAACGTTACAAACTATATAATTAGATACAAGAGATGTTTTTGTACAGCACATATCCTAAGCTGAAATATTTCATGGTGCTCTCAAATATGATGAGAAAGGAAAAGCCGGCACCGAGAATTAAAGTAATTGTCTAGGATCACACAAATTGTGTAGAAAGGAGGAAGCCGGGCTAGAACCCAGAGTTCTTTATTACACTTTTTTGCCATTCAACCAATGGATATGTTTCTCTTTCTCTCACCCGTTTGACGCCAACGGACAGTGCGTTGGATTTAATTCTCTAAGGAGAGCTAAATTAGAATGTTTACTTAGCATCGCACATTAAATCGAGATGACAAAAGAAGACGTTGACGGTATTGGCCTTTCCAGAAATAAGATTTCAAATTGAAGTAAAGGCATGGCACTCTATTTTATGGTAATATCACCTGCTCCCCCAACTTAAGAAAGCGACTGATTGTAAGACCACCCCAAAAGCACCAATTACAGGCATTTGCAAAATAAGGGGGTCTTAGACATCCCATAGAGTTAGAGATCTTCCCTGGAAGAAAAGTGAAGTGCAGACCCCCAGGGTCTTTTTATGACCAGGGCTCCCCTTGTTGTTTTATCAGACATCCTCCTTCCAGGTCTAAATGTGCCCGCCATGTATTTAATAAGAGTCTGGGTCAGCGCCCAAGAGTTGCATGCATTATTATTTACCATTGAGGATATGCATCAAATTTATTGCATGCCATATTTCCCGTTTATTATTTAAGTTGGTATTGGTCAGTTCCGCTCTTTGTCAGAAAGAAAAAAAAATAGTACTTTAAATACCCAGGGAAGCTATGCAATTATGTCACAATGTTTCTTTAAATCTTTTTTTTGTGCCTGTTTATATTGTTCACTGCTACTCCTTTACAATTTACTGTTCAGCCTGTAGTCTACACTATTCAGCCTGCCACTTGCGTTGGCCACCGTGCCTAATGGACTGCATGGTATGCACTAACATGCTCTTTCACTAATCACCAAGCTTCTGTTCACAGTAGTCATGTTGCCTCTTTCAATGCTCGTCCTGGCCGATTCTTCGCTCCTTTTTTAGGCATTTACCTCTAGCCTCTCACAGCTCAACCAACTTCACTCATACCTCAGCCTCCCTCACTTTTTGTCTCTTTCCTTTTTTCCGCTTACTCTAATTCACATATGTTGCTACATTTTTACTGGTCAAAACGACTCATGGTTTTCAGGTTGCACTTTCTCATTTTATCCCTATATTGCTTGCCATTAACTGATTTAATTTTCCATCACCACTCTATATACATTGAACATATATCTGTAATGATAAGTGTAAATGGGAATGTAAAAAGTGGAGCAGATTTGATCTCAAGTGGAGACGAAGGTGGAACAATGGCGAGAACAAACATATAATGTTGAAGCGTAATCACCGCTAAGTACACAGTAGATCCGAAGAATCTTCTTCCCATGAAAGTTGTATTGAAGATAGGGTTAATTGACTCAACCTTTACTCTAAAAAATAAGTTAGTTACCCATGGTAAGGACAAAAGAATTGACAATGCAGGGGACAGATATTGTGTCCTGATGAGTGCCCTAGATCAGTGTCCGGATATGTATTGTAGGGCAGAAACATGTTGACTGTGTAGTGTAGACCACATAAGGTCCTAATATCCCACAAAAAGTCTTCATAATCCTCCTACAACTCTGTAACTCAGTTCGTATGGCCGAACTTTGTTAGAAAAATCCTTAAAGTTGCTCTTTCACAGCACTCCAAAGTGACTCTTCACTTCTAATACCTTCTCCAAAGAAGGGGGTATTCAAATAACGTAAAGGTAGCACAGCAGCACTGGCCCCTTTCTCCTCATCTGCCAGGAATGACAGGGGGATTCAGAAGGTGCATGCAAGCTCAACTCGTTATTGGCTCGGGAGTCCAAGAGGACCGCGAGCTGAGAAAGAGCCAGGCATCTTGTCCAAGCAAGACTCGCGCCTACAGTGTCACACCCGTCGCTAGGAAGTGACCTGTGTGAATGACCAAAAATAAAAATGAGTCTCCCTTCTATCCAGCCAGCTTCTGTGTCGTTAAATTTGCAAGTAAAAATGCACTGTAGCTAACTGAACAAAAGGCATTGTGATATTTATCTTTGCTGCTGCATCATCATGATTGCCTCTTCTGGGCTTTGTGGTGTTAGGGTTGCCATTTTCTTATAAAGGTACTGGCCAATTATTTATGGTTTGCTATTCTGAAAGATCCAAGAATTGGTGGGTGAAAATCTATTATATTGTAAAATGGCAATTATTCCTCTGTTTTAGTACTTATGTTGACTCATTTAGACAGCTTTCAAATGCATTTTTAGAAAATCACTTCTTGTGTATGCCATTTTAGGCATATATTTCAAAGGGGAAAAGTACCAGACAACACTGCTATTCCTTTTTTTTGCTGACATAAAAATACTTGTCAATCCAATAAATTTATGGCAACTTTATATAGGGTTTGTGGGCCTGCTACCTTGATTGCTGGTGCCTGCCTGCTCCATAACCTTTTGTGTTTATCGGCAGCCTGGGTGAAAGGTGTCTTGACTACATGCACATCTAATCCTTGGCCTCTTTGCAGAGTGGAAAGTGTGATGAAGGTAATACAAGTACCAATTTTAAATTGATTCTAAGGGTGAAGAATGTGAAGGAGTTACACAGCGGTTTAAAATTTGATAGTACCTGTTGGACCTGGCATTCTTGGCGTGGTTTCCCCTGACTTTTTACCTCTTGTTTTGCTGACTTCATTTTCACTGGCTTTAGAATTCTGGGCACTTTACCACTGCTAACCAGTGCTAAAGTGCATTTGCTCTGTACTCTAAATATGGCAACATTGGCTCATCCACAATTGCCATATTTAATGTACTTGTAAGTCCCTAGTAAAGTGCACTATACGTTTCCAGAGCCTAAATGGTACTAGTGTATCCCAATGGGCAGGGTGCAGTGGACATGTACTTTTAAGTTTTACAAGTCCTGGTAGTACAAACTGCTAGATTCATTTTTCACTACTGCAAGGTCTATCCCTGTTATGTTATGCGGTTTTATATAGCGCACAGCTGCCCCAGCAAAGGGGCGTCCCAGCGCTGAACAAAAAACAGCAGATCAAAAAAAACAACACACAACAGTCTATGATGGAAAAAGATGCGTTTTGATGGCCCTGCGAAATGCCATATAGTTTTCCATGCTACGATTGACTTAACATGGAGATTGCCTTATAACATCTTTTGAGTGTAATTTCCGATTGGGAGCAAATAGAAAATTGGAGTTTGGTGTCTCTGGGCTCACAATTTAAAAACAATTTTTTTAGTAAAGTTGGTTTCAATTGCAGGTCTGAAAATGCCACTTTTAGAAAGTTGGCATTTTCTTACTTTAACCATTCAATGCCTCTGCCTGTCTCTGAATACATGTCTGGGATTAAGGTGACAGGTGGGCTTTGTGCATTCCCTCTAAACAGTCACACAAAGTGAGCTGGGATGTGACATTTGCATCCTGATGGGCTATCACCAGGCTGATTGGCCTTCCTGAGGTAGATTGGGGGGAGGAGCTGACACCTGCACCTGAATAGGGGTGTGCTTGTCCCCACACAAAGAGCTACATACCTCCCTGTAGTGTGTCTGGAGCCAGGGCAGGAAAGGCAGGGACACTGTGATCTCCAAAGACCTCTTTGATGTCTCCCTGGCTTCAAAGGCACATTTGGGTATAAGTACTGGACCCCTGACACCACCAAGTCCGAACTCTACTGAAAGAAAGGACATTCTGCCTGGAAGAAGAGCTGCTGTCCTGTAGGAGTGCTTGCCACTTTGCTACTTGCTCTGCTGTGTTGGCCTGCTGATTGCTGCGCTACAGGAGGGACTGCCACTTTGCAACTTACACTGCTGTGCTGGCCTGTTGCCTGTTGCCTGGGAGTAAGAGGAACTGGACCTACTCTCTACATCCTCGAACCCAAGATTCTCCAAGGGCTTGCCTCCTTTTTTCAGAAGTCTCAGAGACACAAAGACTTCTTGCAACTCTGTTGGTGCAGCTGCACTTTGCAATCCGTGAGTCCTACCCTTGCCTGAGGTGCCCCCTCCAGTCATGGGCCTCAGAAGTGGGTTCTGCAGCTGTTTTGCTCCACAGCTCGCGCATAGACCCGGTTACAGTAGAACAACCTATGCGTTTCCCTCTGATGCAGATGCAGTGCCGATTCAAACATGACATTGGTCCCGACTGCAAGGTACAACGATGACGCAGTGCCAATACTTTGGCATTGTCTGCTAGGTTAGATGCCAACGCTCTGCTCGGCGATGATGTATTGCCTGTAACTTAATGGAGGCCGACAGCGACGCAGAGATCCCAGTGCGTGAAAAAAATTCACACATCATGTTCATGACGTCAGCGCTTTGCTTCATATGATGTACTTTTTCAGTGAACCCTGTATAGGTTCTATAGCTGGCCTGCTATCAATGGCGGTCAGCCAGAACTTTGGATTTGTACCCGACCCTAGAGACTGCACGTAACCTTTTGACCTCTAGTGACTAATAAGCACTGTTTTAACATTTAATCCTTACAAATTCATATCTCAATTTCTACCTATTGTATTCTAGTAATTTTGGTCTTGTTTTAATCAGATAAATATTCTCTATGTTTCTAAGCTAATGTGGAGTCTTTTTGTGGTGTGTGCATTGAGTTACTGTAATTAAAGTGTGCACAAATATTTTACACATTGCCTCTTAAGTTGAGCCTGGCTGCTCTGTGCCAAGCTATTGGAGAGTGAGCACAGATTAATTTAAGGTGTGTCTCTGACTTACCCTGACTAGGGTGGTGGTCCCTACTTGGATAGGATGCAAACTTCAGGCAACTAGAGACCCCATTTCTAACAGTCCCCAAAGGGAAAGACATTTCTGTTGTTTGTTCTCCGTCTTTCTGCTGCTGTTTGAAGACCTCCCTGCTCTTTGGGATCCTGTGGATCAGCACTGGCATTGAGGTTGTTTGGTCTCATCATTTCCGCATGGAAGCAGGGTAAGAATATAGCCCCGATATTGAAAGGCGTTACAACGCATAAGTATATATTATTTTTATCCATAATAACTTTTTTGGACTTACCTTTTCTAATCGGAGTCCACTGCACCTCATCCATTAGAGTAAGGCAACATGCCAGTTTTAAACCAGAGGCTAGCTAAGACTGGCTGTTACCAGCGACATTCTACCATAACACGTGCCCCTGTGTTTTCTCTTCCATCTTCCTTTCTTTGTCTGATGATGTTGAAACGGGTCAAATTTAAAGCTTTGTGCTATATGCTTAAAATTAAAACAGGAGTGGCCTGTAATATCTTCAAGATCTGGTTCAGCGTTATCAGCCCTTGTGTCCTCTACGCTCCGCCCAGCAGACTAGGTTCGTTGTCCCAAAAGTCAGACGTATTCTTATGTGAGGTCGGTCCTTCTCTTTTTTAGGACTGATCCTATGGAATTCTCTACTTGCTTCCCTGCCAGAGGAAACCATGTTTGGTGCCTTCCGCAAGGGTTTAAAGACTTGGTTATTTTAACTTTTAATACTTTTCCCTTCTGACTCACTATTTTCCCTTCCCTACCAGCCTGGCGCCGGGAAACCCTCTGGGGTAGCTGTGCGCCCTACAAATTCAATTTAATAATAATAATTATAATGATGGATGGGCATATTCCACACCCCAAAGACTGGGCTTCAAAGTGAATTCACTTCTACACTGAAGTGTGACATAAACACAGCAATATCAACTTTGGCATGGTTTCTACTATTTTGTTTATCTTTAGAAATTATTTCACAGTTAATGAGTCTTTCTGAACAGCCTCATTATTTCCTTCAGTTCTAGATTTTGACACAGGTTGTCCTAAAATCACAGTGATTACTCTTTGACATGCTCATGTACCACTTGAGGCACCCCCTGATATTTATGTACAATAATGTGTTGTGTGTAAAAGTAAAGTATGATTTCTTGCATAAGCACTAGCTAGACATTCATTTATAAATTGATATTGGACATTCCGTTGATGTCTGAGTCTTTAACCCCATGACACCTCCCTGAAAAAGACTTGCATTGCTTTACTTCACTCTGTTGAGGTTTAAGTCCTAAAATGGTGTACTTGGTGTACGTTTTGTGCTCAATGGCAGGATAAAGTCCCAGGACATCAGTGGCAGAAGGATCTGATTGTTACAATCTAAGCCCAGTAAACCTTGTTTGCCCTTTCACTCTTGAAAGAGCTCCCTCACTTCTTTTAATTCCCTGAGCCAGAGATATTTTCTTTTGTCTATGGATATTTTTCAGAAAGTGACAGGACCACAATGAAATTCTCTTTGAGCATCGCCTTTTCACGCTGTTGTATTTTGCTCAATTTCTTCTGTGTGCCCAAGGAATAAGTTGGACATGACCCGGGATTCCTCCTGTGTTTGTGGTGGGAGGAACTAATGTCTTGTCAGTGGGATTTGAAAACTAAAGGAGTGCATTTGCATAACTAAGGTAGCACCTGCCTGTGTTGCAAGATTGTAGAAGGTGCAGGTGCCAAGATTGCTTTGGCACAAATAAACATTACCTTTCTTCAGCACTGTAAATGTTGGTCGGTTTGGCTTCACATTCCATAACCTCTCTAGTCCTTTTTTGTTGCTTCCTTAGAATGTCACAAAGTGGTCAGAAGATAATATGGACCTTTTTTTCAAAATCCAAGTCCAAAAGTGATAAGGAGCCTGCCACCAAATAAGATGAAAAAAGATATTGGGCCATATGTATCAAAGTTTGTGTTTGCAATTCTCAAATAGCGAATTTTTGAGAATCGCTATTTGAGAATCGCAAACGAGATGTATGTAGGATTCGCAAGAAAATTTGCCAATCCTACATATTCCTTAATTGCGATTCGCAAATTGCGAATCGCAGTTAAGGAAACCCTCCCCATTCATTCCTATGGGCCTAGAGGCCCATAGGAATGAATGGGAGGACATTCTCAATTAGTGATTAGCAATTAGAGAATCGCAAATTGAGAATGCAATGTCAAGGTTGCAAGGGTGTCCAAAGGACACCCTGTTGCACCCTGAAATGAGCATGGGTGCACATACATGCCCTAAGGGCATGTATGTGCGCCACATGCCACTTTGAAAAATGCAAAAAAATGCATTTCTCAAAGAAATCGCAAGTTACCACCAACCTGTAGAAGGTGGTACTTTGCGATTCCTTAAGCCATAATCGCACAACTTAGGTGCTTCATACATTTCATTTAAGGAATCGCAATTTGCGATTCCTTAAATGCATTCGCAAAATAGAGAATCGCAATTTTTGCGATTCTCTATTTTGCAAATGACTTTTGGGATGATACATCCCAAAAGGCTTGTTCCCGTTCGCAAACGGGCCGATTCTGAGAATCGGCCCGTTTGCAAATGGGAAATGGGCTTGATACATATGGCCCATTGTTCCTAAAACAGAAGAATGAAGCAGTGGAGAGTATGAAATGCAAGAAAAGCTATATGATAAGAGTGCAACTGCCGCAAGCAGCAGCATTATCAGCCCTTCAGATGGGAAGACAGCTCAGAGATGAGTAGCTTCATGGTATAAAGAGTGACAGTGAGAAGGGGGAAAAACCAAGCATTAGCAGTCTGAGAAATTGCCACTTGAACCATGCTACATGTAGCCATTGGTTTGTAGATATGTGCTCATCCTACATGTTGGAAATAGTGACCAAAATAAATCTCCCACAAAAATATCTGTGGATGAATGCTACAGTCCTAAACCATGGCTGTCCTATTTGCCATGAAGTCTTTTACTTTTCTGCACAGTAATTCCATGGAATGAAACTAATTTATTCTGACAACTGTACAGTCAAATGGTGCCTCTAAAGACAAATAGGAGATATTATGGAAAAAAGACAACCAAACATGCACAAAGCAAAGCACGTGTCCCAGCTTCAAGGATCTAAGACCAAACAAAAAAAGACCATTTACTACAAGTAATGTCTTGAGCTCAGTCAAAAAAGAAAAATAATAGTAGCTAGAATGCTCTACTAGCTTACAAGAAAACAAAACAGGTCACAGTTGGTTTTGAAACTGAGCAAGATTGCCATCAGTTCAACTGGCTGAAAAAGGGACAAAATGTGCACTACAGTGTGACTTGCTCAAATATACAAGACTATATATCATCAAAAAGAAAAAGAAAAATTCTGATCAAAATAATGGAGCTTTCCGCTAACGCAAGTCTCTAATTGAATTAAATAGAAACAGTGCTATAAATGCGTAACTAAAAAAGCAGCTAAATGACATCAAGTATTGAAATAATATTTTTGTTGACCTCAGTGAGCTGAGTGATGTGTCTGTTGAAGGAATAGAGAATACTTTACTGTCCTCACTAAAAACACACAATTAAACCTAGTGGGGACTTCCTTACCAATGGTCCAGTTTTAATTGCTTGTGCTGGAGCATCAGTGATTTTTGGTTGCACTAGAGGTGAAGAGTTTTGCTAGAACATATTGTTCCTCTCATGTAGCTTAGAACTGCAGTCAATTATGTCATGAAAGACATTGATGTTACAAATCATATCAAAATCTCACTTCTAAATCTTTATTCTCTATTTGGCACCTCTATAAACAAATATTTCCAGCTGAATGTGCAGAAATTTTTGAAATTTATTTTAGTGCAATAGGGTATTAGTTACTCACTTGGTTGCCTGAAACTTAAGAGAAGTGGAATCTGTATGGAATGCTTATCTCGCTCTCATAAAGGACTTTATAATGGAGGGTGAAAATAGTCCCATTGACAGCTCAACATGGAACATACTTAAGCTTACGTCGGCAGTTATCATCTGTCCAGTTTGTCACTGTAACAGTGTAAAAGATGATTATTCTATACACGACATAAAACTGATTATACACGACATAAAACTGATTATGACAAGAAAACAAATGTGCACTTTGCACATGTCTAGAAAAATAACATTGAACTGAAAAAAGTGGAAGTATCAGCACTGTAAAAGTGTGCTTGGATTTGTAGAAATAGAAGAATTTACTTACTATGAGTATTACATGATTATTAATGGATTACAAATATACATTTAACAAGATTATAATGAAAAGTTATTAATGAAAATGTTTGCTATAAGTGAAATTAAGAAATAATTACCATTGTAAATGAGTCTCACATGTGAATGTGCTAATATGAATTATGAAACCTAGTGGGCCCGATTCACAAAGGTAAACAGAGACAAAAGTCTAACTTTATGACTTTCGGTATTCACAAAGGTCATTTACAAGTAGTAAAGTTAGACTTTTGCTTCATTTAAACTTAAAATTTGGTCTTAAGTTTAACTGAGACCAAAACTGAGAGAAAGGTCTAACTTTACTACTTGTAAATGCCCTTTGTGAATTCCGAAAGTCGTAAAATTAGACTTTCAGCTCAGTTTACCTTTGTGAATCGGGCCCAGTATCTTTAGCTTCTTTATTGTAATGCACCATAGAGAAAAGAAAGTGGTGCAAAAATAATATGCAATCTCATATGTGAATGAAACTTTCAATAATGATGATTGATGCTATTAAGGTCTTAGATTTATTAAAACAAGAACTTTTTATTGGCTTTTAAGAATATTTTACATGTATGCACTTTTAAAAATTGTAGTAGTAGGCCATACTTAGGGTTGAACATTTCTATGGAATAATCGTTGACAAAATTATAACTCTTTTGTCACATGATATACATAATGAATTTCATTATGCTTGAACTATCTTATGAGATTTATTTGCTAAATAAGAAATGCTGACTTTAAATGTATTCAATCGCCTTTTTCCTTTAGGCTGCATTATTTCATAGCTTGGTGTGATGGACTTTTGCTACGTTCCTTAAAATGTTGCCTTATCTGCTCTCTCCACATCGTATTCCCACATGAATAAGCTACTTTTTCTTTACCCTTTTGTTTGAAAGACTGGGAACTTGTTTTCTTATTTCAACTCATGAAGAGCAACAAAGTAATTACATTCTGTGTCAACTAGCCTATGAAGACGGAATGGACAGTCATTTCTCATGAGCGACATGGGAAAATATGTTGGAGTATCAGTCTTGTAGATGGTGAATGGAAGAAAGGTCACATGACATTCAGACCATCGTATGGTGACAATTGATGTCACAAATGGACAATTTGGAGTATAATAAGTGACTTCCCTAGGATGCGGGAGTCCCATTACAGATGCAGACACAGCCGAGCCGTCTTGCACCTTTGCCCTTCATTTCTGTTTCTGCCATTGCAGACTGCCTGCCAGACTATCTTAGCATCCCTTTGCTGATGAACTTTCCTTTTGGACAATTTGGAGCTGTCTGGTGAGAGACCAGACCTGAACTTTCCTGATTATTGCTCCATTCCATTGCCCATGCCCTTTCCCCTAGTGGATTTTAACTTGATCCCTTTTGCCATGCTTGGAGGACTCTTTTGAAACCACCCTCCTGCCTTTATTTGTTGTAGGAAACCCTGATACAAACCATCCTCTTATGGATTTCTGTATTCAGCTATAGATTTAATCTAACTGAATGTGTGATATTATATATTACACTTTGTGAGACTCATGATAGAAATGCTTGAAATGTTATTTGCTTTGATTTTGGATCTTGAACACAATATCCAAATACTTCAAAAGTAGTCTGAGTCTTTTATTAATTGTATCTAAATGTTGCTTTCATAGAAACTGTGCTTTTAACTTGATTTCTAATGCATTATAGATATAATCATAGATTGTTTTCAGAGCATCAGGTTCTACTACTCTTGTTCTGTGTAACAATTGCAGAATTGTTAGTCTGTATGATTCGTGCCAGACTGAATATTTTAAGAAGGTTTGGCCTCCCTGTCACCATCCTTTACATTTACTGTATGGTTTTGAGGGTGGTGTATTTGAATTTGATCTCTAAGTTGTGAGTTGGCAAACAATTAATTGATCCTCATTGGGTAGCCAACAGTTTGACACCTTACTTTATATTCATCACTACGACCAAAAAGATCTATCGAAAGACCAATGCTTCTGCGGGAAATAGTAATAAATAATTAGGTTTGGGCCCAGTACAGATTAAAAACCTCTTCCGTTGCATCATCACTAATCTAGGCATCATGTATGATGCTCTTCAGAGCTATCTCTAGTGTCACAGAAATATGGCATCACAATCATTAATGCACATAATGCTATCTGCTGACAAATAGAAATTTTGAGGCGACGGGAGAAAAGCAAGGGAAACATTATTCACAGTGTGAAATGCATATTGAAAAGAATAAGTCCCAAGGTGTGATGCTACACAAAAGAACTAGGGAGTATAAGGATTTTGGGGCCAAAGCATGAATAGGGATTACAGGGAGCTTTTTAAAGCTGTGAACATGATTGCCATTTCCACCGCTGATGACACTAGAAGGAACGGAATGAAAAAGGGAAAATCAGACAGAACAAGAAATGTAGAGACTTTTTGGCTTTACAATAGGTTAAAAGATGACAAAGTAAGGTTTTGAATTTTTACGTATGTTTTAATTATTGTTGTATTTCCTATTTAAAAGACTTTATCTGCCATCTTTATTTATTTTATATTTCGTAAGCTTTATTTGGGTTGTCTTCATTCACATTATATATATACATATAAAATCAAATACAGGACGAGAAGTCCTAGATCATGCTTTGGGGACTTTACCCACTTGGGCTGAATCTGGCTGAGATATATTTGTATATATTCATGTCTGCATTTTATTGAGAGTGTTTTTCTGTTATATAATGAACCGGGACGTGATGTCTTCAGAATATATATTGGGGACTATGCCCACTTGGGCTACATCATACACTGATTACTTTGTGTCTCTCCGTGGCTGCACTTTATGAGCTTTTCCGGTACCGGCATATCTTATGTTCTGAAATGCCGCAGAATCTTTGATGGATTGAATTCCACATTGTTTATTTTATTATACATTATTTTTCAAAGCATTCAATTGCTCTCATATTATGCCACATGTATTGTAAATGCAAGTTATCTCCAATGTAATCGCTTTTACTTCCATCTTGTATGCATGTGCGAGTAACTTGTTTCAATATGGCCGACCATTGTTATGATAAGAAAGTGAATGTTTAAACGCCTCTTTCTATGACCATGTCAAACTAAACAAAACTTTATTTAACACTATCTTGGGCAACGGTCTAACGTCCTAAACAAGGCTCTTCAAGCCAATACGCATAGACGTTTGTCTGCCTTTTGCAACTTTTCATTAAAATCTAATTCCGCTTCTACGGAGTGCCGTCTCCCGAGTGATTTTGTTTCGGAGCTGCTTTGTGTGTATATATATATATGTGTATATATATATATATTCACTGAAAAAACCATAGGTTTTAGGGACAGTTATAGTTAGTTGGACATTGCACTCGTACAAAACCCGTGAAATTCCCCCGTTATAGTTAGTTCAGGTAACTATAACTCGCGCCAGCGCAATGCACTGCTGATGACGTCACATATTACATCACTCATGACATGGTCAGTGACATCACTGATGACATCACTGATGACATCTCAAATGACATCACTGATGACATCATCCAGTGACTGTGTGTTTCTGTAAAGTTTAAATATGTTTAATATATATAGGGAAAGGCGTATTGAAGAATGAGTGGGTGTATAAGTGTCTGAAAGGATGATTTAGTAGGTGCGTGACTAACTCTATAAGTGAGTGATTAAACGTATCTTACTGAATGCATGGGTTAGTGACTAAACTGGGTGAATGTCTGTATCCGTCTGTCTGTTGCTGTGTAAGTGGCTGCATGGGTTTGTGAATAGCTACATGAGTGTCTATATGAGTTATTGATTGGTTGTCTGAGTATCTGTATGTGTGCCTGAGTGTTTGTGTGGGTGTGGTGTGTGCGACTCTGTGCATAGATGTGTGAGTGGGTGATTCACTGGGTGGATGGTTTCAAGAGTGCATCTGTGATAGACTGTATGGGTGGGTAAGTGTGTGTAAGAGTGTGTTAGTGAGTGAATGTATGTCCCAGTGGTATATGTGTGAGTAACTACATATGTGAAAGGCAGTATATATGTGTGTTGGAGTATATAAATAGCTATAAGCGAGAGTGTGTGATTGTGAGAGTGACTGTATGGATGAGTGTGTGCTTGTATCAGAGATTGTATAAGAGCGTAAGAATGTGCTAGTATTTGTATGAGTAAGTGAGCTGGTCTGTGGATAACTGTATAGGTGAGTAAATGGCAGTGTGTTTAATTATTTGCATGACTGACTAGGTGTGTGAGTACCTCTATGGATGAGTGGCGGTGTGTGAGTGTTTATATAGGTGTATGAGTGCATATAATAGTCCTGTACTGAGTGACTATAAGTATGAGTGATTGTACGGGTGAGTGAGTAGATGTGGGTGTGTAGACCTAAGAATCAGTGAGTGTGTATATAGTAATTGGTGTTGGAGTGTCTATGGTTTTGACAATGGCAGTCTGTAATTTACAGTGGGTGTATCAAAAGTTATATTAGGGTGTGAGAAGATGCATCAAATTATCTTATGGATGATGTCATCAGTGATGTCATCAGTGATTTCATTTGAGATGTCATCAGTGATGTCATCAGTGATGTCACTGACCATGTCATGAGTGATGTAATATGTGACGTCATCAGCAGTGCATTGCGGGGCGCGAGTTATAGTTACCTGAACTAACTATAATGGGGGAATTTCACGGGTTTTGTACGAGTGCAATGTCCAACTAACTATAACTGTCCCTAAAACCTATGGTTTTTTCAGTGAATTTCTAAGGTTTTTTAAATGCTAATTTCTAACTATAACGTGCCTGAAACCTATGGTTTTTTCAGTGAATTTCAAAGGTTTTTTAAATGCTAATTCCTAACTATAACGTGTCTGAAACCTATGGTTTTTTCAGTGAATTTCAAAGGTTTTGTAAATGACAATTTTTAAATGTATTAATTGTTATATTTATTTTTTTGATACTGATTTACTACATTTTTTTAAACTATTTATTTTTAGATATTTTATTTTTTAAATTACATTATAATTACATTATACATTACATTACAAAATATACTTTCTCAGAATGAATTACTTTAGTTTAAATACTTTGCAAATAGGCAATATACTTTTAAGTACAGTAGTTACAGTTGTTGCAATGGGCAACACAATTTCAAAAACAATGCAACATTGAGCTCAATGTGAATTTCTAGTTAAATGCAATTAGTTACTTTATGGATTACTTTTCTAACCACAGGACTGGATCCTAGATTCAGTCCTGGGACATCTCCTGTAAACAGTTGAGTAAAAGCGTTTTGGTTACAGTAGTGATTTTTAAGGAATATTATTGTATTTTAAAAGTTGACACTTAGAAACTTTTTCACATAGAATCACCAATGTTATCCTATGGGAGGAAATTCACTTAGCAGGTAAGTAGTGTTATCGTTACTTTTTCTTACTCAGTGGTGGATCCTGGATCCAGCACTGGTGCATCTCCTGTAAACAGTTGAAAGAATGCGTTTAAGTCACACAGGCGATTTTTAAGGAATATTTGTAGTTTGTGAAAATCGACACTTTGAAACTTTTCTGCTGAAAACCAGACAATGGATTCCTATGGAAGGAAATTCAAGTTACTGGTAAGTACAGTTAGAATTACTTTTCAGGGTCAGTGCTGGGCTAAAAGATGCAGCACTGGGTTCTCTCCTGATAACAGGTGAGTAAATCGGAATTCGTAGTTCGGCTGATTTTAGAGGAATATTATAAAGTTCCAAAACTCCACACTTAGAAGAATTTCCAAGTGACACCAGTCAATGTTAGCCTATGGAAGGAAATTCAAGTTACTGGTAAGTACGGTTAGAATTACTTTTCAGGATCGGTACTGGGCGCAAAGATGCAGCACTGAGGTCTCTCCTGATAACAGGTGAGTAAATCGGAATTCGTAGTTCTGCTGATTTTAGAGGAATATTTGTAAGTTTCAAAAATCGACACAGAATCTTTTTCAGCAAAAAGCAGGCAATGATATCCTATGGAAGGAAATTCAAGTTACTGGTAAGTACGGTTAAAATTACTTTTCAGGATCAGTACTGGGTTCAAAGATGCAGCACTGAGGTCTCTCCTGATAACAGGTGAGTAAATCGGAATTCGTAGTTCGGCTGATTTTAGAGGAATATTTGCACAATGGTGAATAAAGGGGGTGGGGCCTGAGGATACATGTCTGCAAACACGCCCTGTGGCGCGTTTTAAGTTGGAGAATTAATTCCTCCTCAATCCCGAGGGTCCCTAGGGGCCAACTAGCCCACCATGTACCTCCAGTATGCGCCAGAGAGCTGCATTGCAGAGAGGTGTTCAGAGGCCACGCCCCTTTTACAACACTCTGCAACGCAGCTCCGTGGCGCTTACTGGAGGTACCTGGTGGGCTAGTTGGCCCCCAGGGACCCTCAGGATTGAAAAGGAATTAATTCCCCATCTTAAAACACGCCACGGGGCCTGTTTGCACACATGTCACCAGAAGCCCCGCCCCCTCCCTTCACCACTGTGCAAACGCGCCCCGTGGCGCGTTTTAAGTTGGGGGATTAAGTCCCCTTGAATCCTGAGGGTCCCTGGAGTCCAAGTAGCCCACCATGTACCTCCAAAAAGCGCCACAGAGCTGCGTTGCAGAGAGGTGTAAAAAGGTGCGTGGCCTCTGTACACCTCTCTGCAACGCAGCCCCCTGGCGCATACTGGAGGGTCCTGGTGGGCTAGTTGGCCCCCAGGGACCCCCAGTATTTAAGGGGAATTTGTTCCCCATCTGCAAACGCGCCAGGGGGCGCGTTTGCAGAGTGGTAAAGGAACGGGGCGGGGCCTGCGGCCTGATCGTTTTTTTTTTTTTTTCCCCCGAAGGGGGCTGTGTGGCCCCCCTTCCTTTTTCCTATTTTTGGGCCCTGGGGACCCCATCCCCCAGGGCCTTACCCCTTTTTTTTTTTTTTTTTATTAAACGGGAAGGGGGCCGCGCGGCCCCCCTCCCGTGGCCGAATCCAGCCCCGGGGACCCCATCCCCCGGGGCATAGCCACACTTTTAAATACATTTTTATGGAGGGGGCTGCGTGGCCCCCCTCCTCATGCGTCCTTTTGCCCCGGGGACCCCATCCCCTGGGGCAGGCCTTTATTTTTTATTTTTTTTATTATTTTTGGGGAGGGGGGCCGCGTGGCCCCACTCCCGAGCCACTTCTTGCCCCGGGGACCCCATCCCCCGGGGCTGGCCCTATCCTTTGGGGTCCGTGGGGGACCCCAACTCACCCACGGACCCTGCCGGCTCCCCACCTCCTGCGGGAGCCGGCATTGCTTTCCACATGGGGAGCTGCTAACATGCAGCTCCCCATGTGGAAAGCAATTTGCTTGGATATTGGAAGCGAGAGCAGGTTTCCTGCTCTCGCTCCAATATCCAAAGCAGTTTGCTATGACAGGACGGGAGCCGCGAGGCTCCGTCCTGTCATAGCAAACTATAGTGTCCCGGGGGTAGGCACCCGGGACACTGCAGGAGCCGGCCCTGGGGGTGGCGGTCCCCAGGGCCATTACAGGCTCCAGGAGGGGGCCGCGTGGCCCCCTCCCTCCATCTACAAAGCCCCGGGGAGGTGGTGGTCCCCGGGGCTCTGGGGGTCCGTAATGGACCCCCATATTGAAATTTTTAGTGCCCCGGGGAGGTGGTGGTCCCCGGGGCCTTCGAGGCCCCCCAAAATTAAATATAAACCCACCCCCCGCATGCCCCCGGGAGACCGCGCTTCGATTTTTTTTTTTTTCGGCGGGATTCGCGCACCCTAAGCGCATCCCGCCGATTTTTTTTTCTTAAAAAATGCTTTTTTCTGCCCAGGGGGTCCTTGTGGGACCACCTGAGCAGACCTAGGGGGTCAGGGTGTTTCTACCCTGCCCCCTTTGTGCGTTTTGCGCACTTGTTTATTTTTTTTTTCTCGGCGTGATCTGCGCACCCTAAGCGCATCCCGCCGATTAAAAAAATGCTTTCTGCCCAGGGGTCCTTGTGGGACCCCTGAGCAGACCTAGGGGGTCAGGGTGTTTCTACCCTGCCCCCTTTTGCGCTTTGCGCACTTGTTTCTGTCCCTCGGTTCTACCAAGGGACAAAATGGCTGCCAACACTTCCTGATTTGGAGTGTTGACAGCCAATTAGCATGCAGCTCGTGATCGGGAGGGTACGCGGACCCTACTCGGCCATAGATATATATGTGATTTTATTTGTGATTTTCTCAGAAACTACTGAACGGATTTACACCATTTAAGCAAAAGGCACGACACTGAACCAAGGGCTACCTCTTTGCCAAATTTGGTGTAATTCCGTTCAGCAGTTCGAGCTGTAGCTGCGACTAAAGGTTCCTATGGAAAAATGAATGGGGAAAACGCGTTTTGGGACCCCCTTTTTCTCGGCCCCCGCTTGACGAATCACCCCGAGACTTTCAGCATAGGAGCGGACCGGAGCGCCCCAACAAGTTGGAAACTTTCACAAAGATTCGTCAACCGGCGCCAACGTTATTTCAAATAGAATGTTGTGGATTTCCTATGGAAAATAGGTCCTAACTATAACTATCTACTGGCGACCGCCAGTAGATAATATATATATATATATATATATATATATTCACTTAAAAAATCATAGGTTTCAGGCACGTTATAGTTAGAAATTAGCATTTAAAAAACCTTTGAAATTCACTGAAAAAACCATAGGTTTTAGGGACAGTTATAGTTAGTTGGACATTTCACTCGTACAAAACCATAGAAATTCCCCGTTATAGTTAGTTCAGCTAACTATAACTCGCGCCCGTAATGCACTGCTGATGACGTCACATATTACATCACTCATGACATGGTCAGTGACATCACTGATGACATCACTGATGACATCTCAAATGACATCACTGATGACTTCACTGATGACATCATCCAGTGACTTTGTGTTTCTGTAAAGTTTAAATATGTTTAATATATATAGGGAAAGGCGTATTGAAGAATGAGTGGGTGTATAAGTGTCTGAATGGATGATTTATACGTGCGTGACTGACTCTACAAGTGAGTGATTAAACGTATCTTACTGAATGCATGGGTTAGTGACTAAACTGTGTGAATGTCTGTATCCGTCTGTTTGTTGGTGTGTAAGTGGATGCATGGATTTGCGAATAGCTACATGAGTGTCTATATGGGTTATTGATTGGTTCTCTGAGTATCTGTATGGCTGCCTGAGTGTTTGTCTGGGTGGGGTGTGTGTGACTCTGTACATAGATGTGTGAGTGGGTGATTCACTGGGTGCATGATTTCAAGAGTGCATCTGTGATGGACTGCTTGGGTGGGTGAGTGTGTGTACGGGTGTATTAGTGAGTGAATGTATATCTCAGTGGTACATGTGCGAGTAACTACATATGTAAAAGGCAGTATATATGTGTGTTAGAGTATTTAAATGGCTATAAGTGAGAGTGTGTGATTGTGAGAGTGGCTGTATGGATGCGTGTGTGCTTGTATCAGTTATTGTATAAGAGCGTAATAATGTGCTAGTATTTGTATGAGTAAGTGAGCTGGTGTGTGTATAACTGTATAGGTGAGTAAATGGGTGTGTGATTAATTTTCTGCATGACTGAATAGGTGTGTGAGTACCTCTATGGATGAGTGGCGGTGTGTGAGTGTTTATATGGGTGTATGAGTGCATATGATAGTCCTGTACTGAGTGACTGTAAGTATGAGTGACTGTACGGGTGAGTGAGTAGATGTGTGTGTAGACCTAAGAATCAGTGAGTGGGTATGTAGTTATTGGTATTGGAGTGTGTATGGTTTTGAGAATGGCAGTCTGTAATTTAGAGTGGGTGTATCAAAAGTTATATTAGGGTGTGAGAAGATGCATGAAATTATCACATGGATGATGTCATCAGTGATGTCATTTGAGATGTCATCAGTGATGTCACTGACCATGTCATGAGTGATGTAATATGTGACATCATCAGCAGTGCATTGCGGGGCGCGAGTTATAGTTAGCTGAACTAACTATAACGGGGGAATTTCTATGGTTTTGTACGAGTGAAATGTCCAACTAACTATAACTGTCCCTAAAACCTATGGTTTTTTCAGTGAATTTCAAAGGTTTTTAAATGCTAATTTCTAACTATAACGTGTCTGAAACCTATGGTTTTTTTCAGTGAATTTCAAAGGTTTTTTAAATGCTAATTTCTAACTATAACGTGCCTGAAACCTATGATTTTTAAGTGAATTTCAAAGGTTTTTTAAATGCTAGTTTCTAACTATGCCTACAGAGGTAGGACATGTGAAGAAAGAAGAAAAAACGCACAGAAAGAAGCAAAAGAAATGCAGAAAGAAGCAACAGAAGTCCACAAAGACGAAGAAAAGTGCAGGAAGAAGCAAAAGATGTGCAGAAAGAACCAACAGAGGAGCAGAAAGAGGCCTTGTTGCAAAATCATCCTGTGCCCACAACTTTTTCAGACGGGTACTGGTGGTAACTGACTCTGACTAACCAGAGCCAGTGCTATGCTAAAAGACACTTAGAATACAGTGAAAACACCTACATACACTAGGGAACACTATGCGTTGGGGTACCCCTGTGATTAGCATGACCTCCTCTGTAAGTCCCTAGTACATAATAGGGCAGGGGGATTAAAACTACCTCTTAAAACGCGCTACAGGGCGCGTTTGCACAGTGGTGAAGGGAGGGGGGCCTGAGGTGACATGTGTGCAAACGCGCCCCGTGGCGCGTTTTAAGTTGCGGGATTAAGTCCCTTGAATCCTGAGGGTCCCTGGGGCCCAACTAGCCCCCAGGTACCTACAGTTAGGACCACAGAGCTGAGTTGCAGAGAGGCGTTCCGAGGCCACGCACCTTTTTTCACCTCTCTGCAACGCAACTCTGTTGTGCTTACTGAAGGTACCTGGTGGGCTAGTTGGCCCCCAGGGTCCCTCAGGATTCAAGGGGAATTAATTCCCCAACTTAAAACGCACCACAGGGCGTGTTTGCGCACATGTCACCTGAGGCCCCGCCCCCTCCCTTCACCACTGTGCAAACGCGCCCCGTGGCGCGTTTTAAGTTGGGGGATTAGGTCACCTTGAATCCTGAGGGTCCCTGGGGCCCAACTAGCCCACCGGGTACTTCCAGTAAGCACCACAAGCCTGCGTTGCAACGCCTGTAACAAATTGTGCAGTTGTGTTTAGGTAGTGAAGGGGGTCGTGCTGGGGGTAGTGTTTTAGGGTTTAGGGTAGTGCAGTGGTGTTTGTGTAGTGTAGGGGGTCATGCTGGGGGAAGATTTAGGGTTTAGGGTAGTGCAGTGGTGTTTGGATAGTGTAGGGAGTCGTGCTGGGGGAGTGGTTTAGGGTTTAGGGTAGTGCAGTGGTGTTTGGGTAGTGTAGGGGGTTGTGCTGGGGGTAGTGTTTTAGGGTTTAGGGTAGTGCAATGGTGTTTGGGTAGTGTAGGGGTACTGCTGGGGGTAGTGTTTTAGGGTTTAGGGTAGTGCAGTGGTGTTTGGGTAGTGTAGGGGGTACTGCTGGGGGTATTGTTTTAGGGTTTAGGGTAGTGCAGTGGTGTTTGGGTAGTGTAGGGGTTCATGCTGGGGGTAGTTTTTTAGGGTTTAGGGTAGTGCAGTGGTGTTTGTGTAGTGTAGGGGGTAGTGTTTTAGGGTTTAGGGTAGTGCAGTGGTGTTTGTGTAGTGTAGGGGGTCGTGTTTTAGGATTTAGGATAGTGCAGTGGTGTTAGGGCAGTGTAGGGGGTCGTGCTGGGGGTGGTGTTTCAGGGTTTAGGGCAGTGCAGTGGTGTTCGGGCAGTGTAGGGGTTCTTGCTGGGGGTGGTGTTACAGGGTTTAGGGCAGTGGTGTTCGGGTAGTGTAGGGGGTCATGCGGGGGGTAGTGTTTCAGGGTTTAGGGCAGTGCAGCGGTGTTCGGGTAGTGTAGGGGGTCATGCTGGGGGGAGTGTTTCAGGGTTTAGGGCAGTGGTGTTCGGGCAGTGTAGGGGGTCGTGCTGGGGGTGGTGTTTAAGGGTTTGGGGCAGTGCAGTAGTGTTCGGGCAGTGTAGGGGGTCGTGCAGGGGGTGGTGTTTGCAGGGTTTAGTGCAGTGGTGTTCGGGCAGTGTAGGGGGTCGTGCACGGGGTGGTGTTTCAGGGTTTAGGGCAGTGCAGTGGTGTTCGGGCAGTGTAGGGGGTCGTGCTGGGGCTGGTGTTTCAGGGTTTAGGGCAGTGCAGTGGTGTTCGGGCAGTGTATGGGGTCTTGCTGGGGGTGGTGTTTCAGGGTTTAGGGCAGTGGTGTTTGGGCAGTGTAGGGGGTCGTGCTGGGGATGGTGTTTCATGGTTTAGGGCAGTGCAGTAGTGTTCAGGCAGTGTAGGGGGTCGTGCTGGGGGTGGTGTTTCTGGGTTTAGGGTAGTGCAGTGGTGTTCGGGCAGTGTAGGGGGTCATGCTGGGGCTGGTGTTTCAGGGTTTAGGGCAGTGCAGTGGTGTTCGGGCAGTGTAGGGGGTCATGCTGGGGGTGGTGTTTCAGGGTTTAGGGCAGTGCAGTGGTGTTCGGGCAGTGTAGGGGGTCGTGCAGGGGCTGGTGTTTCAGGGTTTAGGGCAGTGCAGTGGTGTTCGGGCAGTGTAGGGGGTCGTGCTGGGGGTGGTGTTTCAGGGTTTAGGGCAGTGCAGTGGTGTTCGGGCAGTGTAGGGAGTCGTGCTGGGGGTGGTATTTCAGGGTTTAGGGCAGTGCAGTGGTGTTCGGGCAGTGTAGGGGGTCATGCAGGGGGGTGGGGGGTCAGGGTTTTGGGCAGTGCAGTGGTGTTCGGGCAGTGTAGGGGGTCATGCTGGGGGTAGTGTTTTAGGGTTTAGGGCAGTGCAGTGGTGTTCGGGCAGTGTAGGGGGTCGTGCAGAGGGGTGGTGTTTCAGGGTTTAGGGCAGTGCAGTGGTGTTCGGGCAGTGTAGGGGTCGTGCTGGGGGTGGTGTTTCAGGGTTTAGGGCAGTGCAGTGGTGTTCGGGCAGTGTAGGGTGTCGTGCTGGGGGTGGTGTTTCAGGGTTTAGGGCAGTGCAGTGGTGTTCGGGCAGTGTAGGTGGTCTTTCTGGGGGTGGTGTTTCAGGGTTTAGTGCAGTGGTGTTCGGGCAGTGTAGGGGTCTTGCTGGGGGTGGTGTTTCAGGGTTTAGGGCAGTGCAATGGTGTTCGCGCAGTGTAGCGGGTCTTGCTGGGGCTGGTGTTTCAGCGTTTAGGGCAGTGCAGTGGTGTTCAGGCAGTGTAGGGGGTCTTGCTGGGGGTGGTGTTTCAGGGTTTAGGGCAGTGCAGTGGTGTTCGGGCAGTGTAGGGGGTCTTGCTGGGGCTGGTGTTTCAGGGTTTAGGGCAGTGCAGTGGTGTTCAGGCAGTGTAGGGGGTCTTGCTGGGGCTGCTGTTTCAGGGTTTAGGGCAGTGCAGTGGTGTTCGGGCAGTGTAGGGGGTCGTGCTGGGGCTGGTGCTTCAGGGTTTAGGGCAGTGCAGTGGTTTTCAGGCAGTGTAAGCGGTCGTGCTGGGGGTGGTGTTTCAGGGTTTAGGGCAGTGCAGTGGTGTTCGGGCAGTGTAGGGGGTCGTGCTGGGGGTGGTGTTTCAGGGTTTAGGGCAGTGCAGTGGTGTTCGGGCACTGTAGGGGGTCGTGCTGGGGCTGGTGTTTCAGTGTTTTGGGCAGAGCATTGGTGTTCGGGCAGTGTAGGGGATCGTGCTGGGGGTGGTGTTTCAGGGTTTAGGGCAGTGCAGTGTTGTTCGGGCAGTGTAGGGGGTCTTGCTGGGGGTGGTGTTTCAGGGTTTAGGGCAGTGGTCGGGCAGTGTAGGGGGTCTTGCTGGGGGTGATGTTTCAGGGTCTAAGGCAGTGCAGTGGTGTTCGGGCAGTGTAGGGGGTCTTGCTGGGGGTAGTGTTTCAGGGTTTAGGGCAGTGCAGTGGTGTTCGTGCAGTGTAGGGGGTCATGCTGGGGGTGGTGTTTCAGGGTTTAGGGCAGTGCAGTAGTGTTCGGGCAGTGTAGGGGGTGGTGCAGGGGTGGTGTTTCAGGGTTTAGGGCAGTGCAGTGGTGTTCGGGCAGTGTAGGGGGTCGTGCTGGGGGTGGTGTTTCAGGGTTTAGGGCAGTGCAGTGGTGTTCGGGCAGTGTAGTGGGTCGTGCAGGGGGTGGTGTTTCAGGGTTTAGGGCAGTGCAGTGGTGTTCGGGCAATGTAGGGGGTCGTGCTGGGGCTGGTGTTTCAGGGTTTAGGGCAGTGCAGTGGTGTTCGGGCAGTGTAGGGGGTCTTGCTGGGGGTGGTGTTTCAGGGTTTAGGGCAGTGCAATGGTGTTCGCGCAGTGTAGGAGGTCTTGCTGGGGCTGGTGTGTCAGCGTTTAGGGCAGTGCAGTGGTGTTCGGGCAGTGTAGGGGGTCTTGCTGGGGGTGGTGTTTCAGGGTTTAGGGCAGTGCAGTGGTGTTCGGGCAGTGTAAGGGGTCGTGCTGGGGCTGGTGTTTCACGGTTTAGGGCAGTGCAGTGGTGTTCAGGCAGTGTAGGGGGTCTTGCTGGGGCTGGTGTTTCAGGGTTTAGGGCAGTGCAGTGGTGTTCGTGCAGTGTAGGGGGTCGTGCTGGGGCTGGTGTTTGAGGGTTTAGGGCAGTGCAGTGGTGTTCGGGCAGTGTAGGGGGTCGAGCTGGGGCTGGTGTTTCAGGGTTTAGGGCAGTGCAGTGGTTTTCAGGCAGTGTAAGCGGTCGTGCTGGGGGTGGTGTTTCAGGGTTTAGGGCAGTGCAGTGGTGTTCGGGCAGTGTAGGGGGTCTTGCTGGGGGTAGTGTTTCAGGGTTTAGGGCAGTGGTGTTCGGGCAGTGTAGGGGGTCTTGCTGGGGGTGATGTTTCAGGGTTTAGGGCAGTGCAGTGGTGTTCGGGCAGTGTAGGGGGTCTTGCTGGGGGTAGTGTTTCAGGGTTTAGGGCAGTGCAGTGGTGTTCGTGCAGTGCAGGGGGTCATGCTGGGGGTGGTGTTTCAGGGTTTAGGGCAGTTCAGTAGTGTTCGGGCAGTGTAAGGGGTCGTGCAGGGGGTGGTGTTTCAGGGTTTAGGGCAGTGCAGTGGTGTTCGGGCAGTGTAGGGGGTCGTGCTGGGGGTGGTGTTTCAGGGTGAAGGGCAGTGCAGTGGTGTTCGGGCAGTGTAGTGGGTCGTGCAGGGGGTGGTTTTCAGGGTTTAGGGCAGTGCAGTGGTGTTCGGGCAATGTAGGGGGTCGTGCTGGGGCTGGTGTTTCAGGGTTTAGGGCAGTGCAGTGGTGTTCGGGCAGTGTAGGGGGTCTTGCTGGGGGTGGTGTTTCAGGGTTTAGGGCAGTGGTGTTCGGGCAGTGTTGGGGGCCTTGCTGGGGGTGATGTTTCAGGGTTTAGGGCTGTACAGTGGTGTTCGGGCAGTGTAGGGGGTCTTGCTGGGGGTAGTGTTTCAGGGTTTAGGGCAGTGCAGTGGTGTTCGTGCAGTGTAGGGGGTCATGCTGGGGATGGTGTTTCAGGGTTTAGGGCAGTGCAGTAGTGTTCGGGCAGTGTAGGGGTCGTGCAGGGGTGGTGTTTCAGGGTTTAGGGCAGTGCAGTGGTGTTCGGGCAGTGTAGGGTGTCGTGCTGGGGGTGGTGTTTCAGGGTTTAGGGCAGTGCAGTGGTGTTCGGGCAGTGTAGGGTGTCGTGCACGGGGTGGAGTTTCAGGGTTTAGGGCAGTGCAGTGGTGTTCGGGCAGTGTAGGGGATTGTGCTGGGGCTGGTGTTTCAGGGTTTAGGGCAGTGCAGTGGTGTTCCGGCAGTGTAGGGGGTTGTGCTGGGGCTGGTGTTTCACGGTTTAGGGCAGTGCAGTGGTGTTCGGGCAGTGTAGGGGGTCGTGCTGGGGCTGGTGTTTCACGGTTTAGGGCAGTGCAGTGGTGTTCGGGCAGTGTAGGGGGTCATGCTGGGGCTGGTGTTTCAGGGTTTAGGGCAGTGCAGTGGTGTTCGTGCAGTGTAGGTGATCGTGCTGGGGCTGGTGTTTCAGGGTTTAGGGCAGTGCAGTGGTGTTCGGGCAGTGTAGGGGGTCGTGCTGGGGCTGGTGTTTCAGGGTTTAGGGCAGTGCAGTGGTGCTCGGGCAGTGTAGGGGGTCATGCTGGGGGTGGTGTTTCTGGGTTTAGGGTAGTGCAGTGGTGTTCGGGCACTGTAGAGGGTCGTGCTGGGGCTGGTGTTTCAGGGTTTAGGGCAGTGCAGTGGTGTTTGGGCAGTGTAGGGGGTCATGCTGGGGCTGGTGTTTCAGGGTTTTGGGCAGATCAGTGGTGATCGGGCAGTGTAGGGGGTCATGCTGGGGGTGGTGTTTCAGGGTTTAGGGCAGTGCAGTGGTGTTCGGGCAGTGTAGGAGGTCGAGCTGGGGTTGGTGTTTCAGGGTTTAGTGCAGTGGTGTTCGGGCAGTGTAGGGGGTCTTGCTGTGGGTGATGTTTCAGGGTTTAGGGCAGTGGAGTGGTGTTCGGGCAGTGTAGGGGGTCTTGCTGGGGGTAGTGTTTCAGGGTTTAGGGCAGGGCAGTGGTGTTTGGGCAGTGTAGGGGGTCGTGCTGGGGGTGGTGTTTCAGGGTTTAGGGCAGTGCAGTGGTGTTCGGGCAGTGTAGGGGGTCGTTAAGGGGGTGGTGTTTCAGGGTTTAGGGCAGTGCAGTGGTGTTCGGGCAGTGTAGGGGGTGGTGCTGGGGGTGGTGTTTCAGGTTTTAGGGCATTGCAGTGGTGTTCGAACAGTGTAGGGGGTCGTGCAGGGGCTAGTGTTTCAAGGTTTAGGGCAGTGCAGTGGTGTTCGGGCAGTGTAGGGGGTCGTGCTGGGGGTAGTGTTTTAGGGTTTAGGGTAGTGCAGTGGTGCTTGTGTAGTGTAGGGGGTCGTGCTGGTGGTAGTGTTTTAGGGTTTAGGGTAGTGCAGTGGTGTTTGTGTAGTGTACGGGGTCATGTTTTAGGGTAGTGCAGTGGTGTTTGTGTAGTGTAGGGGGTCGTGCTGGGGGTATTGTTTTAGGATTTAGGTTCGTGCAGTGGTGTTTGGGTAGTGTAGGGGACGTGCTGGGGGTAGTGTTTTAGGGTTTAGTGTAGTGGTGTTTGTGTAGTTTAGGGGGTCGTGCTGGGGGTAGTGTTTTAGGGTTTAGGGTAGTGCAGTGGTGCTTGTGTAGTGTAGGGGTCGTGCTGGGGGTAGTGTTTTAGGGTTTAGGGTAGTGCAGTGGTGTTTGTGTAGTGTAGGGGGTCATGTTTTAGGGTAGTGTGGTGGTGTTTGGGTAGTGTAGGGGGTCGTGCTGGGGGTAGTGTTTTAGGATTTAGGTTAGTGCAGTGGTGTTTGGGTAGTGTAGGGGGTCGTGCTGGGGGTAGTGTTTTAGGGTTTAGGGTAGTGCAGTGGTGCTTGTGTAGTGTAGGGGGTCGTGCTGGTGGTAGTGTTTTAGGGTTTAGGGTAGTGCAGTGGTGTTTGTGTAGGGGGTCATGTTTTAGGGTAGTGCAGTGGTGTTTGTGTAGTGTAGGGGGTCGTGCTGGGGGTATTGTTTTAGGATTTAGGTTAGTGCTGTGGTGTTTGGGTAGTGTAGGGGACGTGCTGAGGGTAGTGTTTTAGGGTTTAGGGTAGTGCAGTGGTGTTTGTGTAGTGTAGGGGTCGTGCTGGGGGTAGTGTTTTAGGGTTTAGGGTAGTGCAGTGGTGCTTGTGTAGTGTAGGGGGTCGTGCTGGGGGTAGTGTTTTAGGGTTTAGGGTAGTGCAGTGGTGTTTGTGTAGTGTAGGGGTCATGTTTTAGGGTAGTGCAGTGGTGTTTGGGTAGTGTAGGGGGTCGTGCTGGGGGTAGTGTTTTAGGATTTAGGTTAGTGCAGTGGTGTTTGGGTAGTGTAGGGGGTCGTGCTGGGGGTAGTGTTTTAGGGTTTAGGGTAGTGCAGTGGTGTTTGTGTAGTGTAGGGGGTCATGTTTTAAGATGCAACGCTCCAATAACTGACCAGTCTGCACTACATAAAACTGCAAAAAAACTAAAAATAAAAAGTGTTTTGCACACTTTTGTCATTGGGCTATATGTGGGCTACATCTGGGTAATATTTGTGCTACATTTGGGCTCTTTTTTTCTCTGGTGGCCATCTTGGAAGACTTCTTTGTTATGAAGTTTCCTAATTTCCTCATTTACTGCAGTCTCCTCAGTAGGAAATGCTTTCAGTTTTTACTTTGATTCCATCAAGAAGGCATTCAGATGTGTCTCACATTTGCCATAAATTCAGAATGTTAGCACTCTAGTTGCTCATTAGATCACTGTAGTAAAGCTACTGCTCACCAGGGAGTTAACTGGAAGTCTGCTGCTGGTATTGAAAGTGATTGTTTCAGTCTGCATGTCAGAATTTTCTAATGAAATAGAAGAGGATTTGAGATCTCACTTAAAACATGCCCTCATTTTTCTTTCTGCAGCACTAACCATAATTTCTATTTCAAAAAGAACCCCCTCATTTTGTTCCTTTTTAAATTAAATGTTTTAAGTATTAACGGTTTATTCCAATCAAGATGGCTTCAGGTGTGCCATACTTTTGTCATAAATAAGGCTGTTAGCGCTCTAGTTGTTCTTTAGAACACTCTGGGAAGCTGCAGTAGAACACAAAGGCATCAACTGGCAGGCTGCTCCTGTTGAAATATAACAGGAAGATATTTGAGATCACACTTGAAACATGTCCTAATTTTTCTTTCTACAGCACTACCCATAATTTCTATGACAAAATGAACCCCATCATTTTGTTCCTTTTTAAATTAAATGTTTTAAGTGTTACCAGTTTATTCCAATCAAGATGGCTTCAGGTGTGCCATACTTTTGTCATAAGTAAGGCTGTTAGCACTCTAGTTGTTCTTTAGAACACTCTGGGAAGCTGCAGTAGAACACAAAGGCATCAACTGACAGGCTGCTCCTGTTGAAATATAACAGGAAGATATTTGAGATCTCACTTGAAACATGTCCTAATTTTTCTTTCTATAGCACTAACCATAATTTCTATGACAAAATGAACCCCATCATTTTGTTCCTTTTTAAATTAAATGTTTTAAGTGTTACCAGTTTATTCCAATCAAGATGGCTTCAGGTGTGCCATACTTTTGTCACAAGTAAGGCTGTTAGCACTCTAGTTGTTCTTTAGAACACTGGGAAGCTGCAGTAGAACACAAAGGAATCAACTGACAGTCTCTGCCCTTGTTGGATGTACATGTTTTACTGAGAATGTCAGACTTCCTTCTCACATGACTGAGAAAGATAATGTGAATTTACAGAAAATATGCTCTCATTTTAGCTTCTGGAGCACCTTCCAAAACTGTATGGGACAAGCATGTGAAAATAATTTTCTCTCAAACATGATTCATGATATCCCAGCAGAAGGTTTTTCACAGGGTAAAATCACCTTAGAACACACCACAATTCCTGAAATTAGTAAGGTACCATCAACAAATGAATTCTAATGTAACTAAAGTCTGTTATCACCCTTTATAGTTCTCCTTTTGGTAACCCTCAAAATCTTTGATTCACTACAATGCATTTCAATGGGGTACTATCATTTATATTGGTCCCAAGATGGCTGCCAGCAATTCCAGGATGAAGTGCTGACAGCCAATCAGATCTCACG
The DNA here is from genome assembly GCA_963921515.1 of Calotriton arnoldi. Classification (NCBI taxonomy): domain Eukaryota; kingdom Metazoa; phylum Chordata; class Amphibia; order Caudata; family Salamandridae; genus Calotriton; species Calotriton arnoldi. Next base: position 1,109,510 of record CAWUFW010004405.1, on the reverse strand, counting down.
ATGACATGTGTGGTTAGGCTCCGCCCAGATATATATGTGATTTTACTTTTGATTTTCTCAGCAACTACTGAACGGATTTACACCATTTAACAAAAAGGGTTCTTTCTGAACCAAGAACTACCTCTTTGCCAAATTTGGTGTAATTCCGTTCAGCAGTTCGGGCTGTAGCCGTGTCTAAAGTTTCCTGCTGAAAATTGCATGGGGAAAACACGTTTTGGGTCCCCCCTTTTTTCTCGGCCCCCACTTGCCGAATCACCCCAAAACTTTCAGGATAGGAGCGGACCGGAGCGGGCCATAAGTTTTGAAAATTTCGCGAAGATTCGTCAACCGGCGCCAAAGTTATTGGAAATAGAATGTTGTGAATTTCCTATGGAAAATAGGTCCTAACTATAACTATCTACTGAAAACCGCCAGTAGATAATATATATTATCTACTGGCGGTCGCCAGTAGATAGTTATAGTTAGGACCTATTTTCCATAGGAAATCCGCAACATTCTATTTGAAATAACGTTGGCGCCGGTTGACGAATCTTCGCGAAGTTTCCAACTTGTTGGGGCGCTCCGGTCCGCTCCTATCCTGAAAGTCTCGGAGTGATTTGTCAAGCGGGGCCGAGAAAAAGGGGGTCCCAAAACATGTTTTCCCCATTCATTTTCCATAGGAACCTTTAGTCGCAGCTACAGCCCGAACTGCTGAACGGAATTACACCAAATTTGGCAAAGAGTAGCCCTTGGTTCAGTGTCATGCCTTTTGCTTAAATGGTGTAAATCCGTTCAGTAGTTCCTGAGAAAATCAAAAGTAAAATCACATATATATCTGGGCGGAGCCTAACCACACATGTCATCGTGAGATCTGATTGGCTGTCAGCACTTCATCCTGGAATTGCTGGCAGCCATCTTGGGACCAATATAAATGATAGTACCCCATTGAAATGCATTGTAGTGAATCGAAGATTTTGAGGGTTACCAAAGGAGAACTATAAAGGGTGATAACAGACTTTAGTTACATTAGAATTCATTTGTTGATGGTACCATACTAATTTCAGGAATTGTGGTGTGTTCTAAGGTGATTTTACCCTGTGAAAAACCTTCTGCTGGGATATCATGAATCATGTTTGAGAGAAAACTATTTTCACATGCTTGTCCCATACAGTTTTGGAAGGTGCTCCAGAAGCTAAAATGAGGCATATTTTCTGTAAATTCACATTATCTTTCTCAGTCATGTGAGAATGAAGTCTGACATTCTCAGTAAAACATGTACATCCAACAGGGCAGAGACTGTCAGTTGATTCCTTTGTGTTCTACTGCAGCTTCCCAGAGTGTTCTAAAGAACAACTAGAGCGCTAACAGCCTTACTTATGACAAAAGTATGGCACACCTGAAGCCATCTTGATTGGAATAAACCGGTAACACTTAAAACATTTAATTTAAAAGGAACAAAATGAGGGGTTCTTTTTGAATTAGAAATTATGGTTATGCTGCAGAAAGAAAAATTAGGGCATGTTTTAAGTGAGATCTCAAATCCTCTTCTATTTCATTAGAAAATTCTGACATGCAGACTGAAACAATCACTTTTAATACCAGCAGCAGACTTCCAGTTAACTCCCTGGTGAGCAGTAGCTTTACTACAGTGATCTAATGAGCAACTAGAGTGCTAACATTCTGAATTTATGGCAAATGTGAGACACATCTGAATGCCTTCTTGATGGAATCAAAGTAAAAAACTGAAAGCATTTCCTACTGAGGAGACTGCAGTAAATGAGGAAATTAGGAAACTTCATACCAAAAAAGTCTTCCAAGATGGCCACCAGTAAAAAAGGAGCCCAAATGTAGCACAAATATTACCCAGATGTAGCCCACATATAGCCCAATGACAAAAGTGTGCAAAACACTTTTTATTTTTATTTTTTGCAGTTTTATGTAGTGCAGACTGGTAAGGTATTGGAGCGTTGCATCTTAAAACATGACCCCCTACACTACAATAACACCACTGCACTACCCTAAACCCTAAAACACTACCCCCAGCACGACCCCCTACACTACACAAGCACCACTGCACTATCCTAAACCCTAAAACACTACCCCCAGCATGACCCCCTACACTACACAAACACCACTGCACTACCCTAAACCCTAAAACACTACCCCCAGCACGACCCCCTACACTACCCAAACACCACTGCACTAACCTAAATCCTAAAACACTACCCCCAGCACGACCCCTACACTACCCAAACACCACTGCACTACCCTAAAACATGACCCCCTACACTACACAAACACCACTGCACTACCCTAAACCCTAAAACACTATCCCCAGCACGACCCCCTACGCTACACAAGCACCACTGCACTACCCTAAACCCTAAAACACTACACCCAGCACGACCCCCTACACTACACAAACACCACTGCACTACCCTAAAACACTACCCCCAGCACGACCCCTACACTACCCAAACACCACTGCACTAACCTAAATCCTAAAACACTACCCCCAGCACGACCCCTACACTACCCAAACACCACTGCACTACCCTAAAACATGACCCCTACACTACACAAACACCTACACTACCCTAAACCCTAAAACACTACCCCCAGCACGACCCCCTACACTACACAAGCACCACTGCACTACCCTAAACCCTAAAACACTACCCCAGCACGACCCCCTACACTGCCCGAACAGCACTGCACTGCCCTAAACCCTGAAACACCAGCCCCTACACGATCCCCTACACTGCCCGAACACCACTGCACTGCCCTAAACCCTGAAACACCACCCCTAGCATGACCCCCTACACTGCCCGAACACCACTGCACTGCCCTAAACCCTGAAACACCACCCCCTTCACGACCCCTACACTGCCCGAACACCACTGCACTGCCCTAAACCCTGAAACACTACCCCCAGCAAGACCCCTACACTGCCCGAACACCACAGCACTGCCCTAAACCCTGAAACATCACCCCCAGCAAGACCCCCTACACTGCCCGAACACCACTGCCCTAAACCCTGAAACACCACCCCCAGCACGACCCCCTACACTGCCCGAACACCACTGCACTGCCCTAAACCCTGAAACACCACCCCCAGCACGACCCCCTACACTGCCCGAACACCACTGCTCTGTCCAAAACCCTGAAACACCAGCCCCAGCACGACCCCCTACACTGCCCGAACACCACTGCACTGCCCTAAACATTGAAACACAAGCCCCAGCACGACCCCCTACACTGCCCGAACACCACTGCACTACCCTAAACCCTGAAACACCACCCCCAGCATGACCCCCTACACTGCCCGAGCACTACTGCACTGCCCTAAACCCTGAAACACCAGCCCCAGCACGACCCCCTACACTGCCTGAACATCACTGCACTGCCCTAAACCCTGAAACACCAGCCCCAGCACGACCGTCTACACTGCCCGAACACCACTGCACTGCCCTAAACCGTGAAACACCAGCCTCAGCACGACCCCCGGCACTGCCTGAACACTACTGCACTGCCCTAAACCCTGAAACACCACCCCATGCACGACCCCCGGCACTGCCTGAACACCACTGCACTGCCCTAAACCCTGAAACACCATCCCCAGCACGACCCCCTACACTGCACGAACACCACTGCACTGCCCTAAACCCTGAAACACTACCCCCAGCAAGACCCCCTACACTGCCCGAACACCACTGCACTGCCCTAAACCCTGAAACATCACCCCCAGCAAGACCCCCTACACTGCCTGAACACCACTAACCTGAAACACCACCCCCAGCAAGACCCCCTACACTGCCTGAACACCACTGCACTGCCCTAAACCATGAAACACCAGTCCCAGCACGACCCCCTACACTGCCCGAACACCACTGCACTGCCCTAAACCCTGAAACACCACCCCCTGCACGACCCCCTACACTGCCCGAACACCACTGCACTGCCCTAAACCCTGAAACACCACCCCAACACGACCCCCTACACTGCCCGAACACCACTGCACTGCCCTAAACCCTGAAACACCACCCCCTGCACGACCCCCTACACTGCCCGAACACTACTGCACTGCCCTAAACCCTGGAACACCACCCCCAGCACGACCCCCTACACTGCACAAACACCACTGCACTGCCCTAAACCCTGAAACACTACCCCAAGCAAGACCCCCCTTCACTGCCCGAACACCACTGCACTGCCCTAAACCCTGAAACATCACCCCCAGCAAGACCCCCTACACTGCCCGAACACCACTGCACTGCCCTAAACCCTGAAACACCACCCCCGGCAAGACCCCCTACACTGCCCGAACACCACTGCACTGCCCTAAACCCTGAAACACCAGCCCCAGCACGACCCCCTACACTGCCCGAACACCACTGCACTGCCCTAAACCCTGAACCACCCCCAGCACGACCCCCTACACTGCCCGAACACCACTGCACTGCCCTAAACCCTGAAACACCAGCCCCAGCACAACCCCGTACACTGCCCGAACACCACTCCACTGCCCTAAACCCTGAAACACCAGCCCCAGCACGACCGCCTACACTGCCCGAAAACCACTGCACTGCCCTAAACCCTGAAACACCACTGCACTGCCCTAAACCCTGAAACACCAGCCCCAGCACGACCGCCTACACTGCCCGAAAACCACTGCCCTAAACCCTGAAACACCAGCCCCAGCATGACCCCCTACACTGCCCGAACACCACTGCACTGCCCTAAACCCTCAAACACCAGCCCCAGCACGACCCCCTGCACTGCCCGAACACCACTGCACTGCCCTAAACCCTGAAACACCAGCCCCAGCAAGACCCCCTACACTGCCCGAACACCACTGCACTGCCCTAAACCCTGACACACCACCCCCAGCAAGACCCCCTACACTGCCCGAACACCACTGCACTAAACCCTGAAACACCACCCCCAGCAAGACCACCTACACTGGCCGAACACCATTGCACTGCCCTAAACCCTGAAACACCACCCCCTGCACGACCCCCTACACTGCCCAAACACCACTGCACTGCCCTAAACCCTGAAACACCACCCCCTGCACGACCCCCTACACTGCCCGAACACCACTGCACTGCCCTAAACCCTGAAACACCACCCCTCAGCACGACACCCTACACTGCCCGAACACCACTGCACTGCCCTAAACCCTGAAACACCACCCCCAGCACGACCCCCTACACTGCCCAAACACCACTCCACTGCCCTAAACCCTGAAACACCACCCCAGCATGACCTCCTACATTGCCCGAACTTCACTGCTCTGCCCTAAACCCTGAAACACCACCCCTCAGCACGACACCCTACACTGCCCGAACACCACTGCACTGCCCTAAACCCTGAAACACCACCCCCAGCACGACCCCCTACACTACCCAAACACCACTGCACTGCCCTAAACCCTAAAACACTACCCCGCACAACCCCCTACACTACCCAAAGACCACTGCACTACCCTAAACCCTAAAACACTACCCCCCGCACGACTCCCTACACTACCCAAAGACCACTACACTACCCTAAACCCTAAAACACGACCTCCTACACTACACAAACACCACTGCACTACCCTAAAACCTAAACACTACCCCCTACACTACACAAACACCACTGCACTACCCTAAACCCTAAAACACTCCCCCCAGCACGACTCCCTACACTACCCAAACACCACTGCACTACCCTAAACCCTAAAACACTACCCCCAGCAGTACCCCCTACACTACCCAAACACCACTGCACTACCCTAAACCCTAAAACACTACCCCCAGCAGTACCCCCTACACTACCCAAACACCACTGCACTACCCTAAACCCTAAAACACTACCCCCAGCACGACCCCCTACACTACCCAAACACCACTGCACTACCCTAAACCCTAAAACACTCCCCCAGCACGACTCCCTACACTACCCAAACACCACTGCACTACCCTAAACCCTAAATCTACCCCCAGCATGACCCCCTACACTACACAAACACCACTGCACTACCCTAAACCCTAAAACACTACCCCCAGCACGACCCTCTTCACTACCTAAACACAACTGCACAATTTGTTACAGGCGTTGCAACGCAGGCCTGTGGTGCTTACTGGAAGTACCTGGTGGGCTAGTTGGGCCCCAGGGACCCTCAGGATTCAAGGTGACCTAATCCCCCAACTTAAAACGCTCCACGGGGCGCGTTTGCACAGTGGTGAAGGGAGGGGGCGGGGCCTCAGGTGACATGTGCGCAAACACGCCCTGTGGTGCGATTTAAGTTGGGGAATTAATTCCCTTTGAATCCTGAGGGACCCTGGGGGCCAACTAGCCCACCAGGTACCTTCAGTAAGCACAACAGAGTTGCGTTGCAGAGAGGTGAAAAAGGTGCGTGGCCTCGGAACGCCTCTCTGCAACTCAGCTCTGTGGTCCTAACTGTAGGTACCTGGGGGGCTAGTTGGGCCCCAGGGACCCTCAGGATTCAAGGGACTTAATCCGCAACTCAAAACGCGCCACGGGGCGCGTTGCACACATGTCACCTCAGGCCCCCCTCCCTTCACCACTGTGCAAACGCGCCCTGTAGCGCGTTTTAAGAGGTAGTTTTAACCCCCCTGCCCGTATTATGTACTAGGGACTTGCAGAGGAGGTCATGCTAATCACAGGGGTACCCCAACGCATAGTGTTCCCTAGTGTATGTAGGTGTTTTCACTGTATTCTAAGTGTCTTTTAGCATAGCACTGGCTCTGGTTTGTCAGAGTAAGTTACCACCAGTACCCGTCTGAAAAAGTTGTGGGCACAGGATGATTTTGCAACAAGGCCTCTTTCTGCTCCTCTGTTGGTTCTTTCTGCACATCTTTTGCTTCTTTCTGTGCGTTTTTTCTTCTTTCTTCACATGTCCTACCTCTGTAGGCATAGTTAGAAACTAGCATTTAAAAAACCTTTGAAATTCACTGAAAAAACCATAGGTTTCAGACACGTTATAGTTAGAAATTAGCATTTAAAAACCTTTGAAATTCACTGAAAAAACCATAGGTTTCAGACACGTTATAGTTAGAAATTAGCATTTAAAAAACCTTTGAAATTCACTGAAAAAACCATAGGTTTTAGGGACAGTTATAGTTAGTTGGACATTTCACTCGTACAAAACCATAGAAATTCCCCCGTTATAGTTAGTTCAGCTAACTATAACTCGCGCCCCGCAATGCACTGCTGATGACGTCACATATTACATCACTCATGACATGGTCAGTGACATCACTGATGACATCACTGATGACATCTCAAATGACATCACTGATGACATCATCCATGTGATAATTTCATGCATCTTCTCACACCCTAATATAACTTTTGATACACCCACTCTAAATTACAGACTGCCATTCTCAAAACCATAGACACTCCAACACCAAAAACTACATACCCACTCACTGATTCTTAGGTCTACACACACATCCACTCACTCACCCGTACAGTCACTCATACTTACAGTCACTCAGTACAGGACTATCATATGCACTCATACACCTATATAAACACTCACACACCGCCACTCATCCATAGAGGTACTCACACACCTAGTCAGTCATGCAAAAATTAATCACACACCCATTTACTCACCTATACAGTTATACACACACCAGCTCACTTACTCATACAAATACTAGCACATTCTTACGCTCTTATACAATAACTGATACAAGCACACACGCATCCATACAGCCACTCTCACTATCACATACTCTCACTTATAGCCATTTAAATACTCTAACACACATATATACTGCCTTTTACATATGTAGTTACTCGCACATGTACCACTGAGATATACATTCACTCACTAACACACCCATACACACACTCACCCACCCAAGCAGTCCATCACAGATGCACTCTTGAAATCATGCACCCAGTGAATCACCCACTCACACATCTATGTACAGAGTCACACACACCCCACCCACACAAACACTCAGGCAGCCATACAGATACTCAGAGAACCAATCAATAACCCATATAGACACTCATGTAGCTATTCGCAAATCCATGCATCCACTTACACACCAACAAACAGACGGATACAGACATTCACACAGTTTAGTCACTAACCCATGCATTCAGTAAGATACGTTTAATCACTCACTTGTAGAGTGTCACGCACGTACTAAATCATCCATTCAGACACTTATACACCCACTCATTCTTCAATACGCCTTTCCCTATATATATTAAACATATTTAAACTTTACAGAAACACAGTCACTGGATGATGTCATCAGTGATGTCATCAGTGATGTCATCAGTGATGTCACTGACCATGTCATGAGTGATGTAATATGTGACGTCATCAGCAGTGCATTGCGTGGCGCGAGTTATAGTTAGCTGAACTAACTATAACGGGGGAATTTCTATGGTTTTGTGCGAGTGAAATGTCCAACTAACTATAACTGTCCCTAAAACCTATGGTTTTTTCAGTGAATTTCAAAGGTTTTTTAAATGCTAATTTCTAACTATAACGTGTCTGAAACCTATGGTTTTTTCAGTGAATATATATATATAGATAAATATATTTTCATATTCCTCCAAAGTTGCCCTCAAAAAAGATGCACTCGATAGCAGGCGAACTCTGCCACAGTTCTTTATTAAAGCAAAAACCGGCATTTGACAAACAGATGAATTCCTCCTGCCTGACGCGTTTCGGTCCTCTCGGTCCTTGTTCACAGGCTTTAGGGATGCGTAGCAAGGTGCCATTGTCTGCGTGCATTTTAATGATTCAGTCCCTTGATCCATTAGGACTATATTTCCTCCTTTGTCAGAAGGTTTTATGATGAGTGTGGGATTATCTTTTAATTCATTGATGTCCTTCCAATCTTGTGGTGTAAAATTGCCCTTCTTGGGATCATTCTGCCAGTTTCTTTGATTGGTATTCAACTCATCCACCACCAGTTCCTGAAAGAGATCAATGCGATTCCCAGATGGAAGTTGTGGGCAAACTTTGCTTCCTGGTTTGAGACCTCTGCTAACATGTTCATCCGTTGTAAAGCCCATGTTCTGTAGCTTTTTTGCTGGTATATCTGTAGTAGGTCCCATTGCTTCTGTGTCCACCACTTGATTTGGCTGGTCTAGGTCATGAATGCTGAGTAGGTCCGGTATGTCCGCAATCTGAAATGAAGAGAGTCTACGGTTTTCCGTTGTTTCTTTTGTTCGTTTTTCGATTTTCATTTGATGATATTTATGTAATTTCAGCTTCCTGATGTATTTATATACTTTGATTCTGGTGTCCACGAAATCTGGATGGGATACTGGGCAGAATGTTAAGCCCAAATTAAGTAACCGTATCTGGTTGGTGTTTAGTGTGTCTGATGAAATATTTACAACTAGGGGTTTCTGATCTTCATTTGGAACTCCCGAGTTCACTTGCGGTTCCTGTTCCTTCCTTGGCCTCTTCCTTTTGCCCCTTCTTGTTCTGCATCTTCTTTGGCGTGACCCTGTGGTATCCTGCCTCTCCCTACCTATATATATATATTTGTTGTCCTCATTTTATTCGTCTTTTTTGTTTTTATTTTTCTGACTTTTTAAAAAAGTATTTAAATAGAAGTAATAGCAGAAGCAATGTATTATTTCTATGTTAAGAAATACATTTGGAAAAGCAAGTTATGGGCCCGATTGCAACGGCGGTCAGACGAGTGTCCGACCACCATTGCAGCGGGATCCGGACCGACCGATAAGTAGTTGGCGATCACACCCGCCAAATTATGATGTGACCGCTGTGTAGGCGGTCGGAATCATGGTTTTACCCATTGTGGCATGTGCTGCAGCCAGAAAAGGGCTGCAGCACAAGCCGCAAGGTTAAAAGTGATGTCCCCGAGGCCTCATAGCGGAGGCCCACAGGGGACGGGAACCCTACTAGGGGCCCCGAAAGTCCCTTTCCGACAGCCTTTCCATGGCGGTCGGATCACCATGGAAAGGCTATCGGAAAGGGACATCATAATCCCTACGGTGATGCCTGAGCAGGCACTCTGCCTATTGTAGGGAATATGATCCAATCGAAGGCCTGATGGGCTCCTTGAGCCAGTCGGAGGTGTCGGTCGGTCCCTCCGACCAATGCGGTCCAACTGTGCGCATCATAATGCAGTGGTCGGACCGCTCTGCTGGATGTCGGTCGGACTGTCACAGACAGCTTGCCAGTGGCAGTCAAACCGACATCCTAATGAGGCCCTATAGCCAATCATTATTTTTATAATCAGAAATATAGAAAGCAGTTCTGCTCCTCCTTGGTGAGTAAGTAATAGGATCAATGCTTACTCCCTAATAACTGTAGTCCTTATACTTGTTTCCCCAAGGTATATTGCTCTGAGAATATCAACCCGTCATCAACTGACATCTATCATATGACTATTTTTCTTTTTACTTTCTTTATTTGTTTTCAAGCATTAGGGAACTATCCCTCACATCGGTCTAGTGTTTCTTTCGAGATTCCTATCTAATTCCATTCAATTTATATGTATATTTGTTCAGAGTTTCTATTTTACTTAGTTGTGGGCTCTTGGCCACATGATGTATGATGCATTTGTTGAGTTATGATTTTATTTAATCTAGTGAAACTAAGGATAGAGTACCTTTTTTGATACCTCCCCCCAAACCAACCATCAGAGTACTGGAGTGCCCTTTCGGAGTAATCCTCTAGAGCCTATAGCTTTTTAGCAAATTTAAGTATAAAGTGAACTGCAAGTTGCACTGTGTTATCCCTTTTGTTCCTTTTTTTTGTGGGGAGAATGGCTCGACCCCTTGTTTGAAGAAGATGAGCTCATTCACTTCAGTCACTCACTTCACTTTAATTTGGGCATTGTACATGTAGGTAGCCAGTGAGGCTAGTTGGAGTTCAGTGAGTCAGCAAGGGAAGTGAGCAGTGCCAATGGGGAGAGTGGGTGGCACCAGAGGGGAATGTGTGGCAGCCTCCTAAGATCCTAAGAAAATGTCAGGGCACCTTCACTTATTTTATTACAAATTGCATACACAAAAGGTAAGTCACTCAGAACCTCTAATCAGCAATTGCTTAACTGATCAACCAACAATCCTTCAGGAGGACAAAATATAGTGGTTGATCCTAGGGTATTCAAGGACCTTGATTATAAAACTCATTTAATCCTAATGTGAGATCCTTACCTAACCACAAGTGGATCAGGAAGTTTATGAAAACGGATCTATTTAGACTTGCTTTCAATTGAACTCCACATAGACTCATGAGGCATGCCTGAAGAATATTAGAAATGTCTAACAATCTTTCCAATCAAACTTTACCCTCCTCGCCTTTTCATTATGTGTGTTCGCAATACTGACTGTATCACTCTGGTATAACCAAACCGCTACACACAAACCCTGATTCACAAACTGCACTCTGTAGTACGTTTTGTAATAGTACAAAACATACTACAAAATGCAATTCACAACCTACGTGCAGTGTTTACAACTTTGCACCTCATATACTTATGTGTGTGGAGTTCTCTGCCCCGTCTCCAGGTGCACACAAAAGTATAGGGAGTACAGAGTCACAAAACTCTGCACATAGTTAGTAAATTCCAAGAAAGTAGTAAAATGAATTCCAAATGTAAGTTTACCTTTGTGAATCAGACCCCTAGTGCTGTACAAGAAAACAAAATGAGATAAATACAATAAAATATCTATTTAGACATGCCTCACCCAAATTCCAAAAAATGGACATGCAATTTCTTGTCAGTTATTGTCCTTTTAGTTTTATGATGTCCTGCATAGTGAAAACTAGACATGCCTCTGTGTCATTCAATTTCTGCAAAGCCACTCATGCACCTAGAGCCCTCTTCTTTATCTTTGCCATACATAGGGAGAAATCCTGAAAATGCACATCCCTTAGGCACAGCCCACCCATTACACAACGGTACTAATACAGGAGCCCTCAATGTCCCTATGAATCTTGAAAGGAAAATTCCCCTTCGACTTTCCTATAATTTTTATCAAAAAATGTGCTGTGATAGACTTCATGCAATTTCTCATAGTGGTAATATTTCTGGCCCAGTGCACCAAAAGGTATGGCACTTCTTTTGAATTTCTCATGACCATATAGCTACTTCATTAAATGCTCAAACAATTCTGCCTGAATTCTCATTTCTCCTTGACCTTTTGTTCTATTCATCTTGTGGTGGGGATTCAAAGTCATCTTTATTGTTCTTATAGAGTGCTTTTCTTGATGCCCCCTACCAACAGACAAAGTCCAAAAAAACACAATCTGCCACTTCATCCACAGCTCCAGCGTTCATACAACTACCCCATGGACATCACTTTCTTCAAGCTTGTTCATTGGAAGGAGGGATGCTATTGTTACTGAATCTAAATCTATTACAATAAAAATCTATGTAATTGGCAGAAACTCTCCATGCATTGCAGCAATGTTCCAGACCCTAATCGTGTTATAAGTGCCTATTCAAGAACATCTAAAAAATGGCATAACACCATACTCCCTATAGCTAAGCAATGTTGATAAAAACTGCCCTAGGAACAGCAATCTTAGTAGGTAAAGTAATCTGGATGTACTTGCAGGGAGTGAGTGGCATTATGCCACTTTTCCAGTTTGTCTCTACTACTGTCACTCTTTATTGCTTTGCAACTGTTGGAATAAACAACATTACAATCCAAATGGTCTATAAAGTCATCTACTGGGACCCCCCCTCTAGTCAAGAAAAGTGATATACACACTTGAACGCAGGCAGCCCTTTCATTACTACTCCTAGGAGAGTAAAAATCATATGTTACATCAGTGGTGTATTGCAAGGCCCAGCATCTACTTCTAACTTATTCATTAGTTAACACAACATGTATTTGTAAAGCTCACGTTCACCCAAGGGTATCTTGCAGCTGAATAACAGATATTTATTGTTACCCAAATGAATGATACTCATTTGTTGATTTTACAATTTCCCATCACTTTGTAGAGAAAACATTTTTTTAGCCTATGGATCATTATAGAAATCACTGCAAACACTACAAACCTGGGTACCTACACTCTCATTTTTTTTCAAACCATCTTTATTAAAGTTTTGCAGTATCAACGGCACCTGTCAAGTCATAGTGCGCATTTGTACAAATACAGATTCAATGTTCTGCTGCGAATGCATCAGTAGCAGTACAAAGTATAGGAGCTTGGTGGCATTTTATTCCAACCTTCTTCAACCCAACTAGAAACAAAAACACGAGCCTATAATCTCCTATCACCTATGACAGATAAAAAAAAAACAATACAGTATAGAGATGCCTGAACTTCTCTCCCGGGGGATTGCAGGGGGGAAGACGGAGGGAGAGGGTTGGTGAGAGGGGCTGGGGCTATCTGCTACAACACTAGGAGCAGCTGCCTGCAGCCGGAGCAGGTCGATGGAGCCATGCTCCCAATAAGGTTCTTCCTTTCCACGGGTGGCATACCTAGTCCAGGGATGTGCTACAACGTTGATGGATGCTGTGGTGTGTTAGTCGAAGCACTCCTCGCTGTTAGGGATCCCTTGGAGACTGGACAGTAGCTCAGCCCATGCAGCCACTATGGGTCTCTTCCTCAGACCTCTAACTTCTCATTGGAGTGCCGGAGCCTTCGCTGTGCTCAATTTTATGGTTACCACCCGCCAGTGCTCTGTGTCAGGGAGCGTAGAGGCTTTCCAATGCATTACTATCAGCTGTGGAGCAATTAACAGCAACATTACAAAATAAGATGATGGATGCAGTGTTGAAACTTTTCAAACACTCACCCCCAGTCTCAGATCAGGGTTTAATCCATTTATTTTGCTCGCCACGTCACCCCAGTTTGGACCCAGCCATATGCAAATCAGTCTTGACCCTGCTCCCCATGGGAACAGTCCAGCCCGAACTGCCAAGCCAGGTCCTCCCTGGGCCAGAAACAAGCATCATGGGACCGGTTTCGGGGTATCACCACTCATCAACCATGCTAGCTTGAATCCAGTGGCGCAGCGAGCGAGGGACCAACGTCTGGGCATGCCTTTAAGCCACTTAGGGCGCACATCGCAACATAACAAAATATAATGTACTGTGGGTGAATGTTTGACATTGTTCAACATTCCTTCCATCAATTGTTCTTTTTGCATTTGTTGCCCTAAGTGGGAATGGCATACGCAGACGTGGGCCACGTGCTCGCCATGCCACTGGAGTCAAGCCAGCCTGGCTGATGAGGGGTGATACCTCAAAACTGGTTCCAGGATGCTTGTTTCTGGTCCAAGGAGGACCTGGCCTTGCAGTTCGGGCTGGACTGTTCCAAAGGGGAACAGGGTCAAGACTGATTTGCATATGGCTGGGTCTAAAGTGGAACGGCATGGTGAGCAAAAAAGCTATAGATTTAGGCCCAGATTCCTGTACTGGGGGTGAATGTTTGACATTGTTCAGCATTCCATCCACCATTTGTTATTTTTGCATTTATTGCCCTAAGTGGGAAGGGTATGCCCAGACGTGGGTCCCGCGATCACCATGCCTCTTGAGTCAAGCTAGCTGGGCTGATGAGGGGTGATACCCCAAATCCAGCCCCCAGATGCTTGTTTCCAGTTCAGGAATGACCTGGCCTGGCAGTTCGGGTTGGACTGTTCCCATGGAAGCAGGGTCAAAATTGATTTGCATATGGCTGGGCCTTAACTAGAATGCATGGTGAGCAAAAAACGATGGCTTTAGGTCCAGCTCTCGGTACTGGCGTGAATGTTTGACTTTGTTCAGCATTCTGTCCTTCAATTGTTCCTTTTGCATTTGTCGCCCTAAGTAGGAAGGGTATGCCCAGATATGGGTCCTGTGTTCGCAATGCCACTAGAGTCAAGCTAGCTGGCTGATGAATGGTGACACTCCAAAACCGGTCCCAGGATGCTTGTTTCTGGTCGAGGGAGGACCTAGCCTGGCAGTTTGGGCTGGACTGTTCCCATGGGCAGCAGGGTCAAGACTGATTTGCATATGGCTGGGTGTAAACTGGAATTGCATGGTGAGCAATAAAACAATGGATGTAGGTCCAGTTCTCTGTACTGGGAGTGAATGTTTGACATTGGTCAGCATTCCGTCCATCAATTGTTCTTTTTGCATTTGTCACCCTAAGTGGGAAGGGTATGCCCAAACATAGATCCCATGCTAACCATGTCACTGGAGTCAAACTAGCCTGGCTGATTAGGGCTGATACCCAGAAACCAATCCCAGGATGCTTGTTTCCATTCCAGGGAATTCGGGCCCGACTGTTCCCATGGGGAGCAGGGTCAAGACTGATTTGCAAATGTCTGGGTCTAAACTGGAATGGCAGGGTGAGCAAAAAAATGATGGATTTAAGCCCAGATCTCTGTACTGGGGGTGAATGTTTGACATTGTTTAGCATTCTGTCCAATTGTTCTTTGAGCTATTAAGAGTGCCAAATTAATGAAGCAGTTTGTGGCACTGCCCACCCTACGGCACTTATCACCCAGCATACAGCTATCCACTCAGGTACAGACACGGGCGGCCAGTAACATGGGTTATGGCTGTGCATACTTCAGTCCAAAGCGTGCAAGCATTTGGACAGGACCAAAACATATTTATCATGTCTGCCGCAAGGGTATGATATCGAGGGCAATCAGGGGATGCTGTAGGGTATATTTGTGAAACTTGGCTGGTGTGAGGTAGGCACGATGTAGTACGTTGAACTGAATGTATTGGAAGCCGGCGTTGCGAGTAACTTTTCGAGGGTACTTCAGGACTCTGTCCCATTTCTTTTGGGTCATACCACTCCTAATGTCGAATTCCCAGTGTTGTCACAAGGGCGCCAGTGGGTCTTGTGTCATATGAGAGAGGGCTTTTGACAACCAGGATATCAAATGTCGCCCATTGTGTCGAGGACCTGCATCACAGGGTACGGAATGGGATCAGTGTTGGTTCTGCCGCACATGAGCTCCAGTTCAACTACGAGGCTTCTATTCATCAGGAACTGGTCTGCCTGGAATCCCGTTTGTTCCACCAGTAGGTCATATGGGATTACCGCCCCGTCCAGGAATAAGTCACCTAAGAGTCTCTCTTCTGCAGCATCCCACATTTCCATGCCTTCCCGGCCGGTGGCCTCTTTGAAAACTCTAATAGAGGGCAGGGGAAACTCAGATGCGTACAACGTTATGCCGGGCATGATTGGCATTGCTCGGCAATGGCCCTCACATGCCACCTGAAGGAGGATGTTAGATGGCACCGGCAATTCTGAGCCAGGAAGAAGCAATTTCCAAACCAGACTGATTGCTCCTGTTTTCGACTCCGACCTCACCTCTGTCAAGTTGCACTCAGCTAGCCATTGTGCCGGCATTTGGAGTTGTGCCACCAAATAATAATGCTCAAACACCGGAGAGCCGAACCCTCCGCTCTCCGTCGGCAGTTGCAGTTTAGGTAGAGCCACCCTGCGCCTTCCGCTGTACCACACCAGGCCTTCCAGCAATGCATTCAGCATCTGAAAGGTGCTGCAGAGGATACAGATCAGCACATTTGTGAAGAAGTATAAGAGCCATGGCAGCATCACCATTTTGGAGAGGGCTACAAAACCCTGCACTGTAAGGGGCAAGGAGCACCAAAAGGCAATCTGGGGTAGAATGGTGAAGATAGCCTTTGTGAGGTTACCATCAATTAAATCTCGTCGTATGGTAAAAATGAATACCCAAGTATCGATATGTGTGTGGTTTCCACCTTATGGCTAGATCACCAACCGCAACAGTATGTGTGTGATAGTCCGGGTGCACTGTGAGCAGGCAAGTCTTGGCCCACTTGATCCCTAAGCCCAAGGTGGCTTTGAACTCGGCCAGGGTGCAGGCCATCTCTCCTGCACCACCCTGAACATCTTTTAAATACACAAGGATGTCATTGGTGTATAGGGAGACAGCATGAATCTCACTGCCAACTTGTACACCCCAGTCAGCACCAGACTGCCTAAGTTGCTGTGCAAATGGCTCAATCAACACAGCGAATAATAAAGCAGAGAGGGGGCCTCCCTGGTGCATGCTCCCACTGATGGGGAAAGGGTTGGAAATTCTGCGGTAGATTTTCAGCCTTGCTGATGGTTCCGGTTAAAGCAACTTGATCAACCAGTATTGCCTATCCTGGATGCCCACTTTCTGCAAGACTGCAAATATATAGCCCCAGTCCTGGGTATCAAATTATCCAGTACCAGGCAAGCTGAATATGCTCAGTGCGCCGGGTCCTGCTCTAATATTCTATGCAGCCTAAGAATGTTGAGGGTCATAGACCTGCCCGGTATGAAACCATTCTGGTCAGGGTGGACCAGCACCGGCAGGTGCTCCAGCAGTCGCACTGCCAGTACCTTACTCAAGATCTTCTAATCACTACCCATCATAGACAGCAGTCAATAGGGAGAAACTTCCAACAAGTACCATCCTGGCTAAGAGATTGGCACTAACAGGGTCTCCCACATGGATGGAGGGAGTTGACCAGCAGAAAGAGTGGCAGCATACGATTCAGTTAGTTTAGAGGGCTAGCAGGGTGTTGAATGTTTTATAGAATTCTATAGGCAGTCCATCTGACCCTGGAGTCTTGCAGGTGGGGGAATCCCATGTGGCAACTCTAATTTCCTGCTCCAATAACAGGCCATTTAGTGCTTCTTTTTAGTCCACCGGCACTGTCGGCATTGGGATACTGAGGCGGTAGTCCTGGGCCCGAAGCCGTTGGTGATAGGATCATGGACAGCATTCACCGGCGCCATGTCCAATGCTTCCATTAGCAACCACGCCAGTAGGCGCCCCTGCTTGTCCCCATCCATGGGCATCTTGGCTCTGGTAAGCCTTGTAGTGCAGGTATCTCAGCTATTCAATCAATTGAGCATGGCTAGTTCTAGTTTCAGCCAATTCAACCTGGGCGCCATAATTCCCCACTGCAGCCCGCTCAAGATCACGTAAGGAGGTCTCCACTTGAGTGAGTTTGTGATTGAGCGTGTCCCTCACCCTTATTAGTGTATGCATACAGTGCCCCCGGACCACGGTTTTTAGTGTGTCCCACTCCGCCATACGTGTGGCAGTTGTGTTGCTGTTATCTGCTATATAGTTAGTTAATGTTGCCCGGACTGAATCGCAAAGCACAGGATCCTCCATCGCCATGGGTTGCAAGCACCAGGTGGGTACCGGTGGGGTGGGGTCCTCCAACCCTATTTGCCACAAAAGTGGATTGTGATCAGACAGAGCCTTCCTCAAGTAGTCTGCCTCCACCATATTAAGCCTGGTGGCAGAGGAAGTGATCCAGTCAAACAAGAAGGTCGTGTGGTGGGGAGTAAAAGGAGTGCTCCCTAGCAGTCGGGTGCAGGACTCGCCAGCTATGCACTAGGGACTGGTGTGTAAGCCATAGTGACCAGTATGATGCAGCACACAGTATGGGAGACTGAGGAAGAGGAAAGTAAGATGTATCCAGTGCATGGTCCAATACACAATTAAAATCGCCCCCAAGGATCGAGGGCAGGTGAGACAGTGGGTCAAAAGTTAGGATATGAGTGCCAAAAACCTGGCCTGCACAACATTCAGCAAATAAAGACTTCCCAGAAGTACTTCCACCCTGTCTATCTTCCCCTCCACAAACACATAACATTCCTCTGGGTCTATCTCAACCATAGTGCTCTCAAATGGCACACATGGCCACACCTATATTAGAACTCCCCTAGTGTAACCCCCACTAGGCCATGCAAAATAATTTCCCCTTCCAGCGTTTCTGAAGTTTCAAGTCCTCGCCTTTTGCCTTGAGAGTTTCTTGCAAGAAGGCCACGTGTACTCCTTGCCTTCGGAGGTATTGATAAGCAGAGTGGCTCCTTCCGGCTGTTCTCAACCCCTTGACATTCCAGGTGAAAAACATTAGATTTGGCATCCTGCATCCAAGAACAGAGACACAATATGCGAGGGAAACCACCTTTGTGCCTGGAGCGACCCTCCAGATCATCTAATTTCACCTCCAGTTGCCTGATCCGACCAGTAAGATCGCCTACCTGGGGGGTGTGGCCGACGCGCTAAGATGGCGGTCGCACCTTAAGTGTGCTCCGGACCCCTCCATCCTCCTTGTCGAAATCCGTCTTCATCAGTGTTCTATAAACTCCCCGCTGGCTTCCTGCCTTACCTGCTGCTGCGGAGGGTGCCTTGCAGGACGGCATAGCTTGCGGTGCCATTGCGGAGGAGAAATTTCGCCCTCTACTCCGGCCTGCAGGATACCATGATGGCGGTGCCCGGGCCGTAGCCCTCGCCGCTTGGCCCTTGCTCTACTGTTCCGACTCCTTCGGCCTCCTGCCTGGGGGGCCCCCGGCGCAACGAATTGCCTGATTGAGCGCTGCCCGCCCTGGCTGCTTTCAGGGCTGGGGGGCTGCGGTGCTTCGAGTGGAGGAGCGGCCCTCCCTTCCCCGCTTGGCCGTATCTCCGCCTCCTGGGCTCGCCCTGTGGGACCGTGGGCGACGGCGGAGGCCGGCGCTTCCTGCGGACGGACGTTCGGCCGCTGGACCGGGCGGCAGAGGCCCTGTGACCCGACCTCCTCCTCCTTCAGCCCGGGCTCAGCCTTCTTTCCGGATCTCCACCCACCACCCTGGGGAGAGGGTGCGGCCGGGCTGCCACCTGGTTCCACTTGCATCCGGTCATCGGGGCTTGCCTGAGTCGCCCCTGACGTGCCGGGGCCCTGAGGATGTGAGACCTCTTCCTGGCTGCCGCAGAGTCTGCTGCACCAGTGCTCCTGTTCCACGCCCTGCCCGCCACGGCCCTGAAGCCTTGCCTCCTGTGGCGGAGCTCCGGGGACGGCCTGTGCGACTCTCCACCGGCCTCCTACATTGGGACCAGCGCCGGACCGGCTGATTGAGGGGGGTGAGTGTGCTACACCTGTGTCAGGGGTGAGTGGGGGGGTCTGTTGACTGGCCTGGGCGCCCCCCTTTTTTGTAAGCCTGAACTCCTGCGCCCTGCCTCACCCCCCGGCTCCTGTGCCACCCTCCTGCTGAGGCCTGGCCCACCCTGGTACAGCCTGGTCCCCTCTGCTGTTACATCCAGCATTTGCTCCCCCCCAGCCCTTCGCGCACCTGGGCTGGTTACTGACTCAGCGGCCGACGCGCTTGTCCTTCTGTTGTGTGGGACCCCACGGGCTCTGGTCTATTGCGCCAACCTGAGATGGCGCCTTGGGAGCCATAGTCTTCCTGTTGGGCGGTGGAATCGGCCACGCGCAACGAGTGGCGTGGAGGACTTGGTGTGGATCCTCCCCACGGCTCCCCGTCCCCGGCCTTGGCTCTGGTGCCCCTCCGGATATAGGTGCCTACCATGAGGGAGGTGGATTTGGCCGCATCAGTTGGGCGGCGTGGGACCCTGGCAGTGGGCCTCCTCCATCAGCCCTTATCCTTCACTTTGGCCCTGCAGCACCCCCTGATGTCGTGGTGGACCTCAGTCGCTGGGGCGCACGGGGCTGGCTTAGTGGACTCCCCGCCCATGGCATTCACACCACGGAGGGGGCAGTTTCGGCCACGCTCATTGAGCGGCGGGGAGTCGTCGGTGCCTGGGCCTGTGTCTGCCCCGAGCTGGGCGAGCCTTTAGTCTCCTTGGATCGGCCGCCACTTCGGGCGGAGGGGGACGGGGTGCCCGGCCCTGCTTTGGCCTGTGTCTGACGCTGCTGAGCTTGCGCGGGGTGGGTTCAGTGCCCGGGCCTGAGTATAGACGGCTTGGGCACTGGGCCTCCCCCGTTGAGAGTCACCTGTCCCGGGAACTTCTACCCTTCAACCGGCTGGTCAACCAGTGGTTCACATTCGTGGCCGAAATGGGCAGGGACCGCGCCCCGAAGACACCCGCTCCACAGACTCAAACTAAAATGGACCAATACACCACCGCCAAGTGGAACTCAACGGAGAGGGCTGCCGGCGGCTCCCCCCTTGCCGGGGGCGACCTCTCGACCAACCTACAAGCTATTGGCACCTCCCAAGCCTCGGTGGAGAGCAAGATCGGCGACGTCCGGGTGGACATGGCCCTTATCCGCCAGGATCTTTGCAACGCCACGGCGCGAATTTTGGAAGCGGAGTCGCGTTTATCCACGGCCGAAGATGAGCTGGGACAACTGAAAACCCAAGTGGTTCGCCTGCAGAATCAAACCTCGGAACTACACCGTCGGGCAGAAGATGCGGAAAACCGCTTGCGGCAGAACAACCTACGCCTGGTGGGTTTCCCCGAAGGGATCGAACAGGGTCGGGCGGACACCTTTGTGGAGACCTGGGTGAAATCGTGGATACCCAAAGACGCTAGTTTGCGGTTGAGCGAGCTCATCGCTCCCTGGCGCCCAAGCCTCCTCCTGGGGCCCCATCCCGCCCCCTCATCATTCGAATTCTCAACTTCCGGGATAGAGATGCCATCCTTAGAGAGGCTCGGGCCCAGGGCCCCCTGAAATATCAGAATAGCACGATCATGCTCTTCCCGGATTATACGCGAGAGGTGCAGGCTCAGCAACGGACATATGCAGAAGTCAAACAAAAACTCTGCACTCTGGGACTTCGATATGGTCTCCTCTTCCTGGCCTGTCTCAGGGTCGTTTTTCAGGGCAAGACGCTGTTTTTTGACACCCCACAGGCTGCCTGGACTTGACTCACTGAGGAGTGGCCTCTGCGGATCTGATCTGCTTCCCCTCCCGTCCTGTCTGACCCTCCACAAACCCGCTCTTCCCCTCCCAAGCCACAAAGGAGACATACCCGGTCCCGCCGGAGGGGAGACCGGCGGACGGGGTCCACACTGTCGCCGGGACTCGGGTCCCAGTTGTTGATCTCCTCCAGCTCCTCCAGCTCTTCCAAACCACAGCCTAACCAGTTCAATGAGCGACCTGAGCCGGGGGCCGGACCCCCCCGGTGCGCTGCGCCCTGCCCTGTCTGACTCTGACCTGTCCAGAAGCCCTGCACTCCAGGGGTCCGGCGAGGATGCTGGACTCTGACTGTTAGAGGCCCGCGAGGCCGGGACTGCGGCAGAACTTCTGTGATACTTTAAGCCTTTTTCTGCAGCTGATGATACTGTGACATCGGTTAAATATGGAGGGGTCCATCATTGCCACGAATTGCCCTGCTAAACGTTATAGATTAGCTAATTGTTATTGTTGGTTTGCTTTCTTTAGGGCGACAGATGCTTCAATTTTGGAAGTATAGGGTGGGGGTTGTTGGGGGGTTGGGGGAGGGGGAGGCCGTTGCCCTCTGAACTGTTTTTCTCATGGCTCCGTTTGAGCCTTTGTTTTTTTCCTTTCCTGTCATCCTCTCACTTGCACACGACATTGTCATCATTGGACAGTATACCATCTTCCACAGGCCACGCTTTTTCTACGATCCGGTTTCTCCGGCATCGTACGAGCCACTGTTTTACGCCACCGAATCCAGCCTACGGGCTGCGCACGCCCTCACCCCCGACAGACAGCACACGTCCTTGCCATTGCCACATCTCTCCACCCTAGCTGCGCAGCGTCACTTTCCTTGAGCCCGGGCGTCCTGGGTCCTCCGCGTTCCCATGATACCTGTTACCCAGATGTCCACTCAGGGTAGATCTCTTCATGTCCTGTCGTGGAACGTGAATTTTTTGTTTGACCGCATCAAGAGGACGGCGGTCCTCAAGTGCGCCCAACGTCTTGCGCTGGATGTGCTCCTCCTACAGGAGACTCATCTCCTGGGAACCCACTGCTCCTTCCTCGTGAGATACGGGTTCGATAGGGTGTGGCACTCCGGTATTACGCGGGGTTCTCGCGGGGTGGCCATCTTGACCCGGAGAGGTCTCCCCTTTACTCCTATCCATGTGAAGACCTACACGCAGGGCCGCTACGTTGCCATCTCTGGTAAGCTTGAGGGTCATGTCCTGAACCTACTATCAGCATACATTCCCCCTGCCACACTTCCCTCTTCTCTTCGTCACCTTACGGAGGTGATCTCCGCCCTACCCCTGGGTCAGACCATAATTGGAGGGGACTTCAATGCAGTCTTGCAGCCGTCACTCGACATAATGGGCGATCCGTCTTCATAGTGTCTCGCCAGTTCTAAGCGACTATCTGATTGGTCGGCTGCCCTTGGTCTCTGCGATGCTTGGAGGGTATGGAACCCCCGGGCGAAACAGTACACTCACACTTCCGCGGTCCACCATACAAATTCCTGTATCAATCTGGTCCTCCTGCCTGCCCCTGATTGTCAACAGGTCTCTAACATCTCTATTCTCCCCCATAGTATTTCAGATCACTCTACCGTCTCCCTCCGTTTGGGCGGTACCGTTGAAGGGGTGCGTGCGGTCTGGCGACTGAACGCTTGGTTTTTGCAGGACGCGGACATTAAGGACGCACTTGCAGTAGAGTTGCGGCAGTACTTCCTTACTAACAGGGGTTCGGTTCCTACCTCGGGCACACTTTGGGAGGCCGGTAAGGCTACCCTACGAGGTGTAGCCAGAGGTCTGGTACATGCGAAAAGGGCAGCGCAGACTGAGCGCCTGGCCCAGCTTGAGGCCCAGGCTCTGCGGCTAGAGCTGACCCTTGCGGGGACTGAGGACGCTCGGCCCACCAGACAGCTTGCGGCGATTCGCGATGAGATCCGTCAATTCTCCCTGGAGTCGGCAAGATGCTATGGCGCTCCTCTGTGGCCTGTGTATACGGTTGGGGCGACAAGAACGGAAAGCTGCTCCATAACTTGGTCTCCTACCCCAAAGCTAACAGAATCATTCCTGAAATTCGAGACACGGATGGGACTCGCCATTGCACCTCACGAGCCATTGCCCAGGCCTTCGCAGGCTACTACGCACGGCTCTATTCTGCTCGGCCCCCCGGGGCCTCTCTGGTTGACCTACTGGAATGATCAGGGGTCCAATTACCCCGTCTTGCCCAGGCCGAAACGACAGACCTGGATCTTCCTCTTACCTCAGAGGAAATCCATGGGGCTATTTCCCTACTGCACTCTGGGAAAATGCCAGGGCCCGATGGTTTTCTACAAGAGTATTATGCGACTTACCGAGACTTATTGGTGCCCCATCTGGTCGACCTCTTTAACTACGTGGCGGAGAGGGGTGCTTTCCCCTCCGAGACTGACGTCGCCACCATAGTGGTCATCCCCAAGACCCAACCACCCTCTCCTTCCTGTGCGGATTATCGTCCCATCTCTTTAATTAACACAGAAATGCAATTCTTCGCCACAGCTCTGGCCCAGCGTCTCCATACATTGTTGCACAAACTGATTCATCCAGACCAATGTGGCTTCATGCCAGCGCGCGGTACTCAGCATTGTATACGACGCCTTCACTTTGCCTTGGCCCACCGCCATCTCCTCACGCCATATCTGGCCCTTTTGCTCATTGATTTTGAGAAGGCTTTTGACACGGTTGACTGGGGCTACTTGGAGGATGTTCTCACTACAATGGGGTTCGGCCCCTCTTTCAGACACCTCATCCTTGTCTTGTACTCCGATCCCAAAGCTAGAGTCTTGACCAACGGTGCCTTCTCGGAGGCGTTTCCAATCCGGAGAGGTACGCGTCAGGGGTGTCCTCTCCCGCCGCTCCTGTTCGCATTGGCGATGGAGCCCCTGGCCTGCCTCATACGCAATGACCCTCAGATCCGAGGTTGGGCCTGGGACCCTCACCAGGTGGATAAGATTGCCCTCTACGCGGATGACGTCCTGTTTTTCTTGGCCGACCCGGAGAACTCCGGCCCGCGTTGCCTGGAGGTGCTCCGGGCTTTTGGGACCGCCTCGGGCCTGCGACTTAACCTGAAGAAGTCCACTTTAGTCCCCCTCCATCCCTCGAGGGCCTGCTTTGACTGGCAGTCTAGCATCCCCCTACGGAGGCTATCGTTCAAATATCTCGGGATCTGGGTGGCTCTGCTCCCAGAGTTGGAATGGGCCCTCAACATTACACCCCTGATAACGAAAGCCAAACAAGACCTCAAGCGATGGCCATCTCTCCCTCTCAATCCCCTGGGCAGAGGGGCACTCTTTAAAATGATGATTCTCCCCCGTTTTCTATACATTTTACAGAACGTCACCTTTCACCTTCCGGGTAGTTGGTTCCGAGACTTTGATGGGGTGATTACCAGGTTCCTGTGGGGAGGTGGGACACCACGTATAGCCCTGGCCCGATGCCGGATCCCTCCCTTCGATGGTGGTATGGGAATGACGAATCTTCACCTCTACTACTTGGCCACCAGACTTATTGTCGTCCATGATTGGTTCACTGGTGGCTGGTCGGACCCGGCTTATCGGACCGAACTCCACACAATGGACTTTCCGCAAATCCAAGCCTATTTATACGGGGCTCCCATCCCGCAAACGATTCCACCTATCACTAGGGCGGTTCTAGTGGCCTGACGCTCTACCCTGCGTTACACGGGGTGGGACAAGAGACTCACCCAACACACACCTTTGTGGCACGGTGCGTGGCTGAGTGAAACATCGTCCCTCAAGGGCTTTCGGCAGTGGGACCGGATCGGGATCTCGTTACTTGGAGATGTCTGGGTGGGTGATCATGTTAGGGCCTTCTCAGATTTGCAGCATCGTCACTCCCTTCACACCACCCAATTTTACAGGTATCTGCAACTCCGTCACGCCCTCACTACACATATCTCATCGGGCACTTCACTTCCGGAGTTCAGCCCGCTAGAGGCTCAGGTTATGATGGGAGACTTGGGCAGAGGGGTGTTGTCCTGGATATACCGTTCCCTCGTTAATAACGGCCCTGCCACCCTGGACTCACTGCGAACCTGCTGGGAGGCTTGGGTGGGTCCCCTGGAGGAAGCAGACTGGCGCGATGCCCTTATGGCCTCCAGAACTCTGACTACTTCCTCAAAGCTACGTCTCATCCAACTCTATTATCTTCACATGGCCTACCTCACTCCTGCGCGCCTGTATAGGGCAGGGATGCGCGCCTCCCCAGACTGCACACGCTGTGGCCAAGTCCCGGCCGACTTCTATCACATGGTTTGGTCTTGCCCTGCCCTTGCCTCATTTTGTTCGGGTGTGGAGTCCAAGCTTACACAGACTCTGGGGTGGCAGATCCCCCACGATCCCATACGCCTTCTGCTGGGGGTTTTCGATGGCCTGGGCGGCTCCAGAGCCGACAAACGCTTCCTGGGTACAGCGGTTGCGGTGGCCAAGCGAGACATTTCGGCGGCCTGGGCTCAGGCCAAACCTCCTACCATAAGAAAGTGGCAGCGGGGGGTGGATTGGTGTGCGGCTCAGGAAGAACCCCTCTTTGAGGCCCGGGATGTCCCAAGACATTTCATAAGATATGGGGCAAATGGTTGAATTTACTGTCTTGAAATATGTGTCTGCTCTTTCTCCTATACAGATTCATTGCTCTGCTAATACTGGGACTGACTTGAGGGATGTGTATTGTGTTTGCTAAAGATGGACTTTGACTCATTGTGCAATTACCTATTGTCTTTTGTTTGCCTGTTTCCTATAAATGCAAATAAATTTGATTATCAAAAAAAAAAAATCGCCTACCTTCTTAGTGAGGGATTGAGTTTGTGGTCGCAATTCGAAAATGGCTGATTCCGCCCCTTTCACTCTGTCTGAGAGCTTCCTCTGGTCTTCACGTAGTAACCCCAATTTGAGCACTACAGCATTGACCTTGCCGCTGCAATGGCATTGAGGATAGTGTCAAGCTAAGCAGTCAGGTGGTCTGCGTCTGTTCCCCTGGGGTAAGTGAAGGCGACACCCTTCCGCAATTCTGGTTCCAGAAGCGGGTGCATTGTGAGGGTTTTTTTCTGTCTGCTGTCACACCATGGGTGCTCCCTTGTGGTTTTCCTGGCAAGGAGCCCTCACCTGCAAGCAGTTAGGGAGAAGGGAGGGGGTTGAGATGGAATTCAGGCCTACCATTCCCTGGCACCGCTCTCCTGGTCTAGCAACACTGGGGAGGCATGTGCAGCCTGCCGGTGCTACTTTTTTGCTGATCCCCAAAAAAGGGAGGCGGAGCACCCCACTCCCCAGGTCTCGGTGGGTAGTGACTTGGTCCAGGCACCCCCAGGCAAGGCAGAAATTCTGAAATTCAGAGGGACAGCGGTGCAAGTCAGTCGCTAGCCCATGTCTCTATTCCACTGCAGGGGGGAGAAGAAATGGAGAACAAAGTCCAGACAAAGAGAGCAGGGGAAGCCCCCACAGCAGGGAAGCTTCCAGCCCATGTATCAGTTTCTCCCTCATGGTCTCTCTGATGCCCCAGGCAGCCACAACCTCCACAGGGCTGACCGTATGTCTCTTCGATTTGAGGAGGGGGGAAGAAAGGCGTGTCCGAGTGTGTCACAGCTGCTGCATGCTCCCGGGTGAGGCCCTGTCCAGGCCGTGTCCACCCTGTGCGCTCAGAGGCCTCGCTGTTGATGCTGCACCGCCAGGGCCCACAGGACCACCACATGGTCAGGCTATTCTAAACTTCGAGGGGGCCTGGACCATCACTGTCAAAGATTCTCCTCTCATCTCCATGTGCTCCGAAGGGATCGGAGGCCCTATAGCAGGGACCGCATCTGGGATCACTGTGCAGTCGACTACTGCAAAGAGCCCCCCTCTGTGTGCTTGAATGCTACGTGATGGGCCCAGGGACTTTCGCCTTCAACATTAATGGTCCTCCCCCACCTCCATCCGCTTCGATGAGCCCAGAGACCTCGCTGCCGGAACCTCACCGATGTGGCCTCAGAGACCGCTCCGTAGTTAACATCGGGAGTCACCGGACCCCTCCCGGCTATTTAAAGACTCGAGGGGAGTACCACTGATGGCCTTCCCCTGTCTCTGTTTCGGTTGTTATTGGCAGGTTACAGGGCCCCTGCTCTGGAGCCTTAGGGACTTGTGGCTGCCATCTTGTGGCACTCAGCTGTGCCTCCACCTACACTCTCATTTGAAACATTTGTGCCTAAATTTACAGGCCATAATACCTTTCCCTGAAAGTAGGACAGGCACCAAACAGCAATGGAAATATATTTATTTATTCACTTAATCATTCCTTTCATTATGTATTTTTTAATTTACTTATTAGTTTGTTTGTTTGTTTATTCTCATTTTCCATATGCAGCAAATTCCAGGGGTCCAGGCACAGCTCACAGATTTGACAGACAGATCAGCTTCTTATAATAGCAAGTTGAACGTTGACAATAGTAAACAATAAAAAAAAATGTAAATATGTTTCTATGTTAGCAGAGGATACAGGAGTGCAAGTTAGAGATTATTATGCTTTCTCAAGTAGCATTGATTCATAATTCTTGTCTTGAGAGTGGCAGTCGTTTTATGGAGTTTTTGAAGGGTGGGAAGGCGCTCGGTGACATGATTTTATGGGAAGGTTGTTCCAGAGTTTTTCTCCAGCGACTTTCTGTATGTATGTGTGATGTGGAGCACATAGTCGACTTATATTGCACTTAGATGCACATCTCTAACTTACCACAGGCCAGAAAGTGATCTTACTTCGTGCAGGATTTTTTAACACCTCATCAAAACAAAGAAAGACTTTCCCTGAACTTATGTCAGCAATCCTACTGACTTTTAAATATTTGTACATGGTGATATTAGGCTTAGGATATATTGAGCAGTAAAACACTGCCAAATGTTAAAGATGCTGTTGTTTGTCTATCCTCAGTAGTAAACTGGGTTAAGAATGTAAGGGCCTGAGCTAGAGTTTGTTGGACACGGCACTTTGCTCCATTTGAGGCGCAGTACCTTGTCTGCCAAACTGACCAACTGCCTGCTCTATTGAGAGCCCGTGGACCATGAGGTTTCACACAGCGGTTCCCCCAGTTGGTCCTGCCACTGAAAACCCTGCACCAATGGCACTCTGATGGGCTGATGGCGCTGGTGCTGTCGGTTAGGAATATCAAACCATTCGCCCTATTTAGAGTTGATGGTCTGATTTTATTTTCCAGTTCGGGATCATTTATTTTTCGTCTATCAAAAAGACACTCCCACTTTAGCAGTTTGTTTTTGCAAAACAAAAAAGGTTGTTGATCCCGCTTGAAATATGGTGGCCGTTCACCAAACTTACAGTGCCTTCATTGGAACCACAGTGGCAATGGCTCTGGAGGACAGGCAGGACTGGTGAAGAGCACTAAATAAGGTGGGTGGTAGTACATTCTGCAGTGCGGCGGTGGAAATTACCTCTGCCCCTCTAATGGATGGCAGGCCCTCTGACATACTTTAAATCAAGCCCTAACTCTCTCAACTTTTTTCCGTTTACTCCATTTTATTCTATAAGTAGGAGACTGTCAATTTCCTCAATAGCCAAATCACAAATGCAATTAATGCATGATGCAATCACAAGTAAACTTTTGATATGCCAAATGAAGGAAATGTTTTAGAGGAGTTGTGTCCTGTTTTGATCTAATGCCCCATCATCATTTCTTCATCCCAATCAGCTGAATTTGCTCTTTGCTATTCTGTTTGTATGGGTCCCAATGTCTCTCAGTTGAGTACTGTACTTTCATCATGGATGTGAACACCAGCTGGTGAGCCCCTCCGCCAACTTTGAAACCATCACCTTTGTACCTCTGGGGTTTGTTTGATTTTTAAGAGTGATAATAGGTGGTTCATCTTTTTTTTTGCCTTCAACTCTCCTTTCTGAGGCCACGCTTCTGGGGCACAATTAAACTTGAGAATTGGGTAATAGTTTAAGAATGGAATGGGTGGAGCTTGGATGTTCACACACATCCACTGATATATTTTGCCACATTCCCAGATTTAATGGAAGATCTAGGAATGTGTCAAAATGCTACGCCTCCCCAGGTGAGGCGTAACGAGGAGAAATATCTTTATTTTCCTCGTTTTTTCCTCTTTCCATGTGTTCTGCATTCTGCAGTAGGGGTGGAAAGAGGAAAATGTCCCAGAGGATTGTTTTTGTGAATGAAGGAACCCCTTCCTGCACAAAAACAATCCTGTCTGCAACACAGGTATCCTTGCACCACAACGCAAGGATGCCTGCTTTAGCACTAAGCAGCAGTTTGTGCACCAGCTCAAGGAAAGGACAGGAATGCGCTGTATAATGTTAAGTACATCGCATTCCTGCCCTTTCACACAGCGCGCAAGGTGGCTTGCTGTGCTGCATGAAAGTTTGATAAATATGCCCCATATTTCCTAGAGTGAGATTCAATTTTTTAGGATTGCTCTGTCATCTTTCTGACCGACCTGAGAGCCTTTAATCTTGAAGAGGCCTATTCACAAACTGCATTTTGTGGTATGTAAAACAGCACTAAAGTAGTACTACTCATGAAGTACAAAATGTTATTCACACACCTCTGGGCAGAGAACTCCTCCTCTCCTACCTTTTCTGTGCAGAGATCTCCGCCACAGTGGCAGACATATCTGCACACGTAGGTATACATTTCTGTTGTAAATGTGGAAGGGGAAAGGCAGAGTGACTGAAAAATGGCCGATACTTACTCCTAAATGGGAGGGGGTTAGGGACATTTATACAAACCCATATCAACAAAAAATGTAAGGCGATGCAATTCACAAACAATATTTCTAAAGTCACTTTCACCCTAAAGGTGTCAAAACAGGTGTAATTGTACTCCAGTTGAATCTTTGAGTAAGTCAAGCACAACACATGGCCACACACACATGTGGCAACGCACTCCCATAAAGAACTATAGAGAGCCAGAATCCAGAACTAATTAAAAAAACAATAACAATGAATGTAAAAATAATTAAATTGTTTTGGCATTTAAAATATGTATATAGATATATATTACACAGTGGTAGTAGCCAGGCTGTAGTTATAATTAGAATTCCCAGGTATAGGAATTCTTTGGAGTTTTGGTTGCTAATAACTTTGCGCCTGTTTGAAGAATCGCCACAAAACCTTGCAGACCTATTCCTCTTTCTACATTGGCAAAGTATGCAAAGTTTTGCAGAGGTTCATGAAAGGGTTGCAAAGAAAAAGGGCGGGGGGGCTCAAAACGTATTTGGCACCAATGCATTTCCAATAGACTTTGTACTCATGAGTAGCTCAAAAGTGGTTTCATGAATTTTAGTGACATTTGTCAGGATTACACATTATGGTGCACAGATGATCCTTATGGGTACTACAGGTAAGTATTTTTTAAGTTAGAAGGCAATTTTAACTTAGTCATATCTGTAGTTGCTGTACTTTCATGAAATTCCATGGTATTTCACAGAAGTACCGCAGTACATAGTGATGACAAGTCATTATGTGATTGTCTAAGGTCTGCCTTTACAAAAGTTAAAGGCAGCCATGACGTTTGTAGGTTCACTTAGGCTGTGTTCTGTGTTATGCCTTCAGATATAGGTAAGATTTAGGTTTGATATTTTTCCCTTACCTATTACCACATTATCAAAGTGGTAATAGGTAGGGAGAAATATTTAGAAGTTTCTATATATTAAAACAAAATGTACAGAATACCGTGGTACTGCCTGGTATTATCGCGGTACTTAACATAAATTAAAAAAAATATATGCAAAAAATGTAAAATACACTGTAATTCACTATATTTTACAAATATACTGTACTGCAGGGCATTTTCTATTTTTAACATATTTAAAGATGCACAAATGAGTCTACAGAGTACCACGATAATACCTACAAACTCTCCGAACTGCTGTACAAATAGATGGAAATTAATAAATACATTTCTTTATTGCCACTTTAATAAACTGTTAATAGTTAGTGAGCAACAATAAAACCTACAACCTACCTATATCTAAAACTATAACATTGAACACAGCGAAATGCAGAATGCTGCCAAACTGTGCTAAAAAGTACATGGCTGCCTATTCATTTTGGTTAACACAGCCATTAGACAATCACATAATGACTTATTTCTGACACATTGCATCTATATCCATTCACACACTTTCACGGTACGTCTGTTTCAATTACCATACTCCACTCTATGCCACTTCACTCTGCACCACAACACTCTACTCTATTACACTCAATACCACTCCACTATATGTCACTGTACTATATGCCACTCCACTCAATGCTCATCCGCTGTACACCATTCCACTCTACTCCACTCTACACCACCACTCCACTCTACACCACCACTCCACTCTACTCCACTCCACTCTACGCTATTACACTCTATGCCACTCCATTCTATGCCACTGCACTGTACGCCCCTCTACTCTACACTACTCCATTGTACACTATTCCACTGTGCGAATCTTTACTCTACGACACTGCACTCTATGCTATTATACCCTATGCCACTCCATTGTCCTGCACTTCAGTGTACACCACTGCACTGTACGCTATTCCAGTGCATGCCACTCCACTGTATGCCACTCCACTATACAACACTCCACTCTATTTCAATCCACTGTACGCTGTTACATTGTACAATACTCTATTCAATGCCATTCCACTCTACGCCACTCCACTCTACGCCACTCCACTCTACGTAACTCAACTCTACGCAACTACACTCTACACTATTCCACTGTATGACACTCAACTCTACGCCACTCTGCTCCACTATATGCCACACTGGACGTCACTACAATGTATGCCAGTAATCTCAATGTTATTCCACTCTTCACTACTCCACTGTATGCTACCTGACTGTATGCCACTCCACTCTATGCCACTCCTCTCTACACTACCACACTCTATGCTATTCCACTTTGTCACCCCACTCTATAATACTCCACTCTACGCCACTCCACAGCACATTATTACACTGTACGCCACTACAGTCTACCCCACTGCACTCTATCCGAGTCAACTCTACAACACTCCACTCTATAAACACTCCACTCTGTCACTCTACTGTTTGCCACTTTACTCTACACCACTCCACTCCACTCTACACTATTTCATTCTATGTCACTCCACTCCTCCCCTCCCCAGGGTACGATATTCTACTGTATGCCACTACACTGTTCCTCTACTCTGCCACTACACTCAATGCTACTCCAGTATACACACTCCACTCTACACTATTCCACTCTACACTATTCCACTCAACGCCACTCAACTGTATGTCACTCCACTCCACACCACTCCTGTGTATGCTATTTCTCTGTATGCCTCTCTACTGTAAAATACTCAGATTTAATTCACTGGACTCTATGATGCTCAACTGTAGAGCACTACGCTGTACCTCACGCCACTCTAGACCAGTCCACTCTACACCACTACACTCTTTGCCACTCCAATCTATGCGACTCCACTCTACGCCACTCCACTCTACGCCACTCCACTCAACGCCACTCCACTCAACGCCACTCCACTCTACGCTATTCCACTGTACACCAGCCAAATCTACCACACTCTACACCACTGCACTGTACACACCTCTAGTGTACGCTATTCCACTGTCTACCGCTCCACTGTATGACACTCCAATCTTCACCACTATATGATTCGCCAATCCACTCTACACTATTCCAATGTATGCAACTGTACTGTATGACACTTCGCCCTCTGCTATCTCACTCTATGCTACTCCACTGTATGCAACTCCACTCTACACCACTCTACTATACACTATTCCTTTGTACGCCACTCCACTGATTGCCATTCCTCTGTACGCCTCTCTACTCTATCCCACACCACTCTACTCTATGCTACTCCACTCTACGCCAACCCAGGTCCATGCCACTCTAGTGTATGCCACTCCACTGTACGCTACTTCACTCCACGTGTTTCCACTGTACACAACTCCACTCTCACCACTCCAACCTACTGTGAGAAGTTGGCCTGGTATATGATGTCCACTAATTAAAGTGGGCACCTTGCACCAGTCCAAACAACCCTTATGGTGATTTAAGAGGTCAAAGATAACCTTAGAAAGCTATCCAAGTGGTAGCTGTGGAGAGCAGCCTTCAGGCTTAGTCTTGAAGGAATGTTAAGCAGCTTGTTTTACCAGATTGCAATCCTATTGTATTGGTTAAATGAAAGGAGAACCACACAGTAGTTATAAGAATATATATTTAATATTATAATACCTTAAATACCTCACAGTATATGCTACACGCAGATAAACACAAAGCACATAATACTGTAGCACAGAAACAATCATAAGTAGCACTAATACACAGTGGGCTCCCGGAGGAGACCAAACCATATACTAAAGTAGTGGTATAAGAACCACGACTCAAGTCAAGACAATGTCTAGAATGTGTAGAATCGCTGGGACACCAAGGAATCACCCAAGGTGAGTAACTAGGGACCCCACGGAGGACGGGTGCAGTGTGAGAACAGGACCGCGTGCTATGTACAATTCAATGGGAGAGTCGCGGTTGCAATTTTAAAGTTAAAGGACCCTTCCCAGTAGATTACGAGCAAACCCTTTGGAACATAGAAGGTTGGAGAGCCACCCCACCCGTGGATACCGAAGTACCAGAGTTACCTATCCCAGGGAAGCCGGGTGCATAGGTCTGAAGTGGCGTCGGATGTCAGGTGCCTCAGGTGTGAAGGACACCTTGACTCTACAGCTGCAGGGACCAGGAGATGTCGAGGACAACCAGAAGCCGGATACGAGCTGTCCCACGAAGGATTTCGAGTGCTGAGGGGTTGGTGTCCGGCGGGAGCACCAACAAGCCTTGTCAGCGGCAACCCACGAAGGAGGTCGAGGAAGGTCACGGTCTGGCCCATCAAGGACCAGGAGACTCACCACAGCAAGGGGAGTCAGGGCAGACCTGGAGCAACCAGGAGAGCCCAAGAAATTCAGGATTGTCCCTCAAGTGGACAGACAGGCCGAAGGCACAGGAGTCGCGAGGGGACCTCTAGCAGTTTCACAAAGTCACAGCTTGCAGGGCACAGAGTGCGAGGAGGCCAGAGTCCTTTGTACGAAATGTGCGCAGAGGTTGGGGCTATCGACAGCCCAATGCACAACGTTGGGGAAGACCAACAAGCATATGCAATTGCAAAAGTACGTGGTGCACAGGGGTTCAGGTTATGCAATCCCCACGAGAGATACTGGCCTCAAACGTGGTGAGAGGGCAGCTCAACCTCAAGCAACATAGGAACCCACCTCCTGTGTTGCTGGAGCCTTCACGGTCTGCAGGAGCTCAGGATCAGCAGACCGGTCAGTTGCGTTATGATGCCTGCAAACGCAGGGGAGTGACTCCTTCACCCCAAGGGAGATACTTCAGTTGTCCTTGATGCTTCACAGGTCCTGCACGGAGCCTGTATGGTGCACGGGCACAGACGATGCTTTGGACAGAGAGGGAGACGAAGTCGGGCCCAGTCGAAGTCCAGCAAAGTCCAGAGTGTCCAGACAGTCGAAGGTCAGTGGTTTCTTGTTCAGAATCTTGTCCATGTTGAATCTAGGTCCTACAGCCAGGTAAGCCCTTTTGTACTCACGGGAGAGGGTTGGACAGATTAGGGGACCCTCCCAGAGGAGGGTCAGGACAGGGGGGTGGTTACACCCATGTCCTTTGTCCAGTTTCGCGCCGGAGCAGGAGCCAACAGCTCCCAGAACTGGTTTGAGCTGGACTATGCACAGGGACACCAAGTGTGCCCCTCGTGCAGACTTTCAGGCACTTTGGCAGTGCCCCCATCCAGCTCCAATACACAAAATCCTGTCTGGGAGGTGGTCTCACGTCCCTGTGACAAGATGCCTATTGTGCTGCCTTCCTCTGCTCGAGCTTGGCTCAGCAGCAAGAGGGCAGAAATGTGTCTCTGGTCGGCAGCATCCATTTTGCGCTGTCCGGGTCGAGAAGGCTGGTACCGGGAAGACCAGGGACCCACGAAGCTTGCTTCTGAGGGGTGGAATCATACCTCCCACACCTGTTACCGGTGTGGAGGTATGATTCCAAGGTGTTTGATACAAAACACAACATGTTTTGTTTCAGCCGTTTTCGAGATAGCATTTACCGGGAGGTTATAATGCACCTCTACCTATATGTCTGGCTGTGTCACAGACAACCCGGGAGAATGGTCTCCGAAGGCTGCAGAGGGGCTCTGCTCATGCAGGGGCACCCTCTCACATAAAACCCAGCACCCTGCCTTCAGGATTGTCAAGGCCTGCTATAGGGATGACTTATAGGTTTGAAGTGTAGTGACCTATAGATATAGTAAACCTAGATCTATCGCAAGTGGTGCATGCACCATCTTACACAGGCTGCAATGGCAGGCCTGTAGTTCCATTTTGCATGGCCTCTCATGGATGGCATTTATACATGCTTCAGCCCATGGGAGGCCTCTGGGGTACCTATGCCCTGGGTACATGTGTACCATATACTAGGGACTGATAAGGGTACCCCAGTATCCAATCTGGAGTGTACCTAAGTACATGTCATAACATTTTAGGGAGAAAGCAGATAGACTGGGTTCCTGATTAGCAGGATCCCAGTCAGACTAGTCAAAAACAGTGTAACATCAAGCAAAAAGTGGGGGTAACCATAAGAAGCAGATCCTACTTTCCTACACCTACTCTATTCTACTCTTTGCCACTCCACTTTACGCTGCTCCACTATACACTGTTCCACTGTATGCCACTCCACTCTACGGCACTCCACTGCATGCTATTCCACTGTATGCCACTCCACTCTATGCCACTCCACTGTGCGCCACTACACTACACTGGATGCAGCGCTCTACAAATCCACCTTAAATTACATTACATTACACGCTATTCCAGTCTACGCCACTTCACTCTACAGCACTCCACTCTAAGCCATTCTACTGCATGTCATTATGATGTATCTCACTCCACTGTATGCCATGCCACTCTACACCACTGAAGTCTACACTACTCTACTGTATGCTATTACACTCTACCACACTCCATTACATGCCACAGTGTCATGTAATGGAGTGTGGTAGAGTCGTGTACACTACTCAACTTGATGCCGCTCCAGTGTATGCCTCTCCATAGTATGCCACTCCACTGTATGCTATTCCATTGGTTGTCACTCCACTCTGCAACACTCAATTCTACACTATTCCATGGTATGCCACTCCACTGCACATTGCTCCACTCAACAACACTGGCTACCACTCAATCAATCAATCAATCAGGCGTTTGTTAAGCGCGACTACTCACCCGTAAGGGTCTCAAGGCGCTGGGGGTGGGGGTGCAGGTTCCAGTCCATCAAGGAGGGGGTCTGTCGAAGAGCCAGGTTTTGAGGTTTCTTACGAAGATGGGAAGCAATGTTGTCTGTCGGAGGTGGAGCGGAAGGGCGTTCCAGGCTCTGGCTATGAGGAAGGAGAAGGAGCGGCCTCCCGATCTGGTCTTTCTGGTGCGGGGGACCACGACGTAGGAGAGCTGGGCTGATTGTAGGGTCCTTTGGGGTGCGTGGAAATTGAGTCGGCTGTTCAGGTATGCTGGTCCGGTGTCGTGGAGGGCCTTATGTGCGTGGGTGAGCATCTTGAAGGTGACTCTGGCCTCGATGGGGAGCCAGTGGAGTGTGCGCAGGTGCTGGGAGATGTGGCAGTGTCTTGGCAGGTTGAGAACCAGTCTTGCGGCGGCGTTCTGGATGTTCTGTAGCTTGCGGGTGAGGTTTTTGTTTATTCCGGCGTAAAGTGCGTTGCCATAGTCGAGTCTGCTGGTGACCAGGGCGTGAGTGACGGTCTTTCTGTGTTCGAGGGGGATCCATTTGAAGGTCTTACGTAGGAGGCAAAGGGTGTGGAAGCAGGAGGACAAGACGGAGTTGATCTGGCGGTTCATTTTGAGTTTGATCAATCAATCAATCAGGGGTTTGTTAAAGCGTGACTACTCACCCGTAAGGGTCTCAAGGCGCTAGGGGTGGGGGGGGGGTGGGGTGCAGGTTCCATTCCATCAAGGAGGGGATCTGTCGAAGAGCCAGGTTTTGAGGTTTCTTGCGAAGATGGGGAGCGATGTTGTCTGTCGGAGGTGGAGCGGAAGGGCATTCCAGGCTCTGGCTATGAGGAAGGAGAAGGAGCGGCCTCCCGATCTGGTCTTTCTGGTGCGGGGGACCATGGCGTAGGAGAGCTGGGCTGATCGTAGGGTCCTTTGGGGGGGCGTGGAATTTGAGTCGGCTGTTCAGGTATGCTGGTTCGGTGTCGTGGAGGGCCTTGTGTGCGTGGGTGAGCATCTTGAAGGTGATTCTCGCCTCGACGGGGAGCCAGTGGAGTGTGCGCAGGTGCTGGGAGATGTGGCAGTGTTTTGGCAGGTTGAGGACCAGTCTTGCGATGGCGTTCTGGATGTTCTGTAGCTTGCGGGTGAGGTTTTTGTTTATTCCGGCATAGAGTGAGTTGCCGTAGTCGAGTCTGCTGGTGACCAGGGCGTGAGTGACGGTCTTTCGGTGTTTGAGGGGGATCCATTTGAAGGTCTTACGAAGGAGGCGGAGGGTGTGGAAGCAGGAAGACGAGACGGAGTTGATCTGGCGGTCCATTTTGAGCTCGGAGTCCAGGATGATTCCCAGGTTGCGTGCGTGGTCCGTGGGGGTTGGCGGGTTTCCGAGGGCGGGGGGCCACCAGGTGTCGCTCTAGACGTCTGGGTTTGGGCCCATGATGAGTACTTCTGTTTTGTTGGTGTTTAGTTGTAGGCAGCTGTTTTTCATCCATTTGGCGACGGCTTCCATGCCTTCTCGAAAGTTGCGTCTGGCGGTGTTGGGCTCGTTGGATAGGGAGAGGATGAGTTGGGTGTCGTCTGCGTATGACACGATGTTGAGTCCGTAGGTTCTGACAATGGGGGCGAGTGGAGCCATGTAGACGTTGAAAAGCGTCGGGCTGATGGAGGAGCCCTGGGGGACTCCGCGGGTGGTAGGTGTGGGGTCCAAGAGGAAAGGGGGGAGTCTGACCCGCTGCGTCCTGCCGGAGAGGAAGGAGCGGATCCAGTCGAGGGCCTTGTCCTGGATTCCTGCGTCGTAGAGTCTGCGTATTAGGGTGCGGTGGGAGACTGTGTTGAACGCCGCTGATAGGTCGAGGAGGATGAGGGCTACTGTTTCTCCTTTGTCCAGTAGGGTGCGGATGTCTGTTGCGGCGAGGAGGGCGGTTTCCGTACTGTGGTTTTTTCTGAAACCGGATTGGGAGGAGTCGAGGATGTTGTGTTCTTCAATGAATGTGGCGAGTTGGCTGTTGATGGCTTTCTCGATGACTTTCGCTGGGAACGGGAGCAGGGAGATGGGTCTGTAGTTTTTGAGGTCGGTGAGGTCCGCTGAGGGTTTCTTTAGGAGGGGGTTGACCTCAGCGTGTTTCCAGTCGTCGGGGAACGAGGCGGTCGCCAGGGAGCGGTTGATGGTGTGGCGGAGCATGGGTGCGATGGTGTCGGCGGCTCTGTTGAAGATGTGGTGGGGGCAGGTTTCTGTGGGGGCCCCTGAGTGGATTGACTTCATTGTCTTCAGTGTGTCTTCGGTGGTGAGGGCTGTCCAGTCGTCAATCGCTGGTTTCCGGGTGTCGGGGGTGGTTGGTGAGGGTTCAGTGTGTTGGTTGTCTTCATCAAAGTTGTCGCAGATGTTCTTGATTTTGTGGTGGAAAAAGGTGCTGAGTTTGTCGCAGAGGTCTTGTGAGGGCGGGATGTCGGTAGACTTGGTGGTGGGTTGGGCGAACTCCTTGATGATGCTGAAGAGTTCCTTGCTGTTGTGCGCGTGGGTTGAGATTCTGTCTTCAATCGCTTTTTTCCTTGTTTCTCTGATGAGTTGATGGTGGGCATTGGTGACGGCTCTGAAGTTGTTGTGGGCTTCTGTGGATTTGGTGTTCCTCCAGGCCTTTTCGAGGCGGCGGCATGTGCGTCTGGACTCTCGAAGTTCTGTGGTAAACCATCTGGCTTTCTTGGCGCGGGTATTGTTGTTTTTCTTGAGGGGGCTATGGTGTTGGTGCTGTCCCAGATCCATCTATGCAGGGTTCGGGCTGCGGTGTTGGGGTCGTTGTTTTCCGCGATGGTTGGGGTGGAGTTGTTGAGTGAGGAGGTGAGCTGGTCATCAGTGATTTTGGTCCAGTTTCTTCGTGGGAGCAGGTGCTGGTGTCTATGGATGGTGGGAGCTCGGAGTCCAGGATGATTCCCAGGTTGCGTGCATGGTCCGTGGGGGTGGGCGGGTTTCCGAGGGCGGGGGGCCACCAGGTGTCGTTCCAGGCGTTGGGGTTTGGGACCACTACACTCTAAAACACTATAGTTAATGTAGTGTGACAATTGATGCAAGGAGAATGTGTACGGAGGTGTGCGACATATAGTAAATTGAAGATGGTGGGTAAACAATAAATGTATGTTCTGGCTAGTGGTTAGAAATGTAAGTTATAACTATAGTTTTATAATTTCTCCAGTTTGCATACTTTAAGTTGAGCTTGTAAATAAAAAATAAAGTTTGCCTAACTATAACTTGGTTTCAAATCAGTGTTGAGTCTCATTTACTTAAGTGTTGTTAAGTGCAGTGTCGTAGAGTATAGTAAAGGACATGGTCATACATTGTAGTGTTACAGAGTCTAGTGTTGTGAAATGGAATACAATGGAGTGAAGTAGAGTGGAGTGGCATTGTGTACCGTCGAGTAAAGTGTTATATAATGGCGCTGCATGGCGAAGTGTACCATAGAGTGGAGGTGAGTATTGTAGTGTAGTGGTATGTTGTACAGTGGAGTGGCATGTCATACAGTACAGTTGAGTGTCATACCGTGGAGTCTCGTCGACTGCAGTGTTGTGGAGTCGAGAGTCATGGAGTCGAGTGGTATAGAGTTGATTAGAGTGTCATAGAATGGTATGGAGTGGAGTAGAATGTTGTATAGTGCAGTGTAGGGGAATACAGTATAGCGTAATATCGTACAGTGGCATGGAGTGTAGTAGAGTGCAGTTTTATAAAGTACAGTAGAGTGTTATTGAGTGGAGCTGCATACATTGGCATGTCGCACAAAGGCATACAGTGTAGCCGAGTAGCGTAGCATAGAGTGGACTAAAGTGTGATATAGTGGAGTGGTGTCTCGTATAGTACAGTGCTGTGGAGTGTAGTACACTGTAGTGGGATAGCATATAGTGGAGTAAAGAGTTATAGAGTGGAGTGGCATGTCGTACAGTGTAGTGGCTTGCCATGTTGTACAGTGTGTGAAACTATCGTAGAGGGGAGGTCAGTGTAGTGTCATAGAGTGGAGTACAGAATTTTACAGTGGAGTGAGGTAGAGTACTCTAGAATGTGGCACAGTACGCTACAGTGGAGTGGCATATAGCGTTGTTGAATGCAGTGGCATACAGTGCCATTGAGTGGAGAGGCGTACAGTGGAGTGCA
This sequence comes from Calotriton arnoldi, assembly GCA_963921515.1. Classification (NCBI taxonomy): domain Eukaryota; kingdom Metazoa; phylum Chordata; class Amphibia; order Caudata; family Salamandridae; genus Calotriton; species Calotriton arnoldi. The sequence goes on along the minus strand of CAWUFW010004405.1, from coordinate 1,068,454 downwards.
TACAGTGAAATATTGCAGAGTGGAGTGCCGTAGAGTTGAGTGGCATCCAACGGAATGGTACACAGTGGAGTGGCATACAGTGGAGTTGCATACAGTGGAGTGGTATACACTGGAGGGGCATACAGTGGAGTAGCGTACAGTGGAGTTGCACATAGAAGAGTGTCTTTGACTGTATTACCAAAAAGTGGAGTGGGATATAGTGGAATAGTATACAGTGGATTGGGGTACAGCGGAGCAGCACACAGTGGAGTAGCGCATAGTGGATCGGTGTACATTGGAGTGAGGTAGGTCAGAGTAGCATAGAATCAAATTACATAGAGTTGAGAGGCATAGAGTGTAGCTCTGTACAGTGGAAAACTGTATAGTAGAGTGGCGAGGAGTGGAGTGGAGTACACTGGAGTGGTGTAAAGTGGATTAACATACAGTGGAGTGGCATAGAGTAGAATATCGTACAGTGGAGTGATGGAGAATGGAGTGGCATAGAATGGAGTGGAATGCAGTAGAATAACATACAGAAGAGTGGAGTGGCATAGAATGGAGTGTGGAAGAGTGGAATAGTGTACAGTAAAGTAGTGAAGAGAGCAGTGGCATAGAGTGGCGTGAGGTACAGTGTAGTGACATACCGTAGAATAGTGTTGAACTGAGTAGCGTAGAGGGGAAAAGCGTATAGTGGAATGGTGTACATTAGAGTGGCGTGGAGTGGAGTGACAGAGACTGGAGTGGCATACAGTGGAATAGCATACAGTAGAGTAGCATATACTGAAATAGCATACAGTGAAGTAGTGTAGAGTGGAGTGGCATACAGTGGAGTGGCGTACACTATAGTGGCATACACCAGAGTGACACAGATTGTAATAGCATGCAGTGGAGTGGCATAGCGTGCACTGGCGTACAGTGGAATTACATACAGTGGAGTATCGTACAGTGGAGCAGCATATAGTGGAGTGGAGTACAGGGTAGGGTGGTAGAGTGGAGTGGCATAGAGTTGAATAGCGTAGACTTGAGTGATGTAGAGTGTAGTTCTTTACAGTGGAATAGTGGATAGCAGAGTGGCATAGAATGGAGTGGCATAGAGTAGAATGATATACAAAGGAGTGGCGTAGAATGGAATAGCGTACAGTGGTGGTTTGTAGAGTGTCCTGGCGTAGAGTGGAGTGGTGTGCAGTAGAATAGTATACAGTGGAGTGGCAAAGAGTGGAGTGGTGTTGAATGGAGTGTGATTGAGTGTAATAGCATACAGTGAATATGTAGGGTGCAGTGGCATAGAGTGGAGCGGGGTACACTGGTGTGAGGTACATTGTAGTGCCATACAGTAAAATGATGGACCTTGGAGTGTCATAGAGTGGAGTGGTGTAGAGTGGAATAATGCAAAGTGGAGTAGAGAAGCGTAGAGTGGAATAGGCTATAGTGGAGTGGCATAGAGTAAAGTAGAATAGTGGAGAGTGGAGTGGCGAGAGAGGAGTTGTGCATAGTGGAGTAGTGTAGAGTGGACTAGCATACAGTGGAGGGGCACACTGGAGAGGCATAGAGTGGAGTGGTGTAGAGTGGAGTGGCATAGAGGGGAGTAGAGTGGAGTTGAGTTGAGTAGAATGGCATAGAATGGAGTGGCATACAGTGGAGTGGTGTAGATAGGAGTGACAGAAATATTGATTATAATTATAATATATAATTATTATGGATTAATATGGAACTCTTCATTATTTCTTTCTGCTGACAGAATTAAGCCATCTGCAATTTTTGTCTGATTTATGAGATTGTATAGTAATGTTAGACTTCTTTGAGATTAGGGTGATCACCTCATTTCTTGTTGGTGTGATAGGGAACTGTAGCAGCTTTAAATCCAATTATACTCAAATAAATGTAAGCTCTTCTCTGGGACCTGAGTTTATAACAATAGCCAATTATTTGTTTACTCTTCACAGGGTGGATTAGCCTTTTAGTGTTCAAGGAAAGTATCTTAGTAAGCTGGTTGTGTAAGGCACTCGTTTAAGTTGTTACATGTAATAGTGTAAGGAAACCTTATATGCGTGCATTTAAGTGCCCATCGGAAGCTGATCATGCCTTGTAATGTCTCCTGTGTTTTTTAGAATGAGGGTTTGTGAACCCACTCCAGTAGGTTATGGGGGATAGAGATAGGCATCTGGGGGAGAACAAACATTTTGAAAGCTTGAGTTGAGCAAGGGAAGATGAAGAGCCCCAAAAAACCCACCCTAACCCTTGTGTAGAGAGCAAAGGACTCTCTAACCCACCCCAGAGAAATATCTTGAGAAAGGGAGAGCCACAAGCTAGCCTCCATAATAATTTTTATATCATATGAGGTAAAAGTGACAATGAGACAAGAACCTTTGAACTATAGCTGTGATGTACAGAAGTCCTAAAAGGGTAAACACATAGTATAACCTAAATTTGTAAGATATAGGTAGTTAATTGTGAAAGGCCACCAAATTTTAAGTGTTGTCAACAAAGGTGTGTAAGAAATTGTGTCGTTGGTTGACTGGGGTGTGAAGCCTTGTCAAGCAGCAACCACAATTATTTTTAGGGTGAGGCACAAGCTAATCCTAAACTAACCTGTGCTCAACCCTCTGGTAGTTTGTTATGGAGCACTTAGACTTAACTTAGATGCAAAGTGTAAAGTATTTGTGTAACACTTTAAAAAGAAATATGATGAAAAACACACACAATAAAATGAGACCAAAATGGCAAAAATCCAATAAGTAGAACCAGAGATATGGAATTCAAATATTTTAGTGAAAATAGAGCGAAAAAGCACAAAGCGGCAACTGTAGATATCTGGTCTCTCCGGACCAGAATAAAGACACAAGTTCAGGCTGACCGTGATGGAGCGTGTGCCGGCTACAGGGACCCAGTTTGGCGCACTTGTCAAAGTACCTTAGATCCTGGTTTGCGGAGCATTGCGTGGGTCCGCATCTCAGTTGCATTGCACATCCGAAGCAAAGTGTCGGTTCCAGGAAGCGGTGAGGCTGCCATGCAAGGGCCCTCTTCATCCTCAAGGGTCCCATCAACGGGGCTTATGATGTGATGTTCCGCATTGAGGATGCGGTGTGCAGTTGGGGCAATGCGTCAGGTTGGACGAGTCTGGCGTTGCCGGCAAGGCTGCCGTTGATGAGAGATGAGGCCCTGCACCAGGATGTGTCGCAGAGCAATGGTTCCGAATGGGTTTGCGGGCTGCGGCAAAGATGCAGGTCTTTGTGACTGGTCCAATTCACGCATCAGTGATGATGTGTTGGTTCTCCTTGGGGTTGTGCCGCACAGCAGAGAAGACGCATTGGTTCTGCTGGATCCACAGAGGCTGGCAAAGCACCTTTAGCCCACTTTCAAGGGTTCAGAACTGGGGTGCCACCACTGTGCAGGGTAGACTCACAGATTGCATAATCTAGGTGCAGGATCAAGGTTGTTGGAAGTCTGTTGTGTCCCCGATGCTTCAATTCAGGAGGCCAGCCAACTAGCACTTGGAGTCAGTCAGTCAAACCACTTTATTCGGTTGATAAGAACCATAAAAGTATGCAACATATATTACAATTGTACAACTCCATATAGTATAAAGTAGTTAAGAGGTCAAATACATGGTACATGGGCGGTAAAAAAGGGTTAAAAGACACTGAAGACAATTGGAGTCACTCTGGGGTTCTGGGTTCAAGAGTTGAAGGTCCAGTCCTTCTCAGCTAGGCAAGAGAGCAGCAGGTCAGCACAGCAGGGAAGCAGTCCTTTCAATTGCACAGCAGTCCTTCTTCCTGGCAGAGTATCCACATGTCCAGAGGTTTACTGAAGTGGGAGTGTCTGAGGTCCGGTATTTATACCCAGTTCTTCCTTTGGAATGGGGAGAAGCTTCTAGAGGTTGGCTTTTGAAGCGCACAAGTGCCCTGCTTTCCTGGCCCTAGCTCCAGCCCAACAACTGGGGTTATGCAGCCCTTTGTGTGGTGGCAGGGCACAGCCTAGTCCAGTGTAAGTGGGGCTGGGTCCAGATCCTCCCTCCCATCCTGCCAGTGATGTCCCACCCAGGCACACCTAAGCTCCCTTTTGTGTGTGGCTGCCTAGGAGGAATACACAAAGACCAACTATCAACTACACCCAGTAATTTGTCCGAGAGACAGGCTGCAGGCACCAAATTGATAAAGCAGGAAAATGGCAACTTTCTAAAAGGGGCATTTTCAAAATTGTAATTAAAAATCCGACTTTACCATAAGTTAGGAATTTTCATTACAAATCTAAAGACACCAAACAGCAAATGATTAGCTGTTCCCACTTGGAAATGACACATATAAATTGTAACAAGGTAACTTCAATGCTATCCAATGGGAGAGGTAGACCTTGTAGTAGTGAAAAAGGAATGTAAGTGTTTTTCACTACCAGGACATGTAAACCTCAAAAGTACATGTTCAACGTTTTAAATACACTGCACCTTGCCCTCTGGGCTGTCCAGGGCCTACCTAGGGGTGACGTATATACATTAAAAAGGATGCTTTGGGCCTTGCAAAAGGTTTATTTTGCCAGCTCACAATGGCATTTTAAAACTGCACACACAAGGTGCAATGGCAGGCCTGAGACATGTTTAAAGTGCTACTTAAATGGGTGCCACTTTCTGTGCTGCTGGTTCACTTGTAACCTTTAATTTACATGCCCTGGGCACAGGTAGTGCCACTTTACTTGGGACTTGCAGGTAAATTAGATATGCCAGTTGGATAGAAGCCAATCTTACCATGTTTCAAGCAGAAAGCACAAGTACTTTAGCACTGGCACCAGTGGTAAAGTGCGCACCATCCTAAAACCAGCAAAAACAAAGTCAGAAAACAGGAGGGTTGAAGGCAAAGAGTTAGGGATTAAACCACGGTAAGGATGCCAGGTCTAACAATGTGGTATTGCCTAAGAGGGTTCTTTCTCAATGTAACAATAACAGTGCCAGTTACAGTTTAACCAGAAAGCATCAGAGGCTTAAGGTATTCCAAATGCACAACATTTCTTGGAGAAAAATCAACTCACAATGAAGCCTGTGGAGTTGTGATGTAGAAAAAGATAGACGAATTCACATAGAATCGACTTTAAAATTCCACCAAAAATACCTGTAAGTTACGCTATGACATGTTGAGCGAGTGAAAAATCACAGGTAGTCAGGGTAGAGGATAATAATGAACGATCTTGGATTGTAAGATGTGTGCAATATAGTCTCAAAGAAAGATCCTGAGGATTCTCAAAGTATTTTGAAATTCCATCATAGGAAATTTTGAAGTGAGCAGGACCCACAAAAAAGAAGGGCCTCAAAAAAATCTTGATGCTGCTTCCTAAGAGCAAGGAAACCATTCCTGTGCTGGACTGTTTCTTTTGCATAATCCTGAGCAGTGTTGATTATGGAACCATTCCATGTCATTTGTTGTTGTTTCTAAATGTGATTTAGGATTTCTTCTGTGTGCCTGAATCTTAATGGTTTGAAGATCATGGCTCTCTGAAACCTCATTTTATCTTTACATTTTGTGCCCCCAGGCAGAGCATTCTCCTGTGGAGAGGTTAGGGACATGGCTGGACCTTGACTGCTGGCCAGTTTGAGAAGTTCCAATGAGGTCCTGTTTGGTCTTTGATTGGGCTCTTTGTGACTGTAATCCCACACACAAATCCCCTTGTTGGAGAGTCACCTATATTTCCCCCCACCTCTACAGTTCCAAGATCTCTCCCAACTGAATACGAAGATGCTGACCCAATGTAGCTACCACTTTTCAGAGAGATTTCAAGCTTTAAAGGCATGGTCCAACCCTAGCACAAACCAAGAGACAAAGTAGGTTGTCCCGGTGACTGCTTATTAATTGAAAACACGGATAGGCTTGATATTATTGTGCTAGAATCTTAATTTCTTTTCCTCACTGGTTGCATTCTTTAAACTGTGTGTTTCATGCAATTTATGGCCCACTATAGGCATTTTCTGATGAACAGCACAGCAGGACGTTATTGTTGGTGTGAGGAAAGTTATTCTCTTATGTGTTCTGAAATGTAGGTGTGCATTGTGCGCAGTGAAACCATAACTAATGAATTTCAGAGTTTGTTTTGTTTTGTGTTTGCTGCACCATAACTGTCAAGATGCAGCAACTTTGCAATCCAGATCTAACGAGAGTGATATGAGCTTCCACACTTCTCAGAATCCACTACTTAACACAAGCAACATTTAGGTTAGAAGTAGACTCGGGGAAAGAGGAATGGGAGAACAGAGAGAACCAGAGATATTGGATACTGTATGGATGTACAGCTGGGCTTGATCTGCACTGCAGGAACATTGATATCTACATACAAGAGAAGACGTTTAGTATGGCTATGGTATTGGCTTCGGCATCTAACTTTTGATAATGTCAATTATATACATGCTGACAATCTCCGCAATTCCTTAGCTGAAATAAAAATTAGTTAATAACTGTGAACAACACTCAGAGCAAAAATGAGCTTCCTTCAATATTTTGTGATAACATTCTGCACCTCTGGTTACGTTCAATTCAATAGGTTGATAACTGTGAACGTGAAATGAGTTCAATAATATTTTGTAGTTCACCTCCATAATCAGCAATACTATCCTGATTCAAATTATTACCACAATTCAATGCAGATTCTAATAAGAATATAAATCTGTGCAAGATGAGGTTCGAAAGACTCCTCTTTTAGAAACAATGCAAGTGCAAAAGTGAGCTCCTAATCATAATGGATTACTTCTTATGTAAACAAATAAAGTGCAAAATAAGAGATTGTAATCCTAATGAATGACTATTTGTGAAACAAATGTGTGTAAAGAGCACACAATACTTAATGAAGCAGTCCTGAAATTTTATTCAAGTGCAAATCTAGATCCTTACACGTGTTGCCCTATAATACGTCTCTCACTCTAGAGATGTCTTTAGTTAACTTCCAAGAACAACAGGTTATGAAGATTCCAAACTTCTAAACATCAAGCCTCAATTGCAGCAACTATGCATCTTGATTGTCTTGCAAGGATGCTCTGAACTACAAAAAATGTATACTCTAAGAATCCAAGATGCCTCCACCATTTGCAAGTCTCATGAGAGTCCTATGGTTCCAGAAGGCATGTAGTCCTTCTTGTCTTCACTGGGTGTTTAGTGTGGCGTGTCCATCTGAGGTGCAAGGTCTCTCGTCCAAGCAGTGCCTGAGCTCTGTGCACCCTGCCATCTTCTTCTGCTCCCCAGGCTGTAGAGGATCCGATGATTCACATTAGCTCATACTGCACAATGTGGCAATAATTACCCTTTAGCTGTGTTTTTCCATTACATTTTAAGAGTTATTTTTTGTGAAGTACTGCATTCACCTGCCACATACCTATTTTATGCAGCGCATGCGCTACAGCAAGGGTTGATTTGAGTTCCAGAACCCAACCCCTACAAGCGAAGACTCCCATTGTACATTGCCTTTGGTCATGCACAAAAGGAACTTGGCGACAGGACCTAGTCTTCGGCTACGCTCTGAGCCTAACCTTCCATAGAGGGCCAGGTCATTGGACAACCCTTTGTTGGATTTTAATGAAATTTGAGATGTTTGCACTGGCCTTATTTTACTTAATGTCTGTCAAATTTGTATGCAGATACATCAAACAATGACAAAGTTATTAGCAAATGCAACTTTATTTTATGTGTTTAGGCTCATGAAAAGATGCCCTGCATTTGCCCCGGCCTCTGATGGACCTATATGAATTTGTAAATATCAAGAGTACACTAAATATGCAAAGTCTCTGCCTAATATTCCGAAGATCCAGCAAAAGGCACCAAAGTTATTAGTAAATCCAAAAAGAATTAATACCCCCTGTAAGTCGTACTTCCACCTTAGTGGGTCTGCATGAAACCCGAAAACTTGTGTTGGATGAAACCATTTAACTGCCTGTAACATTGGACTCTCCTGAAAAAGGGCCCAAATGTATTAGCAAATGAAAATGTTACCCCCCCCCCTCGGTAGTATCGCCCTATCTTGACAGACTGGAATAAAACTTGACATACCAATAGAAACATAATCCTTGTAAAGTTCTGACAAATGTTAGGCAGATTTCTGCAAATTTGTCATAGTGTGCCACAGTCATTAGCATATAAACACTTTTTTGCTGCCTGCACCTGTTTAACAGGACTCCCCTGCTTGATGGATACACACAAATTTGAAACTACAACAAGAAGGCTTCACATGCTAAGTGTCTCAAGATATCACGCATATTTGTTAAACAGTACTAAAAATATAAACACATAAAAAATGCCTTTATAACTGTAAAGATATACAAATGTATAAACCCTTCAAAGCTCATGAAACCTTTTTCAAATGATAGTATCTCAAAACCTACAGAACAGATTTAGACCGAACGGAAAAAAAGTATGCTTTTTGAGTAAAGCAGAGTCTCCAACTCTGCCGCAACATGTTTCTTCAATATTGTGACAGCCAATCATATCCTTTTGAATCCAAAATGGCTGGCAGGAGAAAATGCTGCCTTGGCCAATAGCTTTTGGTTTTTTTTTTACTTTGGGACTCAATGATATCCGTAGATCCTCAACTATCAATATATTTCTAACTTTTTCTCAAATCTAACTCCTTCATGCCCAACCAAAGCTTCTCCTTAAATGCTTATTTCTCAAAAAACACTCAACGAATTAACAACAATGCCAACAAAAGCACAATCCTGGACTAAAATTCTCACTTTATACCAAGTTTGGTGTAATTTACTGTTTTTTCTATTTCAGAGAGCACACATTCCTATGGGAATAAAAATGGGAAATCATACTTTTGGGTCACCCTTTTTCATTGTCCCTGTTTGACAGATTAACACAACATTTTATGAATCAACCAAATGGGTGAACTTTTTTGGGAAAATTTTCGAACAGATTCATCAAACAATGCCAAAGTAATTATGAAACCATAAAAATGCCTAGATAGATATGTTTGAGTGTATGCACATGTTTATTTATTTATTTCAGGAGTACTACAGGAGTTGTCATGCCTGCCCACAGCAAAATTCTTATCACTGGATCTCTATATTTATTGTAGTTTTATTGACTATTATACAGTAGCTAGTCTCAACCTTCATACCACCTCCTTTGAACTAGGATTTGACTGGTCTACCAGGGAAATCCGGGGAGTAAGGGGGCATGGCAGGCCAACATTCCATCACTGACAGAGTACCTTGTATCTTCTGCTTGTGCGTAACACTTACAAATCTCCTCTTAGGAGTGATCCCTGTTGCTTTAAGGATTGGGGAAGAATCCTGGAAACCTATTTCACTGTAAATTGTGATATAAAGTGCAATATTCAGCAACGTTGTCTTGGTGAGAGAAACCCCCAAATCTCCCTTGGATGGGCTGTATTCACTCACTAGGCTTGCTTAGCCATTGCAAACAGGAGCCCTAATTTAACCCCACCAATTTCAGAGTTCACAAACGAAACCTGGTGCAAACCTTTTGATTTCTACCAGACCAAAAATATGGAATCCAGCTCAGAACTGTACTCTTGATACTTCATAGTTGGAAGCAATGATGGAAATACCTGTCTCCTGCCATTTTTCCTGTTAGCCACACATTCTGCCCGACTTGGTAACTACTCTTTTTTTGTTTGTGCCATCTGTTTTACCTGCCCCCTGTCTATCTCTGTTTAACTGCTCCTTTTTGCATCTTTTGTACCTCTTACTGCTCCGTTTGGCATGTTGGTCTCTTCTGTCAGTTTTGCCCACCAATTTGCTCCCCCGATCTTGTTTTCCTGCATTGCCACTCCCACTGGACTTTCCTTCTGTCTCTGTCAGACATTCCTGCTCTTGCTGAGCCGACCCACCGCCCCCTGTGCTCCTCCCACTCTCCAAGCCCCTACTTAATGGAGGCCACAACGCAGCCATGCCACTGTTGCGCCAAAGGCAAGTCCGTCTGTACCCGTCCGCACCATGGCAACGCCCAACGCAAGGAACCCTGGTCCAAACACCTCCTGCACCTACACCAAAAATGAACTCTACCTGTTCAACCCTGGATGGCACCACAAACGCTGCAGTTGAGCTGCACCTCAGTCAACACTGGGCCCCTTTGCCTGCTCGCATTGCCACTCCACTTTCCTCCACACACCCGCTCCTACCACACACACATACACTGCACCCCTCACCGCGTCAGAATACAAGACCTGCACTAGCTTAGCACCACACACCCACCGCTCACCATGACAACAAAACTCACTCACACACCCTGCATCCACTGAAGCAGAACGGGAGGTCGATTATTCGCCTACCAAGCTGCGAAATCCTGGAACAATCTCCCCCTAAGAATAGTGAGGCTTATTCATAAACTGAATTTTGTGGTATGTTTAGTAGTACTACAATAGTACTACTCCCGTTATACAAAAGGCTATTCAGTTACCTACATGAGGAGGCCTCCGTCTCCATATCTCTTTTGTTTTCTGCGCAGAGATCTCTGCATACACACACCTACATTTTAACAGTAACTGTGGGAGGAATGGAACTGGAAAATAGGGAATACTTTCCACTAAATGGGAGGGGTTTAGGGATGCATAAGGAGTGCTTAAGGGAGCATTAGGGAAGGGTTTAGGAAGGTACATGCACCCACCAACAAAGTCGTAAGCCCATTCCTATTCACAAAATGCCCTTGTAATGCTACTGCAGCTAAGAAAGACACAAAACAGTAGTAAATGTCTTCCAGCTCAGTCCAACAAAACACATGGCCAAACACTGGTACTGCAGCACCCACCCATATAAAATAATAGAGACCAGGACTTACTAAAACACCCCACACCAATTAATATTAAAATTAATTACATTTTTTAGACTTTTAAAAGTATATATAATTTAAATGTTACAACATTAAAAGAAATTAATTACTCTAAAAAAAACATTGAATAACCTATTTTTTAATTTATAAACAACTGTCTTTACATTTTAAAAATAATTAGATGAAATTCAATAAATTCTATACATACATTTTCTAACGTTATTACATATTAAATAAATATAAAGAGTTTACTTAAGGGATCTTTCAAAAGTTAATTTTAGTTTAAATGATTATATTTAATTAAAATAAATGTTGAATTTAAAATTAAGTTGCTACAATCTGTTTTTAAAGCCATCCTCCGAGGTGGAGATATTCCTGCGACCTGGAGAGGTGCGGAAATAATCCCGATATTCAAAAAGGGAGACAAGGTGACACCAGCGAATTACAGGCCAATCGGCCTCATAGATGTTTCTCAAAAAGTTTTTAGCAAAATTATTTTAACTCGGATCCAAGAATGGATCGAGGAGAATAATATATTATCCAATCTGCAGGCAGGATTCAGGGATTCCACGAGCACCCTAGACCAGGTATTTAGATTTCTCCTGCTTATAAGGAAAGAAGTGACAATTAGGAGGGGTCACTTGTATGTTGTGCTCGTTGATCTTAAAACGGCTTTTGACTCCATAGACCGTACCTACCTCTGGACTGCCCTTCGAGATTTAGGACTCCCTTTGAACTCACTTAAAATCCTGATTCGTCTGCATCAAGACAATTACGCCAAAGTAAGGTGGAATCTAGATGGTAGTTTATCCAATGACATTCTGGTCTCTAAGGGAGTACGACAGGGCTGTGTTCTTGCCCCAACCCTATTTACCCTGTACATAAACCGGCTTATAGGTGAGCTGTTCGATTGTGGAGGTGACCCGCTGAAATTAGCGGGTAGTCCTGTGCCCTCCTTGCTATTCGCAGACGACACGCTGCTTATATCAAAGACGCCAATGGGGATCCAGAATGTCCTTAATAAATTTGCAAAATCATGTAAGGATAGGGGCTTAGAAATTGCTTAAAAACGAAATATATGGCGTTCAACCCCTACAAATCCATCAAGGGTAAACTGATGTTGGGCACCCAAGTCCTGGAGCAGATCAAGGTATTTGATTACTTGGGAGTCCAAATCAGCGACAGTCTAGCTTGGACACCCCAAATAGAAAAGAGCATCCTAACTCTTCAGCATGTCGACTGTGCAATAGCTGGGAGGGTCAGGGGTTCTGCTTGTCGACCCACTTCTCCAATTCTGGAACTACATACGGCAAAAGGGCTAGGCGCAGCCTTATATGGGGCTGAGCTGTGGGGGCTGGAGAGCCTAAAGCACCTAGAACTTGCTGAAAATAAATTCCTTGGGGCGATCCTTAATCTACCAGTGAACACCCCCCTTATGCCGTTAAGACTTGACCTTGGTCTTAAACCCATTAATTATTTTGCTATTCTCAAGGCACTCTTGTTCTGGGTAAGACTATGGACCAGTAGTACACAGGTCCCGGTAAAGGAGGCTTTGGAAGAGCTTCTAATATTACAAAAACAATCAGGGTGCCTTGCCTGGTTCAATAAAGTCAAGGATTGGTTTACAAAATTGGGGTTGGATTTCATGTGGGAGGACCCAAAGTCCATCACAAAAAAAATGGTTCCCCTGCTCAAAAAAAGGTACTGGGAGCTCGTTGATTCACAATGCACTGATGTTAATGTACATGGCACTTTAACCTCCAGTTTTATGAATGTTAAGGGATGGTTTGCTTTTGAAATATTTATGGATGATATTGAACCCCGCAGGCACGAGCACTTTATATCCAATTTAGGTATGGAGTTCTCCCCCTAAATTTTAGGAAAAGCACTTGGGCAAATGCCTCTGTAATATCTCTGTGCCCGTCCTGTCACTCTTCTCCTGAGACTTTAGAACATTTTGTTTTTTTCTGTTCCTCCTATGCTAATCTCAGGAAAACTTGGATAATTCCTGCCTGTCGTCTGCTTTCTTTCTCACGCCCCTCTGATGCATTACGTATTTTTAGGTCTGATACTACAAGGTGGATCGTATTTACAATCTTGAGATACTTGCTTTATGCATGGTGGACAAGATTAAAAATGATAAAAATTACTCTGAGAAAGACAAATGATGATGTAAGCAACCCGCTCCTAGGGTCACCAGTGGATCCTGGAGCTCAGAATACTTGAACTCTTTTAATCATATATGAAACTTCAGATTTCATAAATTTTTATATTGATGGAGGGATGCCAAACCCTATTTTATGCAAAATCTGATTTTTATGTTGTAATGAATTCTTATATTGGTTGTGATTTTTGCTGATGTAAATGATCATGCGATTGACGAGTAAACTTATATATATAAATTAAGTTGATAGTGCTGTAGCATTTTTTATTTCGGTCTACATTTCAAATAAATACATTAAACTAATACACATAAAAATATTTTTAAATTTTTAAAAAAAAATGTGTTAAACTTTTTAACTTTTCCGTATACTTTACAAAAGAAAGATCTCTGCCTAGTGGCGGAGACCTCTGCCTAGTTTGGAAAGTTACAAGTACTAACTTTACACTGGTTTCAGGGGTTGGAGATGTGTAAGCTTTCACTTTTACTAGCATAAAGTACAAAGTTTAAACTACAAAGTTTAACAGTAAATTTACAACCATAGATTTTCTCATGAATAAGTTTACCATTGTGAATAGCTAGAAGCTCCTTTATTAGAAGTGTGACGATCACCTATGAGACAAATACAGAAGGAGGTGGGAAAAAAGAGAAAATAATATCTAGGTAGTAATATTTACATAAAATGGAAGGGTAGAGGTTAAGCAGGGAGCCTGTGCATGTTATTCCAGTTATAAATATATAAACCTGTGCTTAATCAATTGCAAATTAGATATAATTTTTGTGGATCTTACCAAGATACATAATTACTTGAATAATATGTATTTTGTTAAAACAAGTGCAGTCCAAGTGTATAACATAGCACAAACCTAGGAGACATGTCACGGCTATTTAGTATACAACCCACAACAAAGAGTTAATTAAGCGGTACTTGCACTATGCGTAGAGGTCATTACCGAACTCAGATGTTACTCTTGCTATCAACCTTAGAAGGATAAAAGGCTGCGGACCCGCCGGAATTCAAACCAGTAACCTTTAATTTATACACAGTTCTCTACAATGGATGGACTAGGCCATTGAGCTATCTTACCATGTGAACTATTGATTTTTTTCTTTAGTTTTTGTAAAGTTGTGATTTGATATACTGTCTCAAAATTAGTTGGTCACTTAGGTTTATTATTATTTAAAATATGTTTTATTGACAAGCCTTAGCGTAGAAGTTTGAAACACACAAAGAAATCCTCCTGATGCCAGCTGGTTTGGAAAAAACATGTGGCTTTTGGAGGACATGATGATATCAGTGATGTGGTCCTGCAGATCTAATCTCTGGCCGAACAGATGTCATTCATGATAGTAAATGAGCAATGCACTACAGAGAACATTGTACAAAAACTGTTAAATCCATTACTGCACTTGAGATTAGACAGTCCTCCAGATGTGTCCGAGTATCAGAATCCACCAGAACAACCACATGTTCCAAAGAGATGTCAAAAACGTGTTCATGCCTAGAATAATGGCATGTGGTCAAGTACAACTAACATTTTAATTTAGAGTGAGTAATGCATTGTACCACAGACATCCTTCTAAAATGAATGGAACTGCCTACACACCACAAGTCTAGTAACCCTTCATAGTCCACAATTGATAACATTTAAAATGAAAGAAAAATGAGTATTTGGACTTTTCATAAAACATTGTGTGAGAAGGTGTTGATTAATTAAAAAATAATCACAGACACATTTGTGTTTCTGTCACTGATGTGTAATTATTGCTGGTGCACTGCACTCCTACAAACTGGCACAATTCACTGGAGAATAATTGAGCAGCTCTAAAAATCAGGCATAGTTATTAGTTTATGAATGTATGATGTATGGTCCGAAATGGTCAGAAGGTCAAGATCCATGGGTTATAGAGGGAATGGTTTAAAATCCCAAACAAGTAGGTTAGGAGGCACAAGTTTACTTTGTATTTACTCCCTGCATGGTTAATGTGGTTGCATCATGGCTTGCAGAAAATTATGCTTGAATGGCAAATCCATATTGCAAGCACTGGAAAAGTCAATAGGTGTAGCTTAATAACAGAAAGTATGTGGCTGCTTCTTTTCATGCCATCATTCACCCATACATCCATACACCCAATTACTAATCATCCATATGTACATTCTTCCACATCATGCATTTATTCATCCACCAATTGACTCATTCTTGTATTCACCTACCAGACCTACACAATATGACACACACAAATTCACCAATCAATAGAGAGTCACCTACAGTTATAACTAATACATGTTGTAGTTGCATCTAGTCTGTAGTGGGAGTTAGAGTGCTTCCGGTAGAGTGTGACTGCTACTCTGTGAGGGACATGAATGCCATTGGTAATGTGTGACTGCTAGTCTGTGAGAGGTGTGTGACTGCTTTCAGTGGTGTGAGACTGCTAGTCTGTGATGGGTTTAAGAGTGTGTCAGTAGTGTGTGACTGCTGCTCTTGGTGTGGGAGTGATGTGTGTAGTACCAGCCTCCTAGTCTGTGAGCTTTCTAATAGTGTATTAATGATGCTCTGTGAGGGTTGTGAGCGTGCTTCCTGTAGTGTACAACCACTAGTCTGTGAAGGCTTTAAGAGTGATGTCAGTAGTGTGTGGCTGCTAGCCCATTAGGGCTCTGAGAGTGCAGCTGGTGGTGTATGACTGCTAATCTGTGATGAACATTAGAGTGCTTCGGGTAGTCTGTGTTTGCAATTCATATGGATGTGGGAGTGCTGTTGGCAGTGTGCGACTGTTACTCTATGAGCAGTGTGGGAGTGCTGCAGTAAATGTGAAACTGCTAGTCTGTGAGAAGTTTGCAAGTGTTAATTGTAGTGCAAGACTGCTACTGTGTGAGGGTTTGTGAGCACTGCTGGTAGTATGTAACGGCTGGTCTAAGGAATATGAGTGCTGTTGGTAGTGGAAGACTCATATTCAGTGTGGGTTTTGGGAGTACTATATGTGGTGTGACTGCTAGTCTGCGAGGAGTGTGAAACTGTTGGTAGTCTTGTGCAGCTGCTACCCGAGGAATGTGAGAGTGCTGTCAGTAGTGCAAGACTCCTATCTCTCAAGGATGTGACAGTGCTTAAGGTATGTAGGAAAGTAGGATCTGCTTCTTATGGTTACCCCCACTTTTTGCTTTTTGCACCCACTGTTTTGACTAGTCTGGCTGGGATCCTGCTATTCGGGACCCCAGCCTTTCTCCCTTAAATTGCAACATATGTACTTTGGTACACTCCAGATTGGATACTGGGGTACCCTTATAAGTCCCTAGTATATGGTACCCATGTACCCAGGGCATAGGTACCCCTGAGGCCTCCCATGGGCTAAAGCGTGTATTATGCCACCCATGAGAGGCCATGTAAAATGGAACTCTAGGTCTGCTACAGCAGCCTGTGTAAGTTGGTGATTGCACCACTTACTTTAGATATAGTTTCACTATATCTATATATATCACTACACTTAAAACCTTGTAAGTCACCCCTATAGCAGGCCTTAACAATCCTGAAGGCAGGGTGCTGGGTTTTGCGTGAGAGGGTGCTCCTGCATGAGCAGGGCCCCTCTGCAGTCTTCGGAGACCATTTTCCCGGGCTGTACGTGATACTACCAGACATATAGGTAGAGATGCATTATAACCTAATGGTAAATGCTATCTCGAAAACGACTGCGATGAAGTATATCTGAAAGAAACGCATAGTGATAGATTCCTTACCTTAGAATATCCCCAGGCGTCAGACTGGATCCGGAAAGTTTTTGTCAGCAGTACCCCTGCGCGTCGGTAGGGGTGTCGTGCGGCTCCGCGTCCGTCGTTGGAGTCGTGGTCGCCGAGATGACGTTGCGGGTGCTACTTGGATGCCGCCCACGCACGCTGACGTCAGTTCTTTCTTTTTCCGCGCCAGCAAGCGCAGATCCGAAGAGAGCGGTACCCCTAGTCTTTTTTGACTAAGTTTTTGGAGATCTTTTTCTCACCTTTTTCGAGTCGATACGACTCCTGGTGCAGTTAGGGATGTCCGGGTTTAAGTCCTGCGAGGACTGTCATCGGATGATGTCGGTGATGGACCCGCACCGCATGTGTCTCTTCTGCCTGGGGCGCGACCACAACCCCAAGTCGTGCCCCGACTGCCGGTCCATGGCGCCGAAGTCTTTGCGGGAGCGGTCCCGAAAGCTGCTTGAAGCCCGGCAGTCGGCTCCGCGCCGTGAGAGGTCCCTGTCCAGAGGGAGGTCGAGGGACCGTGCGCGGAGTCATCATCGGCGATCATCGGGATCGAAGTCTTCGCACTCGGGGTCAGGTAAGGCGAAGCACAAGAAGTCGAAGAAACGTCATCGTTCTCCGACTTCCCCTTGCCGGTCGCGTGACGCGGCTGAAGCTACGGGTGGTGCCACCCCCGTGGCTCCAGCGGAGTCCATGGAGTCGCCACCCGACTACCCACCCTTCCCGGGGTCGTCGGCGACTCCGGCCCAGATACAGGACTTCCTGTCGGCCATGGCTCGCCTCTTTGGGCCGTCGGGTCCCGCCGGTGCGCCTTCAGGCCCCGCGGTCCCGCATGGGTGTCCTCGCATTTCCTCGCCGGCGGCTCCGGCGTCACTGTCGGCTCCGGCCCCTGCGCCGCAGGACACCCTTGGATCCAGGCCTGGATCCCGGTCGACCCCGGTTGACCTTGTTACGCCTCCACCGACGTCGACTCCACCGGCACCGATCCTGATGCCGCCCGCTCCTCGGGACGACGTCGACCTCAGATTCAGCCCCGAAGGGGACGCGGCGTCGGTCCAGCGTCGGTCGATGCCGTTCTCGACGCCGTTTGGGGATTTCTATCCCCATGTCCCTACTCCTTATTTTAGGCCTGTTGAACAGCCTGAGGAGCAAGGGGAGGACTGGAAGGGGTCGGACGACCCTCTCGCTGCAGTCTGCGAGTCTGAACAGGACTGGGCTGAGGAATTGGGGGACGCCAGTGGTCTGGATACCTCACCAGACCTTGGCATGCTGTCTCCTCCTACCGTGGCTACGGAGGAGGGAGCCAGTTATGCAGTGGTGTTGCGCAGGGTGGCGGAGGCCCTACACCTCCAGCTCCCTACTGTGGACGTCAGGACTAACCTCCTGACAGAGGTGCTTCAGCCAGCAGCTACTTATGCGGAGCCGCTGCTGCCCTTTAATGAAGCCCTTTCGGACGTTCTTTTGGACACTTGGTCGAGGCCCACCACAGGGGCTCCTGTGGATAGGAACGTGGCCCGACGCCATCGCCCGGCTCCGGGTGACCCCATTTTCCTCTCCCAACATCCCACCCCCGAGAGCTTGGTTGTCCAAGCCTCTGCTTCCCCAACCGCCTTCCCTTCCGCACCACCGGATAGGGAATCCAAGAAGCTGGATCAGTTTGGGAAGAAGATTTTCTCTTCCACCAGCTCTGCGCTGCGGTCCGTGAACACCGCATGCCTCTTGGGCCGTTATTCCCACTGTCTGTGGGATACGGTGGCGAACGTGCTGCCTCAGTGTCCGGAGGAGGCCCGGCCTGCTCTCGCCCAGGCTGTTGCAGAGGGGAGAGACGCAGCCAAGTTCATGATCCGTTGTGGTCTAGACACCGCTGACTCATTGGGCAGATCCATTGCAACGACGGTGGCGGTTCGCCGTCACGCCTGGTTGAGAACCACTGGATTTTCAGGGGATGTCCAAAACACCCTTATGGACACGCCCTTTGATGCCATCGCCTCTTCGGCGACAAAGCGGACAGCGCGTTGGAGCGGTTTAAGGACTCACGGGCTACGGCCAAGTCCTTGGGACTCTCGGCAGTCCGCCCTCCTGCACCTTCCGCTTGTCACTCCTTTCGTGGCACAGGAAGGGGCGGCCCGCAGCGTTCGCAACAGAGCCACAGGCCGGCACAACAATCATCCCAGCGCGGACACGGTTTCCGCCGTGGCGGACAAAGGGGCCAGCGAGCGGGTCAGACCACCACCACCCCCACCACCTCTGCCTCCAAACCTTCCTAGTCTGAACTTTCAGGCCCATCAAATGCCAGTGGGCGGCAGGCTCCGCCATCACCTCCCCCACTGGCGCACCATCACTTCGGACAGGTGGGTTTTAGAGATAGTCCGAAGGGGCTACTCCCTCCCCTTCGAGACTACCCCCCCAGCCATGCCACCTCAATACCACCGCATGTCAGGGGATCACTTGGTGCTTCTTCAGCAGGAAGTTGCGGCCCTCTTGTCCAAGGGGGCCATCGAGCTCGTTCCGGCACACAAAGTAGGTTGTGGTTGTTATTCCCACTACTTAGTGGTGCCCAAGAAGGACAAAGGCCTGCGTCCTATCTTGGACCTCCGGAACGTCAATCGCTTCCTCCGCAAAGAGAAGTTCAAGATGCTCACTCCAGCTCAGGTCTTGTCTGCTCTCGACCCACAAGACTGGATGGTGGCGCTGGACTTGCAGGACGCCTATTTCCACATCCCCGTCCTGCCAGCCCACAGGCATTACCTACGGTTCATGGTAGGCCACGAGCACTTTCAGTTTACCGTGCTCCCCTTTGGCCTTACCAGTGCCCCTCGGGTGTTCACCAAGGTGATGGCGGTGGTCGCAGCTCATCTGCGCAGATCAGGGGTCTCAGTCTTCCCCTATCTCGACGATTGGTTGTTGAAGGCGGGCTCGCCCCAGACAGTCGTCTCCCACCTCCAGACTACGGCCGACCTCCTGCACTTGCTGGGGTTCTCCATCAATGTGCCGAAGTCGCACCTGATTCCCTCCCAGAAGCTCCTCTTTATCGGAGCAGTTCTGGACACAGCGCAGTTTCGGGTCTATCCTCCCGAACAGCGAGTCCGGGACATTCGGGCTCTGATTCCCATCTTTCAGCCCTTGTCCTGGGTTTCGGTCAGACTCTGAGGCTGCTGGGCCTCATGGCCTCCTGCATCCTGCTGGTCAATCATGCCTGGTCAATCATGCCAGGTGGCGTATGCGGGCTCTGCAGTGGGACCTGAAGTTCCAGTGGGCGCAGCATCGGGGAAACCTGTCCGATCACGTCCAGATCTCGGAGGGCACTGCACGAGAATTACAGTGGTGGCTCACGAACCGGCATTGGGTCGACGGCAGATCCCTCTCCCTTTCCCAACCAGAGTTCACAGTGGTGACAGATGCGTCCCTCCTGGGATGGGGCGGCCACATGGGAGAGGCGGAGATCAGAGGCCTCTGGTCTCCGGCGGAGTCCCGGCTCCATATCAACCTTTTGGAGCTGTGGGCGATCAGGCTTGCACTGAAGGCATTCCTTCCCTCTGTCAAGGGGAGAGTAGTGCAGGTGTTCACAGACAACACAACCGCCATGTGGTACTGCAACAAACAAGGCGGGATGGGGTCATGGACCCTCTGTCAGGAGGCTCTGCGTCTCTGGACATGGCTGGAACATCAGGGCATGTCCCTGGTGGTTCAACACCTGGCAGGTTCTCTGAACGCCAGGGCGGATGAACTCAGCCGCAGGTGCATGCTCGATCACGAATGGCGTCTTCACTCGGAGGTGGCGCAAGGTCTCTTTCAGCAGTGGGGAGAGCCTTGGTTAGATCTATTCGCCACCGAAGAGAACGCGCAATGTCATCAGTTCTGCGCGTTGGAATTTCCAAGGCGGCACTCGCTCGGTGACGCTTTTCGTCGCGAGTGGAGTTGCGGTCTGTTGTACGCCTTTCCGCCTATACCACTTCTGCCCAGAGTGCTGAAGAAGATCAGGCGCGACCGGGCTCAAGTCATTCTTGTGGCTACGGACTGGGCTCGAAGAGTATGGTATCCCGAGCTACTCAGTATGAGCATCGATCCCCCGATCCGACTACCTCTTCGGGAGGATCTTCTGTCGCAGCAGCAGGGGACGGTCCTCCACCCGAACCTGTCCAGCCTCCACCTCTTTGCGTGGAGATTGAGCAGCGGCAGTTGATTCCCTTCGACTTGCCTCCTGAAGTTTGTGACGTTATTCTGGCAGCCAGGCGTCCCTCTACTAAGGTGGTATACGCCTGCAGGTGGAACAAATTTGTGGCATGGTGCACAGCAAAGGCTGTGGATCCCCTTTCTGACCCTCTTTCTGAGGTTCTACTGTTCCTTCTTTCTTTGGCCCAGCAGGGCTCTGCTCTGGGCACTATCAAGGGCTACCTTTCTGCTATTTCGGCCTTTCTCAGGCTCCCTGATCAGCCCTCTCTTTTCAAGTCCCCTGTTGTAAATAGGTTTCTTAAAGGCATTACACACCTTTTTCCTCCTATTCCTTTCGTGATGCCTCAGTGGGACTTGAATCTGGTTCTAACGTACTTGATGTGCACTCACTTTGAGCCCCTTCACAACTGTCCTCTTCGTCTTTTGACGTTAAAGACTGCCTTCCTGGTCGCCATCACTTCTGCCAGGCGAGTGAGTGAGCTCCAGGCTCTTTCCTGTAAGCCTCCTTTCCTTTCAGTCCATCCGGACAAGGTTGTGCTCAGGCCCCGTCCTTCCTTTTTGCCAAAAGTGGTTACGGCCTTTCACATTGGGCAGACTATTACCTTGCCCACCTTTTTTCCGCCTCCGCATCCTTCCAGAGAGGAAGAGAGGCTCCACCGTCTGGACCCAAAACGTGCGCTTTCTTTTTATCTCAACCGCACACAGCAGTTCCGGGTGGATGACCAGCTTTTTGTTGGCTACGTTGGCACCAAGAAAGGTCGGGCGGTCCATAAGAGAACCATCTCCCACTGGGTTGTCTTGTGTATCAAAGCCTGTTACTCTTTGGCTAAAAAGAACCTCCGGTGGGGCTGCGTGCTCATTCCACCAGAGCTACTGCAGCCACTACTGCATTGGGACGTGGTGTCCCCCTGCAAGACATATGTCAGGCAGCCACGTGGGCCTCGCTGCACACGTTTACCAAACATTACTGCCTGGACAGCCAAGTCCGGAAAGATGGCTTCTTTGGCCGTTCTCTTCTCCGTGACTTTCTGGTGTGATCTTAGTTCGCAGACCCACCACCGGGGTTGGTATTGCTGGGGTATCTATTCTAAGGTAAGGAATGAACAAGTTACTTACCTTCGGTAACGATATATCTGTAAGAAACATTAGTAGTGATAGATTCCTTACCGCCCCACCCATCCTCCCCGTTCTGCGAACTGATTTCTAGGGTTAAGGTCATCCCTTTCAGGGCCCTAGTTTCAATGCACCAGTGGTCAGTATCTTGCATGGCTCTGCGTTCTTGGCGCGGAAAGTCGTGTACAGAACTGACAGCGCGCGTGGGCGGCATCCAAGTATCGCCCACGACGTCATCTCGGCGACCACGAAGCCAACGACGGACGCGGAGCCGCACGACGCCCCTACCGACGCGCAGGGGTACTGCTGACTAAAACTTTCCGGATCCAGTCTGACGCCTGGGGATATTCTAAGGTGAGGAATCTATCACTACTAATGTTTCTTACAGATATATCGTTACCGAAGGTAAGTAACTTGTTCGTTGTATTTGGTGTCAAACACCTTGGAATCATACCTCCACACCAGTAACTGGTGTGGGAGGTATGATTCCTCCCCTCAGAACCGAGGTTCTGGGGGTACCTAAGTCTACCGGTACCAACTTTCTCGAGCCTTACAGCACAAAATGGATGCTGCCAGCCACAGACACGAGTCTGCCCTCCTGCTGCTGAGCCAAGCTCGAGCAGGGGAAGGCAGCACAATAGGCATCCTATCACAGGGAGGTGTTATCACCTGCCAGACAGGATTTAGTGTATTGGGGTTGGGTGGGTGCACTGTCTCAGTGCCAGAAAGTCTGCACGAGGGGGGCATACTTGGTGTCCCTGTGCATAGTCCAATTCAAACCAGTTCTAGGAGCCATTTGCTCCTGCTCTGGTGCGAAACTGGACAAAGGACATGGGTGTAGCCACCCCTCTGTCCTGTCCCTCCCCTAGGAGGGTCCCTAGAATCTGTCCAACCCTTTCCCGTGGGTATAAAATGGGTTACCTGGCTACAGGACATTAGATTTTACGTGGACAAGATTCTGCAAGAAGTTACCACTACACTTCGACCGTCTGGACACGCTGGACTTCGCTGGACCTCCCTTGGGCTTGACTTAGTCTTCCCTTGCCGTCCCCAGTCTCGCCACTGTCCGTGATCCATACAGGCTCCGTGCAGGACCCTGTGGACCTCCAAGACAACAGAAGAATCTCCCTTGGAGTGAAGGAGTCATTCCCCTGCAAACGCAGGCACCGTAATGCATCTGACCGGTTTGCTGACCCTGAGCTCCTGCAGACTGCAAAGGCTCCAGCAACACAGGAGGTGGGTTTCTGAAGGTCTCCCGAGGTCGAGCTGCCCTCTTACTGAGTTTGAGGCAGATATCCCTCGTGGGGACCGTATAACCCGTACCCCTGTGCACTGCGTCCATTTGCAGCTGCACATGCTTGTTGTCGTGCAACAATTCCGTGCATTGGGCCATTTGTAGCCCTGACTCCAGTGCATCTTTTCTAAGAAGGACTCCGGAATCCTTGCACTCTGTGCCCTGCTAGCTGGTATCCTGTGAAACCGCCTGAGGTCCCTTTGCGACTCCTGTGCCTTCGGCCTGTGGGTCCACTTGAGGGTCAACTTTGCTTTAATTGGGCTCCCCTGGTTGCTCCAGGCCTGCCCTGACTCCCCTTGCTGTGGTGACTCTCCTGGTCCTTGTTGGGCCAGATCGACACCGAAATTGAACATCTACGTTGTTTGCCGCTGCCAAGGCTTGATTGGTGCTCCCGCCAGACACTGTCCCCTCAGCACTCGACATCCTTCGTGGGAGAGCTCGTATCTGTCTCCTGGTTGTCCAAGACATCTCCTGGTCCGCACAGCTGAAGAGTCAAGATCACCGTCAACACACCTGACGCACCCGACATCGGTGGGCATTCGTCTACCGAGCCCCTGGTCACTCCAAAGTGACCCAGACTCTGTCCCCTCTGCTTTCAGGTTCTTCTCGTCTAGAATCCATGTTTGGATTCCACCGGACACTTTTCTTTCTTCCAGCAGCAGCACTTCTTTGTCGACATCCATAGAGAACGACAAGGGTTTCCGACTCCACTTCGCACCTATGCACCCGGCTCCTCTGGGATAGGTAACTCTGGTACAAAGGTATCCACGGGTGGGGTGGCCCTCCAAACTCTTAAGTTCCAAGGGTTGTCTTCGTAATCTGCTGGGAAGGGTCCTTAATCTCTGACATTCCAACCGCGACTTTCCCATTGAATTGTACGGAGCACGCGGTCGTGTTCTCACACTGCACCCGTCCTCTGTGGGGTCCCTACTCACTCACCTTGGGTGGTTCCTTGGGGTCCCAGCGATTCTACACCTTCTAGACTAGGTCTAGTCCCGAGTCATGGTTCTTATACCACTTATTTAGTATATGGTTTGGTCTCCCCCGGGAGCCCACTGTGTATTGTGCTACTTACGTTTGATTCTTTGCAACTGTATTATTTGATTTGTGTTCTATCCTCGTGTAGAGGATACTAGAGAGTGTTATATATAATAAATACATATTTTTATAACTACTGTGTGGTTTCCCTTTCATTTAACCAATACTATAAGGTTGCATTCTGGTAAAACAAGGTGCTTAACATTCCTTCAAGACTTAGCCTGAAGGCTGCTCTCCATAGCTACCACTAGGATAGCTTTCAATAAAGGTTATCTTTGACCTAATCACCATAAGGGTTGTTTGGACTGGTACAAGGTGCCCACTTTCATTAGTGGACAGCATATACCAGGCCAACTTCTCACATTGGTGTGCAGCGGTGGGGATTCAAGCCTGCTTTGTTTTACCAGATAAACTTTTGTATTGATTAACTGAAAAACCACTAGTATCTAGGAACATATAATACTAGCTTAAGATAGTAAGTTCTACTGAACTTGGGGTTGGGCAAGCCATGGGTCTAGCACACCCTTTCTCCAACCTAAGAGAGTTTTAGTTCCCATTAGGTTAGGTAGGTGCCTACACTACACCTCACTTAGTATGGCTTCTACTGGGAATGCCACTGGTGGCATCCTGCCTACTAAATATGATAGCTTTGCATTCACTGAATTAAAAGCTATGTTTGTATCTATGAAGCTGAAGACAGGGAGAAATGCCAACACTCAACGTCTCATAGATGCATTACTGCTAGATGACATTAGGAAGACCCCTGGGTCAGATGACGGCTGAATAGCCAGAAACCGGTCCCAAGATGCTTGTTTCCGGTCCAGGGAAGACATGGCTTGGCAGTTCGGGCTGGACTGTTCCCATGAGGCACAGGGTCAGACTGATTTGCATATGGCCATGTCTGAACTGGGGTGGTGGAGTGAGCTAAAGAATGATGATGAATTAAACCCAGATCAGTTGACTGGGGGTGAGTGTTTGATTTGCTCAAGCGCTCCGTCCATCATCCCCTTTGGTATCGCTTTGTTCGCCCTAAGTTGGCAGGGTATGCCCAGACGTGGGTCCCTTGCTCACTTTGCCACTGGATTCAAGCTAGCCTGGCTGATGACGGCTGAATAGCCAGAAACCGGTCCCAGGATGCTTGTTTCCGGTCCAGGGAAGACATGGCTTGGCAGTTCGGGCTGGACTGTTCCCATGAGGCACAGGGTCAGACTGATTTGCATATGGCCATGTCTGAACTGGGGGGTGGAGTGAGCTAAAGAATGATGATGGATTAAACCCAGATCAGTTGACTGGGGGTGAGTGTTTGATTTGCTCAAGCGCTCCGTCCATCATCCCCTTTGGTATTGCCCTGCGTCAGATGAGCAGGATAGAGTGGGTGGTACAGGGGAAGAAGATAGGTCAGCAGCGGACACCTTCTATGACCTAGAGTCAAACCCTGGACAGGAGGATCAAAATGATCCACCCCTGAACAACTCAGATCCCCAGGAGGAAGAAGAAGAAGAGGGTCAAGAGGACCAGCACTTTAGTCCTCCAGGGAGAGTGCAGAGTTTGCCAAGGAGATCTAGGTCTCCCTCTGCTGAGTCAGATCATTCTAGACATTCTATAGGGACCTCTGTTTCTAACAAGAGGGACAACTCTTATGACAGAGAGTGCCAATTACTAGAGCTTGAGAAAGCTAAGTTTAGGCTCAGTCAACAGCAATTGGCCCTGGATAAAGAGTCCCTAGAAGTCCAGAAGACTAGAAAGAAATTGGGACTAGAGTCCCATGGTGGCAGCTATAGTGTCCCTAGGGTCAGTGAACACACCTTTGATCATAGGAACCTGAGCAAGATTGTCCCTCCCTTCCATGTAGGGGATGACATCCAGAAATGGATAACTGCTTTGAAGAGGGCCTGTAAAGTTCAGAAGGTCCCTCAAGAGCAGTAGGCAGCTATCTTGTGGCTCTCCTTTGCTGACAAAGGTAGAGATAAGCTCCTCACTGTTAGAGAAGAGGATGCTGACAACTATTCAGTCCTGAAGAGTGCTCTCATTTAAGGGTTTGGATTAACCACTGAACAATACAGGATTAAGTTCAGAGACATCCAGAAGACACAGACCCAGGACTGGGTAGACTTTGTTGATTGTGCCATTAAGGCTCTGGAAGGCTGGTTACTTGGTAGCAAGGTGAATGATTTTAAAGGATTGTACAACTTGATTATGAGGGAGCAGATCCTTAATAATTGCCAAAACCAGTTGTTGCATCAATACCTGGTTGACTCTGATCTGACTTCTCCCCAAGAATTGGGAAAGAAGGCAGATAAGTGGGTCAGAACCAGGGTGAAGCAGAAAGCTCAGACCAATGGTGGTGACCAGAAGAAACCAGACTAAGAACTCAGATAAGGGTGGGGACAAAAATAAAGATCAAAAGTCTTCATCAGGGCCCCAAAAACCTGCATCTGGGGGGGAGTCACAATCCAACAAGGGAAAAGGCAAAAGGAAACCTTGGTGTCTCATCTGTAAAGAGAAAACCCATTGGACAAAAGATGCCAATTGTCCAAGGGCCAAGGATTCTACTCCTACCACCACTGCCCCTAAGGCAACTGCTCCCCCTAGCACAGTTTCAAGTGGTGGTACACAGAACAAGGGAATAGTGGGGTTAACCTTGGGCTCTGAGGTGGGTTCTGGCCTAGTCAGAACTCCATCTCAGGCTGTTTTGGTCTGTGAAGGAGGCATGGACATCGCCTCCTTATTTGTTAGTCCCAGTAACCTGGGCAAATACAGACAACAGCCTTTAATAAATGGTAAGGAGGTCATGGCATACAGGGACACAGGTGCAAGTGTCACAATGGTGACAAAAGATCTTGTGCACCCTGACCAGATCATACTTGGTGAGATGTACCAAGTGACCAATGCTAGCAATGTCAGGACAGACCATTCCTTGGCAGTTGTTAATTTCACCTGGGGAGGGGTAACTGGCCCTAAGAAGGTTGTGGTAAGTTCAGACCTCCCTGTGAAATGCTTGTTGGACAATGATTTGGAGACTTCAGCCTGGACTGAAGTGGAACTCAGGACTCATGCAGCAATGTTGGGCATCAAGGCAGATGTGTTTGCTTTGACTAGGTCACAAGCCAAACAGAGAGCCACGTTGCAGGCCCTGGATCCTGAAAAGATAGACCAGGTGCCTTCCAAGAAGAGGAGCAGGAGGGGTAAGGCTGAGTCTTCCCCCCCAGGCCCAGAGTGAGGGTCAGTCTTTTGAGGAAGATGACTCCAGTCCTACAGAAGGAACTGTCTCAGATGAACTTGAACCTGATCAGGTTGAGTTTTTGGGGACAGGGGGACCTTCTAAGGCAGATCTGAGCCAGGAGCAGCAAACCTGCCCCTCTCTTGAACCCCTCAGACAGCAAGCTGCTGCTGAGGCTGCAGGGAATGTCAGTGGGTCCCACAGGATCTATTGGGATGAGGGACTTCTATATTCAGATGGTAGAGACCCCAAGCCTGGTGCCACCAGGAGGTTGGTTATACCTCTGAAGATTAGGGGCTTCCTACTCACCCTAGCGCACATCACATTCCCCTAGCAGGACACTTAGGCCAAAGCAAGACATGGGACAGACTTGTCCCTCACTTTCACTGGCCTCATATGTCAGAGGACACAAAGGAGTTTTGTCGCTCCTGTATCACCTGCCAAGCCAGTGGTAAGGCAGGTGGTACTACAAAGGCCCCCCTGATACTACTACCTGTGGTGGGGGTTCCCTTTGAGAGGGTTGGGATTGACATAATTGGTCCCATGAACCCTCCAACAGCATCTGGACATTCTTACATCCTGGTGGTGGTGGACCATGCTACCAGGTATCCAGAAGCTATTCCTCTTAGGACCACCACAGCACCTGTGGTGGCAAGGGCCCTCCTGGGGATTTTCTCCAGGGTGGGTTTTCCCTAAGGAGGTCTTAACAGACAGAGGTACAAACTTTATGTCTAGTTACATAACTGCAATGTGGAAAGAGTGTGGTGTCAACTACAAGTTTACCACACCCTATCATCCTCATTGCAATGGGTTGGTTGAAAGGTTCAACAAAACCCTAAAGAGCATGATGATGGGGCTCCCAGAAAAGCTGAGGCGAAAATGGGATGTTCTGTTGCCCTGCCTTCTCTATGCCTACAGAGAGGTGCCACAGAAGGGGGTTGGCTACAGCCCTTTTGAACTTTTGTTTGGTCACCGACTTAGGGGTCCACTGTGTTTAGTGAAGGAGGGATGGGAGTTACCTCTCAAACATCCTAAACAGGATATTGTGGACTATGTACTTGGTCTCCGCTCCAGGATGGCTGAGTATATGAAGAAGGCATCCAAAAACCTTGAGGCTAGTCAGGAATTGCAAAAGGCCTGGCATGACCAAAAGGCTGTCTTGATTGTTTACCAGCCAGGACAGAAGGTGTGGGTGCTGGAGCCTGTGGCCCCAGCAGCTCTCCAAGACAGGCGGAGTGGACCCCACACCATACTTGAGCAAAAGGGAGAGGTCACTTACTTGGTGGACCTTGGAACTCCCAGGAGCCCCCACAGGGTGCTCCATGTGAACAGGCTCAAGCCTTATGTTGAAAGGGCAGACATGGGCTTGCTCATGGCTACTGATGAGGGACAGGAGGAAGAGAGTGACCCTCTCCCTGACCTCCTCTCACAGAACCCTGATGATGGCTCAGTAGACGGTGTAGCTTTGGCAAGCAGCCTCACTGAGCAGCAACAGTCTGATTGCAGGAAGGTCCTCAATAAGTTTAGGCAAATGTTCTCACTGACTCCAAGTCAGACCACCTGGTGTACCCATGAAGTGGACACAGGTGAAAACCTACCTGTAAAGAACAAAATTTACAGGCAACCTGACCATGTCAGGGATAGCACTAGGACTGAGGTCCAAAAGATGCTGGAATTGGGAGTCATTGAGCCCTCAACTTGTCCTTGGGCTAGTCCAGTGGTCTTGGTACCTAAACCTCACACCTAGGATGGTAAGAGAGAGATGAGGTTTTGTGTTGACTACAGAGGACTCAATGCAGTCACTAGGACTGATGCTCATCCTATTCCAAGGGCAGATGAACTCATAGATACTTTGGCCTCAGCCAAGTTTTTGAGTACTTTCGACCTTACAGCTGGCTACTGGCAAATCAGACTAGCTGAGGATGCCAAGCCAAAAACAGCATTCTAAACCCCCAGTGGGCACTACCAATTTGTGGTGATGCCTTTTGGCTTGAAGAATGCACCTGCCACATTTCAAAGGTTGGTGAACACAGTTCTCACAGGCCTGGAAGAATATAGTGCAGCTTATCTAGATGATATTGCTGTCTTTAGTTCCACCTGGGAGGATCATCTGGTCCACCTGAGAAATGTTTTGGAGGCCTTGCAAAAGGCAGGCCTCACTATCAAGGCTACTAAGTGCCAGATAGGGCACAGTCAGGTTGTATACCTGGGCCACCTTGTGGGTGGAGGCCAGGTTCACCCATTGCAGGGCAAAATCCATACCATCATAGAATGGGTTGCTCCAACTACCCAGACTCAGGTCAGAGCTTTCTTGGGCCTGACTGGGTACTACAGAAGATTTGTAAAGGGTTATGGGTCCATAGTGACTCCCTTGAATGATCTTACATCAAAGAGAATGCCCAAGAAAGTTTGGTGGACAGTTAGCTATCAAAAGGCATTTGATGACCTCAAGCAGGCCATGTGCACTGCTCCCATTCTGCAAAGTACTGACTATTCCAAACAATTCATTGTTCAAACTGATGCATCTGAGTTGGGGGTAGGGGCTGTGTTATCACAATTGAATGCATAGGGTCAGGATCAGCCAGTAGCTTTTATTAGGGCTGACCCCCAGAGAGAAACGTTGGTCAGCTATTGAGAGGGAAGCCTTTGCTGTGGTTTGGGCTCTGAAGAAGTTGAGGCCATACTTGTTTGGAACTCACTTCATTGTTCAGACTGACCACAAGCCCCTCTTGTGGCTAAAACAGATGAAGGGTGAAAACCCCAAACTTTTGAGGTGGTCCATTTCCCTACAGGAGATGGACTATACAGTGGAACATAGACCTGGGAGTAACCATGCCAATGCAGATGGACTCTCCAGATATTTCCACTTAGAACATGAAGACTCAACTGGGCAAGGTTAGTCTCATCTCCTTTCGTTTGGGGGGGTTGTGTAGGAAAGTAGGATCTGCTTCTTATGGTTACCCCCACTTTTTGCACCCACTGTTTTGACTAGTCTGGCTGGGATCCTGCTATTCAGGACCCCATCCTGTCTGCTTTCTCCCTTAAATTGCAACATATGTACTTTGGTACACTCCAGATTGGATACTGGGGTACCCTTATAAGTCCCTAGTATATGGTACCCATGTACCCAGGGCATAGGTACCCCAGAGGCCCCCCATGGGCTGAAGCATGTATTATGCCACCCATTAGAGGCCATGCAAAATGGAACTCTAGGTCTGCTACAGCAGCCTGTGTAAGTTGGTGATTGCACCACTTACTTTAGATATAGGTTCACTATATCTATATGTATCACTACACTTAAAACCTTGTAAGTCACCCCTATAGCAGGCCTTAACAATCCTGAAGGCAGGGTGCTGGGTTTCACGTGAGAGGGTGCTCCTGCATGAGCAGGGCCCCTCTGCAGTCTTCGGAGACCATTCTCCCGGGCTGTACGTGATACTACCAGACATATAGGTAGAGATGCATTATAACCTCGCGGTAAATGCTATCTCGTAAACTACTGCAACAAAGTATGTTGTGTTTGGTGTCAAACACCTTGGAATCATACCTCCACACCAGTAACTGGTGTGGGAGGTATGATTCCTCCCCTCAGAACCGAGGTTCTGGGGGTACCTAAGTCTACCGGTACCAACTTTCTCGAGCCTTACAGCACAAAATTGATGCTGCCAACCACAGACACGAGTCTGCCCTCCTGCTGCTGAGCCAAGCTCGAGCAGGGGAAGGCAGCGCAATAGGCATCCTGTCACAGGGAGGTGTTATCACCTTCCAGACAGGATTTAGTGTATTGGGGCTGGGTGGGTGCACTGTCTCAGTGCCAGAAAGTCTGCACGAGGGGCACACTTGGTGTCCCTGTGCATAGTCCAGTTCAAACCAGTTCTAGGAGCCATTTGCTCCTGCTCTGGCGCATAACTGGACAAAGGACATGGGTGTAGCCACCCCTCTGTCCTGTCCCTCCCCTAGGAGGGTCCCTAGAATCTGTCCAACCCTTTCCCATGGATATAAAATGGGTTACCTGGCTACAGGACATTAGATTTTACGTGGACAAGATTCTGCAAGAAGATACCACTACACTTCGACCGTCTGGACACGCTGGACTTCGCTGGACCTCCCTTGGGCTCGACTTTGTCTTCCCTTGCCGTCCCCAGTCTCTCCACCGTGATCCATACAGGCTCTGTGCAGGACCCTGTGGACCTCCAAGACAACAGAAGAATCTCCCTTGGAGAGAAGGAGTCACTCCCCTGCAAATGCAGGCACCGTAACGCATCTGACCGGTTTGCTGACCCTGAGCTCCTGCGGACTCCGAAGGCTCCAGCAACACAGGAGGTGAGTTTCTGAAGGTCTCCCAGGTCGAGCTGCCCTCTTACCGAGTTTGGATTCCACCGGGCACTTTTCTTTCTTCCAGCAGCAGCATTTCTTTGTTGACATCCATAGAGAACGACGAGGGTTTCCGACGCCACTTCGCACCTATGCACCCGGCTTCTCTGGATAGGTAACTCTGGTACAAAGGTATCCACGGGTGGGGTGGCCCTCCAAACACTTAAGTTCCAAGGGTTGTCTTCGTAATCTGCTGGGAAGGGTCCTTAATCTCTGACTTTCCAACCGCGACTTTCCCATTGAATTGTACGCAGCACGCGGTCGTGTTCTCACACTGCACCCGTCCTCCGTGGGGTCCCTACTCACTCACCTTGGGTGGTTCCTTGGGGTCCCAGCGATTCTACACCTTCTAGACTAGGTCTAGTCCCGAGTCATGGTTCTTATACCACTTATTTAGTATATGGTTTGGTCTCCCCCGGGAGCCCACTGTGTATTGTGCTACTTACGTTTGATTCTTTGCAACTGTATTGTTTGATTTGTGTTCTATCCTCATGTAGAGAATACTAGAGAGTGTTATATATAACAAATACATATTTTTATAACTACTGTGTGGTTTCCTTTTATTTAACCAATACAATAAGGTTGTATTCTGGTAAAACAAGGTGCTTAACATTCCTTCAAGACTTAGCCTGAAGGCTGCTCTCCATAGCTACCACTAGGATAGCTTTCAATAAAGGTTATCTTTGACCTAATCACCATAAGGGTTGTTTGGACTGGTACAAGGTGCCCACTTTCATTAGTGGACAGCATATACCAGGCCAACTTCTGACAGGGTAGTGTTATACTGTTGCTCTGTTTGGGGTTTGAAATTGCTATTGGTCAAGTGTGGCTGCTAGGTGTTTGAGAGGTTTGATACTGCTGTCAGTAGTGTGAAACTGGTACTCTGTGAGGGTTGTGACAATGCTGCTGGTATTGTCAAACTGATAGTCCATGGAGGTCTGAGTGCTGCCAGAAGGATGCGATTGCTTCTCTATAAGGCGTATGAGAGTGCAATAGTAATGTGTGACTGCTAGTTCATGAGGGGTGTGAGATTGGCGTTAATAGTGTGTGACTGCTACTCTATGAGGGGTATCATACTGCTTCCTGTATTGTGTGACTGCTAGTCTGTAATACACCAGAGTGCTATCTGTATTGTTACTGGTAATTTGTGAGGGGTGTGAGACTATTAGACTTGGATATGTGTGAGAGAGCTCCTGGTAGTGTGTGTGACTTCTGCTCTGAGGGGTTTGATAATGCTTTCTGTTATGTGACCCTCCTAGTCTCTGAGAGCAGTGGTGGCTCCTCCGCTAAGGCGGAGGAGCGTCGCCCCACTACTCAAAAGAAAAACTAAAATGATAATAACGTATTGTTATTATCATTTTAGTTTTCAGTGACTCTCGGGCGTGGTGGGGCTGACCAGAGCAGGGAGAGGAGTGGTTTGTACTCCTTAAGTACGAAGGACTGCTTGGCCGCCCTCTTTGGCAGGCCAAACAGTCCTGTGCACATTGCATCTTTTCCACCAGGCTACATTACACAGACTGGTGAGGAACATGCAAAGGTTTCCTGTCCCCGTCTGAGCGCTGAACTACAGTGCTCAGACCAATCACAACGCTGCATTGCAGCGTTGTGATTGGCTCAGGGGAACCTGGGAGCCTAGGTGCTTCCTCCTTCTTCCTGCTGCCTGACCGGAGGAGAGGCGGCGGACGGCTGTCACAGGTAAGTGTATTTTTTTACTTCCTCCCAGCTCTCCCCTCATCACCACTCGGGTCCAGTAGCAGCTGCTACTGTCTGAGAGGTGTAAGAGTGCTTCAGGTACTGTGTGATAGCTGTTCTGCGAAGGGTGTGGGTGCTTACTGTAGCATCTGACTGCTAGTGTATGATTGATGTGACGCTGCTGCAGTAGTGTGAGACAGCTAGAGTATGAGGAATGTGAGTTCTATTGGTCACAAATGCAAAAACACAACGCAAAATATATAACTGTGGAAATCAACTAGTTGGAGTCAATACACTAACGTGGAGTCGAAAAAACTAGTGAATGAGAAAAGTAAGTAATGGGTTACAAACAGCAGAAAGAGTGGAACTACACATCACATTCTCCTTTCCCCACCCAAGCAGTAAATAGGGCTTGGCAGCCCCTTAATTTCAGTCCTTCAGATGGCTAGCGAATTCTGGATGCCATTCCAGTGTACCTCCTGATGGAATTGAATTCACAAGAGGGATGAGGGGTCTCTTTTGGAGAAGATATCTCTGTAGCCCCTTTTCTTGAGATCGAAGGAGCCCCTGGGGCCTTCTCACATCCGTTTTAGGCTCATGTACAACTGCAAAAGTGTACCACCCACACACCCAAGAGTAATCTAGTAAAAGGATGGTCTTTTTTTGGGTGGTATGTAACTGTCATTCACTAGGTTCAGAGTTGACAATTAGCTAAATGGTTTAAGTGCTTTCTGCTGACATCTGCTGTAACTTCGACATCATGAGTATGTCTTCTGGAAAAGCCAAATCATCCTTTCAGTCTCTTGAGAATAATAATATTGAGTGGAAAACAGTGCTATGAAGCACTGTATACAAGTCAACCTGTTATTATTT
Organism: Calotriton arnoldi; assembly: GCA_963921515.1. Classification (NCBI taxonomy): domain Eukaryota; kingdom Metazoa; phylum Chordata; class Amphibia; order Caudata; family Salamandridae; genus Calotriton; species Calotriton arnoldi. The sequence continues at coordinate 1,034,047 of CAWUFW010004405.1, read as the reverse complement.
TTATGCAAACTGAGTATTTGTAGTGAGTGGTGAAATTCTTTAGACTGCATTTGAATTGGGCAAGCCGCCATACAAATGAAGCATGCCATGGTAGGCCATGTACGAACGTTGACAGCTTGTATGTTCTGTGTTCTGAGAATGGGGACGATCTTGTCTCCAAAATAAACCAGCCCACACTATTTAGCCTATGTAGGGAGCTAATAGCCCTGCCAACTGCTGGGTACTAACTACTCCCTCATTGCTTGGAGGGGATATTCCCCAACTTCATTTTGTAGTATGTTTAGTAATACTACTTTAGTACTACTCGCATACTACAAAATGTTATTCACTAACCAACTTGCAGAGGTCTCCACCTCTTCCTTTCCTATATTTCTTGTGCGGAGGTCGTGTCCTGACTGCAGAGATCTTCACACATGTACACCTATGTTTTAGTAGTAAATAAGAGGGACATGGAGAGTGGTTGCAAAATTATAAATACTACAAAATGGAAGAGGTTAAGGGAGGATTTTAGGGAGGGTTAAAGAGGGTTAAGGGAGGTACATGCACCCACCCAAGCAAGGGAAAGCCTGTTGCTATTTACAATCTACACTTCTATAGTTACTACAGTCAAACATGATCCAAAATAGCGAAAAAATGAACTCCAGCTCAGACCTGGATTATGTTCAGCACCACACATGGCCAAAACTGGTACCGCAACAGCCTACCATAAAAAAATAATGAAGACATGGTCTTAATTTAGAGCCCCATAGGTAATACTATTAAAGAAATTAATTTATTTTGATTTAAAAATAATAATATATATAAAAATGTAATGTTAAGTCATATATATACATATATATGCTATAGTTGTGTATGTATGTGTACATATGTATATACATATATATAGACATACATACATACATACATGTATATACATACATACTATATATGTGTGTTTGAAAAATCTTTACTTTTTAAAAATAAATTATATGCATACCTTTTAGTAATTTTTAATACATAATAAATGAATATCAACATTTTACTTTAGATGGGTAATATATTTCTCATTTGCCATATTTAAGTTAATCAAAATGTAATTCAAAATTGAATTAATAGTGCTGTTTTGTATTTTTAATTAGTCCTACATTTAAAAAAATACAACTAATTTACAATAATATGTAACAGAAAAATATTTTAAATATTTTTAAAGCTTATTAAACTTTAGTTTACCATAGGGAAATCTCTGCCCGAGAGTGTAGACCTCTGCTCTCCTCTTCCTACATGTGAAAAGTTACCAAAAGTAAATCCACAGTCCTAAATTTAGGTCCACCCTCTGAATCCACGGAGTAGGGACATGTTATTGTGTGGGGACCTGTTGCAAAACATTGTAGCAACTTCACACTCGGAAATGGTGACTAGCAGAGAGTTGGAAAATGACTACAAAGTGTAAGAGTACATTTACACATGTAGATTTACTTACATGTAAATTTACCTTTGTGTATAGACTTCATATAGTGGACATGGTCGTAGCCCACCATAACTCATTTATTAACCACGACCTACATCTTTCTCTTGATATAAAATAAAAATGCTTTTAAATTAGATTTCACACTGTTAATGAGGCTTGGTTGAATGGATGTATTCATCTCTTTTGTTTGCGACAATTCTTTTTTTATGGAAATAACAATTGGCTAAACTGAAAAGAGTAGAGGGAAAAAGTACATCTAATTATCATGGACATTATGCTGTATGGTGTGCAAGAAGAATAAAAGTATCTGGTCAAAATGAAAGCTTCTCAAATTGCTAAAAACTAAAACAGCTTTGTTTTATAGGTAGGAGGTAGGGAGGGGGCTAAAAGGGGATCATTAGTCTGAATAAAATAGGAATCATATAATAAACATCAATAAGATTGATAACATACATGGACACACAAAACAAAAGGGAGAAAGGCCATTCAGCAAGTATGTAAAGTATGGTTTGAACAGTTCAATAAAAGGGGAATAGGCATCACATCATATATGTTTTGCTCCTGTAGAAAACTCTGCCTTGTTCACATATCTAGCCAGGGATCTGTGAAGGCGATGGGAGAATAAGATCTGTGGGACAGTCACCATATTGTACAGAGACTATCAAAACCATTCTACGTTTTGGGATCAGTGTACATGCTGCTTGATCACCAATCTTCATCTACCCTTCTGAGAAAAGGACCCCAGGTCTTTTCCAATACAGGAAGTTTGTCATTTCCTTTATTTAAAAAAATCTTCTTGTTATTAACCTAACCTGGCTAATTCTGCCAGCCATTGTTCCTTAGTGAGCGGGATCACTTACCACCAGTGACGCAGATTACAGATTTTGGCTGCAGCCAATGAAGTTGCTAACAGTGCTTACTTTGAGCCGAAGCTTTCCGGTGCTGAGCACCTGCACTTAATTGCTTTCCGGTGCTTGGCACCGGCACCTAATTGTCAACACCACGCTTAGGGCAGTCTGCCACAAGGTGGCGTTGCTCATGTAATTTAGAGATGAGCAGTATAACCGTTGTTTAGGAAAACAATTAACATTAAAAAATACCAATACCTGCCTCCCCAGCCATTCCTTTAGCTTTGGGGACCTGGAATAATCTGAACTGTCGCATTTACATGCGAGAGAGATGGTTAGTAGTTGTTTTGGCAGTGATGACAAGGGCGATGGGTGGTGCAAGTTGCAGTGGCCTCCTGGTCAGAGCCCTGGCACTTAATATTTTACAAATTAAGCACTGGTTGCTAACAATCTATGTGAGTGAGGGAATAATTCCATGAAGTCCGCGACCTGGATTGATGGAGTGATCTGAAAGGAGTGCACACATTAAAATTTCCAGTCTCACAGCTTGACAGTATTGGTGTAACTTATCGCAATGCCATGAGATATGGGGGGTATCACAATGTTGCAAGTTGCATCTCCAACATTCATCATTGGGTATAAGTCCATCTTTGTGGAGACCAGTAGAATAAATGCAGAGTGGTGAAGTATGAAAACTTCATTCTGGCTTCACAAAGTACTCTATCATGTGTGTCCATCAGTTCGTCCCCACTAGACTTCTAAATAAACTTTAGTAAGAATGATCTGTCAGCAATTTCCAGTGAAATGCTCTTTAGGCTTAAAGTGAATTGAATTTACGATGAGGCTATGTATTACTGAAAAATAGGCACCTCATTTGCAGAATGCAGTGAGGTATTGTAGGAGAGGTGAGCTGGGTAGATCAAAAGGCGATGTGCTGATACGGCTCCAAGGCATTTTGCTTAATTGTCTTAGGTGGTGCTCCGCCAAACCATAGTCACATAAACCCTGAAACCCTCATTGGATAGTAGTTGATCTAGTTTCAGGATGTCTCTTCTCACCCACTCCATCCCTACAAGAGATTTTTTTATTGATTAGCAGTCCATCATGCACCTACCCTATATTGGTGCTGCTTTATCAATAAATGGATTGTTTTTTAGGAATTTGTGACAGGGTTTCCACATAGTTAACATACAGTCTATAATTAGTTTAGAGTCCAATAATGTCCTTGGGAACTGCCTATAGACTGGCGACATTGATTCTGACATTGCAGTAGTCGTCTCTCGATGTGACCCATAGAAACTTATGCAACTATTTGGGTAGGCAGCAGGCCAATTGGGGGACATTCTGGGCCTCATTATGATGTCGGTTGGAAAGCCTCCGACCGACAGTCCGATTCCCCTAGACCATGTCGGAACCCATCCGCCCGACTCGGTCGGAAACAAATCCGACTGACCGATTACGATGCTCGCGGTCGGAAGGGGAACGGTTCGGTCATTCCGAATCGGTTCTGACCAGCATTCGACGAATCCGAGTCGGTCGGAGCCGATTCGTACAGCTCAACGCACAGCATTTCCGACCGTCCTAATATGTCAGATTCCAACAGCCTTTCTGACTCTGTCTGTCCAACACAAAAAGGCTGTCGGAAACTAACTGTGGGAGCCCCTAGCAGGCCTCCCTTCATCTTGAGTCCTCCGGTTTGGAGTCTAGGGGGTACCCAAGGACCCCCCTGTAAAACCATGCACAGTGTGGCAGGCACCATGGGTTGCCCGCGACAGGGTGCAAGGTTTTCCGCAGACACCCATTTTCCCCATAGGAGCCTGTATTGTCGGTCGGAACACAGGCTCCCATTGAAGTCAATGGGAAGCCTTCCGAACGGTGTTCGGAAGCATCATAATCGGTCGGGCGGAACCGCCGACCGCGAGTCGGTCGGAACCGAATCCAACAAGGAGTTGGGTGGTTTAGGTTCCGACCGACATTGTAATGAGGCCCTATGTGTGTAGTAGTATATTTTCGAATAAGGAAGTTGCATGAAATATGTGCCCATAATACCCCTGGTTTCAGCCTGGGTTTGGCCCCATCCCAAATAAAGCATCTGAATAAATTGGATCAATGTGTTGTGTTTTATTAAGAGTTGAAGCATACTGAAAACATAATTATAGTGGGGTGCTACTGTAGTTTTCGCCATTTGTATTTTACCCCTCATTGACAAATTGATCTGGGGCCATCGTAAAAAGTCGTCTGTCATATAGTATACTATAAATTCATATTTTTCATTCCTCTATTTACCAGAATTCCCAGATATGTTAAGCCCTTGGGAATTTGCTTCAAGTGCTAGCCATGTTGTATTTTATTTTGGAGTGAGTAAAGTATTTAGCCACCAAATCCATAAAGAGAGTGTCCCTGATGCTTAAGGGCGTACACCACATCCATGGGGGTGATGGTCCTCCTCTTGGTGTGCTTGATGTAGGTGACAGCGTAGCATATCACATTCTCTAGAAAAACCTAGAGCGCACTGTGGGGGTGGGGTAGTCGAAGATGAGGCCAGAGACGCTGTTGACTCCATGGCACACTAGGCAGCGAATTGCAGGCTTGGTGATGCCCTGTATGTAGTCCCAAAGCAGCTTCCTGTGCCTCTTGACGCCTGCTTTACTTAAACCTTTTCCTTTTTTGCCACGACCAGACATAGTCTTCTCTCACGCAGAACAAAGATGAGATAAGAATGCATGCTGGTTTTAGTCATGCATCTGATCATGGGGAGTGCTTCACACTTTTCCCGTTTATTTTATACCCATTAATATGTGATCAGGATATAGGAATGCTTTTATCCGACCCGCCTGTGTGCCTATACCAACAATATTTCCTGAAGTACATATGGCAAACTCTTATCAGGTGGGGTCTGTGATCTGGTCTTTTTGTTGTTGTGTCTGGATCAGGGGCACTATCTGAATTTCAAGTGGTTCGTAAAAGTATATTCTTGTGAGGCACGGCATGAGAATGATTAAGAATCCTAGCATACTATCCTTTTCAGCTTTTACGTGTATTCTATGTAAAAATATATTATTTTGTCTGGGTCTGTCTTCTAGGGCCATAACTTTCCTTGTATCAATGTGTCTATTCTGCATTCAGTATCAGATATTCGATTTTCCAGTACATCCAATCTGTTGTTAAAAGAAGATATGTCTGTGCAAACGGAATGTGTCTCTGCAGAAAAATCAGCGACTATGGCATAAAATGTAGCAGTGGATTGACCAATGATCAGTATGACACTGCTGGAGCCTTAGGTCTAGAAGCTGTTTTTGTCCCCTGACAAGGGTGTCTGTGTTGCAGGGATAATTGATTATGTTCAGGAAGGGACACCTTCCTGAACATAAACAATCTTGAAAGGTGATTTGCTTTTCCTATGTGTGCTGCAGAATGCAACACACATAGAAAGAAAACAAACGAGGAGAAATAAAAGTATTTCTCCTTGTTGCACCAATCCAGTGCCTGCTATCCAGTGGCGTTAGGTTTTGGCACCGCATCAGATTTACAGATCCTTGTAAATCTAGGACCCCGTCGAAAAGCAATAGGTGTTGTGGTGGAACTTCCACAGCAACACCCAATGCACGCCCCTTTCACGCAGATACCTGTGAAAGAGGATGATATTTACAAAGCGGCGTTAAGCCACACAAAGTGGCTTAACGCCGCTTTGTAAATAGAGATAAGGGCATTGCACCACTGGAAAGTCGGAAAAAGAGAAGTTCCGGTGGCGCAATGCCCTTGTAAATATGCCCCACGGTGTTTCTCTTGAAAATAGGTTGACACTGTACAAAAGATGGATCATTTCTATCATCTTGCACTGTTTTATCCGTTGTCCAAATTTCCAGATGATTAGAGTTGTTTTATGATAGGCATAAAGGTACCGTCTAGTAGGCCATGCTAAATTTTTCCACAGCCCACTTTATCGAACTTTACATTTTCATGTTAAAATGTACGACTCGGGTAGACTATGTGAGACACATCTTTCAAGGTTAACAGGAATATATGTTTGGGTGGAAATTGGTTCATTGAAGGTACTTAGTATGTGGATTTTTCATAGGCACTGAAAGAACTTCATAGGAAGATACAGTCTTTGGTATAAGAGTTAATGATACATTACAAATAATAATATAGAATAAACTATTGTTATTATGTATCCAAGGTAGCCATCAGAAGGGCAAGCCAGAGTAACCTAGGGAATAGTTTACAGCTGTTTCTTTTGCACCATTAACCCAGGTAAATTTACTACATGATAAAGAAATTCGGTATTGTGAATTTAATTGCAATTTCAATGTCATTTATTGACAACTTGCTTGTCCACATGAAGTCTATAATAAGGTCTCTTCTTTATATAAGAGATTATCATTCAGACATGTGCACAGTCAGACCATAAAATTACACAAATGCTCAGGGCGTGTCCATAGAAAACTGATATGTTTGTGAAATCTCTGTAGAGGGTAAAAATACTAAAGAATATTATGTGACAATCAACAATTACGAATTCAAGATTTTCCATATATAAGGGGTACACTTAATGGGGCTATTGACTTAAGTAAATCTTCTAGTAAATTTACTCTTACACTTTTGAGTAACATTACAACTATTGCTGTTCTCCATTTGCAGTGTAAAGATATTTAAAAGTGTAGACTTACAAGTCTCCATCTCCTGAAATAGGGAGTCGAGTTAGTAAAAATCGTCAAATACGACTGTAAAGTTTCTACTGGTAGCATTTGACGTCCCACAAAAATCTCCCTATGGTAAGTTAAAATGCAAATTCTAAATGTTTACTAAACTTCTAGAAAAATTAGGAAAAATATTGCTATGCCAAATATTTTTGTTAATTAATTTATACATTTACTTAAAATGTAGAACCGAATAAAAAGTCACTTCAGTAATAACTTAATTTTAAATGAAAAGATAATTATTTTAGTATAATACTGAAGTTTAAATGAAACAAATTCCACCTAAAGTAAAAAAATTATATTTCTTATGTCATAAAATTATCAAAAGTAATGTATACATTAATTAAAATGAATTTAATTAATTTAAAAATATTAATGTTACATAAAATGTAACATTTTAAAAAGGCTAATAAATTATTTTAAAATAAAATAATAATGATATTGTTTTATTTATAGAAAATGTTTAGTATCTATGTGGTTTTATGTTACACTTATCCCTCAATTATTTTGTATGTGAGGGTGTTACAGTACCAGTGGTTGGCCATGTGTGTTACTGGACTTATTCTAGCTCTGAGGGGGAGTATATTTACAACTGTTTGGAGTTCTTTTTGGTTGTAGTGGCTCTAGATCAACAGTTTGTGACTAGCAATGGACTTGCTTTTTTGTGGGAGGCTGCATGTCCCTAATTAAATGCCTCCTTAGCCCTCCCTAAACCCTTCTTTACTCCTCCCATACGCCTCCCATTTAGTAGTAAGTAGTCCCCTTTTCCAGCCACATCACTCTGTTCCTCCCACACTTACTACTAACCTGTAGGTGTACATATGTAGGCACCTGCACAGTAGAAGGGAGATCTCTGCACAGTTTAGATAGGCGAGGCAGAAGTGGAGATCTCCACTTGTAGGTCTGAAAATAGCAATTTGTAGAATGTTAGTAGTATTATTACCAAGCATGCTACAAAATGCAGTGTGTGAATAGTCCCTGTTGAATTTTGTTAACAGTGGTAGCATGTGGGCATTTCATGCCTTTCGATAGAGAGGGGTCCCAGTTACTTTGGAGGGAGCCCTTCACCATTATGGAGAGAGCTTAGAGCATGCAGTGTCTCCTAAATGCAGACTAGAAACATTCACCTTATACCTTGCTCCCACCCCTGGTGCTTACATTGTCCCTGCATGTTTATCCCATTGTTTGGAGAATTCATTTGTTTTAAAGTTATACTAAATCTTTTTAATGGCATTTGCACAGCTCATGCCAGACACTAGAATGAGGCCCAGATATATTCGGGGGCCCAAGCATTGATTCTAAATGGGCCCCTCTTTACTTCAGCCAGCCTTGCTTGTTAACAATTGAGAGTAAGAGCAAAACATGCCTTGCCCAACTCGCACATCATTTAGTCTCAGCATGTGGAATCTATAAAATGAGTTGTAATATTTCTCAGAGCGTAAAAATATCCAAGAAACTATCTGAAATGTTATTTTACAGGTAATAAGAGTTACATTTACCTGTTGCATGGGTGTGTTTTGGAACAAGCCCTGTATGTTGCCCAGAACTGGATGGAATGGCTCCCCCCTGGCTAAAGTAACCAAAGCACTTGAATTTGCGATTCTATAAGAGAAAAAAAGTATGTGTGAAGATTAATATAAACAGTATTCTGTTTTAAGTGTGGGGATTTTCCTGCCTGTGTAACTTTATGGCTAGAAATGGTGAATTCCATCCATGAGAAGATTTACACATAGGTGTAGATTTATATGTAGGGAGATATACACTTGAGAACTTACCTTTATGAATAGGGCCCGATAATTACATTAGACATGTATATGAGCATGGCTGAATGAGCTGGGGTATTTTTGGCACATAGTACAAACCGATTTCCTAGGGTGAAGTATGGGGATGCATTTATTGGCTGAAGTAAATAGCTCCTATTCTGAGATTTTTGTGAGGAAAAGAAACGTAACACGTAGAATAAATATTTACTGTGAAAACTTCCGCATGGATTGCCTTTTTTCAATACATTTTCACCCCAAAAATGTAAGCAGGTTTGAGCTGTCCAAATATAGATGGGAATGTTCCCAGAGGTCGGCAGATACTGCATTAAATGCAATTTTGATCCCGGCCCAGTGGTTGGAATTTAACATTTAACTCAGAAGTAGAGCTATAGTGGTAAAAGTTGCTGTTTGAAACATAGCTTACATATCATTTCTTTGATTGATATTGATCCATAAATCTGTGCTGAAAGAGAACATTTGCTTCAACAGATTATGCACAACCTTTTGTAATTGAAGGATTCTCTGTCCTTTATCAATAACTGACCAGCCAGGAGTCAATCTAGCATAATTTAATTTAGAATTATATCATACTGCAACAGCTGTTCTTTTGCAGAGATTCTATCCACCAACTCTTCACTAACTGAATTGAAAATCAAGAAAACAAAAGCTGCACCTGACCCATCCCCATTCTTGACAAATTGTTGATCTTTTTATCTTGACTTCTTGCTATTTATTTACCTCTGAGATTCTAACTTTCCTTGAAGAACCATGCACATATCTTTGACAGTGGCGGCTTCTCTGCTAAGTCGGAGGAGCGTCGCCCCACTGCTCTGGGAACAGTAGTTAAAGAAAACTGAAATGATAATAACTAGCATTATTATCATTTCAGTTTTCCTTTCCTGGTGTGAGGTGGGGCAAGTCTGGGCTGCCAGTGCAGGGCAGGGGAGGAGTGGTTTGCCCACTCCAAAGTACGCAATGACGCTTTGACCAGCCCTCTCGGGCCGGCCAAACCCTCATGCACACGTTGCAATTTCTGCCTGGGTGCAGAACATGCCCCAGGCTCCCATTCCCTGCCTGAGCGCCGATCCACGGCACTCAGACCAATCACAGCGCTGCATTGCAGTGCTGTGATTGGCTAGGGGAGTCAGAAGCCTGGGTGCTTCCTGTTCCTGCTTCCAGGAGTGAGAGGCGGCGGCGGTGGCGAGCGGGCCGAGAGGCAGCGGCCGGCCGGGTGCCCAGCGTGAAGGTAAGCGGTTTTAAAAAAAATGTAAAACCATCCCCATCCCCCGCCCTCCCCACCACCCCTGGTAATTTGCGGCAACCACTGTTCTTTGACATTTTCACATGCCTATTGCTTTGAACTCACGTTACCACTGGCCAGCGGGAAGAGTGAATGTATAAATTAACAAATTAATGAGCAAACGAATGAACATGGAAACAAAAGTATCAAACTGTCAATTGGTAGATAATGAATGTTCAAATGAATGGTTGAAAGAATAGTATCATGGATGGACGGGAAGATAGTGTAGCAGACTGGAGATGAAAGTTAGGGGCGGATGTACGAAAGAATAGCGACTCGGTTATCAGACGCAAACTGGTTAGCCACTGATAAATAGGGTGTTTGTGATGTACAAAGACAAGCTAAAGGTATATTTCTTAATATAGCAGACCACATCGAATGTTTAGCAGTTTCTTATTTTTGGGTTAGAAAATACAGTCGCTAAATTTGATTACCAAATAGTGAGTTGCTATTTCAACGTACAAAGCTTTCTCAAATAGGATTTTAGTTAAAGCACTGCGCTTTACAAGTGCCTAATGCCACCAACAGGAAGCAGGTGGTAACCAGGTGCAAAGTATAAAAGCTGGCCCAAAATGCATTGCAGTTTTCTACAATGGCTGCACTCTATGGTGTAGTGAGGAGGATGCAGATTCTTGGCGCTCAACAGAAGAGAGAGAGTTTTTTTCAGACAGAGGGTGACTCTGTTTGACCAAACATATGAGGAGGTTTCTGTTAGATGTAGGTTTACTAAACAGATCACTCTACCTTAATAGTGTTGTTGACCGTGTACAAAGTAGGCCTACACAATGTGATGGTGCTATTACTTCACACAATCAGGTATTGTGTAGCTTACATCTAATAGCTTCTGGCAGCTAACTTTTGAAGTTGCATCAGGGATGTCCCGGTTAGCTTTATGTAAGGTGCTTAAAAAGTTCTAGGTGCAATGTCGGTTAGAATAAATTCACACATTGCATTTCCAAGTACCACTGCAAAGTTGGATGCTACGAACATCCAATTCTATACAGAAGCGCATCCCCCCCCAAGTAATTGAATGCGTAGACTGTACACATGTTTTAATTTGTCCACCCTCTGAAACAGAGTATGTGTATTGTAAGAAAGATCCAACATTTGTTAAACATAGTAGTATATAATGCCACATGTCTGATCACAGACCTAGTTGCAGTGGCAGCTGTTCCATTTGGGCAGAGGAGCATCATCCCCCTGCTGTGGGCACAGCAAAAGTGAAAAATAATATGGTAATAAAGTGACTTGATTGCCATTTTATTTTCCACTCTGCCAGCAGCTGGATCTGAGTATTAGGGCATTGCGAGGGCATTGCTGCAGTGCAGACTGGGAGCAGAAGGGAGTGGTGCCTGGCTACACCAGTTTAAACTGCACATGTCACTTTGGCCGGCTGTCTTGCGACGGGCAGCCTGACATGCGCAGTGTAAGCCTTTTCAATCTGAGCTGTTATACAGCCGGGTGGATAGACAGCACTGGTCAACCTGCTCCAATCAATCCTGGTGCTGCTTTCATGCTGGGTAACAGCATGAGAGCAGCATTGAGATTAGTTAGGGTAGTTGGCTCTGGGGATGTCACCGGGCCATGCTCGGAGCCGGAGGACTGGAGAACCCACAGGTCTCTGGGTGTCCCACTTTGAAAAGAGTTTGTGGCCATTATAACAAATAGTGTTGGAAGGCCCTCTACAGATCAAATACGGGGAGTTGCAAGGACGCTTTGAACCTTTCTGAAATGGGGGGTGGGCCTCTATGTTTTAGACACAGCCCCATGACTGCATGTCATCAGTTTGCAGAGAAAACTTGAATCAAAGAACAGCCCAAGTATATTTTTCTTCCCATGCGTGTCTTGAGAGGCTGCTGGGTTTGTCCAGCTGTAACTGCCGCTAGGGGCCAGAAGTGTGACATGGAAGGAAAGGGGAATTGGCGGGAGTTGCAGTAAGGCTTGAGACACGGGGCAGACTTGTGATCCGAGAGCCCGCGGTTCGGAGGCTGCAAAGGAGCTGGTAGGAAGAGAGGCCTGCACCAGGGAGGGCAAGAGAAGGGGAGCACTGCATCCTTGTGCTGACTGACAGGGCAACTAGGAAAGGACAGAGGAGCTGCAGTTCTGCAGTACTGAGCACACAGACCACAAGAGAAAGGCAGGAGAGGGAAGCGCTGCAACCGTAAGCTCCCTGACAGCCAGGGGTAGGGCGGGTGGCCCGGCATCTTACACTGACAGGGAAGCCAGGAAAGAGCAGGAGAGGGGCTCACTGCAGTCCCGATCACACTGACAAGCACGGAAGAAAGGGAGCATGGGACAGACGAGAGGGGGGTAGTGGGTGTTGTCCCGGGTAAATACAGATAAAACCAGGGAACTAGATAATCTAGCTTGCAAGACTTGTCACACTAATGGCAAGAACAGAAAAGGCGGCACACAGGAGCACCCTGACTTCAAGGGAAGAGAGGTAGTTCTGCTGGTGAACATCCTGGTGGAAAGAGAAAAGCATGGGGTGGGTCTGCTGCTAGGGTGAGCATACTGACAGCAAGGGCAGAAAAGAGGGCAGATCTGAGGACACTGTAGAGGATCAGGAAGATCTGCTGCTGTGTTGAGCAGCGTGACTGACGGCCAAGGAAACTGAAGTGGAGGAGGCGCTAAGCACGCAGGTGGTGTTTAAGCACTCGCCCGAGTCCATAAACTGCACCTGACAGAGCAGCTTCACTGGTTGCCACTTAACACCCACTAACTAATCGCAGCCTGTAGTGGCACATCTCTGCATGCTCAAGGTGCTAGAATCTGGTGAGCATGGATGGGTTGCTGGTGGTCTGCTCAATCTCCCTGGCCATGATCTTAGGGTGCTTTCTTCTCGGTCTCATACCTCTGGCCATCAAACCTCATTCTTTCAAGTCGTGCAATAGCTGTTTGTAGGCACCTGGCCGTGGACATTAGTAAAAAACACCTGTAGCAGCGGCAGCTGCTGTATTAGGGCTGCGAATCAAAACCCAGTGATATACTTTACAGCACACGTGCATTCCTCTCCTGCAACAATCCTCATTCGTTATAGGCCCTGACTAGTGACCGAGGATGACACCATAGGCCGGTGCATCACTGCGCCGCACGGAGGGAGCATGCCGAGCGAAGACAGGCATGACCTCCTTGAGCCAGAGAATGACTTGGTGATCTGCAGGTAAGCCTTTTTATGTACACCAGAGACTTCTGGGTTTTCAAACATCCAGGAGCGTTCAGGAGAATTGTGCGTGCTGAAAGTGAGCCTGCCTCAACACCAGCCTGGGTGTATCTGTACAGCCTGTTTGCTTGCCCTACCACTTTGAAGTGTTGCCAGCCACCACAGCCTAGTTGCATTATAGACTGTGGATTATATGGGTGGCTAGCAAGAGGAGAGTTATGAGATGGCTGGTTCTTAGGATAATGTATCTAACATGTAAACTTACTGTTCACATTTGGGGATTAATTTAAATCTAAAACAGCTTTGCTATTTTTCACGTGACAGCGCACATACATTAGTACCGTGGATCATGACGACTCTATACATTCATCCCCAAAGCCGTAGACAACAGAGGTTCAATGCTATTCACAAGCAAATAGGGAGCATTATTGAGCAAACAGTTGTCTTAATTAAGGTCAGGTCTGCACAGAAGTGGGGGTGCCCTTTAGTGCGATACTGTGCTATAAAATGATAGGCAGATTTGCCATGCTTAATAACTTACCAATACATAGGAGTCCCCCAATTGACTCTGCAAGTGAGAATTCTGATGAGAAAGATGCTGAAACTCTCCCTCGCCTGTGACCTCCAGGACCTGATGCTGCAAGAGCTGATGAGGAATGTATGTGCAGAGATGATGTCAAGAACAGCTAATTTATGTACTTTCTTTTTTGTTAAAGAGCGTCCTTGTATGTTTCACTGTTTACACCTTTGACATCCAGTACTTGGTCCTAGAGTTGAATGCTGTGAGACTCTTCCTTGCACTTCTCTACTCCGGCATCTATTGCTCTTTGATGTAGCTGGCTCACCAACAGAAGCACTGCTCATCCTTGAGCCCTCTTTCCCCAACTGACCTTGGTGGCCTTTTTCTTGCATTAGCAGTTTGTATTTCCTCTAAAGTGTTTGTTATTTGGGTTAGGCTCCTTGCTACATCACCACTGTGATATACTAACTCTACCTGCATGGTAGCTGATCTCTGACACATAGTTGAGGTGACTGTATCCAACCTTTCTACCAAATGGCCAAATGTTTGCAGCAGAGGGTTCATGTGTCTCAGTTGATGCCTGTGTTATGCAGTCTTGAGCCATTTGTGTGACCAGATTCTTACTAGCCATAGTTAACTCTTCAAATCCTGATTTAATGGCTTCATTCCCCTCAGAAATGGTTCTATCTAATCTCACTACACATCGAGTCAACTTTGAGGTTGCTCTGTGCTGCTTTCTTTGAATTTTCAACGTGGATAATTTCAATGCATTGAATAGAGCGGCAGGAGGTGAGGTTTCCTGGATTTTTCACACGCTGGACCTTACATGAGGTCCTAAAGGCTTTGTTTCTCCTTGCAAAATAGGAATCGATGGTAATGGTTGTTGTTCAGTTTCTTCAGAGGAAGCAAGAGCTGTAGTTTGTTCTCCTAATGTCTTTTGCCTGTTTGCTGCACTTTCAGTATATGTTGGAATATGAATCATATTTCTGCAGTTTCAGCTTCTATGCTAAAAGATGTTTCCCCAAGATCCTCTGTTTCTGGTTCGGTTGTATGCACAGGTTGAGCGATCATAAGCTAAAAGAGAGTGAAAATATTTCTTTAATATAAATGATCAGCACATGAGAAGATTTACCTGTAATATTGTTTACTATCAGTATTGTTTTATTTTTGATTTCAAGTTTATTTAAGACCAACGTGTTTAATTAAGACCATTTGTGCAGCCCAAGAACCTACAGATTTAAAGTAAAACGTTTTTTAAAATAAATATTTGTTTTATGCATACCGACGTCATTACCTACATTGTATGTAAGAATTTTAAAACCTGAAATGTATTACTTTCTCATTGTTAATTCGATTTGTTTGAAGATATCCTTATTTGTTTATTTAGCAAATAAAACACTTTTGAACCTTACCTCTTGTCGATAAATGTATTGTTTATGGTCTAGAAATGTATCGCAGTTAATTTGAAACAACTAACCTGGAGCATCAGATACAGGGGCTGAAGTGTCAGACTTCAGAAATTGCTTCAGGCTGTAATGTTGTCTCAATCATTTTTTCCATAGGGATGGGTGGTGATTCCCTGCTTGATCCTCCACCTTTAGCTGCAGCCTCCTTTCTTTTGGTAGCTACCTTCTCCTTGGTGCAGGAGCTCTGGTTGTACCATCACTTTTGAATCTCATCCACCAACCTTTTGGAGACATCTACAGCTATGATTCTTTGTTGGATCCTACTCCAAATTTGCTTCTTGATTGTCTCAGGAACTGACATTGATGCTTGACCAAACAATTTGTCATGCTCTGAGACACACTCTGCCACTCAGATATCCAGCTCTGTGTCACTGAATTTCATCTTCCTTTTCCTCCCCACCTCCTCCTGTTGCTCCTGACTGGAGATGGTGGTACCAGATAGTCTTGTGTACTGAGAGAAACTTTGGGGCATATTTACAATCCCCTATCCCCACCACAACATCACTTTTCTCGACGTTGTGGTGGCGATAGGGGCTTTACCTTATTCACAAGGCGGCGTTAGGCCACTTAACGTGGCTTAACGCCACCTTGTGAATAAGGCCCCCTTTCACGCTATGCTTAGCATGAAAGGGGCGGGCAATGGGTGTTGTGGTGGGCATCCACCGCATCACCTATTGATTTTAACGCAGCCGCATATTTACAAAGATGGCGTAAATATGGGGCAGAGCCAAAATTAAGACCAGGGAAAACCTGGTCTTACCCTGGTGCAACGAGGAGAAATGTTTAATTTCTCCTTGTTTTTGTTATTTCCATGTGTGCTACGTTGTGCAGCACACATAGAAACAGCAAAACACCATTGATTGTGTATGTGCAGGAAGGTGTCCCTTCCTGCACATAAATAATCATTTTAAAAAAATTACGTTTTACAACTTCTATGTGTGCTGCATAAGCAGCACACATAGAAGTTTCAAAACACCATTTCAGATTGTTTATGTGCTCATGAATCACTATTTGCCTACATAAATCACATTTTGTGATTCAGATTTTGCAAATCGGTGTAAGTTGCAATTTAGGAAACACAAACTTTTCTTTTAGTCCCTCAGGCCCTACAAGCCTGAGGGACGTAAGGAGAAAAGTGGACCAAGGAAAGTTACTAACAATCGAGCTCAATTAGGATTAGTAAAGTTTGAAGGGGAGCTTTGACAGCAGACTTTGCTGTAGTCATTGAGTGCATCAGATGAGATCAGTTGCCATTAAAGACTGGTGTTTCCGAAAAGGAAGAGGGAAATTAATTACGCGTAGTTTAAACCTCAGCTATTTTTACTCCTTAATTACTGTTTAAGTTTATCATGCTGGACTGTTGCTGGTATCCATAGAGTCTGCATGTTTAATAAAAAGGGACCACATAGACACATCTGCTTCGAATGTACAGAAAGAAGGTGAATGCTCATTAGGGGAGCTTCATCTGGCTCTTCATCTAGCACATCACAGACAATTTATAGTTCAGCTTTCTTTTCTCTGGAAGCCATTACTGTTTTTTCGTGAAAATAAATCCTGTATTTAGAACATGATCATGGGCCGTCGTCAACACTAATGGGTCGTATCTGTTAAATACTATTGCCTTTCAGTGCCATTGTGCTCTGGAAGCAATCAGGTTAATGCGAGCCAGAAAACAGCATTTGAGTTGCAGGATCTTAAAGAAGTGAAAAGAAATTCCGGGGACCTGAATAGAAGACCCAACAGTTTAGAGGATCTGCTTGATTTTCTGCTGTCCACATAGAAAAATCGATCTGCTGTGCCCAAAGAATGTCGTCCCTTAACTCATCGTTTTTATTTTATTTAGACTGAGTTATTTTTTTTTCTAATTTGAATTAGGCGTGAGGGCTGCCCAATATGGGCTTGCCAATGCCCCCACCCCGCTGGAAAAGTACAGTCTTTCTGCCCCCCCCCCCACCTTGGGGGGCAGTTGCCCCCAGGGGGGGGCAGAAAGCCCACTAGAAACCAGGGATTTTTTTTCAAATGCAAGTTAGGGGTGGGGCTGCCCAATATGGGCATGCCAATGGCCCCAACCCAGGCCACGTCATCAAGAAACCTGCAAACCTTGAAGTGTACTTCCTATCAAACGCAATCACTGTCCTCTCTGAGCCCTCCGCTCTACACCAGGTTCCCTTTGGATCTAAGTGCATACTGTACTCATTCAACCTTCTAAAATAACAGGAAACCATCAACCTGATTGATGGCACAAATATTGGCTGGTTCACCAGTGGATGCTTGCCTGACAAACTCTTTCACATCAGTCCTGCTTGAGTTCTCAGCTGCTGTACAGGTGAGAGAGAGGTCATCAATTCCTCCCCAGACCATCAACTGGTCAATTCCCATGTGACCTGAAAGCAACATATAATAAACCTATCCTAGAGCAGAACTTTAACCCCTTCGGTGCGTCGGACGACCGGGGGCTATCCGACGCACCAGTGCTCATGTGCGTCGGACGGCCCCCGGCCGTCCTAGCACATGGCACAGGGAATCCCTCTGGTGCGGGCACCAGAGGGATTCCCTTTCACCCCCAACAGCCCCAGCTCCCGAGGCTACAGCTTTGGTTTCCCTGAAATGACGATCAGCGCGCACGTCGCGCTGACGTAATTTCCGTGAAACCTAAACTGAAATGAGCCAAGAGGCTCATTTCAGTTTCGCTTTCTACGTGCTCAGGGAGCTATCTCAGCCCCCTGAGCATGTAGAAAGACGGGAGAGGTATCATTGGAAAGGGGAGAATCTCTCCATAGTGGATCCCTGCTTGTGGATTGCCCCAGGAGGGCGATCCCCAAGCAGGGATCCACCCACTAGACACCCAATCTGCCCCCCCGGGGGGGCAGAAAGCCCACTAGAAACCAGGGATTTTTTATGGGCATTTCAATTAGGGTTGGGGGCTGTCCAAAACGGGCATGCTGATGCCCCCACCCCCTGCAAAAATTATAGTCTTTCTGCCCCCATGGGGGCAGATGGGGGCAGTAGCCCCCAATCTGCCCCCCGCGGGGTAGAAACCCCACTAGAAACCAGGGATTTTTATGGCAATTTAAATTAGGGGTGGGGGCTGCCCAAAATGGGCATGCCAATGCCCCCACCCCCTCCCGCAAAAATTAGTCTTTCTGCCCCCCCGGGAGGGCAGAAAGCCCACTAGATACCAGGGATTTTTTTTTCTAATTTGAATTAGGGGTGAGGGCTGCCCAATATGGGCATGCCAATGCCTCCACCCCCGCTGCAAAAGTACAGTCTTTCTGCCCCCCCTGGGGGGCAGAAAGCCCACTGAAACCAGGATTTTTTTTTAAATGCAAGTTAGGGGTGGGGTTGCCCAAGATGGGTATGCCAATGCCCCCACCCCTCCCCCCCCCACAAAATTCCAGTCTTTCTGCCCCCCCTGGGGGGCCGAAAGCACCCTAGATGCCAGGGATTATTTTTTTTATAGGCCCGGGGTGGGGGCTGCACAGAATGGGCATGCAAATACCCCCACCCTACCCCCCAAAGAAAACAATTTTGAACCCTAGCTCTGCAGGCACCTAGGGAAACCTAGCAAACCTATACATTTCTGAAAACTAGACACCCAGGGGAATCCAGGATGGGGTGACTTGTCTGGCTCTCACCAAAAACACATTTTGCTCATATTTCAGTGATGGAAAGTTCTGGGATCTGCGTGGAACCACAAAATTCCACCCACCACGCATTCCCCAAAGCCTTCCAAGAACAATGGTACCTCACTTGTGTGGGTAGGCCTTGTGCCCACAACAAGAAACGGTCCAAAACGCAGCGTGGACACACCACATTTTTACAGTGAAAACTGACGCTTTTTTTGCAAAGTGCCTAGCTGTAGATTTTGAACCCTAGCTCTGCCGGCACCTAGGGAAACCTAGCAAACCTATACATTTTTTAAAACTAGACACCAAGGGGAACCCAGGATGGGGTGACTTCTCTGGCTCCCACCAGGTTCTGTTACCCAGAATCCCTTGCAAACCTCAAACTTTGTAAAAAAAACACATTTTCCTCACATTTCTGTGATGGAAAGTTCTGGGATCTGGGTGGGACCACAAACTTTCACACACCCCGCATTCTCCAAAGTCTCCTGATAAAAATGGTACCTCACTTGTTTGGGTAGGCCTAGTGCCCGCGACAGGAAACGGCCCAAAACGCAACATGGACACACCACATTTTCACAGTGACCTCAAACTTTGTAAAAAAAAAACACATTTTCCTCATATTTCTGTGGTGAAAAGTTCTGGAATCTGCGTGGATCCACAAATTTCCTACCGCCCACCGTTCCCCCAGGTCTCCCGATAAAAATGGTACTTCACTTGCGTGGGTGGGTCAAGTACCCTTGACAGGCAAGGGCCCAAAACGTATTGAGGAGACATCAATATTGCCTATCACAAAATGACCTGGTTGTGCAAGGGGGGTCACCTGGATTTTTGGCCCCGAGCTCGGAGGCATCCTGGGAAACCTACCATACCCACACATTTCTGAAAACTAGACACCTGGGGGAGTCCAGCGAGGTATGGCTTGCGTGGGTCCCCCAACGTTTGCCTACCCAAAATCCCCTGCAAACCTCATATTTAGCTGAAAAAATCAAAAATTTCTCAAACTTCTGTGTGGGAAAGTTCTGGAATCTGCATGGATCCAAAAATGTCCTACCACCCAGAGTTTCCCCAGGTCTCCTGATACATCAATATTGCCTATCACAAAACAAACTGATTTTGCAAGGGGGGTCACCTGGGTTTTTGGCCTTGGACTTGGCGGCCAGCTTGGGAAACTACCAAACCCACCCGGGGGAGTCCAGCGAGGTATGACTTGCATGGATCCCCCAATGTTTTCCTACCCAGAACCCCCTGCAAACCTCAAATTTAGCTGGAAAAAACACATTTTCTACATATTTATGTGTGGAATCATCGTGCCGGCACAAATGTCCTACCCCACAGCATTCCCCTTGTTCTCTCGAGAAAAATGATACCTCAGGTGTGTGGGTGGGGCAAGGGCCTGTGACTGGGAAGAGCGAAAAACATAGGGATTAAGGGTATAGCACCGAGAATTCTAAGCGCTACATTTTTTTAATAATACACTTTTAGCCAATTCTGCATTCGACACGCACACAAGTGAGGTATCATTTTACTCGGGAGACTGAGGGAAACGCTGTGGGGTATGACATTTGTGCCAGCACGGTGATTCCAGACATAATTATGTTGAAAATGTGGTTTTTTCAGCTAAATTTGAGGTTTGCAGGGGTTTCTGGGTAGGAAAACATTGGGGGATTCACTCAAGAAATACCTCGCTGGACTCCCCCGGGTGTCTAGGTTTCAGAAATGTGTGGATTTTATGGTTTCCCAAGGTGGCCGTCGAGCCCGGGGCCAAAAACCCAGGTGACCCCCCTTGCAAAACCAGGTTGTTTTGTGATAGGTAATTTTGATGTCTCCTCAATACGTTTTGGGCCCTTGCCTGTCGCGGGTACTTGACCCCCCCACGCGAGTGAGGTACCATTTTTATCGGGAGACCTGGGGAAACGCTGGGTGGTAGGAAATTTGTGGATCCATGGAGATTCCAGAACTTTCCCACACAGAAATTTGTGAAAAATGTGATTTTTTTTTTCAGCTAAATGTGAGGTTTGCAGGGGATTTTGGGTAGGAAAACGTTGGGGGAGTCCACGCAAGCCATACCTCGCTGGACTCCCCCGGGTGTCTAGTTTTCAGAAATGTGTGGGTTTGGTAGGTTTCCCAAGATGGCCGCTGAGCCCGGGGCCAAAAACCCAGGTGACCCCCCTTGCACAACCAGGTTGTTTTGTGATAGGTCATTTTGATGTCTACTCAATACGTTTTGGGCCCTTGCCTGTCGCGGGTACTTGACCCACCCACGCGAGTGAGGTACCATTTTTCTTGGAAGACTTTGGGGAATGTGGGGTGGTTGGAATTTTGTGGATCCACGCAGATTCCAGAACTTTCCATCACAGAAATGTGAGGAAAATGTGTTTTGTTTTTTAACAACGTTTGAGGTTTGCAAGGGATTCTGGGTAACAGAACCTGGTGAGAGCCAGAGAAGTCACCCCATCCTGGATTCCCCTGGGTGTGTAGTTTTCAAAAATGTATAGGTTTGCCAGGTTTCCCTAGGTGCCGGCAGAGCTAGGGTTTAAAATCTACAGCTAGGCACTTTGCAAAAAAAGGGTCAGTTTTCACTGTGAAAAATGAAGTGTGTCCACGTTGTGTTTTGAGCCGTTTCCTGTCGCGGGCACTAGACCTACCCACACAAGTGAGGTACCATTTTTATCGAGAGACTTAGGGTAACACATAATTGTAGAGCAACTGTTATTACCTATTGACTTTCGATGCATTTCTGCCTTCCAAATGAAAGACAATGTGTAAAAAAGTAGTCACTTTGAAAAATGTCCTATAATTCTCATGCTAGTATGGGTACTCACAATTTCGGAAATGTGCAAATAGCTACTGTTTCTAAACTCTATATTTTGTTCCAATTTCAGAAATACATAGGTGTCTTTCATCCCGATTTTTCACTGTATATATTTTCCCAAATGAATTGCTATATACCCGGTACATAATAAAAAACAATTGCAAGACGCTGCTCAGTTATTGGCTCAGGGTTCGTCGGGTTCTTGATGAACCTACAAGTCCTATATATCCCCACAACCAGAAAGGTCCAGCGAATGTAATGGTCTATTGCTTTCAAACATCTGTCATAATTAGAAGAAGTTACAGGTGAAAATGTTGGCACAAATTGCTGTTTTCTTTTTTAACTCATTTGCAATTTTTCATATTTTCAACTGTTAGTTTCTATAAAGAAACCGTCAAGGATCTACACAAATGACCCCTTGCTGAATTCAGAATTTTGTCTACTTTTCTAAAGAGTATAGCTTTCCAGGATCCATTATTGCTTTCATACCCATTTCTACCATTAACTGGAAGAAGGTTGAAAGCACAAAAATAGCAAAAATAGGCTATGTCCCAGTAAAATGCCAAAACTGTGTAAAAAAATTTGGTTTTCTGAAAATAGTCTGTCAGTCCCTGAAAGCTGGGAAAATGGTGATTTCAGCCCCACAAACCCTTTGTTGATACCATTTGCAGGGAAAAAACCAGACACTTTCATTTGCAGCACTTTTTTCCCATTTTTCCCCAAAAAATAAAACATTTACTGTATTTTGGCTAATTTCTGGGTCCCCTCCAGGGGAATTTCACAAACCCTGGGTACCTTTGGAATCCCCATGATGTTGGAAGAAAAGGACGCAAATTTGGCGTGGATACCTTATGTGGTCAATATGTTACAGGGGCCTAAGCGCAAACTACCCCAAATAGCCCAAAAAAGGCTGAGCACGGGGGGGAAAAGGCCTAGCAGCGAAAGGGTTAAGTGAGCCGGATCTTGCCCGTGCTCAGCACTGGCAGTTCTTAAAAGCAGGTCCCGAAACGGGTCCCTATTGGGCTCTCGATTTTTACCCTCAGAGTGGGGAAAAAACAAACGTAACACTGCAATAGTAGCACCGATCACTGCTTTTGATGTAACTTCTAAGAGACTAGTTTTTCAGTTTTATGTAGCGCAAACCTGGAGCGCTTTACATGAGCACCAGTTACATCAGACAAGCACATATTCATTTTTTGAATCACCGGATGTTGAGTCGACGTCAGGCTTGAACCTGCTTTCTCAGCTCGAAAGTCGGCAGCTCTAGCCTTTCGCCACATCCTCGCTCACAAAAACTGCAGCATTTTCAGTATTATATACAATGAGAACATAGGTGGGTCTTATTTATCTTATGCAACTTACAACCATTGACCAAGCTAATAGTCCTGGCTTGTTGTTGGTGTAATGTCACTTGTATTGTATATCAGGAGGCAATGACAGAAGATGCACAATACCATTCGGGCGGCACACTATGCTAAGTACAGATTTTTAGCTTAAGTGTTTTAAGACACGCCCATAATTACATCGGCCACGCCACTACGAAAGACCCCTCCCCCCCTCCCTAGGTTTTTTCATCCCACTTAAAGCCCTGTCCTAGAGTAACACACACTCAAGGGTAATCCCGCTAATTACAGTAAAATCGCAATGGACCCTTCTTGGGTAAACTAACTGAAAAGGCTGCATTTGTCCAGATACAAACATTCATTCAACAAAACAAACTACTGTCAGACAGACAAAATGGATTCATACCAGGAGGAAGCCCGGAGACAGCCCTCTTCACTGTTTATGATGCACATCCGTTTCACAAAACTTACGAGTGAAATGGTTCAGGCAGCTGCCGTCAGGGCCGGACTGGGAACAGAAACCGGCCCTGGCAAACTGCTCAGCCGGCACCCCCTGGGGTGAGGGGGAGTGCAGCCGAGCAGTTTGCGAGGGCCGGTTTTGGCCGATTTTGTTACAGGGGGCCGATATTGCCGACCCCCGGTAACAAAAACGGCCCCCCCAGCGGCCCAAAACCGGCCCCCACCCTAGCGGCCTACCGGGGAAACACCCGGTGCCCGCTATGGCCAGTCCGGCCCTGGCTGCCGTCCACAATCTTAGAATGGAACCTCCTAGCGACTGCAAGTGAGCAAAAGTACATAACATTAATTGGGTGCAAAAGGGAAGAGATGCATTACGTAAAAGAACACCTCTTGACAACAGAAGTGCCCCATGAAAAACAAATTGTTATTATCATCAATGGTTCTGTGGATCCATGAAAATATTCACGATAATTGATGAGAGGATGAAACCCTGTCCCACACCAGGGGTCACAGGACAGGGAGAACCTGGGCGCTGTGACTGCGGCTGTGCGAGGAAAACATGCACTAATGGTGCTTTCACTGTGTCTGGTCTATGTGAGGGAAGCTTCCGCTGCTGCGTCCTTAATGGTACCTTTCCTGTGTGGAGGGAAGCTTTCACTGCTACCTGCATGGTGCCTGTCCTGTTTGGAGAGAAGCTTGCCCCAATACCTGCATGGTGCCTGTCCTGCGTGAAGGAAGATTGCACTGTTACCTGCTTGGTGACTGTCCTGTGTGAAGGAAGCTTGCACTGTCACCTGCATGGTGCCTGTCCTGTGTCTATGGAAACGTGCGTGTGCCTCCATCCATCCACCTATGGCCCTGCATCTCACACAATCTCTTCCAAATAGGCAGCGTGAATTGCTGGCCCTGGATTGTGATTGGTTCCGTTTGTTGTGTAGCCGATGTCGGAAGGGTGTTCAATATTTCTTTTATTCTTCATGCGCCATCATACTGGAGTACCGACAAAGAACAATAATCGGTATTGAAATTAGATGGAGAGTTACCCGTTTTAACAAAATTATGTATTCAGTCCCATGTACGAGTGCTATTTTAAATGTGCACTGTACAATTTATTTACTATTTTTTTTTTTTATCCAAAACACACCCGTACAGACCAATCAGTACATTTTAATGTAAATTAGTATTGACCAGCATTTTTGATGCTAGTGGACCTACTTTTGACGTTGATAGCTGTAGCGGTGAAGTGCAATATGCAACCTGGGACCAGCGTCCAAATGCCTTAAAAAAACAAGATAAAGGCAGCAAGCAGCGTGCGCGTCGCTGCTCATTCCCTCGGCAATACTCCATGGGAGTTGCCTTCTGAGGAAAAAGGTGAGACATGCACCCACCATTAGCCATTTGCAAGCTACCATTTTTCCACGACACACACAAAAGCCAATCCAAAAGCGTGGGAGGAGTCAGACCCCACAAGTACATACAACAGATCGCAACAGCGCAAGCACTGTGATCTCGACCTAAAAACGGATGCATATTAAGTAGCAAAGGAAGTTGCTGACTTCTCTGACACATGTACTATGACCATTCAGCGGTACGGGGGTGCAAAACTCACATAATGTTATTTTTGCATAATTACACAAAATTCTGCAAAAATTAGGCGAATTGCTAACGCAGTCATTTGCCACTATATTTTGCACATTATGCGTCTTTTCATCCATTTTAAATGTGGGGACACATTTTGCATAAAAACGTGCAAAAAAACAATGACATGAACAACTGCTGCTCACATTCCAGTCGTTTGCGTTGTTCCCGTGCTTCTGCTCTAAAGTTTGTGCCTAATGGAGTATATCAGGGAATTTTGCATAACATAATATTACGCAAGATTATACCGGTGTTACAGTAATTTCACCTGGGCACACTCGGAGTGTAAGATGTCAGTAAATGGTTAACCCTCCAGGGCCGGACTGGCCGTAGCGGACACCGGGTGTTTCCCCGGTGGGCCGCCAGGGTGGGGACCAGTTTTGGGCCCCTGGGGGGCCGTTTTTGTTACAGGGACGTTTTTGCAGCATAGCTGCAATATCGGCCCTGTAACAAAATCGGCCGAAACCGGCCGAGCACTTTGCCAGGGCAGGTTTTGGTTCCCAGTCCGGCCCTGTAACCCTCTCTCAGTAGTCGAAAACCTTTCTATGCTACGTGACCCCAAGAGTCGTCACAAAGTATTTTTTAATAACTTGTGCTTAGGAAGGAGCATCCCTTTTCTGCCTCCTGCCTCCAGCCATTGCTAATCTAAAGAATTCACAATGTGTGCTTTGCGATTCCAATAACAATTGACAATTGCAAGACGCACTGCGAATTGACATTGTGCATTGGTAAAGTCAGCTGCGTTAGCTTTGGGAATGCAAAGCACTTTTGTGATTGAGGGATGATCAATATAGTTGTATTTTTGCATTTTCCAAACTTTATTTTAAACAAACGTTTTTATTAATGAAAAGAATAATATAACATGCATATGTTCACCTCTTTGGGTGACAGGCTGAGGAGGTTCTGGGATTCAAACCTATAACTATAAAGTCAAACCCAGGTCAAAGAGCAAGCACTGGCGTAGCAGCGGGGGGGCGGAGGGGGCGGGACGCCCCGGGCGGCACGAGTTTTGGGGGCAGCGGCTAAATTCATCGCCAGCACCCCCCTAACCCCCCCCACCCCCACACCCCCCCCCTCGCTCTTCAGCGCTCGGCGGCAAAAGGCAGAGTGCCTAGCTACGCCACTGAGAGCAAGTGCAATAGTACGGTGAGGACCCAGACCCATGAACCCTAAAGTAATGCCGCATATATCCACTCTCCAGGAAATATACAAAATCCCATCACAGCTGGCCAGTACTTGATTTGAGCTAGTGGTTTCTGAGGCTCACTGCACTCGTTTTTGGGGCACTTTATTTTTTGTTCATCAAACTTTGACTCCGAGCAAGAGAGAGAAAAACACAAAAGTTAGTAAGGATGAAGAGAAATAGGGAATAGGCAGTGACAAAGAGAGAAAGCATGAAAAAAAGAAGCTGAAAGAGTGACATAAAGAGGAAGGGAGTGTCTGGTGGTGGATAAAAGAGGCATGAGGAGGACTCAAGGCTGCCCAGCCTTGGTATTAGACACCTCGACATTGCATAGTGTCAGGTGCAGTCATCTTAGAATTTTTTTTTACCTTTCCAAATTAGCCACTGCAGCTTGCTTTTGCTCTGAGAAACAGCCTACCTCATCCCGGGGCTGTTGCTATCTCAGAAGCAACATAATCGAAACCTTAGCATTAAGAGAGGAAGAGGTGTAAAGGGTAAGCACAGGCAAACCACCAATGCCTGTTTGTGTTCGGTTGCTTAGAACTGACAGGCCGGATCAGCAGCAGATGGAGTGTTTTTTTCTAAAAATAAACCCAAACATAGATTTCAAAAAGTAAAACGTATGTCCTATGATAGATGAAGGTATCAACTCTATATTTAAAGGTGGGTAGACACAAATACAAGAAACACCATTGTCTAGTCAATAAGCTCGAAGTATGCACCAGTCATAGAAAATAATTACTCGACTTATTGTAAAGCTGGTGACACAATTGTGCTACCATTTTTAAGTCCGGCCTAGAGACAGCTTTAGCTGTGTTACAGACAAGTGTAATAAAGAAAAATAGTGCACACACTAAATAGGAGTGCAGACAAGGGCTTTGGCTTAGACCCCTTTAGCAGTTTGTTGAGTTATGATTAGGGCTCCCGGTTTTATGGTATTTATTTTTTAAACATTTCCGTCTGTATTTATCCATATTTATTTTCTGCCCATCTTATTCGTATTTATCCATATTTATTTTGTGTTTCGCAAATATATGGAGTCATGAAATGGTATATTTCCACATTTATTTAACTGATAAACATGCACTCATACTTTGTTGCCTGTCGCATTTTAGCAAGTTAAGCAGCCAAATATAGCAAAACACTACACCTTCTGGTAAATGTGAGCATTATAATACAAATATATCTTACCATCTACCTGCATTTAGGGAACTCTCAACCTATTTTAACTTCCCATGTTGCCTAACTGCTCAGCTGTTGTCCTAGAAATCACGAAAAACAGCATGGAAAGTCACCCACAAAAGCACACTTTTCTGCATTTTTCCGCTTTTAAAAATAAATACAGACAGGAAACACTTTGTTTTCTGTCTGTAATTATCTGTAAAAATCAGTAAAAACGGAAAACCGGGAGCCTTAGTTATGATTCACTTTTTGCATCAAACCGCATCACAACCATTCCATTCAGAAGTGTCAAGCAAGATGAGTTGCAGCATTTTTTAAGTCTGTTGTAAGCCCACCATTTGATTTTAATAAAATTATTTATAATATACTTACTTATTTGGGCTTTCAGCCGGCACTCTTCATCCATTGGTCTGCTATTGAGTCACTCACATTTTCTCCCGCTCACTGCAGCATGGGGCAAAGGGGCAGCTATTCACAAACTTCACTGTGAGTGACTGCGTTCAGCTCTTTAAGGAACACATCTAGACACAATTTAGTTCCCTATAGTGCCAGGGAGTACTATGGCAATGAGTTCTTTTCAAGAAAAATATTTTTGCTGTTAGGCGATGTTTTTTTATATTGTCAAGGAGCCAGGAGCACCCAAAAAAACTACGTTTTTCAAAATCCATGGCAGAACAAAACAAGCATTGGCAAAACCAGTAGGCTGGCAACCAACACCAGACTTACCGGCTTTGCCAATGCTTGTGCCTACTTGCAATTGAGTCCACATCAGAAAAAGAAGTAAAGGAGTCAGACTCCCTGCCCTTGTTTTCAGTAGCATCTCTTCAGCAAAAACTGCTCTGGAGACACTCCTTTAATTGTGCATGAAGGTTCCAGCTTTCAAAAGTAGGTGGGAGATCTTACTGTAGCTGTGTTTGTCTTGAAAAAAAGGTCCTATACTAGCAGTGCTCATTCATAAAAGCTAAACAAGTGGCAGGGTCTTGCTTCTAATTTTGCTTAGGCAGGTACCTATCATGCAGGACATTCTAGTCCTTTTTTCTTTGAGTTATCAGCTACTGAAGGCTTTCTACAATCCTTTCAGTTTTGTGTTGACTCGTGATCTGAGGACAGCCAATTTTCCTTTAACTGGTGCAATTTTTTGCTGGCTTGGTTCAAAGCTTCCACGGGAAGTAAAAGTAAACACATTTCTTGGTCTCAGGGCCACAGATATCCTCAGGGAATGGCAGCTGGGGCTACCCAACCAGCCACTCAGCATAATTACTACACTTTAATTTTTATGTGGACTCATTTGGATTTAGGTCTTTCTTTCTTCTTGCTAAAGTAATATCTCTTACAAATAATCCTGTAATATTTTCAATATCTAGGTGGCATGGTGATATGGATATCCCATAACGTTGCAACGTTTAGTCTACTAAATGCAGACAGTCCTTAATCCAGTCATGCCGTTGTTGCTGGGCCTAAGGGTATGATTTAGAGTTTGATGGGTGGGTTACTCTGTCACAAACGTGGCAGATATCCCGCCCGCCCTAGTGCCACTGGATATAATTCACTTGTAATACGTCGGATGGGATATCTGTCACATTTGTGACAGAGTAACCTGCCCCCTGAAACTCTAAATCAGGCCCTAAGCCTTCTTTTTTCAGGGTTGAACAGAGGGGTTGAGGATGGGTCTTCAGCACAGTTCCTTTTCCCAGGTGCTGCTCAAACGTTAACTTATCATTGTCTTTATGAAGTGTATGCTTTCTTCCAAGCCCATGTCCTAACTGTTTGAAACCAGTGGGATAAGTACACTTGATTTCTTCTTGCTCCATTCCGAATTTTGAAAATCAGATCCAGACACATAGCAACTTTGCTACAGTTGAATAAACAATGACGAGAGATTGTTGATCAATCCTGGCTCTTTAGCTGTGTCTCTCCTTTGACTGTAGGTTGGCAGTCTACTCACCTGGCAGGAGTTTTGAAACTAAAGTTATTCCCTTTGCGTGTCTCCAAAATTCCTGATATATACTTAAGGCCTGATTTAACATTTGATGGACAGGGTACCCTGTCACAAATGCAACGGATTACCCTGTTATCCAAACCCTCAGTCTGCCTGACTCATTTATAGACGAATGAACCTTAAGTTTACCATTGACAGAATCCCTGTTGACTCCATTGATGGAAAACTTGTTCCAAAAACCGGACAGAGAAAGGGCCAGTAGGAAGGGCATTAAATTGGCCTATTTATGGTGGGCTGTGTAATGTATTTTTTCCAGTTCTTCACAGTCAGAAAAAATTGTCGGTGAGGTACAGTAAAAAAAATAACTTCCACACCCTGGGGACTCCCACACCATGGGGACTCTGTCAGGGTGACAGAGGTAATGTTCTCCACCACCATGACAGATTGAGTACTTTCCTTTAAATTTCAAATCAGGTCTTTAGTCTCAATCAGTGAACTCAACTTGCATTTATTAAATAATCAGCGCAAAATGCCTTGAATAAATTTACCGTCTCGAACACGATGTATGCAGCCAACATGTCAGCGAATTCTTTCATTTTAAGGTACTAATAATAGCGCAATATGCTGAGTTAATTTAATGATCATTATGAATGTTGTTCATGTTTACAGGCTGGTTTACAAACAATTTATTTGAAATAGTCAGCGAGCCACAACCATCTCTGCAACTGTGAACAGATGAAATTAAGAATAAAAATGTAATGTAGGCACATTTGTAATGACCAGCTCTTATCTTATTGATTATTAGTTCATTGATAGTATACGGTTTGGGTATCTGTATGCACCGGGGCTAAAAGGAGCAGCTTCAGATGAGGCACTACAATTTTGAGGATCATTTAATTGATTTACTTAGGTCACGTAAACAATGAGTGACTACAGATATATTCTTCCTTTTATAAAATCATTTTAGAAGCAATATCCCTTATTGCAAATTTATAAAATAGAAATAGTTTCACTAGAAATGCCTCATACAGTCTGAAAAACAAACCTTTGGCTGTAGGAAATCACTATCCTCTTAAAAACAACCTTTTTTAAAGTGATGAGTTAAAAAGGCATGTAGTGTGTGTGTAAAGGGGCCCCAATATGGTTGTATGACGTTACAACGCATGCCATTACATCGCATGCCGT
The DNA here is from genome assembly GCA_963921515.1 of Calotriton arnoldi. NCBI lineage: Eukaryota > Metazoa > Chordata > Amphibia > Caudata > Salamandridae > Calotriton > Calotriton arnoldi. The sequence continues at coordinate 1,003,473 of CAWUFW010004405.1, read as the reverse complement.
TACAACGCATACCTTTACCCCGACTTGCTGTCGGGGTGCGCTGGAAGTTGGAATAGTATAATTTACTATTCCAACTCCAGCGTGTGCAACAGTAGGGAAGGTGTTGGAGTTAACTCCAACACCTTCTACCGCCTGCAACAAGCCTTTCGCGTTGTAACGACATGCATTGTAATGCCATGCGTTCGCTTTCATTGTAAAGGCTGTTTCCCCCCTAATATAGCAAAGAAGACACATATATGAAGCAATTAGATTTTCTGCACTTTTGTTTTTATTTTATTTTTCGAACTTTGTTACACTTGATTTTATTGTAGCTAATTTGAAAGGTATGACAGAGTGCTTCAGTTTAAAGTGGTGTTATTTAAGTTCATTGACCAGATGAAGAAGTCCATTAGTAATAAGGAGTTCCAAAGTTTTAATGACACAAAACTAGGAGGATAAGAAAATAAAAAACAGTAATGGAATAAACTGTACGGGATTTGAAATACAATTTGCATCAGGATTGTGCAGCTATTCACTCCAGTGACCTATTGTTATGTCCCCTCAGAGGACTGCAAAAGCAACTATGTACTTTCTTCAAAACATTATACTGTTTAAAGATAAGAAATAAGGCTGTGCCGAGAATTAAATGATCCTGTATGATCACTTTTTAGGTATCGCTTCACCGAAGAGTTGCCACCAAACCGTATATGATCAACCTAAAAAAGAACTTTCAGAATTGCTACAGAGACGGACTTTAGCTCGGTCCACATGTTGGTGGGCAGGCGTACAAGTTTTGATTGGGCAGATGTGTGCTTCCACAGAAACTGTGTTTCTCCTCCAGGCAGTTACAACTATTTTTTTTATCCTGCTGCATTAGCCAGCAGCAGTATGGCTGCCTAAAGAAGGCTCACAAACACACATAAAGTGTCAAACTTACAATGAATGGAGCATGAACCTTCAGGGGCATGCACATGGCACTGTTAAAGTGTCTTAGATAAGTAGATAATTTACAGTGTTTATTTTTCTTGGGCAGCAGGACAGATCCGCTTTCCTTTCCACCATTAATTTTAGACTTGAGAGTGCAGTTGTGTGTTTGAGAACAGCATGGGCTTCCCAGTGCTAAAGCAATCCACATGCATTTTGGGGTCTGTCTTGAGAGTGTAGAGGACACTGGACCTTATGAGCATGTTACAAAAGAGCTTTCAGAGTACTACTGAGAGAAGGGCTTAAGTGCCACCAACATGTTGGTTTCCAAGAGTAGAAGATCTAATTGGGCTGAAGTTGAAGTGGTTCCACTAAAGAGAGTGCTTGTATTGCACATTGTGACTTGTGGCAAAGCTTATACTCAACGCAGTAGGACTCAGTGAGTTATGATGGTAAGCCAATGATCACGGCTATAGACCTGATCTGTTATTATGAAATGCTGCAAAAAAGGCAGTAGGCCTAATGCATTTTAATGTGAAAAGCATATGTTAATGTCAGTAGGCATTAAGGGTGAATTGTCTGTATTAAAGCCTACAGATAGGTATTTTGTTACATGGAATCTAGCAGATTACGGTAGTCAAGAAAGGTTTTGGTGTCGGTTACCCCCTCTGACAAACCACGGGTATAGATGATTTGCACTGTGAGAGTCTTAGTTAAAGTCCTCTTGGGAGAGAGAATATTTTGCTTCCCTAATAGTAATTTTGTATACATTTGTAATTTTATGACTGTATGCCTGATGGTTGCTTTGTGAGAAAGTGCACACTCAGCAGATACAGTGAAAGTTGGTTATGGTGGCAAGCCAATGATAACACCTATAGTCCGGATATGTGTGCATGGAAACGTTCTCAGATTCTTTAGGAGTGATCTGTTTATAATGAAAAGTTATGACAAAGGAATAGACCTGACTGTTGTGAAAAACATGTATCAAAGGCAATAGGCTTTAAGGGTGGATTGTTTTTCACTGTGCTAAAGCCTGTAGGCAGGTATTTTCAAGTGGTGTGTCAAATTTGAGTATTTTACTTTTGCATAATCACACAAAATTTCGGGAACATTATGCAAAATGCAAATCAGTAATTTAGCACTACGCTTCAGTGTGAAATTCACCCTTATGTCATTTTTTGACATGAATTCCATTTTTGAACAAAAAAAATAGCACATACAAAATAAGGGCCAAGAAACAACAGACGGTCAAGTTCAGGTTGTTTGTGCTGTTCAAGTGCAATAATTCTGCCCTGAAGTATAACATAATTATGTGCTGTGGCATAATGAAATAACTTCAGAAATTTAACATAAGTCATAATGCGAAATTCCAGAAAATATGCAGATTAAACCGGCATATATTACATTTCATCCGGGCTTAGTATTTTGCCACATGGAAATTTACAAATTTTCATAGTAGGCAAGGGTTTTGGTGACCCACAGCCATCCTGGAAGTTTTGTAATACTTGCACTATATTGTTGGCAGAGTATGGCCATCACAAGCAATCACAGCCATTCCAGGACGAGTTTGAAGATCTCCATAAGATAATCTTACAAAACACTGTTCCAACTGCATTGGATAAAAGGCAGAGATTTTACATCAAGTTTAAATACGAGGTGCATCGATAATCCTATATTTTTAAATATGTATATTTATTAGGTTCTGGTGAAATGTTAATCAGCAATAGAATTAATTAGTTATTAATAATAGTCACCAAATAGAAACAACCCACGTTCACGCATTTCTATACAAATAATGATTCATAATCACTTGTATTGCATTCCAGGGTCTATCCTGCCATTTTGCACATTTTGATCAATGTTATCTACCTGTCAATTAAAATAGTCTGTAACAAAAAACAGTGTGGGGAAAGGATTTCTCTCCAGAACTTCATAGAGACCGAGTTACTACATGACCCTTGAGTTTCTCTTCCATTGCCTATAAAATACCACTTTTTTTGCATCCTGCTGTCCTTTCTGCCACTTTCTTATATTTCGCGTCCTGTCAAGAATCATAGGGGCCTGATGACTCCTACCCAAATTACCTAAACGTTAATATAGTACCAAATATTTGACTCCAATTTACGGTGCTTAATGAGCAACATATATTCTTTTCATTTATACCTTGGAAAACGTTCAACATATATTCTTTTCATTTATACCTTGGAAAACGTTCAATTTATTTTTCCCTGCTGTGAGAGAGATGGGACGTGCAAAAGAGTTGGGTTTGACACGATTCTAAAGAGGATTATTGAATCTGTCACAATTTTCTTTCCCAGCTATTACTAAGGGATAGTCTTTTTGTACCCAAACAAATGTGATATGATCATTGTTCTTGCATCCTAGGGCATTCAACGTAATACATAACTTTTGTACTCAAAAACTAGGTTCTACAGGTCTTCCTTTAAGTAATCCTTTTTCCTTTTTACAGAAAATCCTGAACTGGAAGTCCTTAAAAAGTTACCCGTTTTGACTATGCAAAACTCCTCTTGTGTGCAATGGCATATCTTGATTTAGGAAATGAAACATTTTAGGTTCAGTGAAACACACTTTTCTCAATTATCATACTCGACCCCACTATTCTAATCTGCAAATAAGGATTGTCCCACAGTGAGTAAATTCTTGCAACTATAGCATTGTCAGTTTTCATCTCAAAGCAGTTTTATTTTGAAAAGTTTTGACAAATTTGTGACTGGTCAGAATTTTTTTGCTTTTTGATCACCCAATTTATGGGTCCTTATTCTTTGAGAGCCTCACTTCTTGAGTCTCACTCATGATAATTGCATGCTAATTGGACTGTGCATGTTTACCGCTAGTGTCCATGCAGCTGGGTAAGGGGCACTGGGCTGGTTACACATGAACACGTGCACACGCATGTGTGAATGTGTGCGGGATGTACATTAGAGACTACAGATGTACACATCCTGGTAGCTGCACACAGGTAAACTGCTAGTGGAACTTTTAAACTGCAAATTCTACCCATCCAAATAATCCCTTTTGACAGGCCTAAACCTTCCTTCTAAATAATATTAAGTCACTCATATGCAGGTATTATTTGTCCATAAAGGCAAGGTGCATCATATTTAAAAATAGGAAATATGTAGGGGTGAGTGGAACTGGCAGAGTTTTAGTCCATGGAATTTCACAGATTTACATTAAAATTCAGCAACATTCCGGCGAAATTCCGCAACAAGGTGGAGTGGGCATTTGCCACTATTTTCTTAGTGTAAAATGCACACTTGTGTTAAAAAATGGATGCCAGGATGCATTTTGCACTAAGAAAATAACGCATATCACTCGGCACCCTGCATACTCCACAGTGATTAAACATTTTAAGCACTTTGAATTATGTAAAGTGATGCCGACCAATGGTATGCAGTGGCTTCTAAATTTTAGTTTTAGAAACCACTGCATATCACTTTACATGCATGCCCCTCAGTGCCCTTACATACTTTGCAGTAATTTCTGCAGAGTGTGTAAGGGCACTGAGGGATATGCACTGCTATGCCTTGGTTTCTAAACAGGGCCGCAAGAGGGAGCAGTGCCACTTTTTTAAAAAACAACTGCAGATTAAAGTTTAATCTGCAGTGGTTTTTAAACATAGAGAAACATGGAGGGATTGTTCTCTCTTCCCACCCTGTTTGGAAATCACTGCAGTGCATACCCCTCAGCACCCTTATGTACTCTACAGTAATCACTGGAGAGGGTGCAAGGGTGCCAAGGGGTATATACTGCATTCCTCTCTGCACCCTTACATACTCTGCAGTAATTACTGCAGAAGTTGTAAGGGCTTCGAGTGGTATGCACTGCAGTGCAGTGGTTTCTAAACAGTCCCGGAGGAGGGAACAGTCCCTCTATGTTTAAAAAACACTGCAGATTAAACTTTAATCTGCAGTGGTTTTTAAACATAGAGGGACTTCTCCCTCTTCCTGCCTTGTTGGAACCAACTACTGCAAATTAATGCCGCCGGTGGAGTGACGGACTTTTTCAGTAATGCCCTGTTACAAGAGTAACGCAAATTACCAAATACCTTTGATTCTGGTCAGGCCTAAAGAAATGTAGAAATTAATGTTGAACATGTCCTTATGGTGAAATATGCCCTAAAAAGATATTCACTGTCACAAAGCTGGCTGCTACCATAGGGAGTCATTTGACTGTATTACAATTACTAAATGCTAAATTCAGATTGGTAACAGCTAGAGAAATACTACTTCCACTCTTTTTGATTCTAATCCTCTTATAGCTCGAACTTGACCCAAAGGTATCGGGTATCAGAGCGCTTTACATGAGCACCAGTTGCATTACACAAGGACACATTCATTTTTGTTAGGCAAGGGGAGATTAAGTGATTTGCCCAGAATCACAGGATGCTGAGCGTCATTGCCGAGACTCGAACCCGGTTCCCCAGATTTGAGATCGACTGCCCTAGCCATTAGGCTACATCCTCTCTTTAATGGTAAAGTCGAATTTTTAATTGTTATTTGGGAAATGCTACTTTTAGAAAGCTGTTACAGCAAAGGGGAGTGATTCAGTTAAGGAGTAGAGAGGCTAGAATCAGGTACAATGTCAATATGTAAGGATACCTCTCTCACCATAAATCAACCGCAAACAAATATCTCACGGAGATTACATTTATTAACTCCGATATTATTTTACTTGTTTTTCTTTGTGAATATTTTTACATACAAAAGTTTTTCCTATTTTTCAAAACACTTTTAGACATACACCTGAATATCATTTGTGTTATTTACATAGGTACAGTGAACAAACTTTACCATATAACCAAAATACACAAAAACGTACTGAAATCTTCACAAACAAATAAAGCAAAAACACAAATCGATACACATAGTGCAATAATCAAACTGCTCTGGTTCATACTTTCTTACTAAATCACATGCGTGTAAGTCATCTGACATTGTCAGTCCTACAGTCTATTTAAATATACCGGGGCCTATATCTACTGATCCTCGGTAAGCTTTATCTCTAAGGTCCTAGTGAGGTCAGAGAGTGAATTGGCCCTTCACAAACTGTGCCCCTTTAGTTGGGCGCAGTAAGCTCGCTGCTTTTTCAAGTTTTTTTGTCAGGGTTCTCTTGGCCTTCATGAAAAGATGCCAACGAGTTTCGACCTTCCTTGGCGGACCCACAATTAAATTAAGTCGAAGGTCTTCATCAGGGCAGAACAGTTGAAGTGTAGGACAATACGAATAACCTAGTGTAAAAAAATGAGGATATTTTTAGCTTTCTGTTGTGTTCTAACTATTATTGTGTTTTTTTAACATACCAAATTGCGAATGGTAAACTTGATCGTCATCAGATGGTAGTAGAGACCAGTCCAATATACAACCTGACAGACTATATTCCATCAATTGATGAAATCCAAATCCTGAATAAGGGTCTTTCATTTATACCATCCACGAAGCCAGATATGAGCCAAATAAAGTTAGAAATAATCCAGATGTTCAGGAAGATGAGGCTAAAAGCATTTTTCACCGATAAAGGAGACAGACAGGAACGGAACTATTCGGGACTTAAAAACAAATCATCTTTTTCCCCCCCAGCAGGAGATATGCCAATAGAACTCCTGAGTTTTGAGAAAAACGTGATGAGGGATCTAGCTATATTAGACAAAAAGAAGAAATACACAAAGTGGAACATATCGAAAAGTGAGAAGGAGGCCATGGAAAACCTGGCCAGAAAGCAAGACCTCATAATAAAACCCGCGGACAAAGGCGGAGCAATTGTGATCATGAAGCGAGAAAACTATGAAGCTGAAATCACCCGCCAACTATCGAATGGAGATCATTACAGAAGAACGAATGAAGACTGGACTAAATTGGTACAATCAAAATTGCTCAACCTGATAGCCACCGGGGAACAACATGGTTGGCTATCTAAGAAAGAAGCACAATACCTCTTCAATGACAATCCGAGAACACCACTACTTAGAGATAAAGCTTACCGAGGACCAGTAGATATAGGCCCCGGTATATTTAAATTGACCATAGGACTGACCATGTCAGATGACTTACACGCATGTGTTTAGTAAGAAAGTATGAACCAGAGCAGTTTCATTATTGCACTGTGTGTATCGATTTGTGTTTTTGCTTTATTTGTTTGTGAAGATTTCAGTACGTTTTAGTGTATTTTGGCTATATGGTAAAGTTTGTTCACTGTACCTATGTAAATAACACAAATGATATTCAGGTGTATGTCAAAAAGTGTTTTGAAAAATAGGAAAAAACTTTTGTATGTAAAAATATTCACAAAGAAAAACAAGTAAAATAATACCGGAGTTAATAAATGTAATCTCCGTGAGATATTTGTTTGCGGTTGATTTATGGTGAGAGAGGTATCCTTACATATTGACTTTTAGAAAGCTGACATTTCCTTACCTAAAGATTCCGGGACCTTTCTGTGAGTGGCCAACTGCCTGGGCTGGTGATGGCTCTCCTACTGGGAAATGTATATTGGAGCCAGACAGCAGGCAAACAATTGGGCCTGGATGTACAGGGGAGTGGGTCTTCCAGGCATGAAGGCTGGGGAGGAGCAATGCCCAACCCTGCTTATACCTTGCTTATACATCAAAGGAACCTGTCTCCAGCACAAACAAAGGAAACTGACACATGGCCTGTCCATGCCGTTGTTTCACTATCCAGGCTAGACCCAAACCCAGGGGAAATGGTGGAAATGAATGAAACCAGTTTTAAGGTTAGATAAATGAGTGTCCATTACCCACAGGCTGACTCTGGCCATAAAAGTGGTATCCCCTGATCCTGAAAGAGAACAAGTTCCTTGACCTGGATGGCGGCGGTGGGAAAATTATGGACAGCTGGAATGACAAGCCACCTGATGCCATGATGCACTAAACACTTAGGGGCCTTTTAGCATGTCGGTCGCAGACTCCCATTTCCCTATGGGAGCTTGTGCGGCGGTCGGAAACCGGCTGCAGCACAAGCTCCCATGGAGAAATGGGACCCCCTGTAAATCCCTGCACTGTGAGGCAGGCACCTCACGGTGACTGCCACACAGTGCAGGGATTTACAGGGGGGGCAACTTAGGTGCCCCCTCGGCCCCCAACCAGAGGCCGCGGAAGAAGGGGGGCCCTGCTAGGGGCCACCAAAGTCGCTTTCCGTCAGGCTTTCCGTGTCGGAAAGCCCGATATGGAAAGTCTGTCAGAAACCGACATCATAATCCTGACGGCGGAAACGCCACCTGTAAGGGATTATGTTCAGTTTTGGACTGGCTGACGGGCTCCTTGAGCCAGCCAGATTGACCGGCCAGTTTGAATTCTGACTGCCATAATCATAATATGGCGGTCTGAATTCAAACCAAGGATGTCAGTCAGTAAGCCTCCGACGAGCGGTCGGAAGCTTAACCACCAACATCCTAATTAGGGCCTTAGTTTTTAATAAATAATATTTGTTTAATTATTCATTTTGTTAATTGTGCAATGTATTTTTTTTTAGATTTTAGATATGGGTTGTGGGTTTTGTAGGGGTATGAGGTGGGAAGTAAATTAATTGTAAGTAATTAAATTTTGTTTTTAAAATTAATATTCATTCTTAATTTGATAACTAATTATGTTAATTATGTAAATAATTTTTGTTAAATTATAATTGTGTGTTTTGTAAGTGTACATTGTGGGAAGTACATTAATTATAATTCATTAATAATTAATATTTATTTAATGATAATTGGTTTTTTGATAAATATTATTATTAATAGCGTAAAATAATGTTGTTTTAAAGTTAAGTGTAAGGTGCAGGTTGTGAGGTTTGTGGGGTTATGGGATGGGAAGTTTCTAAATAAAAATGTTTGTTTATATGAAAAATATTTTTGTATTTTATTTATAATAATATTTGCACTTTCCCTACTGTTGTACTGATTGAGTGGTAATTGTAAATTTTACCCCTCCACTATCCAACACTTTCCCTACTGTTGTACTGACTGGAGTGGGAATAGTACATTTTACCCCTCAGCTTGCCAACGCTTTCCTTACTGTTGTACTGATTGGAGTGGGAATAGTACATTTTACCCCTCCACACTCCGACAGTTTCCCTACTGTTGTACTGGCTGGAATGGGTATAGTAAATATAACCTATCTGCAATCAAACACTTTTACTACTGTTGCATTCACTGGAGGGAGGTTTGTAAATTTTACCCTGTTTTATTATTTTTGCATTGCGTGAAGTGGGAGTAGTACGTTTTTTACATATTTACTATATTAGTTTGCGTAGTTTTGTATAAATTGTTGTGGGAATAGTATATGTATTACATTTTATATTTTATAATTTATTTTATATCGTTATACATTCTATTATGTTTTTGTTTATTTAAAATTATAATATTTTTAATTATTAATGTTTTTAATGTGTTTATGTTTAATTTAATTAGAACGGTTTGTTTTTTAAAGATTTTATGTTATTGGTATATCTATATATCTTTATATATATTTATTTAGTATATTTTTATATTATTTATTTTAAACAATTGAAATTATAATATGTTAAAATTATTAGTTTAATAATTGTTTTTAAGTAGATATATGTAAATATATATTAATTATATATGTATGTTTAACTTTTTTAAATTAAGTTTATTTGTTATATTTGTTAAAATGTATATTAAATCTAGTTAATTTTTTAAAATTAATATTACTATTTAATATATTTAAAATTAATTATTTTACTTTATACACATTTAAAAAATGATATTTAATACAATGATATTAACGACATCGATATTTTTTCCCCAATATTTTTGTACTTACCATTATAAGTAAAGGATGACCATATTTTTTCCTAGATATTTTGGTCACAATATCTTTGACCTCAATATTTTGAGGGTCAATTTTCTGTCAGTAAACCATTACATGCACGTAAACCTTCCCTACTGCCAATAAAAAACCCGACAGAAAAAATTAATTATTGATGACAATTCTATTGAGCTTCCAGATCTTCCCATTCTCCAGTTTCACAGCACCTTTAAATACTTTCACCACATGGTGTAGTTTACTAAATTGGGAAGAATTATTTGTTCCTTTGGACAGTCTGACCTTCACAAAGTACCCCACTTTCACTCTTAGAGGTTTTACTGCTTTGCAATGGTCAAACAGATCTTTTTTTCTTGCAATAGTTCTTTTTCCTCCTTCACTCAGCAAGCTCTCTGACATTGATATCACTTGAGCTGTATGACTTAACCCAGTGGGAGCGGGGGGCACACCATATTACAAGGTTTGAGATTGCTGAACAGTTTGTAAGGTCTGACTCCAGTCGTAACATGTAGTGTGAACCTATACTCTTCCACTCTTCTCTTCCCACTCCACCCAGTCATTTCCTGTAGCCCGCGCAGTCTGTATGGCTTACTTCACAGTACGATTGAACCTCTCTAACATCCCATTTGTCTCGGGTTGAACACTTCCTGTGTTGAATGCCCCCTTCATTCAATAACCTTTTAGACTCCTTGGAAGTCAATTGAACCCCATTATCATTATAGATGCATTTGGGACTTCCTTCTATCCACTGACGAAGTGGTGACTTCCTGCACCACTCCCACTTCTGGCCATCTTGAAAGCATGTCCATTAGAACAAACAAATTCTTTGCCGCACTACCCAAAAATGTAATGGTCCAACAACATTGAATGCTACCTTCTCCCACACTTCTGTGGAAATTTCATGACAAATCATAGGAGATGTCCTAAGCTTTTGAGCCTTATCACTTAACTTACATTCATAGCAATCTCTCACTGGTCTCTCACTACTACTATCCATCCCTGGCCACCAATAAGTTCCTCTCAACCTCTTCTTAGCCTTACAGATGCCAATGTGACCATAATGAGCAAGTACAATTAATCAATCCCTCACTCAACATGGAGGAACCAACTTCTCACCTCTTAGCAACAAATCTTTAGTGACAGACAACTCACACCAAACCTTTTGGAACTCCATAAGGTTTGGATCAGTACCAGTTTCTTTCTCACCAGCAATAATGGATTATCTTACTTTTTTGAGATTGTTCTTTCAATTTCCTTCAACCACCCATCTTCCGATACACAACTACCAGAGACCATGCACCTTAACTTCTTCCTCTTTCCACCCGGTATCATCATCCACTCATGTACATTCAGAATCAGTGACTAATCACGACAAGCAATCTGCAACTTTATTGTCAACACTGGGAATGTCTGACACTACAAATTCATAGTCCTGTAAAGCAATCATCCATTTACCGATATGGCTAGAAATGCAGTCCAATCCCTTTTTACCAAACATTTCCTGGAGAAGTTTGTGATCTGTGTGAACAACAAATTTCACACCCCACAGAAACTGCTTGAATTTCCTTCTAGCCTGAAACACAGTTAATACCTCTTTCTCAATAGTTTAAAATTGCAATTCCACACCCTTGATTGAGCTTGAAGCAAACGTGATAGTAACTACCTCATCTTTCTGCTCTGTCTCAAAACAGCACCTAATGTTAATTTTAATGTTAATTGGAGCTTCTAAAGCGCATATCACCAACTGGTCTCTAAGCGCTGATCCTAATCCTTTGTTGCTGGCTCTGTGATAATAAAGCACAGCAACCCAGGAATGAAACTTCTTAAACATTGAGCTGAGGCCAGACTAGATTTGACTTTTGAATACTCCTGTTGACAATCACTGTCCTACACAAATTGCAATCCTTTCTTTAGATTGTGAATGGCACTCGTTTGTGCTGCAAAATTAGGCACAAACCTTTTGTAACACTCAGCCATGCCTGAAAACGCCTCAACTTCCTCCTTGCACGAAGTATGTGGCAATCCCACCAATGTGTTGACTAAGTCCCAGGCGCGGCCGGCACAGATAACAGCGGTGGGGTGGGGCAGGGGAGGGGCGGGGCGGAGTCGACATGACGGGATAGGGAAAGTAAAATAAAATAAGTAAAACCACTCACTTTGCGCTCGCCTCATCGCTGAGTTTGTTTCTTGCATGGCCATCACACTGCATCAGTTCAGATGAGGAGCTGCATGGGCTGCGAGGTAAGGTCCACGTCGAGTTGTGTCACATAGTCAGTTCCGATGGGGAGCAGCGGGGGCTTCAATGCGAGATACTGCGTCGAGTTTTGTCATGTAGTTGGTTCCTATGAGGAGCTGTAAGGGCTGCATCAGCTTGTGTCGTGTTGCTTCGATTCTGATGGGGACCACAGCTAGCCTGGCAGAGCACCTTTCTCCTCCCTTCCAAGGATCCAGGACTGGGGAGGCACCACTTGGGGAGTTAGGACTCACAGTAAGCAGAGTCCAGGTGGAAGGTTCAAGAATTTTGGAACCCTTGGAGTCACTCTTTTGGTCCTGGTTTCAAGGTGCAGGCCCAGTCCTTTTTAGGTCGAGCCTAGAGTAGCGCGCAAGCGCTGCTTCTGGCGAAGACTTTATGTAGTGGGGTTTTCAAAGCTGACCACACGCTCGTGCACAATGGCCTTTTCTGTGCGGTTACGCGCACGTTTCAGGCACGATGCGCGAGCGTGTGGTCAGCTCTGCACGCTGCCGCGCTCGCCCCCGCTCCTCTCTTCAAAGCTTTGTTCTAGTTGCTTTCACTTTCGCGGCCGCTGCATTCTAACAGCGCGCGCACCACTCGTTGTCAATTGCTTCGGGACTTTCATGTGGAGGGTGATATTCCAGTGGGCTCCTCCGTTATTACTGAATAAAGTTCAGTTACCCATTGTTGCGTTTAAAGGGTGGTGAAATAGCCGCACTTAATCCAATGGTATTTTCGCTTCTGTTGATGCAAACGTGCTTCATCCGACAGTATTTTCACTTATGTTTAGTGTGTTATTATTTTAGTTGCTTTCAGCCTAGCCATTGTTTCGGGAATGTGTGCTTTTGATCCGTTTTAACTGGGACTTCGTGCACACGCTTTTTTAAAATTTGTTTTCAGCCTAGACCGTGTTTTCGTAATGTTCGCTTTTGTTCCGTTTTAACTGGAACTCTATGCGCACATTGGGCTTCGTTTAATTTATGTGCTTTTTATACGATCTAATCTGCATCAGCATGTTCCGATGTCTTCTTATGTCGACTTGGTTATGATTTCTTACAAAGCGGGGTGACAAACTTCGGTCCAGGAAGGCCACGTCCATGCCAGATTTTAGGAATGTAAAATTAACATAGCTGCACACGCACTGAATCTTAACGCCCGTCATTTACGTCTTTGGTAGTTATCCTGAAAGGCGAGTGGGAATCCAGCCGACCTGGGTCAAATCCTGCTGTACAATTTCCAGTGCACACTGATTCTTTATTGCACACCTGGACTACTGTAAACATTTTCTGCTGTACACGGCTCCTTGCACGCACTGATGATGGGTTGTTTTTCGAAGTTGGCTAGCTTCATATTTCGTGACTGTCATGTGGCTCTTGTCAGATCTGTTAGCAGATTGTGAGTATCTGCAAGATACGATAAATGTTTCCTGTCCATAAGTGGAGGACGCACCTGTAATCTGCCAATGTAATCAAGACTCGAACACGTCACACTCTTCTGGAATGCTGGTGTGATCAGGAGTGTACAGCCTGGGAGGGGTGCTGCAATCTGAAGTACACTGTCTCGTGACGCGCCTGCACCAGGCCACGTGGCCATTCCAACATACAGAGATTTGAATTTGGAATTTTAAAAAAAAAATTTCATTAGTTTCCTAAACAATCCAAGCCTTACTTTTAGCCAAATGTAATGTAGCAAGTGATAATAGGTATTTACATTTTTAATATCGGCATGTTTCTGCCTTTTTTCTGTGCGGGTGTTGGCACGGGGAGAGCATGCCGAGACTTGAACCCAGTCCCCTATTTTCAAGGTCAGCAGCTCTGAAGGCTTGATTCTTTCTCCCAAACAATTGTTATTTAGGACTGACTGAGGGCGTCATTTAACCAAAACACGACCAATGTTCAGCTCGCTATGGTTAAAGCTGCTCTCCCAACAACATAAAATTATATATACTCATTGGTGGGGAGTGGTGTTTATGTTTCATTATACAGAACGATCAAAACATGTTTCCCATTCTCTGAAAGAATAATAAATATTGAAAAATGCCTTGTTTACTTAAATATTTTTGATAATAAAAGATTAGGAGTTCCAAATAAATACACCATATCTCATGAGCCTTGATGCCATGGGACAGCTAACCTGTTTGTTTTAGGGAAAAGACAGATCTTTATTTTATTTTTTTTAATTCTTGGAGATTGCTTATTATCTATTTTTCCGTAGATTGATCCAATTCAGTGTAGCGTACCTGGATGTTTAGTGTGACACGCTACACCGCACAATTCCACACCACACAATTCACGGCCACACAATTCAACACCACCCAGCATAATTACACTCCACATAATACCACTACACGCAACATGATTCAACTCCACATAATTGTTTACACACACAAAAGCTTACAGTTGATGTTGCACCAAGGATATTGTGCTGCATAACTAAATACTTATAAGGTCCCAAAAGCGAGACCTATTGGCTATGCCAATGCTTGTTCCTCAGGCAGCAGAGCAGTTCTTCTTGCATGCAGAGCAGATGGGTATCCTTTCTTGCAGGCAGAGCACCAGGGCAGCAGAGCAGCTGGGCAGTCATTCCTACAGCAGGGCTGCAGGGTAGCAAAGCTGCTGGGCAGTACTTCTTGCAGCTCTTCTTCTGAGCCTTCCACAGGTCTAGAAGTGATCTGAAGAAATGGGTCTGAGGGTCCTGCATATATAACTGGTGCCCACTTTGAAGTGGAAGAACCTGCTTGAGTTTCCTCCTACAAAAGAGTCTGGAATTTTCTGCCTCCTTGTCCTAGTCCCAGTCTGTCCGGGGGCACAATAGGCTAATGTGAAGTCCTTTCAGAGTGTGCTGGGCCAGTGACTTTGAAGTGCAAGTGAGATAAGCAGACGCGCTTAGAGTCTTAAGGTAATCAGCATTGTATTTCCACGGAGCGCCTGGTAAAGGGCTCCTTTTATCCTTCCCTGCTTAGATTGTCTTATTCACGATCTTTTATGCCATATCTTGACTGACAGCTATCGAGTGCCTGGGAAAGGGCTCCCGAGCTAAAAAGCTCTCTGCTTACACGTTTTTCTATTTTAGCTTTTATGTGTTTTAAAAATTGACAATCATATTTAGCTGACTTTACCTGTAACACCCACAAACGGCGTTCCTCCCCGGTCCAGCACGGATTGTTCCGATTGTCTGGAGGGAGGCGCCTCATACCGGAAGGGAGGAAAGACCATTTCCGCCCGTTACGAGTTGAAAGGTTGGCGGTCTAGCGGCATACCCCCTACTTAAATAGATGCCTGATCCGACGCGCGCAGCGGGCGCGCCAAAGGCGCGCCTAAGGCAAGCCCGTCTGCGCCCGTCTGCGCCTGGCCATCGCCTGGAGCCGGGACCCCTGCTGGTTTCTCTACAGATACTGTCAAACCTATAAGCTATTGTTGCTCCTACACACGGGAAGCACTACTAAAGGTTAAGTCTAACCCTTGCGTACATTCAGCACACTCACTTACTTTGCTAGAAGGGCCTTTCTCTTGTAGATTTTGCAAATTTCAGAGCTTCGCTCCCCAACACAATTTTTCTCACGGTGCGCTCCCCAACCAGATAAAGGGAGTGGGACCCTATAGGAATAATCCACAAAGTGAGGTACAGTCCCAAGCCATAAATACTGGCTGGAACTGTTTTCTGGCTAATGTAAGATCCCTTCCTAAACACGCTGTAAATCTTTGGGATCTCCTGACAGAATACGATCCCCATATTGGGTTTCTTACTGAAACCTGGATTAAACCCTCTTCTAACCCCGCCATTGCAGTGGCCATACTGGATGGTTATCGAATCCAAAAACTTGATAGGCCAGATAGGGCGGGGGGAGGCATAGCCATAATACATAAGGAATCTCTACCTATCACTATTTTAGATCAAATGTGTAAGGACACTTTAGAATGCCTAGTTTTTAGACTCGACCTGCACCCACAACTCAGCTGGCAAGGGGCTCTTGTTTATAGACCCCCTGGCCCTCTATTAGGCTTCACTAACTTACTAATGGAATTTATCTCCCCCCATGTTATCTCTACCCCTAACTTTTTACTCTTAGGGGATTTTAACATCCACAGTGAAAACGATTTCAATCCTGATGCCACAGCTTGCCTAACAGATCTAGGCACACTTGATCTCTTGAAGATCAACAACGCTCCTACTCATTCTGCAGGGCACACTCTAGACCTCATTTTAACAAATTCCCCTCATATCAGCTGTGGGGAAACTCGTCCTTTGACGTGGTCGGATCACTCTATGGTGGATTTCCAACTTATGAGTCCCAGAATCCTCCCTACTCCTAAATCTCACACCACGCATTGGTATAGACCATGGCATAAACTCACACCTGATCAATTCAAGACCCCTTTTAATTCTTGGACTACTGATACAGCCACATTTAGTGTAGAAGAACAGCTCACTCATTTTAACTCTATAGTTCAATCTACTGCAGATCACGTAGCACCACGGAAATTGCAGACCCATCCTCCCAAATTCTCCTCAACTAGTTGGTACTCCTCTAGCCTCCGGAAGGAAAAGAGCTACTGTAAAAAATTGGAACGGACATGGCGAAACTCACACATTGCACAGGACAAAGAGAGATTTAAAGTCGCACTGTCTTCCTATCATAAAAATATAAGGTCCGCACGGAAACGACATATTGTAAACCAACTAGAACAAGCCGGGAACGACTCTAGGATCCTCTATCAAATCTTGAAAACCTTCACTAACCCTAAAGCTTGCGATACCGCAGAAACTCCCTCGCAGCTGCTATGTGATAATATTGCATCTTTTCTCACCCTGAAAATTGATACTATTTATCATAAAATTATTTCATCTATCACAACTCCTAACAACTTTCACATAGAACGCCCCACTACCCCCATCTAGACCATGCAGATGCATTCTTTTCCCTCATTAACGCCGGAAGAGGTCGAATCCCTTCTTACCAAAGTCAAATCTGGATCTCCCCTAGATGTAATTCCCGCAAAAATTTCCTCCAGATTAGCGCAACAGCTAGCCATACCCATCTGCACCATCCTTAACAGCTCCTTGAGAGCTGGTAGACTCCCCCAAGAATGGAAAGAGGCGCAAGTCGTCCCCATTCGCAAAAACCCCAAAATCCCCGCATCTGAGGTGTCAAACTATCGCCCTATTTCTCTGCTCCCCCTCCAGAGTAAACTCCTTGAAAAACATATAAACAGGCACTTGTCTGATTTTGTGGAATCCTCGGATTGCCTGGATGTCTCCCAGTCTGGCTTCCGTGCTAAGCACAGTACCGAGTCCGCCCTGATAGAAGTGACTGATAACATCAGAATGGCCCTGGACAAGGGTCAGGCAGCACTTTTAGTGCTGCTTGACCTATCTGCGGCGTTTGACACCATCTCTCATAAAATCCTTCTTCAGAGACTCCAGGACATCGGGGTTCAAGGGGTTGCTCTGAAATGGCTGACAGACTTTCTCACAGATAGAACCCAGACAGTCACCCTGGGTACTTTCAGATCCAAGACCACCAAAGTTACCAAGGGAGTACCTCAGGGCTCCTGTTTGAGCCCTACTCTTTTTAACATCTATGTTACTCCCTTGGCTAAACTAATGAGGACCCTGGGGTTTAGCCCCATCTCTTACGCGGATGATACCCAGCTTCTACTTACTTTTGATAAGTCCAACCCAAATATACAACTCATCTTCTCGGAGGGCATGAAAACCATCGCTGCCTGGATGAGAGCTAATTTCCTGCAACTTAATGCCGAAAAGTCGGAGGTCATGCTGTTTGGAGATGCAGCAATAAGCTGGTCTCCCAGCTGGTGGCCGGAGGAGCTGGGTTCTGCACCGACTCCAAAAGGAGTGGTGAAGAACCTGGGAATTCGGATCGACCAGAATATTACACTTGAAGCACACGCCACTACCACCGCTGGCACTTGCTATCATACACTCAGCCTGCTTAGAAGAGTGTTCCCCATGTTACCATCCTCTATGAGGAAAACACTGATGCAAGCTCTTGTGTTAAGCCGTCTGGACTACTGCAATGCACTGTTAGTCTCTGCTAGCGAAGCTTCCCTAAACAAGCTGCAGGTAGTCCAGAATACGGCAGCCCGACTGGTAGAAAATGCCCCCCCCAGAACAGCCTCTGCACCACTTTTTAACAAACTTCATTGGCTCCCTGTGAGAAAGCGTGTGAAGTTTAAGATCTGCTGCACAGTCTTTAAAGCCCTAAATGGCCTGGGGCCTACCTACCTATCGGCTAAACTGAGAAAATATATCCCTTCCCGGCCTCTTCGATCCGGTTCCAAGCTACTTCTCTGCACTCCTAGAATTAAAAAGGCTCGGTCGGGTGGCAAAGCATTTACTTACCTTGCCCCGACCGTATGGAACGAACTCCCCCGCGATCTACGTGACTGCCAGAGCTTTCCCCTGTTTAGGAAACTACTAAAAACCCATCTCTTCTAAGATTCACCTTTTGACTGTAATCAGTGGCCTCAGCGCAGAGATACCCCTGACGGGGTGATTCAGGCGCTATATAAATTAATAAAATATCAAATAGATGCCAGCTTCACCTGCTCGTTAAGCTAGGATGGCCCATCTTGCCAACACCCACACCCTCATTTTGTGACTCTGTCCAGGAAGAATACACAAAAGACAACTGCCAACTAGACTTAGTTATGTCACCCAGTAACAGGCTACAGGCATTAAATGGTTAGGGCAAAAAAAATCCAACTTTCTAAAGGTGTCCTCTACAGAATTGTGACTTAAAAGCCAACTTTACCACTATAGAGGGTTTTAAATTACAATTCTTCGGAGACCAAACTTGATATTCCAACCTACTCCCAATCAGAATTTATCACTTTTTAAATGTAATAAGGCAACCCTATGTGATCATATTGGAGAGGTTGGCCTTGCAATAGTGAAAAATGATTTTGAGAGTTTTTCACTGCCAGGACATCTAAAACTTAAAAGTACATGTCCAACATTTTTAATACAATGCAACCTGCCCTATGGGCTGTTTAAGGCCTACCCTAGGGGTTGAGTTATATGTATAAAAAAGGAAGGTTTACACCTGGCAAAAGGTTTATTTTGCCAGGTCGAAATGGCAGTTTAAAACTGCACTCCCAGGCTGCAATGGCAGGCCTGGTATACATTTAAAAGGCTACTTAAGTGCGTGGCAGAATTAGTGCTGCAGGCCCACTGGTAGCATTTGGTTTACAGGACCTGGGTACAAGTAGCACCACTTTACTAGGGTCTTACAAGTAAATTAAATGTGCCATTTGGGTTTAGGCCTATTTGACCATGTTTAAAGGTGAGAACACAAGCAGTTTAGCAGTGGTTAGCAATAGTAAAGCGCACACAGTCCTAAGAGCCAACAATAACGTGTTCAGAAAACAGGAGGGTGAAGGCAAAAGGTTTGGGGATGGCCCTGCAGAGAGGCCCAGGTCTAACATAGCTTATATGATGAGGTAGGTGAATGAAACTGAAAAGGTTTTAGGAAACTTACACCAACAGCCTGATGTCCGTTGAGCTGTTGTTTCTAGGTTTCCAATGGCTCCGCCATCTGTAACATGGCAGATCAATTGACCATAGACCGAGTGGGTGGACCATCTGCTGGGCAGTCAGGGTGCTTTGCCACTTTTGTGGTGGTGTACTCTGTCTAGATCAATCTAAATAATCGCCTTTGACTTCAATGCCAAGGTTAAAGAAGGAAGTCTTCAAGTAGGAAGTCTGTAAACGTAAACTAAGTTTAAAGGTTGAGTTGACATATTTTCAAACACAGACACAGGCCAAATCTAAAAACCTTAAACAGGAACAGTAACAAAAAATGCCACAGTAACAAAAAATGCCACAAACATTCTTCCCCAAAACTATGATCAGCTTACCTTTGTATCCCGTTTTCAGACTTCTAGAAAGATCAGGAGGAGATCGAAGATATCTACTATTGTAGGTATTAAAATTCAGAATTGTGCTTACAATTGCAACAAGAGCTTTGGAATCCTAATTGTTTCAAGAACTGCAGTCCTTTTGAACCTGGCCAGCCTTTTTCTGAGGAGATCAATTCAATACTGCTTATTTCTGGCAAATGCCCCCATCCATCAGAGTGCCTGAGACTTTTGCGAGATCCAATGGGGCATGTAAGTGTGGAGGAACTTGCCATGTACTTCTAGATGGTGAGGTCTCCCACTGGTCAGTCCTGGTCCCCAAAGTGCACTAAGGTTTTACCCAGCGCCATGATACACACAGGCCACGTTGCAGGAGGGCTTCATTTTAGGGGCACACTTAAGCTTTTGATCCCTTTACTTCCCAGGACCACTGGGCCATAGATATTGGAATTGTGGCCAATTGGAAGAGACTACAGGCCCTGCTAGGAGAAGCATCAGTCCGGCATCTGGCAAGACTTTGCATTACTTACCTGAAGAATCTGTGCAGGTAAATGCAATAAGGTGCTGAATGAGAACACTAAAATGAACTCTGATCAAAGTGACGCAAGGGGTCGTCTGGCTGCACTGAGGGACAATCAATTGGCCCCATCTCTGTCGAACAAGGAGGAAGGGTGGAGGGACTCTTAAAAGATTGAGAATTATCTCTTTTTATTGCAACTGAATTTTCTGTCATACCCCTCCCTCCCCAATGTCCTTTCTCTTTATCCCACACAACTGTCCTGACACACAATCTGGAAGCCAAATAGTGCTGGATGAAATGCTTGATGGGCTTTTAGTGTGGCCACTTACAGCCATGTGTGACAGGAGAAGGCCAGAAGAGGTTTGGGTGAGGGGAATGGGTGTGAAGGGAATCGCATTTGTTTTTTGCTGTTTCCTCCCTTAATTAAAATCAATATAAATCTATCTGTTAAAAAGAGTATGTTTAGAAACGTTGCAATATCATACATGAGTAGAGACTCTTGGGGATAATATATTTGCAACTACTTCCACAATAGTTTGTATTTTCTAATAAATACTTTTGAACTCCAATGGGACAAACAGGATTGGTATTTGAAGGGTTGAAGTAGACTACGGAGAAGAAATATAGTAATTTACAAATCCTTATATACATGTACAAGGATAATTTTGTATATCACACTGCTGGCTGAGACCTCACAGTAAAATAGCTCAAGGCCAATGTGCATCCACGTTTTTTTTTACAAAAAGTTTAGAAGAAGCATTTGTAAAAAGAAAATGACAGTTGTGTGAGATCCCACTTTCTTTTAATGTGAGAAAGTAAAACAGGAACTCAGAAACAGAGTGAAATTGTGTTTTTTGTTGAAAACTAACATTCGATTGTGAGTTCTATACTTTAAACAACTTAAGGCCTGATGTACAATAAATACACTGGTCGCAAAATGCCTAGTATTTTTGCAACCAACGTGGAATATTTCTAACTGACTAATATACTAATAGGTTTGTATGCAAAATTCCCATTTTAAGTGAGTCTCAACCCGACCTACCTCATGACCATTAATAAGGTACATCGCAAATTGCTGCATACTCCAATTGGATGCCATCAAAGGAATGATGGCCTGCTGAGATCAGCAGACCACCATGTCGGTGATAGCGTTTAAATAAAGTCAATTAATTTTTAAAATGAAGGCCATTCTTCATAAAGGAAATGAGGCTGCATTTAAAAAATGTTTACTTTAAAAAACTTTTTTTTTTTTAAAAGCTTGTTTTAGAGTTGGTAGGGTTCACCTGGACAAATGCCCACTCCCCAACAACCGTATTTTTTCTAATTAAAAAAATTAATGGGTCCCATGGAGACAAAGACCCCTACAATTTTGCATATGGCTACCACAAGACTGGATTTCAGTTGCAAAACATTGATACATCTCCTAAAGGATGGCTACGTGGGAGGAACGGCTAGAACATGCTCCTTGTAAATAACGATTCCTTACGGAGTTGCAAACCCATTTTAGGAGTCATTAATAATTTTTAAGCTCCTACAATTTGGTTTGTACATATTAATAAACATTTTTATGGTCACAAGCAGTCCAAATCGCTGTTTATGGTCATAAAATATGTTTGTGCATCAGGCCATTCGCACTATACAAAGGATCTGCAGTGATGGTCTCAGGGCAAGGCCTAACACGCTAGCATAGCTTCAATTTGAGGTTTGGCTGTGCTTTGAATGTCTTGCTGAGAGAAAGATATTCATGGGATTTACTATGAACCCCATCAAGCAAAACTTTTCAGACAAAAAATAAATACATACCTTGTCTTTGGGTGGATGCATGAAACATAATATGTGCAATGCAGATCAATTATCCAGGAGTGGATTACAAGCCTAAAACTCCGTCTGGAACAACATACAATACTTCTTTTCATGCTGACACCACATTCAGAAATATTTGGTTAAAATAAGCAAGAGGACAGAAAAACCAACAATAAAATAAAAGAGCATGAAGTAGTATTTCTTTGCTCTTCGTGTTAAACGCATTCAGTTTGAACAGGTATCAAGTTGTACTTTGTCTATCAAAAATTCTTGATAAATGGGCAGGATTTACCCACTGCTGCTGGACTAGAAGAATCACATTATAATGATTTCCCGTCCCTTAGAACCGCTATAGGCATTGCAAACGTATTAACTTGATTGATGTAATATTATGTTGTATAAAGTATGCTGGCAGTCTGACGCCTAAAACATGACTGTGTTGTTAGTATGCTTGCAACTATTGACGTTTGGAGTATAATTAGCACGTTTCATTTTAGGCAAGCGTTGGCTTGTAGTTCAATTTGAATACACTTTTTGAGATAGACCTCATATTTTTTAATATTTGCATTCTGTCTTCTGAGTTGTTGGCTGTTTTATAAGGAGAATCTTTAGAAAGATCTGCATAAAAATATTTTTGTGCCTGGTTTAGCAGCACTTTTTGTACTCGTCCATAAAATGGAATGCCTGCTGTTTTTTCCATCGCATATTTACATTGTTCATGTTGTAATTGAGAAAGCACTGATATAATTATTTATTTACTTGTTGTATTCTAGACACAAGATTAGATAGTGAGTAAAAATATGTTCACCTATTCACACCTAAGTTATGTTGCTATTTTATGGTATGTTTTGTTATGTTATCAGCATTAGCATATCATATGCTATAATTTGTACAGACTTGTGTAATGTTTTAAGGAAGTGGACCACAAATCCTCAGGAATGTGGTGGTTGTTTTTGATGGGAATAGTGGTGACAGTCTAGAATCATCCTAAGTGTGCTGTATATCAGAATATCTTCTACAAAAGTATTGCTTGAAATGAATATTGCTAGACCTGGCATCTTTTGTTTCCCCTGTCTTTTTGCTTTCTGATCTCCCAGTTTTTTACTCTGTTTTTTTCTGGTTTAGTGTCTCTGCACACTTTCTCACTGCTGTTCTGTGTTAAAGTGCAAGTGCTCCTGTTGTAAATTGTTATTATGGATTGGTATTTCCATGATTGGCATATCTGATTTACTGGTAAGCCCCTAGTAAAGAGCACTGAGTGTACCAGGGCCTTTAAATCAAATGCTACTAGTGCGCCTGCAGCACTGAGTGTCCACCCACATGAGTAGCCTTGAAAAGGTATCTCAGACCTGCCACTGCAGGGTCTGCGCGCAGTTTGTAACTGCCATGTTGACCTAGCAAGTGCACCCACTTGCTAGGCCCTAATCTTCCCTTTTCTTACATATAAGTCACTCCTAAGGTAGGCCCAAGGTACGCCTGTGGGCAGGGTGCTGTGTATGTTAAAGGTAGGACATGTACTGGTGTGTGTGGCATGTCCTGGTAGTGAATTACAGTGCATTTCGTTTTTCACTATGGAAAGGCTATCTGTCCCATAGGATAGAATGGAAGTTTT
This sequence comes from Calotriton arnoldi, assembly GCA_963921515.1. Taxonomy (NCBI): domain Eukaryota; kingdom Metazoa; phylum Chordata; class Amphibia; order Caudata; family Salamandridae; genus Calotriton; species Calotriton arnoldi. The sequence goes on along the minus strand of CAWUFW010004405.1, from coordinate 979,707 downwards.
ACTTATAACATCTTATAAGCATAACTTCCCATTGGGATAAGATAGGGAAATGGAGTTTAGTATGCCTGGACTCAGAATGTAAAAATGCATCTTTTAGTAAAGATGATTTTTTATGTTCTGTGTTTGAAAATACCACTTTTAGAAAGTAGGTATTTTCTTGCTTAGCCATCCTGTGTGCCTCTGCTGGGTTTGTGGATTGACTGCCTGGCTTTGGAGTGACAGGGCCTGGGGATGTGCATTCTCTTCAGACAGCCACTGGATGGGTCGAGGTGTGTCCTGCCTTTCCTGGATGAGTCAGGGCTGGGCTGAATAGACCTGGGCTGCATTTAGAGTGGTGGGAGGAGATTTCCTTGCACCTGAATGGGCCTACTCTGCCTTGAACAATGATGTCTCCACCTCCTGCCAGGAAGCTGGGCCAGAGAGGACAGAACTGGTTTGGACTAAGCACAGACACTCTCTGCTTGAGAGAACAAAGGAATTGTGAGTATAAATACTGGGGCCCAGAACTATAGAACTCACTGGAATCAAGGAACCTGCCAAGGAGAAGAGCTGGAAGAGCTGCCAGGAGGAATACTGCCCCTTTGCTGTGTTGTTGCTTTGTTGGGTTGGCCTGCAGTTGCTGCTTCTGCCTTGGGCAGTGAAAGGACTGGACTAAACTTACTTTACTTGTGCTGAGTATCTCCAAGGGCTTGAAGTAGAGCTTGCCTCCTGTTCTGAAGTCTCAGGGACTGCAAAGACTTCACCAACCTCTGGTTACCGCTTCTGGAACCACTGTTTCAATTGCCACAGAGAAGGGAAAAGCAACTGACTCCGTCACCGACGCCGGCTCCATGTCCTGAAGGCACAGCAGAAGGCACCGCGACATCTTGCACTGCAACCCTGGTCTCACCGACGACGAGGACCGACGCCGCGGCCACCGAGCCGCAGCTTGCACCGTGACCTGCGGGCACTGCACCGCCTCGCTTCTCTTCAGCACCCTGGTCTCATCGACGCTGTCACTGCCTGCTGACTTCGACACCCGTGACCTCAGCGTGGCTGGGGGTACCGCTCATAAGTTTCACGACGCACCACCTCATCCCACACAGCAGTCTGGGCTGACCGACGCCAGCTCCTGCTAACCGGCTCTGTCGCTTGCACCGCAACCTGCCTGCACCGCATTGAGCACCACCTCACCTCGCACCGTAAGCCTTGGTCTCACCTATGCCGTCTGAACAATCATCACTGAGCCGCTGCCTGCACCGCATCGTGAGGGCACCGCACCCTGCACCACTTTAATTTTGCAACACAACCGCGACGGTTGCTCTGACCGGCTGGCACCAACGTGCCAGCCGCAACGACGAAGGTACTGTTCACGAGTCTGTCCATGCATTAGCTGGCCCGTCCCTACGCGGTCGGCTGGAACTGTTACTCTGTTGTTTTCAGCATCGCTGTAGCCCCGGACAGAGGTACAGACTCGGAAGAACTATGTTTTTGAGAGATTTCTGCAATTTTAAGGGTATCTTGCAAAGTATATATTTTTAAGTACTGTATGTTGAATTCTTATCGTTTTGGTCTTGTTTTGGATATATAAAAATATTGGATATTTTTCTAAACTGGTGTGGTGTCCTTTTGTAGTGTTTTCACTGTATTACTGTTTGTTATGTGCAAATGCTTTACACAGTGCCTCTGAGATAAGCTTGACTGCTCGTGCCAAGCTACCAAGGGGGTGAGCAGGGGTTATTTTAAGAGTGTAACTCCCCTTCCCTGATTAGGAAGAAGGGTCCCTACTTGGACAAAGGTACCTGCCTCTGCCAACTAGAGATCCCCATTTCTAACAGGTACTAAGAAACAAATATAAATATTGTAATTGCTTAAAGGCAGTACCTGACACTTGGCCTCATGTAACAAGGCTTTGAGCGTTCGCCACCCTCGGATTCAGTAAATCAGAGGGTTTGCAAATGCTAACGTCCTTTTTTAATGTACTGAACTCAGGCTTTCTAAATTGCTAAATGGGTATAGAAATGGTTCAGAATCACCCTTTGGAAGGGGCATGCTTTAGGTGTTCCTTCCGAATAGCAACTCTGACCCTGATTTATCAATTGTTTGTGCCGTAACATTGACAAGCTACTGACTTCCAAGATGCGGGGGTAACTGATTCGCAAAGGGAAATGGGTTCTCTTTGGACACCTTACCCTCTGCGAATCTTGAAAAAAGTTTCAGGGAGAAATGACAGTGGGCCAATGGACCCCTGTCAACTCTGTGAGATTTTTTGAAAAAAGAAAACTCAGTCCTGTTTACTTTAAGGAAAATGGGTTGCATTTTAAAAGAAAGTTCTATATTTAATCATGGTCTTTCTGTTTTTTTCAGATCACTGTTAGACCTGTCATCCTTAGGGTGGTCTTTCCCCAGACATTTTACCTTTTTCCGTCGGGCTTTTGCTGATTCCTTTTGTTGTTCTTAGGTTTCTGAGCACATTACCACTGCTAACCAGTGCTAACGTGCATGTGCTTCTCCCTTAAACATGATGATATTGGTGTATAGCTGATTGCCATATTTGTTGTACTGATAAGCCCCTTGTAAAGCGGTATACCATATAGCTAGGGCCTGTACCTCAAATGCTACTAGTGAGCTGCAGCACTGATTGTGCCACCCACAGAAGTAACCTTTCAAACCTGTCTCAGGCCTGCCACTGCAGAACCTGTGAGTGCAGTTTACTGCCACTTCAACTTGGCATCTAAACAACTTGGTAACCCTTAAACCCCCTTTTATTGCATATAAGTCACCCCTAAGTTACCCGCTAAGAACCCCTAAGTGCAGGGCGCTGTGTAGGTAAAAGGTAGGACTTGTACCTTTATGTTTTGCATGTCCTGGTAGTGACAAACAGCCTATTTCATTTTTCACTACTGTGAGTCCTACTCCTTTTATAGGCTAGCATTGGGAATTCCTTAATACACTTTTAAGCTGTAATTCCTGATCCAAGAGGAAAAGCTCTTTCATGCTTCATATGTTTGGAATTGTAATGATGAATCCTCTTTACTGGTGAAGGCGGAATAACAATGTTTTAAAAATGCCATTTTTAGAAAGTGGACATTTCTCTGCAGTTACTGCTCTGTGTGACTGACAGCCTGTCTCCAATACACGTCTGGGGTGGGTGACAGCTACACTTTGTGCATTCCTTCTAGACAGCCACAACACAAGAAAGATAGGTGTGTCCGAGTACCCATCTGCATTCTGCTGGCCTTGCTGGGGCAGGATGGAAGAGAGAGGCTAACACTTCACTTGAATAGGCTGTGTCCTGTCCCCACACAAAGGACTGATTACCCCCCATAGATAGTCTGGCAGACAGGACTGGGTTGAAAGGGATACTTTTGCACTTCAGAAAGCTACTTTAAAGTCATGCCCCACATCAAAGGCACTTTTGGGTATAAGTACTGGATCTCTGACCCCCTAAATTCAGACACTTCTGGATCTTGAACTGAACCTCTGTCAGAAAAACTGCTGTGCTGCTCAAAGGACTCATCTTTGGACTGCAGACTTGGAAGGCCTGCTTTTCTATTTTTTTGCCCTCCTGCTCTCTGTCTCCGTTGAGGTAGAGCTGGACTCTGCCTTCCCTCCAAGTCATCTCCAAGGGCTTGTTGGCTTGCCTCCTATTGCTTGAGCTTCAGGGATATCAAAGCCTGTACCCCTGCTCCTGTGCCTGGCTCACGGGAAGTGGGCCAGATACTTGCAACAAGGATTTCAATGCATCTCTTGTCTGTGTGTAACAGAACCGGCGCTTTTACCAGGTTGCGGGAAGAAGATTGCCTCATCTCATTTGGAGCCAGCGCTTTGCCTCCAGAGATTGACGCATTGGGCAGCGGCCACTGCAGCTCGATGAGATCGACACATCCCCTCGATTGCGTAGCAGAATCCAATGCATCGTTCAATGCCTCTCGACTCCGGCACCCATTTTCGGAATTGACGCATCTCCTTCACTTGGTGGATAAGATCGACTCATCTCGCTGTTTGCAACCAGGAAAGGTACTTTGTTCACCGGGGCCTGCTTGGGTCCTGTAGCTGGCTGTAGCTCCACCGCGGGCTGCCGAAACTTGGACTTTTCCCCAGTCCAGCGTGACCCAAAGTAACCTTTTTTAGTGCTACTTGCTTCTAAGCGCTTTACTGCTTTTATTGCTTTAACATTCAATATCTCAACTTCTATACATTGGATGTTTGTCACTTTGGTCTTGTTTTGTTCAAAATATATTAATCTATTTTTCTAAATCTGTGCAGAGTCTTTTTGTGATGTATTCATTGTGCTACTTTGTGTGCTGCACAAATACTTTACACATTGCCTCTTTAGATAAGCTTGACTGCTTTGTGCCAAGCTACCAGGTGGTGAGAACAGGTTACCTTTTAGTGTGTATCTAGCTTACCCTGCCTAGAGTGGTGGTTCCTGCCTGACCTGGATGCATACCTCTGCCAACCAGGAATCCCATTTCTAATAGTCACCATCCCTGTGATGGTAGCCAATCGCAGGGAGCAGCAAATAGTGTCCTGCCTAATGATTATTAAATAGGCAGGTTGTTCTGCAACCCCCTGTGATTCAAAATTTTGTGACCTGACCTATTTTCACATACGTGGGTGCACCAAAAACTATTTCATTTGCAAAACGTTGGAGAGCAATTTGCGACCACTTCTTGTAATGGAATAATAGTAAATGAGGCCCGTTGCTATGTATTTTCATCCTACGACGTGAGCCGGAAACATTACTTACAACTTTTAAAAAACACCAATTAAAATTGCTATAAAGCCTGTGGCACAAATGTAATTTATCATGCCACTCAGCGTAACATCCAAATTTGCTGTGCTGAATTGGGCAAGTTGAAAAACACAATACAAAGCTATATTTAGTAAGATTGGCCTCCTGCTGCTGTCATCTCCTGCACTCTAAAGGTCTGTCATGGGTGACACACAGACTCGCAGAGGTCATGTTCACTGTTTATTTTAGGATTTGTTTTGGAAGCTTACCCTTCCAGCACAAATTCCGATTTGTAGACAAACATACAAGGACCCTAAGTGCTTGATATGTGCTGTGCACTTCAACACATATTCCATGTGTGGGCTTTTTAAAAAATAAAATAACAGATATCCTTGTAAGTGCCTGCTTCAAGAGCGTGTTATTTTTGATGTAAAATCCTGTCTCGCTGTCATTGTAGATTGGGCTTTGCATCAAAACCTATGGGTGCTTGCGCTAATCTGCCCAAGTAACTCACCAGTATCGCCCCATGATACAAATTGGTGCAAAGCAGCGAAAAGTGCTTTTTGTGCTGAGAAAATGCCTTTTACACTGGAAAGTAAATACCATGTGCCACTTAGCAGCACAGAAGAAGGGTCTTAGTATATATGAGCTTGCGTACCTGTGGATTAGTAAAATGAAAAGTAAGAAAAACATGCATGGAATGCTACACTTAAAGTGTAATTGCATACACGTGTCTTAGGTACTGGTATGCTAGTTTTTAGGTCTGATGTTAGCCAATACCTTTTGATTTTACAAACATTAAATGTACAGCATACTTACTTAAAGGGGCTTTCAGCTTGCTCTCTACATCCATTGGTCTGTTGTTGTGCCATTCACATTTTTCTTCTGCCCACTACTGCATACATAATAGGGCAATGGATCAGCCTACATCATCTACTTGCTAACTTCACTTTCAGAGACTGTATTTTGTTCTTTCACAAGGAGCACATTCGCACAGAAAGTAGTTCCCTTCAGTGTCAGTGGTTTTGTTTGTATTTAATTATTACTTTAATGTTGCCTTTGTATTTTAGAGCCTGGTGTTATAGAAGGGTGTTTTCTAGCTCTTTATAGCACAGGATACATTCCAGCATTCTCAGTGCCTGCCTCCTCTTAATGATGTTGTAAATTCCTTTTGGAGCTGCTTTTGTTTATCTGATTGCTGCTATATCAGAGTATAGAAGATTTTGTCCATTTGAATCTATTCTTTATAAAGTAACTCTGTTTTTAGAAAGCACGCAATGAAATTCATTTATAACTGCACTCCTGTATGCATTTTAAGTGAGGACTACAGCTATACTTGTAAACCAATTTAGACTGTATGTACTGCCTGTATGTATTCTTAGTTTGCTTTCAATGCTCTTGTATGTTATGATTATCTAGCTATTTAACTATTATATCACTAATTGAATATGCGCTGGGCCGTCTATCTATCTATCTATCTATCTATCTATCTATCTGTCTGTCCATCTATCCATCCATCTGTCTATATATCTGTCTATACATCTGTCTTTGCAACCCTATCTATCCATCTGCCCCTCTGTGCGTCTAGCTACCTGTCCATCTGTGTATCTATCTGCCTGTTTGTCTGTTTACCTGTCTATCTACCTGTCTATTTATCAACCTGTCTATTTATCTATCTATCAACTGTCTCTCCACCTGTCCCTTCATCACTCACTCTCTGTATCTATCTATCTATCTATCTATCTATCTATCTATCTATCTATCCTTGCAACCCTATCTATCTGTTCATCTACCTTTCTGTGAGTCTATCTCCCTGTCCATCTGTGTATCAATCTACCTGTCTGTCTGTCTACCTATCTATCAACCCGTCTATCTATCTCTTTGCAACCCTACCTACCTCTCTTTGCGTCTATCAACCTGTTTATCTACCTATCCGTCCATGTATCTACGTGTCTGTCTACCTATCAACCTAACTGTCTATCAACCTCTCTATCTATCTACTGCCTCTTGACCTGTCTGCCTATCTATCCATCTATCTATCTATCTATCTCTATCTATCTATCTATCTATCTATCCAACCATCACGGTTTGACTTTGTGGGCTTTTCTATTTGGTCTATTTGTAATAAAGATTTACAAAAACATCACTAAAAAGCACTAACAAAGGCAAGAGGACGGCAGCCAAAAGCAAATCGATAGGCTTTTTTAGGCCTTTGGCCAGTTTGACCTTTTCATTTTAGTAAAATTATGTGTATAACATGGTTACTTATAGAGATTTTCAGTCATACTTCAAACATAAGTCTGTTGTTATGCCAGTCACATTTTTCTTCCGCCCACAGCCTGCTTCAACCTTTGTCTGACTTCAAAATGAGTTACAGCATGATTCCCTTTCACAAGGAGCCTTTAGTGCCAGGGACTACTATGGTAATGTGTGCCTTTTTGGACCCCAAATTATTTTTACTGTTACTCAATGTTTTTTTTTTTTTAGATTGATGAAGGTCCAGCAGCTTCCCCAGCAATAATAATTTGCAAAAACCATGACATAACTCGGCACGAATTGCCAAAGTCAAAAGACTGTCAGGCAACGCCAGACCTCTTGGCTTTGCCAATGCTTGTTTAAATTTACCCACTTGTTTCTGCATTCCTGTTCATCTCCCAGATTTTACCTAGGCAGTGGCATAGCAAGGGGGCAGTCCGACTGGGCGGCATGAGTTTTGGGGGCGGCGGAGTCCTCCCCACGCTCTAACCTGCGGCTGTCGTGGGAGGCAAACGCCGGATCGCCAGCACCACCGCCCACACTCCCCCGCTCTTACCTGCTTCCATCGTGGGTTGGCAAACGCAGGGACCGCCACAGGCGGCAAAAGGGTTAGCTACACCACTGTGGTTAGATATGGAGAATCCTTCAGAAACCTAGGTCAACTGTATACTAATGGTCAGGGTGGGGATGGAAAGAGTTTTACTACAAGTAGGTAAACAAGACATAAACCCACTCCATATCAACTATAGTATATTATGAAAATGACCAAATAAGGGTGTATGAAAAATTGTTGCTCATGAGCGGAGATTGTCTGGACCGTTCCAGTCTAATTGAGAAGAATTATTCAGACTCCTGTGATTAGAAATGGATCAATTTACTAACATCTGAATGTCGAAGAAAATGTTCTTTTTCATATTACTGATCTTGTGGGGAATCTGCTGTGGAGCTGTATTGCATTTGTGAGTCTAAAGTCTAGATTTCATCTTCCCTTTGCCTATTTTAGTGTGCTTTAATGAAAATCCATACATATTGTGTTTACAATACATATATAGTTTACATTTTAAGATAACCTATGAAGTTAGAAGAGTAGATGCTAATAACTGATAAGGTTGTTTTAACTGCTTTGAATTTGGTTTAGAATTTATTAATAAGAAATTAGGAGGGGTGTATCTCCATTGTGTGAAATTATTTTTTTAAGTGAGACGTTAATAAATCTTCACTTTCTAATCTTTTATTTAAGACACACCATGTTATGTTCTGTTATGTTACGTTATAAGATTTTATTAAGTGCACATTTCACCCAAGGGTCTCAAAGCGCTAGCCTATCCTGAAAAACAATAAAGGAGAAGGAATAAAGAGAACAGGCTGAGGGAAGAGAGATCAGAACAGCCAGGTTTTTAGGGTCTTTCGAAATTTTCTATGGTTGGTCTCCATACGTAGATGCAGAGGGAGTGAGTTCCATAGGGTGGGGGCAAGATACGAAAAAGATCTCCCGCCATTCCTGGCGGTACGAATCTTGAACGGGATAAGAAGATGTTTATTGGCGGATCTAAGGGTTCTGGAGGGATTATACCTGATCAGTTTTTTAGCCAGATAGTGTGGTCCATTTCCAAGGATTGTTTTATGGACCAGACAGTTGATCTTAAATATTATGCGTTTCCTAATGGGAAGCCAATGAAGAGCTCTCAGACTTGGTATCGAGGGGGATCAGGAGGGTAGATTTAATACCAGTCTGGCAGCTGTATTTTGGAGGACCTGTAATTTGGTTAGGAGCTCTTCATTAATGGAGGCCATTAGGGCGTTTCGATAGTCTAGCCGACTGATGATTAATCCTTGGACCAGCGGCATCCGAGATGCCAGTGGAACCCATTGGAAGATCTTACGAAGACTGCGCATTAATCCATAACAAATGCTGGCCACATGATTGACATGATCAGTCAAGGGAGAGGTGATTGTCAATCAGCACCCCTAGATTACACACCATTGTTATATGCATAAGAGTCTCTTATATTAAGTGTATGATCATATCCATTAACTGTTAAATCTACCCTTTTTTACTATCACAAGGAAAGCAGGGAGTGGTACTTAGTTTTCTAGACCATGCACATTTTTTCTTGAGATGTTAGGACATAAAGGAATGCACAAACATACCACTAGGGATAAAAGACTCCCCTCAAGGCTACTGCAGACATATGAACATTTGTAAGGCACTTCAAACCACAGGTATCATAGAGTCGGTACAGCAGTTGGACAGAGCAGTCAGTGTCAAACTAAGGGGCCGGAAAAATAAAGGTATTAAATCTGCACTCATGTTGTCTGACAAGTGATCTTATATAGGACTAAAGTGTGGCAATTCTACAATTTTGCCCTGCTACCTAGAGGGGCCTTCCTTTGAGGGTGTTACATTTTACCCTGAGGAACTCCAACCCATTCTTTGGCCTCATACCTCAGGCACCTATATGAGAAATATGGCTTTCTATTGGTTCTCAAGTGAACCAAACCGTCTTCACGAATAGACTTAAAGATCAAGATAAGTTTGCATGAGTTTCAAAGGGGTGTTTTTGTCTCTACAAGATACATTGAACCCTACTAATTCTGCTAATTCCAGTAATATCTACTCAAATTTTAGTAATGCATTTTGATGCAACTCTTAGCATCATTACAGATGGCAGTTTAATTTTAGCCAATGCCCATTAATGTGCTTTCCTGCACATGCTGTTACTGCCTTGACCATCAAGTTTTTATGAATGAACATTGCTATATATTTTAATTGTGATATTTGTTCGGAAACTAAAATTGGGAAAAACCCAGTTCCTCAGGCCAGTTTTCCGGGACTTGGGAAATTCTGTGGCACATAAGTACCCCTTGCTACAATATTGCGCCCACTGCCCTGAAAACCCAAGAACCTGGCAATCTGTGAACTCACTAAAATGCTGTATGGTTTGGCTTTCATGAGTGAGCAAGGTGTAACAAGCAATGCTTACTCATGATAGTGATGTAAGTTTAGAAAGTCAGAAACAGGTAACATAAATAACAGTTGATGAATGGATCGTGGAGCTAAAGCTATACCTTTACAAAAGAACAGGACTCTTATTCATTTGGGTTCAATAGCCAAGTAAAATGTATAGCTTTGACATTCATTTGTGACTATCCACTTTGAAAAATCTGACTTCTCTGAATAGTTCACCTTTAGTCTAAGCACATACATAAGAATACCTGTGTTCAGAGTAGATAATATGTCCAAGGAGTCGCCGATGTCTCAGGAAGGTTAATACTTACCATTACCCAAACCCCATGCACGAAACTATTTATTATTTCTTTGGGAGAGGGGTCGTGAGACCCCTGGCTGAATTTATTATCATATCACACACAATCAAAACACAATTTATAACCTTTTAGCACAGTAACCACATTATTTACATTTCCGCTTACAGGTGTGACCTAGCCTTAACAGAGACTCTAGTAAATTGGAATCACCTAGCCATAACTAGTCTGTTGCTGTGTAACCAACAAAATTATTCTGTAACTGTTCTGAGTGAGATCAAGACTGGCTCTGCCCCTTCAGGGGAACCTCCTTATGGGATGAGCCCACTTTCCCTCTCCCCTCCCTACGGGTAGGTCTCCAACCACTGAAAAATTCTTGTGCAGGGGGCCTGACTGCCCTTAGGATACATACCGCGGGCACCCCCTACACCCAGGTTTTCCGTCCCCAAGGGCCAGTGCTAGGTTGTGCCCAAATACGCCTGCGCAGGTGGTTGAAAGGTAAACGACCGTGTGTCAGTGACCGGCCAGAACCCCCCACACCCTTGCCACCTCCTTCCGACCTGGTGGCAGCACCCCTTGGAGGGTCCATGGATGCAGATGTTAATTGGTAAAACAGGATGCCGTAAAGGGCCCTAAGTGCCCCCCCAATCTTGACCTCACCCGCCAACCAAAATACGACAATTCAATTAAAGCACAATACTGTTACTGTCAAAACCATACAAGAGAACAAACACAGTATTAAACACCATACTTATGTCATGATCCATCAAACAATACCTATAATGTTATCATTGAAATTAAAAAACCCTTCATCGCCCCAACAAAAAAACCCTCTGAGCACCCCTGTAGGCCCCTTGCTCTGTGGATGGTGGGTAAAACTCGAGCCTGCACGGCTCCCGGATAATGCACCATGAAGGGAGGGGGCCCACATCCTGCCGCCAACAGCACGTTGCTCCTGGGGCGATGCAGGCGTCTGGGCAAAGCTGTGGGGGGCAACCGCGTCTTGCAGGATACAAGAGACTTGCTCGTGGCCGCTTAAATAAGGGCGGGATCAAACACCCCTGCCCCGCCCCTGCTCTGGTGCTTCCGGGACAGCGAGTGCGCCAACCAATCCGAGCCATTCCCCAGCTTGAAAGATGGGGCAGCCACGCCCCGTACTTCCCGCTGGTACCCGGCTCCACTGTCATATCTACGGCTCTCCCTAGGTGGGGAGAGCCTCTGTTGATGTGGCCTGAAAGCTGCCTATCTCCTTTTGCTGTTAGTGTAGGAAAGTAGGATCTGCTATTTATGGTTACACCCACGTTTTTGCTTAATGTGATGCTGTTTTTGACTAGTCTGACTGGGATCCTGCTAATCAGTACCCCAGTCTACCTGCTTTCTCCCTAAATTGTTGTGTTCACTACTTAGGTACATCCCAGATTGGATACTGGGGTACCCTTGTCAGTCCCTAGTATATGGTACCCATGTACCCAGGGCATAGGTACCCCAGAGGTCTCCCATGGGCTGCAGCATGTATTATGCCACCCATGAGAGACCATTCAAAAGGGAACTACAGGCCTGCCATTGCAGCCTGTGTAAGTTTGTGCATGCACCACTTACTAAATATATAGGCTTACTATATCTAAGGGTCACTGCACTTAAAAACTATAGGTCACCCCATTAGCAGGCCTTTACAATCCTGAAGGCAGGGTGCTTGGTTCTAAGTGAGAGGGTGCCCCTGCATGAACAGGACACCTCTGCAGCCTACGGAGTCAATTCTCCCGGGTTGTCAGTGAAGGAGCCATATACTATATAGAGGGGCACCGCGTAATCACTCAATGACCATCTTGAAAACGGCTGCAACAAATCCTATCATGTTTGGTATCAAACATGTTGAAATCATCCCCCCACACCATAAATGGTGTGGGAGGTATGATTCTAAGCACTGGAAGAGCCCTCCATTAGGCTCTCAGTGTTCCCAGTACCAGCCTTCTAGTCCTGGACAGCACAAAATGGTTGCTGCCGACCAGAGACACGTTTCTGCCCTCCTGCTGCTGAGCCAAGCTCGAGCAGGGGAAGGCAGCACAATAGGCATCTTGTCACAGGGAGGTGTGACCACCTCCCAGGCAGGATGTAGTGTATTAGGGCTGGGTGGTTGCGCTTGCCAGCACCTGAAAGTCTGCATGAAGGGCACATTTGGTATCCCTGTTCATAGTCCAGTTCAAACCAGTCCTGGGAGCCGTTGGCTCTCGCTCTGGCGCAAAACTGGACCTGTCCAGACCCTCCCCTGGGAGGGTCCCCTGAATCTTCCCAACCCTTTCCTTAGGGTACTCTAGGGCTTACCTGGGTGTAGGTCCCTAGATTCATCGTGGGATGAGATTCAGAACTGAAACCACTGCACTTCTACCGCCTGGGCACTCTGGACTTCGCTGGAATTCGTTTGTGCCTGACTTCGTCTCCCTTCCAGTCTTCTGTATCGTCTGTGCCTGTGCATCATACAGGAACCTTCCAAGACCTGTGAAGCATTAAGGACAATCGAAGTAATCTCCCTTGGAGAGAGGGAGTCACTCCCCTGCATTCGCAGGCACCGTAATTAAGTCGACCGGTCTGCAGATCCCGAGCTTCTCTGGACTCCCTGGACTCTGCAACCCAAGTGGTAGTTTTCCTAAGCTCCCGAGGCCAGCTCTACCCTCTTACCAAGTTTGAGGCCAGTAGTACTTGTGGGGCTTGCAATAACCAAACCTCTGGGTACTGCGTCCCCTTTGCAGTTGCAAAGGCTTGTTGACATCTTTGCAGGAAGATCTTCGGGCTCCAAGTAGCCCCAACCTCGAGCACCTCCAGTGACCAGAATCTTTGGCCACACCACATCGTGTGCATCGTGGCCTGCATCTTTTGGTGAGCTGCTTGAGGTCCTCTTGTGACTCCTGTGCCTCCGGCCTGTGGATCCATTTGAGGGTCACCTTTGTTTTCCTTGGGCTCCCCTGATTGCTTGGGGCCTGCCCTCACTACCCTGCTTGTGGTGAGTCTCCTGGACCTTGCTGGTCCCAATTGTGCACCTTCTTGACTTCCTACATGGGTTGCATTTGCCAAGGCTTTTGGTGCTCCCGCCGGACACCGACCCCTCAGCACTCGACATCCTTCATGGGACAGCTCGTATCTGGGTCCTGGCTGTCCTCAGCGTTGCCTGGTCCTCGCAGCTGCAGAGTCAGGTCACCGACATCCTTCCTGAAGCACCCGACATCGGACGGCATCCATCTTCCAAGTCTCCTGGTCACTCCAGAGTGACATAGACTCTGTCCTCTCTGCTTTCAGGTACTCCTCTTCAAGAATTCACATTTGGATTCCTCCAGACACTTTCTCCTCTTCCAGCAGCAGCACTTTCCTGAAGTCCTCCATTAGGTTCGATGGCGGTTTCCCACGCCTCTTCTCACCTAGGCACCCGGCTTCCCTGGGATAGGTAACTTGGGTACCACCGTATCCACGGGTGGGTGGCTCTCTAACCTTCTGTCTTCCACAGGGTTTCTTCAGGGTCCACTGGGAAGGGTCCCTAATCTTTAAAATTCCAACCGCGACTTGCACATAGACTTGTACGGAGCGTGCAGTCGTGTTCTCACACTGCACACGCTCTCCGTGGGGTCCCTATCTACTTAACTTGGCTGGTTCTGTGGGTCCCCATCAATTCTACGTCCTCTCGACATTGTCCTGACTCAAGTCGTGGTTCTTATACCACTTTCTTAGTATATGGTTTGGTCCCCCTCCCCCGGGGCCCACTGTCTATTAGTGCTATTTACTGTGATTTCTTTGCTTAAGTATTGTTTGCTTGTGTCTATCTCCGAGTAGGAGATACTGTAACGTACTAGATAGTGTTCTATAATAAATACATATTTTTATAAATACTTTGCGTGGTTCCTTTTCATTTAATCCATACTATAAGATTGCATTCTGGTAAAGCGAGCTGCTTTACACTCCTTCAAGACTAAGCCTGAAGGCTGCTCTCCACAGCTACACTTGGATAGCTTTCTAAGGTTGTCTAAGACCTCTTAAATCACCATAAGGGTTGTCTGGACTGGTGCAAGGTGCCCACTTACATTAGTGGACATCATATACCAGGCCAGCTTCTCACAGTTAATAATGTTTAGTGAGTACACCTTTCATTCAAATGTATTCCAGTCAGGCGTGTGTCAGCGATGGAACTCCTGGATGACTTCAAGGTTGTAAAGTCAGTAAATGCAGCGGGAACTGTAGGATCTGGGTGATGTCCTTCCTTCATGTGTGGCTCATGGGAGAGATTGACTCAGTTTCAGGGAATGCTCACAAAGGAGACCAGAAACAGCTGTGAAACTATAGTCAGGATAATAACTTAGAAGTGGATAAAATACCCACATGACAGGTGGTGTGGAGTGAAGCAATATTTGTGAATTAACTGGCAGTAGTGGCAGCAGCAGGTAAAGTACAGTAAGGCACTGAGGAGCCGAATTGATGAATATAAGAAAATCATCATCAGGAAAGGAAGTTAACGACACATCTGCCAAAAAAGGTATCTTTCGTATCTGTCCTCCTCAGCACTTTGATGCCCAATTCTGAGAGTGAACTAAAGTATAAAAGCAAGCATTGGCAAAGCCAATATGCCTCGCCTACGAGAGAGCTATTGGTGTTGTCATTGTTTTTAGCCATCTGGTACAGCAGAGAGGATGCTGTGCAGCATGACTGAAAGTAAAACATAAAGCGCTATGACAGATGCGTCTTAGTGATTTTTTTTTCAATATAACTTTCAGCCACCTTGCTGTCTGACATGGCTAAAACACATTGACAAAGCCAATACCTCTCTCATAGGTGTGATCTATTAATTTTTCCAATGCTTGTTTTGGAGACTTTCTTCAGGTCGGGGAAAAGGAGTCTTTTAACAGGGTCCCCCAGGGGTCTGTGGTGTTACTGCAGTGGGGGGATGTACAGGTTGTGACACAGCTGAGTTGGCTTGATCAGTACTACTTTTCCTCAAGATATTTTTATCCCGGTGTCCCCCCAACACTTCCCCTTTAAGTGTCTTTGAATTGCACTGTTGAGGTGCAAGGCATGCTCGCTCAAAGTGAGTTTCTCCTAGTATGCCTTTGCATCAGCATAATATATGCCATCAGTCGGGTAATGACTGCCAATTTTCCAACCCCTTAGTGAGTGGCTGTTTAGTGTTTGATATCACTGAGTTAGCAATGGCAAATCCTCTGTGGTGGTAGTAGTAGATTCAACATTACTAATGTGGAAATCTCACTTTGGGAAAGTGGCCATTTCTGTGCTTGTGGCTCTGTGTGCCTGTCAGCCTGTCTCCAATCCACATCTGGATGCTGAGGGGACAGCTACATCTGTGCATTCCTGATAGAAGGCCATAAACTAGCATCTCAAGGGAAACTGCAGACCTCTGACTCAGAGGGCCTTCCTGGGACGGATACATGTGGTGGAATTAGCAGCTGCATTACAAGGGGCAGGGTCTTGGCCCCACTAAAGATATTGATCAATCCTACTGGGGTAGGATGGCAGACAGGACAAAATTTAGAGAGGGCTCGTGCATTTCAAAGTTGGCCTTTTTAACTGAACTCATCTTCAAAGGCCATTGTGGGTATAACTACTGGGGCTATGCCCACAGGAGTGAGAGGCGCTTTGTAATTGGAACAATACTATGCTGGTTTGATGCTGGGACATCAAGAGGAACTATTGGGGCAGGAGGGACTGCAACTGGATTATCTGAGGACTTGTGGTGGCCTAAGGCTTGTTGTGCTCCAGGAAGGTGGATTTGGTGGATTTTGCCTGGAAGTTGCTGGCCTGCAGGTAATTGCCAACTGCTATGGCCTGGGACCCCAAGCACTCTCCAAGGGCCGGTTGACTGGCTTCCTGATCACAAGATTGCAGGGACAGACAGGATCTCCCTATTTCCACAAGATTGTAAGGACTATGCATGGTGTGGCAGAAGCAGGTGTAAGTGATTGTCGGTTGGGACAAGGACCGTACTGGCGTATGCTGTAATCACACTGTGCAGAGGGGTGTGCTTGTAAATATCAGCGCCTCACCTGAGGTGCTGGAATGTGAGGAGTTCACGGAGTGCAGGGGAAGTTTGCCTAGTCCAACGGACCCCTGTTTGCAACCAGACACATGTGCTAGCTTTCATTCTGTACCGTATGGTGTCCAAGGGGTGTTGGGGGACGTTTGTAAAGTCCGCGCGACCTGAGCTGGAAGCTTAGACTCTCTCTGACCTCCAGAATGGGAGGACGACAGTGTCTGACATTGCGGCCTCTGTTCGAGGTCGCTGGTTCCCTATTCCTGGACTCACGCCACAAGGGACTCGATTGTGGAGAACATTGTGACTGGACCTGAGTTTTCTCGTTGTGCCTTTTGGGCACCCACAGCTGGCTGCCTGGAGCAACTGCAGCTCACACCTCCGCTGGATAGGAAACATTTCTCTAAATGGAAGGGTGCCAACTTCTGATATCACAGTGTTCTACTTATGGGGGTGTAGTGATCCCACCCTCGTGAAGGTGTCGCTGGGTGCCTGAAGGCCGAATCTGGATGGACGAAACCCTGTAACTGTTTAGTTCCGATTCAGGTGGCCCTGATAATCTAATCAAAGGGTTGCCAGATGGGGCAATGTGTATCATTGCCTGGTGCCGTTTGAGTGACTGAGGGGCTGAGTCACAAGGTGTAGTCAAAACCTGTGATTTCTTGACCATTGCAACCGTATGGGGTTTGCGATATTGGGAATGTTGTGTTTTATGAATACCTATATATGTTCATGCCGTTCTGGTGCTAACGGGAGAGTTTCATAATTGTATATAACTCTAAAGTATATATCCAGTGTGTATGTCATGTTGATTTCAATGTGTGTGTAATTCAAAGGCCAGTGTTTTATACATACTGTGTGGAGTCTTTTTGTAGCATATGCAGTGTGTTGTGAGGGTAGTGTTGTGCCAATACTTTACACTTTAACCCCGAGGATAGGCCTGACTGCTCTGTGCCTTGCTACCGAAGGGTGAGCACAGGTTATCGGACAAGTGTATCATACTCATCATATTTAGGACAGTGGATTCGGTCTGACTTCGATGGGTCCCAGCAAGCCAGAAACCGCCAGGTCTAACAGGCGACAAACTAAAGTATACAAAAAAGTAAAGGATGGAATGCTTGAATTTCTCTCAGCTACTGGTAATTACTCAGGCCGCATCCCAATCCATTGCTATTTTGCACACTATGTCACCTCAGTTTGGAACTAGCTATATGCAAATCAGTCCAAGCGGAACAGTCCAGCCCAAACAGCATCAGAAGAGTCTCCCAATTTAAGATGGCCCATCCATATTCAATTGTACAAGTACCTCTTCTTTGTTAGAACGCCATGATAATCGTGGTGGTCTCCAACACAATTTGGATAAAAATGTTCCTGTCAGGCTGGTAGAAAATTGCCCAGTGTCAGGAATATTTTGTAAATGGTTTTGAAAACTACACCTTCACAATGGGAGTGCATCTTCAGGCATCACCTTCATGCTTATGGTCCCACTTTTAAGTGGACATTGACGGGAAACTCTTGATTTTGTAGCCAGCATAGTGTGGCAAATCGATTCCTCTAATACACAGAGGTTTTGGAAAATGCTCCACCAAATACTGAACGATCCATTAGTGTTTTAAAATAGATTAGTAGGAGTTAATCTAAGGTATGAATGAGAGCTCCAAGGTGCTATAACATCTATGATTTTTAGGTTGAGCATTCGAGATCTCTTGTATATACTTTAGTATATACTTTTATGTGTATGTACTTTGTGGGCTCTGGAGATCAGCCTAGGATTTGTCTGCTTCCGCTTTTTTCTGTTCAACTGGCTCTATTTTACTGTCTTGATGGAAAACGACCACCAGAGGTCAGTAAAATACCAGAATCACTTTAGCATTCTCTAGATTCCAGTCCATAGAAATTGTTTTCCATGAGCACCCGTAGACAATAAAATTATTTTCAAATCTTGTATTTTTCAGTGATATGACCACCGAAGGCCCTGATTTTATATTCAAAACAGAGCTTTGGACTATACCATTTCTCGCTGAAAGGCAATATTTCTCTCCATGTGTTCCCATACCTGGCGTGTCACGCAGTTTGGTGCTTACTTTCCCTCCATGTTAAAGAACAATAGGTGTTTCAGCACCCAGGCTAATGTGCTGCATTGCTAAATACATTTAAAGTCCCAAAGGCGAGACCGATTGCATTGCAAATGCTTGTTACAGAAGTGGATGGTGAATACATCTGACCAAGTGAGAGCGGCCAACGTGAGTGAAGGGTGCAAAGTGATGGTTTGGCCCTTAAGAGGCACATTTGCTGTCAATGGCCCAGTGGCGTAACAAAACTCGAGGGGACCCACCTGCAAAGTGCATGGAGAGGGGGCCCCCCACTCTTCGGACACAGTCAAGAGCTCTCAGCGGCCACCCGTGCACAGTGCCTAAGGGGGCCCCCTGGAACTCAGAGGTCCCCCCCTCCCCCGATCTGCCGGGCCTGTGGGGGCTGTTGTTAAGCCAGTGCAATGGCCCACTTTACTTTTTAAGTAATCAATGTTAAATAGATGCGTCTATATCTGGAGATAAGGGTGACTGCTGATAAGAGGTCGCACCTCCAGGGGTTAGGCTCATAGTTTCAGTGAGAAGCAACATTTGCCATACTGTTATATGACAGGGATGGAGGTATAAACTTCAGTTAGCCCTGCAAGCTCCGTCAAAGGCCAGAAACAGAAAACAATTTGGGGTGCCTTAGTTGCGTCAGTGTATCACAGTGGGTCTTCCGAATACTCCCCTCACAGTAAATATCCACATTTCGCAACATATTTCCGGGCTCATTGAGTCTGCCTGAGGGGGCCAGAAGTGAAACACAGTTTGGTCTTTAGAAATTAAAAAGGTGCATGTGGTACTCTTTACTGTATTTTTACCGCATGTATTTATTGATTACTTTTTCCCCATTAAGTTTCTGTTATTTTTATGTTCTGAGTATTCTGTGTTCTTGATTAGATTCTGGGAGTGGAAGGTTGACCTTCTGCCGCTGCAATTGGGCTTTAGCGTGGGTCCATCACCTTGGACTTCACGAATAAACTACAACTATCTGCCAAACGAGAAGTCTCCTGACTCGGTCACTTCAGCCTCTGCTCCGATACTACAGTGCAGAAAAGGAATGAACATTAATCGTGCAGTAAATCATGCAAGTAGTTAATACTTCAGACATTTTGTGAAAAATCTCTGACAAAATGAGCATGGAATGGAGGGATACATAATCTGTACCAAAGATATCAACACTAGATATTAACTTTACAAATATGTTTGTTTTTCTTAACTAAAGCAAAATCAGAATAGCGGGTATCTTGGAGACGTGACACAATTCCATGGCTTGCATATTTTCATGGCCTGTTTTTAAAATCAGGCAGATTCTTTCCATACTGTAGGTGAAGTCCCAGTCTAACAAGTCCTTCCCTTTATTTGGAAGAGGGATCTATTTACATTTAGTATGTGTCTGGAAGTTACATGTATGTTGTATAAAACAGGAAAGGAGGAACCACTCATGTAGGCAATATTCATATTGACAAAATATTACAGTGTCTGAAAATAAAATGCAAGTTTGGTAAAGACAGGAATGAAGGACCTTATTAGTGTCTTTGTGTTCCATTCACCTGCCAATCAGAGCGAATGATGTACCAACTGCCTTTTTTGTACAGTATAGCATCATAATATGCAGGTCCCTCTTGGCAGCAAAGAGAGATATTCCTGCTTAAGGCACAGCAGAAGTGTTGTTTGTTTCTCACCCTGGGAATAAATTGAAAGGCACATTTTTCAGTCTTCAGGAACTAAGCTCTGCCAGCAATGACCCACTTGAGTGCAATTAAGGACGTGTGCATATTTGCTTCATAATTTCCGGTCAAATAATGTATGCGGAGATTTCTCTCTGTAAATTTGCATTTTACAAAGTTGTGTGGAAATTGTTGGGGCAGATGCACAGAGAGTCAGAAACAATGTGGCAGAGTCGAAAGTTGGCGAGACTAACTGTTCAGCGAACATTGCCAGCACTTATAGATTCTCTGTGATGTGCTTGCACCAGGGGAGCTCAGTGCAAGCAATGGCTAACTGCTGGTTGTTCTATCAGTGCTGCTTGTCTCGAGCAGGCGGTGGCCTTGAGGCATCCAGGTACATTGGCTAAATATGTATTACATAGAGAGGCAGGAGAAATGGAAGCTCGGCTGCTATTGGAAATAAAAACTGTTATATTTGATAAATTATACTCTGATAAACCTCGAGCTTATTAAATCATTACCTTCCCCGCGCTGAGAGCCACTTTCTCGGGAAAGAAACAGAGGGGATGTGTGGAAGTCGAAAGCTGGGCACTTTTAACGTAGAGTATGGGTGTTCTTGGGACAAAGGTGTCTGATTTGGTTTGGCCTGGTATGTACTTGGCCGAAAGTCTGATCATTTTTTTCTTGAGACTTGGTCCATGGAACTCCTGCACGTGCTTGGCTACAGAATATCCATATCATCGATGTCTAATCAATCGGGGGCCACAACATGGGGGGGGAGATGTCTTGCAAATGTTCTCTCATCTCGGTCATCAGCCTTTGCAGGATCTCAGGTCAACTAAACCCACTATACAAAGTCAAAATCCATTAAGTTAAGCGGTGGTATGAACATACCACTTGTAAGTCTTTGTGACAGAAAGAATCCATGAATATTAAATAATTTCGGTGATCTCCTGTAATCAAGTTAATAGGTCATATTTATATGCAGCGTTTTAAGCTGGAGTAGTTGTAACTCTCATTGCTTGAGATCTTAATAGGTAAAGTTGCAAGCACACTTGACCATTCCCCAAGAACAATCATCTGGGAAGTGATCATGACCGACTAACATTTTTGCTTTTTAGCTCTATGATTCTGAATAATGACCAATTACTGAATATGAAAGTAGATTGTGTTTTGGCCCCGAACAAGTCATGCATTACAAAAGAATCAGATACTCGTGACAGCAAGATATGATGGAATAATGCAAAATATCCTGCAAGCCATCCCATCAATATCTGGCTAGACCCTAATGTGTCCCCAAGGTGGAAATAGTTATTTTGTTCAAAATATTGCAAAAATGCATAAATATACCTCTCACATCATATCTCAAAATGGTCTAAAAAAAACTGGTTAAAGGCGGGCTCAAGAAGTTCTGTAGAGCAACTAAAAGATGTTTACTAGACAAAGTGAATGATGACTTGGGAGTCGCCTTGCAAAAGTGAGGGCTTCTGAATTGCCACAAAGAAGTAACAAGATCAGTGAACATTATGATGGAGCAACTCAAGAAGATACCAGATTGCTCTATGCTGGCATTTGCCATTGGGATTTGATCCACAAATATTAATGGTGTAAACATGTGAGGTGTTCTTCCCAAAAAAACAGTTGGAAATCTTTTCTAAAGTCTGTATAGGCAGTGACACATATCCTTAGACTAATGTGAATCTGGTGATATCCCGATAAATATTCCTTTAAACCCCCGTAATTATTTTGAGCGAAACAATCTCCTGGGAAATAACGATAAAGGTAATAAGATTTCTTCTGTCAAGGATAAACCCACGAAAGGTGTTATCCCAGGTGACAAAATCAATTCTGATCCAAGGGGACTTCTGATTGGCAATAAATTAATGACTATTCTTACGAGATTACCAATAACATGGTCAACATAAGTGAAACTCCTTGTTTCCCGTATTGAAGTCACTATCAAAATTCTGAGTAAGGTACTCCAATAAAAGATAAAAAACTAAGTAAACCCTATTGGGGTTATAAATAAAGTTCAGTATGGCTCAGGGAGGTAATTGGGACAAAGGTGCACACTTTAAGCCACTATATGATAATCCCTGACTATAAAAACCAAAAGGAACAGATGATGGATGGATTGCTGAACAAATCAAACATTCACACCCAGTCACAGATCTTGGTTTAATCCATTGTTACCTTAGTTTGGACTCGGCCATATGCATCTCAGTCTTGACCCTGCTCCCCATGGAAACAGTCCAGCTCGAACTGCTAGGCCAGGTCCTCCCTGGACCGAAAATAAGCACCCTGCGACCGGTTTCAGGGTATCACCCCTCATCAGCCAGGCTAGCTTGAATCCAGTGGCACAGTGAGCCAGGGACCCACGTCTGAGCATACCCTTCCCACTCAGACCAACAAAAGCTAAAAGAATAGATGATAGACAGAATGCTGAACAAATCAAACATTCACCTGATGGATTTAACCCAGATCTGTGACTGAGGGTGAATGGTTGATTTGTTCAGCATTCCGTCCATCATCTGTTCTTTTTGCATTTGTCGCCCTATGTTGGAAGGGCATGCCCAGACGTGGGTCCTGTGCTTGCTATGCCACCGGAATAAAGCTAGCCTGGCTAATGAGGGGTGATACCCCAAAACCAGCCCCAGGATGCTTGTTTCCGGTCCAGAGAGGACTTGCTCTGGACTGTTCCCATGGGGAGCAAGGTCAAGATTGAGTGGCATATTATTTTTTTTGCAGTTTTTTTATAGCGGGAACATGACCCGAAGGCATCAGAGCACTTTACATGAGCACCAGTTGCATTACAGACGGACACATTAATTTTTTTATTATTTTATTTGGGCACAAGGAGATTAAGTGATTTGCCTAGAATCACAGGATGCTTGAGCCTCCCACCAGACTCGAACCTGGTTCCCCAGCTTCAAAATCAGCCGCTCTGGCTATTAAGCCACATATGGCCGGGTTCAAACTGGAATGGCATGGTGAGCAAAAAAACTATGGATTTAACTCATATCTGTGACTGGGGGTGAATGTTTGATTTGTTCAGCATTCCGTCCATTATCTCTTCTTTTTGACTATAAAAAGCAGCATAACTGAAAAATATGTGCCGTGTCTATGGACCTGCATAATACAAGTGTATGATTTTCTGATGTGGAAGACCCTGCATGCATTAAGTATGCAACAGAGCACCCAAGGTTTTTTGGCCCAACTAAATTTTGCCATAACAGCATTGTTGCACTGAGGGAATGGAATGGTATTGTTCGCCTCACTTGGATTGCATGTGGAGTGAGACAAATCTCTGTCATTGCCTCTTTCCTAGTCGATATACAAAAAAATTGGCATATCCTCAAAGCCGATCCCATCATAGGCAGGTTACTTCCCAGACACCCCCCTTGACTTACCGGAGAGCCCCATCATTAAGGGATGCAATTGTAAAAACAAGCCCAGAGACTGAACGTGGAGCAAGTTGGTTAAGACCACCCCAGGGCTTTAGAAAGTGTCGTCGCTGCAGGGCTTGCAGCATAGGTCAGGACACCACTACTTTTTCGACCCCATTCGGATGGAGAGAGACAAGGATCATGGGATCGTACAATTGCAAAACTGACTTTGCGGTCTACGTGCTGACATGTACATGTAGACTACAATACGTAGGCAGCACTATGCTGCAAGTTCACAAGAGGATTCTACAACACATGAGGGATATCACCAACGGTGACCGATCATACCCAGTAGCCTGACATTGTGAGGTCGTACATCAAAAGGACCCAACCCATGTAAGATACTTTGTTATTGACTCCATGCCAGTTAACAGAAGGGGTGGTGACCGTACTAGGAGACTCCGGGAACTAGAAACCAGATACATTCTGGCATTAGATAGTAAGGCACCAAATGGATTGAACCATGATGAGGAACTGTACTCCTGTTTGTAGATCTGGTGGTAAGAACACTTAACAATAGGCCTGTTGGTATTCAGGAAACTCTACTGTATTAATAAAAACTCCCTGGCAGGCCGGCCTATTTTCATATGACAATCATGAATGAGGATAAAATTTAAATTGGCAATAGGGATGAAAGGTAAATGAATTCTTTTTAGGCAAATGTAGTGCAGGGCACTTGCCCAAAATTGTTTATAAGTAATTAAGTTGCACTTCAGAAATTGAAGGGACACACAAAGGATGTAGGGACACAGTCAATGCTTTACCATGAATTGTAATTAACAAACATGCAACGGCCACTGGCCGTTTTAATTGTGATGAGAGAATGAATCATTAACAAGGCTGCACGCTAAGACAATACAATGGTGGAAAAAAAATGTTACTAAATACAATGCACTTTAAGCACTTTTAATAACCTCAAAGGGTGTCTCTGTATTTAACAACAGCATGGGTGTAACCGACTTACAATATGATTTTGACATGATGTAATGTCTGTAATTAATGAGTATTACATATGAGTTTGTAATGAAACAAAATGCCAAAATTATGAACTTACCGATGAATATCGCATTTTGTGAAGAATTGTCAGGAGTCTTTCTTTGATGGTAGTTGGACTCCGGTGAATAAAGGGCAGTCCTTAATTTGTAAAAGAAGCATGTGATCAAGGTCGCTGGGATGACCGAAACGCGTCATGGTTGACGATGGAATAAAATAACAATCGCATTTGAGTCGGCTCTGTTCTTGTCATTTTGATACTGACAAAATCATTTGGATATATATATATATATATATAATGTGATCAAGGCCGCATGTCTGGCGGCCGAAACGCGTCAATTGGACATTTGATGCTTGAATAAATCATCATTTAACTTTCTAACTTTGCCTTTGGAGTCTGTTTCCTGGTGTTGCGCCTTTCTTTGGATGGTGGTACCCTCTGGGATCCTGCTGTGGAATATATATATATATATATATATATATATATTATCTACTGGCGGTCGCCAGTAGATAGTTATAGTTAGGACCTATTATCCATAGGAAATCCGCGACATTCTATTTGAAATAACGTTGGCGCCGGTTGACGAATCTTCGCGAAAGTTTCCAACTTGTTGGGGCGCTCCGCTCCTACCCTGAAAGTCTCGGGTTGATTCGTCAAGCGGGGGCCGAGAAAAAAGGGGGGTCCCAAAACGCGTTTTCCCCATTCATTTTTCCATAGGAACCTTTAGTCGCAGCTACAGCCCGAACTGCTGAACGGAATTACACCAAATTTGGCAAAGAGGTAGCCATTGGTTCAGACTGGTGCCTTTTGCTTAAATGGTGTAAATCCGTTCAGTAGTTCCTGAGAAAATCACAAGTAAAGTCACATATATATCTATGGCCGAGTAGGGTCCGCGTACCCTCCCGATCACGAGCTGCATGCTAATTGGCTGTCAGCTGGCTGTCAACATTCCGATTCAGGAAGTGTTGGCAGCCCTTTTGTCCCTCGGTAGAACCGAGGGACAGAAACAAGTGCGCAAAGCGCACAAACGGGAGCAGGGTAGAAACACCCTAACCCCTAGGCCTGCTCAGGGGTCCCACAAGGACCCCCTGGGCAAAAAAACATTTAAAAAAAAAAAAATCGGCAGGATGCGCTCAGGGTGCGCGGATCCTGCCGAAGAAAAAAATCGAAGCGCGGTCTCCCGCGCTCGATGTTAATTGCCCCCGGGTGGGCCAAGTCCCGGGGGCATGGTGGGGGTTAAATGTATGTATGGGGGCCTCTAAGGGCCCCCAAGCCTGGGGACCGCCAACCCCCGGGGCTTTAACAAAAAATGGTGCGGGAGGGCTCTTTGCCCTCCGCTGCCCCGGAGACCGCCACCTCCCCGGGGCTTCTGTTTTTTTTTTTACCTGTGTGGGGGGCTCCAGCCCCCACACGCCCGAGGACCGCCACCTCCCCGGGGCACTAAAAAATTAAAAATGAGGGTCCGTTTTGGACCCCCGAAGCCCAGGGGACCACCACCTCCCCGGGGCTTTGAAAATGTGGGGAGGGGGCCGCGCGGCCCCCTCCTGGAGCCAGTGATGGCCCTGGGGACCGCCACCCCCAGGCGCTCCTGCAGTGTCCCGGGGTGCCTACCCCCGGGACACTGCTGTTTGCAATGACAGGACGGGAGCCTCGCGGCTCCCGTCCTGTCATTGCAAACTTGCTTTGGATATTGGAAGAGAGCAGGAAACCTGCTCTCGCTTCCAATATCCAAAGCTGATTGCTTTCCACATGGGGAACAGCATGTTAGCTGCTCCCCATGTCGAGAAGCAATGCCGGCTCGCGCAGGAGGCGGGGAGCCGGCTGGGACTGTGGGGGATTGGGGACCCCCACAGTCCCCAACCAGAGGCCAGGCCCCGGGGGATGGGGTCCCCGGGGCCATAAGTGGCCAGGGAGGGGGGCCACGCAGCCCCCCTCCCCAAATTTTAAAAAACGAAATAAAAAGAAAAAAAAGTGCAAGGCCGGCCCCGGGGGATGGGGTCCCCGGGGCCTTAAATGGCCTGAGGAGGGGGGCCACGCAGCCCCCCTCCAAATAAAAAAATAAAAAAATCAAGGCCATGCCCCGGGGGATGGGGTCCCCGGGGCCAATACAGGCCCAGGGAAGGGGGGCCACGCGGCCCCCTTCCCGTTTTTTTTTTTTTTAAATTTAAAAAAAAAAAAAATGCTCAGGCCCCGGGGGATGGGGTCCCCGGGGCCAAAAGTGGGCAAGGGAAGGGGGGCCACGCAGCCCCCCTCCCATTAAAAAAAAAATAGAAAAAAAAAAAACGACCGGCATCGTGCCGGAGGCCCCGCCCCCCTCCCTGCAGTACTCTGCAAACGCGCCCCCTGGCGCGTTTGCAGAGGGGGAACGAATTCCCCTTGAATACTGGGGGTCCCTGGGGGCCAACTAGCCCACCAGGAACCTCCAGTATGCGCCAGGGGGCTGCGTTGCAGAGACGTGTACAGAGGCCACGCCCCTTTTTACACCTCTCTGCAACGCAGCTCTGTGGCGCTTTTTGGAGGTATATGGTGGGCTAGCTGGACTCCAGGGACCCTCAGGATTCAAGGGGACTTAATCCCCCAACTTAAAACGCACCACGGGGCGCGTTTGCACAGTGGTGAAGGGAGGGGCGGGGCTTCAGGTGACATGTGTGCAAACAGGCCCCGTGGCGCGTTTTAAGATGGGGAATAAATTCCTTTTCAATCCTGAGGGTCCCTAGGGGCCAACTAGCCCACCAGGTACCTCCAGTAAGCGCCACGGAGCTGCGTTGCAGAGTGTTGTACAAAGGGCGTGGCCTCTGAACACCTCTCTGCAACGCAGCCCCTGGCGCATACTGGAGGTACCTGGTGGGCTAGTTGGCCCCTAGGGACCCTCGGGATTGAGGAGGAATTAATTGTCCAACTTAAAACGCGCCACAGGGCGTGTTTGCAGACATGTCACCTTAGGCCCCACCCCCTTCCTTCACCATTGTGCAAATATTCCTCTAAAATCAGCCGAACTACAAATTCCGATTTACTCACCTGTTATCAGGAGAGACCTCAGTGCTGCATCTTTGAGCCCAGTACTGATCCTGAAAAGTAATTCTAACCGTACTTACCAGTAACTTAAATTTCCTTCCATAGGATATCATTGCCTGCTTTTTGCTGAAAAAGTTTCGAAGTGTCGATTTTTGAAACATACAAATATTCCTCTAAAATCAGCCGAAATACGAATTTCGATTTACTCACCTGTTATCAGGAGAGACCTCATTGCTGCATCTTTCAGCCCAGTACTGGTCCTGAAAAGTAATTTTAACCGTACTTACCAGTAACTTGAATTTCCTTCCATAGGCTAACATTGACTGGTTTCACTTGGAAATTCTTCTAAGTGTGGAGTTTTGGAACTTTATAATATTCCTCTAAAATCAGCCGAAATACGAATTCCGATTTACTCACCTGTTATCAGGAGAGACCTCAGTGCTGCATCTTTCAGCCCAGTACTGATCCTGAAAAGTAATTTTAACCGTACTTACCAGTAACTTGAATTTCCTTCCATAGGATATCATTGCCTGCTTTTTGCTGAAAAAGTTTGTGTCGATTTTTGAAACATACAAATATTCCTCTAAAATCAGACGAAATACGAATTCGATTTACTCACCTGTTATCAGGAGAGAACCCAGTGCTGCATCTTTTAGCCCAGCACTGACCCTGAAAAGTAATTCTTACCGTACTTAACAGTAACTTGAATTTCCTTCCATAGGCTAACATTGACTGGTTTCACTTGGAAATTCTTCTAAGTGTGGAGTTTTGGAACTTTATAATATTTCTCTAAAATCAGCCGAACTATGAATTCCGATTTACTCACCTGTTATCAGGAGAGAACCCAGTGCTGCATCTTTTAGCCCAGCACTGACCCTGAAAAGTAATTCTAACCGTACTTACCAGTAACTTGAATTTCCTTCCATAGGAATCCATTGTCTGGTTTTCAGCAGAAAAGTTTCAAAGTGTCGATTTTCACAAACTACAAACATTCCTTAAAAATCGCATGTGTGACTTAAACGCATTCTTTCAACTGTTCACAGGAGATGCACCAGTGCTGGTTCCAGGATCCACCACTGAGTAAGAAAAAGTAACGATAACACTACTTACCTGCTAAGTGAATTTCCTCCCATAGGATAACATTGGTGATTCTATATGAAAAAGTTTCTAAGTGTCAACTTTTAAAATACAATAATATTCCTTAAAAATCACTACTGTAACCAAAACGCTTTTACTCAACTGTTTACAGGAGATGTCCCAGGACTGAATCTAGGATCCAGTCCTGTGGTTAGAAAAGTAATCCATAAAGTAACTAATTGCATTTAACTAGAAATTAACATTGAGCTCAATGTTGCTTTGTTTTTGAAATTGTGTTGCCCATTGCAACAACTGTAACTACTGTACTTAAAAGTCTATTGCCTATTTGCAAAGTATTTAAACTAAAGTAATTCATTCTGAGAAAGTATATTTTGTAATGTAATGTATAATGTAATTACAATGTAATTTAAAAAATAAAATATCTAAAAATAAATAGTTTAAAAAAATGTTGTAAATCAGTATAAAAAAATAAATATAACAATTAATACATTTAAAAATTGTCATTTACAAAACCTTTGAAATTCACTGAAAAAACCATAGGTTTCAGACACGTTATAGTTAGGAATTAGCATTTAAAAAACCTTTGAAATTCACTGAAATAACCATAGGTTTCAGACACGTTATAGTTAGGAATTAGCATTTAAAAAACCTTTGAAATTCACTGAAAAAACCATAGGTTTCAGGCACGTTATAGTTAGAAATTAGCATTTAAAAAACCTTAGAAATTCACTGAAAAAACCATAAGGTTTTAGGGACAGTTGTAGTTAGTTGGACATTGCACTCGTACAAAACCCAGTGAAATTCCCCCGTTATAGTTAGTTCAGGTAACTATAACTCGCGCCCGCAATGCACTGCTGATGACGTCACATATTACATCACTCATGACATGGTCAGTGACATCACTGATGACATCACTGATGACATCTCAAATGACATCACTGATGACATCATCCATGTGAGAATTTAATGCACCTCCTCACACCCTAATATAACCTTTGATACACCCACTCTAAATTACAGACTGCCATTCTCAAAACCATAGACACTCCAACACCAATAACTACATACCCACTCACTGATTCTTAGGTCTACACACACACATCCACTCACTCACCCGTACAGTCACTCATACTTATGGTCACTCAGTACAGGACTATCATATGCCCTCATACTCCTATATAGACACTCAAACACCGCCACTCATCCATAGAGGTACTCACACACCTAGTCAGTCATGCAAATAATTAAACACACTGCCATTTACTCACCTATACAGTTATACACACACCAGCTCACTTACTCATACAAATACTAGCACATTCTTACGCTCTTATACAATCACTGATACAAGCACACACTCATCCATACAGTCACTCTCACAATCACACACTCTCGCTTATAGCTATTTATATACTCCAACACACATATATATGCCTTTCACATATGTAGTTACTCACACATGTACCACTGGGACATACATTCACTCACTAACACACTCTTACACACACTTACCCACCCATACAGTCTATCACAGATGCACTCTTGAAACCATCCACCCAGTGAATCACCCACTCACACATCTATGCACAGAGTCGCACACACCCCACCCACACAAACACTCAGGCACTCATACAGATACTCAGACAACCAATCAATAACTCATATAGACACTCATGTAGCTATTCACAAACCCATGCACCACTTACACAGCAACAGACAGACGGATACAGACATTCACCCAGTTTAGTCACTAACCCATGCATTCAGTAAGATACGTTTAATCACTCACTTATCGAGTTAGTCACGCACCTACTAAATCATCCATACAGACACTTATACACCCACTCATTCTTCAATACGCCTTTCCCTATATATATTAAAAATATTTAAACTTTACAGAAACACAGTCACTGGATGATGTCATCAGTGATGTCATTTGAGATGTCATCAGTGATGTCATCAGTGATGTCACTGACCATGTCATGAGTGATGTAATATGTGACGTCATCAGCAGTGCATTGCGGGGCGCGAGTTATAGTTACCTGAACTAACTATAACGGGGGAATTTCACGGATTTTGTGCGAGTGCAATGTCCAACTAACTATAACTGTCCCTAAAACCTTATGGTTTTTTCAGTGAATTTCTAAGGTTTTTTAAATGCTAATTTCTAACTATAACGTGCCTGAAACCTATGGTTTTTTCAGTGAATATATATATATATATTACCTACTGGCGGTCGAAAGTAGGTAGTTATAGTTAGGGCCTTGTTTCTATTCAAAAAGCGTTTTTTCTTTTGCCAATATCTTTGACGAATCTGCACGAAATTTTCAAAACTAATGGTTCACTCAGGTCAGCTCCTTTCTTGAAAGTTTCGGGGTGATTCGTCAAGCGGGGGCAGAGAAAAAAGGGAGTCCCAAAACGCGTTTTCCCCATGTTAATTTCCATAGGAACTTTAGACACGGCTACAGCTTGAACTGCTGAACGGAATTACACAAAATTTGGCACAAAGGTAGCTCTTGGTTCAGAAAGCGACCTTTTTTTTAAATGGTGTAAATCTGCTGAGAAATTTAAAAAATAAAAATATCTATCTGAGCACCGAGGAGGATTCGCGACTCCTCCCGAGCACGAGCTTCATTCTGATTGGCTGCCAACACTCCAAACCAAGAAGTGTTGGCAGTCATCTTGTGACTCGGTAACCGAGTCACAAGAAAACAGTAAAAAAAAGATAAAAAACAAGAAAAGGGGCAGGGTAGAAACACCCTGACCCCCTAGGCCTGCCAGGGCCAAAAAAAGCTTTTTTTAAAAAAATCGTCAGAATTCACGCTGAGTGCATGAATCCGGCCGAAATTATTTTCCCAGGGGCTTAGATAATCATATGCAGGGGGCACGTGGCCCACCCGCAGCCCGGGGAGACCGCCACCTCCCCGGGGCTTATTTATAAAACAAATGCCTGGGGGGGCTCCTTCCCCCCATGCTGTACCGGGGACCGCCACCTCCCCAGGGCTCCAAATAAATTATAGAAGTGTGGGGGGGCTCCTGCCCCTCCCCACACTGCCCCAGGGGCCACCACCTCCTCTGGCACTAATCATTTAAATACGGGGGTCCGTTGCAGACCCCCAGCCCCGGGGACCACCACCTCCCTGGGGCTTTAAACAGTGGGGAGGGGGGCTGTGAGGCCCCCTCCTGGAGCCCTCCATGGCCCTGGGTGCCCACCCCCAGGACATTGCCGTTTGCTATGGTAGGGCGGGAGTACGGCTCCCGCTCTGCCATAGCAAACACTGCTTTGCTTCTTGGAAGCGAGAGCAGGAAACCTGCTCTCGCTTCCAAGAAGCAAAGCAGAACTGCTTTTGGACAAGGGGAGCTGCATGTCAGCAGCTCCCCTTGCCCAAAAGCAATGCCGGCTCCTGCAGGAGGCGAGGAGCTGGCTGGGACCATGGGGGCATTGGGGCTCCCCCCACGGTCCCCAATGCTGAGGCCAGGCCCCGGGAATGGGGTCCCCGGGGACCGAAGTGGCCAAGGGAAGGGGGGCCACGCGGCTCCCCTCCCGTAACAATTAAAAAAAATAAATAGAGGCAATGCCCCGGGGATGGTGTCCCCGGGGCCAATAATTGGCTTCAGGAGGAGGGGCCACGCAGCCCCCTCCCATAAAAAATAAACAAGGCTGGCCAGGCCCTGGGGGATGGGGTCTCCTGGGCCATAATTAGCCTCAGGAGGGGGGCACGCGGCCCCCCTCCCAAAAAAAAACCAAGGCTGGCCAGGCCCAGGGAAGGGGGGGCACGCGGCCCCCTCCCATAATTAAAAATATATATTTTTTAAAAAACAAGGCAATACCCTGGGGGATGGGGTCCCCGGGGTAGAAATCGGCCTCGGCCACCTTCCTGTTTTTTTTTTTGTTAAAGTAAAAAAAAGGGTCAGGCCCTGGGGGATGTGGTCCCCAGGGGCCAAAAAATACTAAAAGAAGGGGGGCCACACAGCACCCTTCTAAAAATACAAAAAGAAAAGCCGGCATCTCGCCAGAGGCCCTGCCCCCCTCCCTGCACCACTCAGCAAACATGCCTCCTGGCGCGTTCTGGGTTGGGGGATGAAGTCCCCTTGAATGCTAAGGGTCCTTACGGGCCAACTAGCCCACCAGGTACCTCCAGTAAGCCCCACACAGTGGGTTTGCTGAGAGGTGGTCTGAGGCCACGCCCCTTTTTACACCACTCTGCAAACGCACCTGTTGGCGCACTGCTGGTGGGGTGATGAGGTCCTCTTGTGTCCTGAGGACTTCAGGACTGAAGTGGACTTGAATCCCTTGAGCAACAGTGTGCCAGGCGGCGCATTTTCAGAGTGGAGTAAAAAGGGGGCGTGGCCTCGGACCACCCTCAGCAATCTAGCAGAGTGGGGCTTACTGGAGGCAACAGGAGGTCTAGTTGGCCCCCAGGGACCCTCAGGAGGCAAGGGGACTTCATCCCCCAACCAAGAGCATGCCAGGAGGCACATTTGCAGAGTGGTGGACAAAGGGGGCATGGCCTGTGTCCACCTCTCAGCACTGTGTGGGGCTTACTGGAGGTAACAGGTAGGCTAGTTGGCCCCTAACCATCCCCAGCAGCGAAGAGGTCTTTAATCCCCATCAAAAAGCGCGGCAGGGAGCGCATTTGCAGACTGGTGGGCAAAGGGTGCGTGGCCTGCTATGAGAACTTACTAATGCTGCTGTGTGGGACTTACTGGAGGTAACAGGAGGGGTAGTTAGCCTCCAAGGTTGTCCTTGGGTGCCAACTACCCCTCCTGTTACCTCCAGTAAGTCCCACGCAGTGGGTTTGCTAAGAGGTCTTCAGAGGCCATGCCCCCCTTTCTCCACCACTCTTCAAACGCGCCTCCTGGCACACTACGGGTTGGGGGATGAAGTCCACTTTTCTCCTGAGGGACTTTGGGGGCCAAGACGCCCTCCTGGTACCTCCTGTAAGTCCTACGCAGTGGAATTCCTGAGCGGTGGTCAGAGGCCTAGCCCCCTTTATCCACCTCTCTGCAAACGCGACTACTAGTTAAAGAAGCATTTGCAATGTAATAGGTTCCGCATTTGCGCGAGTTAGTTATTTGCGTTGTAAATGTAAAAGTGTTTTATTAATGTTTCTTGGAGTGGAGTGGATGTAGGTTGTGTGTAGTTGAATTATGTGGTATGTTGTGCAGTGAAATTATGTGGATAGAAAGTATGTGGTATTTAGTGTATAGGAATTATGTAGAGTGGGATTATGTGTTATGGAGAGTAATTGTGTGGTATGATAGTCTGTGTTGTGGAGTGGTAACCTGAGGTTTAGTCTTCCTCGTTTCCATAGAATCTAAACTATTAACTCAATGACACAATAAAACAAGCATTGGCATAGCCAATAGGTCTCGCCTTTGGGACCTTATAAGTGTTTAGCCATGCAACACTTGATGTTGTTGCACCAAGGATATTGTGCTGCAAAACTAAATACTTATAAGGTCCCAAAAGCGAGACCTATTGGCTATGCCAATGCTTGTTATAAATCACGCCGCATAGCCCTCTCAGGCTTTCTGAATTCATGTTTTAAAGCTCCTTGGGATGCACAGATATTTAATATCCAAATGACGTGTTAATACTAATAAGAACAATTACTGCCAATAATAACAACAAAATAACAAGACCTATTATAGCCATGGCAATAACAAGTGACCTTTAAGCAGAACAACTATTTCCCTGCAAAGTCCAAGTGCTGATTGTCTCACATATTATTTCTCAGGTGGTTGACCTCAGAAGGATTACATTCTGAGGAAACCTGGCGTTCTTTCTATGCAGCGAGCGCGGAAGCCCCATTAGCCATCCTGCTGGCTAATGCTTACAAAAACGGTGCGGTTTTCAGTAAAGGGCTGGTGGTGTCTGTAATAACCGTGCTAATGGAGGAGTAGCACGTGACGTTAGGTCGGCCGCAGACATACGGGTTGGAGCAGTCACGCTATGCAGAAGTGGACAAGGGCGTGGACAGGGCCGGCCTTTGGCACGGGCGAGCTAGGCCCAAGCCCGGGGCGCCAATATTCCGAGGGTAGCAGCAGGGAGTTGCCTGATTTAATGTTATGCAAACAGCAGCTCGTTCCTCCCACTTAGTCTCAATCGGGTCCCCGTAAAAACGTTGTAATCAGCCCTTAATGTACCTCTGGTTTATTGTTAGCACCCCATCAACCCCCTGCCATCGCTCCCATCTTCCGCACACATTCTGCAGTCAGACCGCAATGACCCCCGCCCCCACAAAGAACATAAGATTTTCTTTCCGCCCAGGGCGCTGTACCGGTCAATCTGATTTAGGGCCTGCCCTGGGCGTAGCTACCAATGGTGCGACAGGTGCAGTGGCACCGGGTCCATAGGCCTTAGGTCCCTACAGAACCCAGTTTAGGGCTGCATTTTACTAGCCGTTTAACAGTTAAGGGTGGGCCATTTACGTTGCTTGCACCCATTCCCACTGCACGCTTGCTGCGCCACTGGACTAACCTACGGTAAGCAAAGCGTGTTCTTGAAAGGCGAGCGCCCTCCATCGTTTTAAAGACTAGCAACACGTCACCAGCCACGGCATACTTCAACATGCTCACCCCGCAGGGACGTGCATACATTCACCAGCACTATCTATTGGATAGAGCAGTAGAGAGACTCTTATTGCGTTGTGCCCTCGGCCTTACCGGCATTCAAGAGTACCACATAACTACACTATGGGTCACTTTACCTTTTAAAACATAACGCTTGTTTCACTTGTTTTGGGGGAAAAGCATCGGCGGCACCATAGTCGCCTCACGGCACTTTGCGAAGAGAAGGTTCCCAAGGGCCAGGAAGTTCTCCTGTCACCTTGGTCAGGGCTCTCCAGCGGAGAGGGGAAAAACCCCGGCACCTTCCAGTGTTTCATTGGCTCGTATATGATGGGATCACGAAATGGGAAAGCCTTGGTACATGAACAGTCTCCAGCCTCAGGGAAGAGGAGAAATGGGCCACGGCCCGAAACACAGAGAACGACCTTCCATGTGTGGCTGGATGGCAGGTTATGAACACTCAGACACAGCTCATTGGGTCAATGCATCTGAAGCGAGTGTGTAATGTGAGCGTTATATATTCAGATTAAAGTTCATCTCAGATCTATGCTGGCGTGCAGCAGAAAACACCATCGTAAAGTGGGCACCTACCTGGGCTTACGAGCGCTGCCGACCTCAGAGTTTCCCTCCCTCGGATGCCATCTGTAGAAACAAGCACTGAAACACAAGTGCGGCCCCGCGCCGCGAAAGTGAAACAGTACTCTGGTTAATGAAGTGGGAGGGGTGGGGGAGTGCGATTCCCTTGCGGGAGCGAGCGGCGCCAGGAGCGATAATTGCTACCATATGGCGCCAGCTGCTCGCTCCCGCAAGTGAATCGCCAAACGTGCACGCGTTGCCATTGAAGGCAATGGAACGCGTGGACATTTTTGGCTGAAAAGCCGAATCGATTGGAAAAGGTCTTTTTGCCTATGCAACGCATGCGCGCTGCGTAGGCGAGACCTAAAAAAGGAATCACTGAAGAGCACTTCTGGACCTAGTCAGAGGTATGAGCAGGGCCACTGGAATTATGCGACTGCTGACTGCACCGACTTTTGCACAGTTATACATTTTCCGCATTTGCCACATAATCCATCATCTGCTGCATAATCTGCAGATTTGAAAGAAAAAAACCTTGTTTCTAGCTCAAACATTACCAAAAATGCAGCGACAAGTGTTACAGCGTGGTGGAAGGCCCTTTGCAAACCTAGAATGGTCACCTGTTACTTATTGCTAAATTTGGGTATTAAATTGGTACTAATGGTGTGCAAACCAATCTTGCTTCTTTTTGCGCCTCTCTTGCCTCTTTCTGTATTTCTGTTGCTTCTTTCTGCACCTTTTTCTTTTTCTGCACTTCTTTTGCCTCGTTCTGCACCTCTCTTGCCTCTTTCTGCACCTCTGTTGCCTCTTTCTGCACCCCTCTTGCTTCTTTCTGTACCTCTCTTGCTTCTTTCTGTACCCCTCTTCCCTCTTTCTGCACCTCTCTTGCTTCTTTCTGCACCCTTCTTCCCTTTTTTGCACCCATCTTGTCTCTTTCTGTAGTTCTCTTGCCATTTTCTGCACCTCTCTTGCCTCATTCTGCACCTCACTTGCTTCTTTCTGCACTTCTCTTGCTTCTTTCTACACCTCTGTTGTCTTTCTGCACCTCTGTTGCCTCTTTCTGCACCTCACTTGCTTCTTTCTGCACCTCACTTGCTTCTTTCTGCACCCCTCTTGCCTCTTTCTGCACCCCTCTTGCCTCTTTCTGCACCCCTCTTCCTGCACCCCTCTTCCCTCTTTCTGCACCCCTCTTCCCTCTTTCTGCACCTCTCTTACCTCTTTCTGCACCTTTCCTGCCTGTTTCTGCACCTCTCTTGCCTCTTTCTGTACCTCTGTTGCTTCTTTCTGCACATTTTTTTTTCTGCACTTCTTTTGCCTCGTTCTGCTCATCTCTTCCACTTTCTGCACCTCTTTTGCCTCTTCCTGCACCTTTGTTCCCTCTTTCTGTACCCCTCTTGCCTCTTTCTGCACCCTTCTTCCCTCTTTCTGCACCTCTCTTGCTTCTTTCTGCACCCTTCTTCCCTTTTTTGCACCCATCTTGTCTCTTTCTGCAGTTCTCTTGCTATTTTCTGCACCTCTCTTGCCTCATACTGCACCTCACTTGCCTCTTTCTGCACTTCTCTTGCTTCTTTCTACACCTCTGTTGCGTCTTTCTGCACCTCTGTTGCCTCTTTCTGCACCTCAATTGCTTCTTTCTGCACCCCTCTTGCCTCTTTCTGCACCCCTTGTCCCTCTTTCTGCACCTCTCTTGCCTCTTTCTGCACCCCTGTTCCCTCTTTCTGCACCTTTCCTGCCTGTTTCTGCACCCTTGGCGCCTCTTTCAGCACCTCTGTTGCTGCTTTCTGCACTTCTCTTCCTTCTTTCTGCACCCCTCCTGCCTCTTTCTGTACCCCTCTTGCCTCTTTGTGCACCTCTCCTACCTCTTTCTGCACCCCTCTTACCTCTTTTTGCACTTATGTTGGTTCTTTCTGCACTGCTCTTGCTTCTTTCTGCACCTCATTTGCACATTTCTGCATCCCTCTTCCTGCACCCCTCTTCCCTATTTCTCCACCTCTCTTGCTTCTCTCTGCACTTCTCTTGCTTCTTTCTGCACTGCTCTTGTTCTTTCTGCACCTCTCTTGCAAATTTCTGTATCCCTCTTACCTCTTTCTGCACGCCTGTTCCCTCTTTCTGTACCTTTCTTGCCTGTTTCTGCACCTCTCTTGCCTCTTTCAGCACCTCTGTTGCTTCTTTATGCACTTCTCTTGCCTCTTTCTGCACCCCCCTTGCCTCTTTCAGCACCTCTGTTGCTTCTTTCTGCACTTCTCTTGCTTCTTTCTGCACCCCTCTTGCCTCTTTTGTACCCCTTTTGCCTCTTTGTGCACCTCCCCTACCTCAATCTGCACCTCTCTTGCCTTTTTCTGCAGTTCTCTTGCCTCTTTCTGCACCTCTTTTGCTTCTTTCTGAAATTTTCTTGCCTCTTTCTGTACCCCTCTTGCCTCTTTCTGCATCTCTGTTGGTTCTTTCTGCACTGCTTTTGCTTCTTTCTGCACCTCTGTTGCAAATTTCTGCATCCTTCTTGCCTCTTTCTGTACTGCTCTTCCCGCACCTCTCTTGTGTCTGCTCACCTGTTCCCTTCTTCTGCACCCCTTTTGCATGTTTCTGCAACTCTCTTGCCTCTTTCTGCAGTTCTCTTGCCTCCTCCTGCACCTCACTTGCCTTTTTGTGCACTTCTCTTGCTTCTTTCTGCACCCTTCTTCCCTTTTTCCTGCACATCTTGTGCCTCTTTCTGCACCTCTCTTGCCTCTTTCTGCACCTCTCTTGCCTCTTTCTGCACATCTTTGTTCTTTCTGCACTGCTCTTGCCTCTTTCTGCATCCCTCTTGCTGCACCTCTTTTGCTTCTTTCTGCACTTTTCTGCACCCCTCTTGCCTCTTTCTGCACCTCTGTTGCTTCTTTCTGCACTTCTTTTGCCTCTTTCTGCACCTCCCTTGCTTCTTTCTGCACCTCTGTTGTCTCTTTCTGCACTTGTCTTCCCTCTTTCTGCACCTCTCTTTCTTCTTTCTGCACCCTTCTTCCCTTTTTTGCATCCCTCTTGCCTCTTTCTGCACTTCTCTTGCCATTTTCTGCACCTCTCTTGCCTCTTTCTGTACCTCACTTGCCTCTTTCTGCACTTCTCTTGCTTCTTTATACACCTCTGTTGCTTCTTTCAGCAATTCTCTTGCCTCTTTCTGCACTTCTCTTGCTTGTTTCTGCACCTCTCTTGCGTCTTTCTTCAACCCTGTTGCATCTTCTGCACCTCACTTGCTTCTTTCTGCACCTCTCTTGCTTCTTTATGTACTTCTCTTGCCTCTTTCTGCACCCCTCTTGCCTCTTTCAGCACCTCTGTTGCTTCTTTCTGCACTTCTCTTGCTTCTTTCTGCACCCCTCTTGCCTCTTTTGTACCCCTTTGGCCTCTTTGTGCACCTCCCCTACCTCAATCTGCACCTCTCTTGCCTTTTTCTGCAGTTCTCTTGCCTCTTTCTGCACCTCTTTTGCTTCTTTCTGAAATTTTCTTGCCTCTTTCTGTACCCCCTTGCCTCTTTCGGCATCTCTGTTGGTTCTTTCTGCACTGCTTTTGCTTCTTTCTGCACCTCTGTTGCAAATTTCTGCATCCTTCTTGCCTCTTTCTGTACCCCTCTTCCCTCTTTCTGTACCCGTCTTCCCTCTTTCTGCACCTCTTACCTCTTTCTGCACCCCGGTTCCCTCTTTCTGCACCTTTCCTGCCTGTTTCTGCACTTCTCTTGCCTCTTTCTGCACCCCTCTTGCCTCTTTCAGCACCTCTGCTGCTTCTTTCTGCACTTCTCTTGCTTCTTTATGCACCCCTCTTGCCTCTTTTGTACCCCTTTTGCCTCTTTGTGCACCTCCCCTACCTCAATCTGCACCTCTCTTGCCTTTTTCTGCAGTTCTCTTGCCTCTTTCTGCACCCCTTTTGCTTCTTTCTGAAATTTTCTTGCCTCTTTCTGTACCCCCTTGCCTCTTTATGCATCTCTGTTGGTTCTTTCTGTACCCCTTTTGCTTCTTTCTGCACCTCTGTTGCAAATTTCTGCATCCTTCTTGCCTCTTTCTGTACTCCCCTTGCCTCTTTCTGCACCTCTCTTCTGTCTGCACACCTGTTCCCTCTTTCTTCACCCCTTTTGCATGTTTCTGCAACTCTCTTGCCTTTTTCTGCAGTTCTCTTGCCTCCTTCTGCACCTCACTTGCCTTTTTGTGCACTTCTCTTGCTTCTTTCTGCACCCTTCTTCCCTTTTTTCTGCACATCTCGTGCCTCTTTCTGCACCTCTCTTGCCTCTTTCTGCACCTCTCTTGCCTCTTTCTGCACATCTTTGTTCTTTCTGCACTGCTTTTGCCTCTTTCTGCATCCCTCTTGCCATTTTCTGCACCTCTCTTGCCTCATTCTGCACCTCACTAGCCTCTTTCTGCACCTCTCTTCCCTCTTTCTGCACCTCTCTTGCCTCATTCTGCACCTCACTAGCCTCTTTCTACACTTCTCTTGCTTCTTTCTACACCTCTGTTGTGTCTTTCTGCACCTCTGTTGCCTCTTTCTGCACCGCACTTGCTTCTTTCTGCACCCCTCTTGCCTCTTTCTGCACCCCTCTTCCCTCTTTCTGCACCCCTCTTCCCTCTTTCTGCACCTTTCCTGCCTGTTTCTGCACCTCTCTTGCCTCTTTCTGTACCTCTGTTGCTTCTTTCTGCATATTTCTTGCCTCTTTCTGCACCCTTGGTGCCTCTTTCAGCACCTCTGTTGCTTCTTTCTCCACTTCTCTTCCTTCTTTCTGCACCCCTCCTGCCTCTTTCTGTACCCCTCTTGCCTCTTTGTGCACCTCTCCTACCTCTTTCTGCACCCCTCTTGCCTCTTTTTGCAATTCTGTTGGTTCTTTCTGCACTGCTCTTCTTTCTGCACCTCTTTTGCACATTTCTGCATCCCTCATGCCTCTTTCTGCACCCCTCTTCCCTATTTCTCCACCTCTCTTGCTTCTTTCTGCACTTCTCTTGCTACTTTCTGCACTGCTCTTGTTCTTTCTGCACCTCTCTTGCAAATTTCTGTATCCCTCTTACCTCTTTCTGCACCCCTGTTCCCTCTTTCAGCACCTCTGTTGCTTCTTTCTGCACTTCTCTTCTTTCTGCACCCCTCTTGCCTCTTTTGTACCCCTTTTGCCTCTTTGTGCACCTCCCCTACCTCAATCTGCACCTCTCTTGCCTTTTTCTGCAGTTCTCTTGCCTCTTTCTGCACCTCTTTTGCTTGTTTCTGAAATTTTCTTGCCTCTTTCTGTACCCCTCTTGCCTCTTTCTGCATCTCTGTTGGTTCTTTCTGCACTGCTTTTGCTTCTTTCTGCACCTCTGTTGCAAATTTCTGCATCCTTCTTGCCTCTTCCTGTACCCCTCTTCCCTCTTTCTGCACCTCTCTTGTGTCTGCACACCTGTTCCCTCTTTCTGCACCCCTTTTGCATGTTTCTGCAACTCTCTTGCCTCTTTCTGCAGTTCTCTTGCCTTCTGCACCTCACTTGCCTTTTTGTGCACTTCTCTTGCTTCTTTCTGCACCCTTCTTCCCTTTTTTCTGCACATCTTGTGCCTCTTTCTGCACCCCTCTTGCCTCTTTCTGCACCTCTGTTGCTTCTTTCTGCACTTCTTTTTCCTCTTTCTGCACCTCCCTTGCTTCTTTCTGCACCTCTGTTGTCTCTTTCTGCACTCGTCTTCCCTCTTTCTGCACCTCTCTTGCTTCTTTCTGCACCCTTCTTCCCTTTTTTGCATCCCTCTTGCCTCTTTCTGCAGTTCTCTTGCCATTTTCTGCACCTCTCTTGCCTCTTTCTGCACTTCTCTTGCTTGTTTCTGCACCTCTCTTGCGTCTTTCTTCACCTCTGTTGCCTCTTCTGCACCTTACTTGCTTCTTTCTGCACCCCTCTTGCCTCTTTCTGCACCCCTCTTCCCTCTTTCTGTACCTCTATTGCCTCTTTCTGCACCCCTGTTCCCTCTTTCTGCACCTTTCCTGCCT
Source organism: Calotriton arnoldi (assembly GCA_963921515.1). Classification (NCBI taxonomy): domain Eukaryota; kingdom Metazoa; phylum Chordata; class Amphibia; order Caudata; family Salamandridae; genus Calotriton; species Calotriton arnoldi. Next base: position 938,052 of record CAWUFW010004405.1, on the reverse strand, counting down.
GTTTCTGCACCTCTCTTGCCTCTTTCTGTACCCATCTTGCCTCTTTGTGCACCTCTCCTACCTCTTTCTGCACCCCTCTTGCCTCTTTTTGCACCTCTGTTGGTTCTTTCTGCACTGCTCTTGCTTCTTTCTGCATCTCTTTTGCCAATGTCTGCATCCCTCTTGCCTCTTTCGACACCCCTCCTCCCTATTTCTCCACCTCTATTGCTTTTTTCTGCACTTCTCGTGCTTCTTTCTGCACTGCTCTTGTTTCTTTCTGCACCTCTCTTGCAAATTTCTGTATCCCTCTTACCTCTTTCTGCACCCCTGTACCCTCTTTCTGCACCTTTGTTGCCTGTTTCCTCACCTCTCTTGCCACTTTCTGCACCCCTCTTGCCTCTTTCAGCACCTCTGTTGCTTCTTTCTGCACTACTCTTGCTTCTTTCTGTACTACTCTTGCTTCTTTCTGTACCCCTCTTGCCTCTTTCTGTACCCCTCTTGCCTCTTTCTGTACCCCTCTTGCTTCTTTCTGTACTTCTCTTGCCTCTTTGTGCACCTCTCTTGCCTTTTTCTGCACCTCTGTTTGTTCTTTCTGCACTCCTCTTGCTTCTTTCTGCACCTCTGTTGCAAAATTCTGCATCCCTCTTGCCTCTTTCTGTACCCTCTTCCCTCTTTCTGCACCTCTTGCCTCTGTCTGAACACCTGTTCCCTCTTTCTGCACCCCTTTTGCCTGTTTCTGCAACTCTATTGCCTCTTTCTGCACCTCTCTTGCCTCTTTCTGCACCTCTCTTGCCTCTTTCTGCACATATCTTGGATCTTTCTGCACTGCTCTTGCCTCTTTCTGTACCCCTCTTGCCTCTTTCTGTACCTCTTTTGCTTCTTTATGCACCTCTCTTGCCTCTTTCTGCACCCCTCTTCCCTCTTTCTGCAATTCTCTTGCCTCTGTCTGCACCCCTCTTCCCTCTTTCTGCACCTCTTTTGTCTGTTTCTACAACTCTCTTGCCTCTTTGTGCAGTTCTCTTGCCTCCTTCTGCACCTCTGTTGCCTCTTTCTGCACCCCTTTTGCCTCTTTTTGCACCCCTCTTGGCTCTTTCTGCACCCCTGTTGCTTCATTCTGCACTTCTCTTGTTTCTTTCTGCACCCCTTTTGCCTCTTTTTGCACCCCTCTTGGCTCTTTCTGCACCCCTGTTGCTTCATTCTGCACTTCTCTTGTTTCTTTCTGCACCCCTCTTGCCTCTTTCTGCACCCTTCTCCCCTCTTTCTGCACCCCTCTTGCCTCTTTCTGCACCTCTCTCGCCTCTTACTGCACACACAGGGCTACTTTTAAACTGACCTCAGGCTCAGCAGTGCACACGTGCAAGTGCAGAAAAGGGCTGCTGGCCTCTAAACTGTCATGCCCTATTATATTCTAGGGACTTGGAGGTAGTTTTAATCCCCCTGCCCTATTATGTACTAGGGCCTTACAGGGGAGGTCATGCCAATCACAGGGGTACCCCAACCCATAGTGTATCCTAGTGTATGTAGGTGTTTTCACTGTAGTCTAAGTGCCTTTCAGCATAGCACTGGCTCCAGGCCTGGTTAGGCAGAGCCCAGGGTCAGTCGGAGTCAGTTACCACCATTACGAGTCAGCAAAAAGTTGGGGGGTACCCAGGGCACAGGATGACTTGGCAACAAGGCCTCTTTCTGCACCTCTGTTGGTTCTTTCTGCACATCTCTTGCTTCTTTCTGCACCTTTCTTCCTCTTTCTGCACATGTCCTACCTCTGTAGGCATAGTTAGAAATTAGCATTTTAAAAACCTTAGAAATTAACTGAAAAAACCATAGGTTTCAGGGACGTTATAGTTAGAAATTAGCATTTAAAAAACCTTTGAAATTCACTGAAAAAACCATAGGTTTCAGGGACGTTATAGTTAGAAATTAGCATTTAAAAAACCTTAGAAATTCACTGAAAAAACCACAGGTTTCAGGGACGTTATAGTTAGTTGGACATTTCACTCGTACAAAACCAGAGAAATTCGGCCGTTATAGTTAGTTGAGCTAACTATAACTCGTGCCCCCGCAATGCACTGCTGATGACGTGTCATATTACATCATTCATGACATGGTCAGTGACATCACTGATGACATCACTGATGACATCATCCAGTGACTGTGCGTTTCTGTAAAGTTTAAATATGTTTTATATATATATATATGCCAAGGTGTATTGAAGAATGAGTGGGTGTATAAGTGTCTGAATGGATGATTTAGTAGGTGCGTGACTGACTGTATAGCAACACACTAAAGTTTTCTTAGTTTCCATTGGCAATCAATGCCTTCGTGTGTTTATATAATTACAACTATAATCCTTTAAGTATTTCACTTGAACTAAATTTCCAATTTTTGTTGTTTGCCCTAGTTACAGTGAAATCAGGAAAACACAATTATGGTTCTAATAGATTTTTAGTTTTAAGCAATACTTGACCAGCTCTATTCATTGTAATGCTTGGTTTTGTTTCAAGTGCCTGTTGAGCGATAATGCACTTTCTGTCAGTGACCCTGCCTTGTGACTCCCTAACAAATGCGAATTTGTGCATTACAGTAGACGATTGTTACTTTTATTAACTGTTGCTTTGGATAATAATATTCGTTTGAGTCTACCTTGAAGGAAAAAATCTGGGAAGATATCCCAAATATGGGTGGGCGCAGAAGTAAAATTACTTGAAGTCACTTTCACACTACATTTTATTATGGCTTTAGTGACCTATATTTTGATACTATGACGATTCCCGATTTGACGACATTATGGAATAACTGCAATATAAACCCGGTGAGCTAACACTATTGAACGATTATATACATTGCATTATAATTATGTTGCAGTGATGTGCGTTTAATGTGAAGTTTTATGGTTCTGCTAGAAACTTAAATACAGCTTTTTACGACTGACATACTATAACCCACAAAGTGGCATTGTACCTTGAGAACTTTGGTAGAGTCTGAAGTTTTTCTTTGATCATTTTTCTGAAATGCAAGATCATAACCTTTTAGGGGCCTCACTTCGGTAATAACCTGGAGTTTTCGCTGGTCTCCATACTTTGTTAGTCGGTCCAAGATGCATATGTTATATGCAGTAAAGCAGGCTGTTCAGTGTGGTCACTGTGGGCTGGAAAATCACTGATTGCAGCCTTTTCATTTGGAACCCCGTGCTTTAGAAGATGCAAGAGAAAAATGCAAATAGGGTTCATTACTTGCAAAATAATTGTAATTACAAACAAATGTCACATGATAGTCACCTAATTGCAGTCAGATAATGCAAGATTGATGAAAAAGCTGTAAGGCCCTTGTGAGATGCAAGCCTGTAATTCTGTCGACAGGTTCTGCTTATATCATAAACCTTTCCCTGGCCAGTGTATCATAGACAGATGTTTAAAGTAATTGAAGACATTGTTTTAGTACAAAAACTGCACTTAAGACAAGATCAATGTGGGTTTTATTAAAGTAATATATAAACAAGCAATGAAAATCATTACTTTTTCATTTTAATGTGTACTACGTTCTTAAAAGGTTATAACAAGATTATTTTAACTTTTTAACAAAAATGAAAAGACTGCTGACACAAATTAATACAAATAATCACATTGTAACATATTTTACAGTTTTAATTGAAAAAAGGAGTTGCGTACGCAAATGAGTTTACAATTTTACAGGAAAAGTAAAGCTAAAAGATGTAGATAGATTTTTGGGGTTTATGATTCTTTCTAAGTAAGAGGTAGATCAGATCTGATCGGTTTAACTCTACAGTATAACTGGTGGTAAGTGAAAGGAGTTCTATCCAGACAAATCGCATTGGAGCAGTGTAAAGTAATTTAAACTGAATAAGCACGTTGTTAAGGGCAATGAATAAACGATAAACTTTCTTTTTATTGCTGTTTTTGGACTAACATGATTTTTGATTGGTTACATTGACAACATCATTACTCCTCCAAACTGTTGGGATGGGCCAATTATAATATTCATCTCTTGGGCATTCATTCTCTCCTGGATTATCCATTCTGCTGTTTACACACTTCTCTGTGCAGAAACCGGTCTGGTCTTGCCAAAGTCTGCAATGACAACTTGAGGCTCTGTGTAAAGGAACATGCATTTGTATTTTCCTCCTTTAGGCTTAGTCACATCAAGGATTCACTTCTCTTTTACGTGTTCTCCTCTCCAATTATTTGCAGTAGTGCATTCCCCTGTTTTTCCTATCAATCCAAAGTCGGTTCTTCTCAATCATCTATAAGACTGCTGTTCAGTTCCCTATCAATTCCTGTGCCACTTCTGTCACTACCCCGACTCACCGCCTATTTTTTTTCTGCTGTAGCTTCTCTATTTGGATACTCTTGCACTTTTGTTTTTGTGCTCCTTAGTTCCTGCCTGCTACACCAAAGGCCTCCTCCCCATCAGTGTCAATTTCCATGCCTGGGTATGTTAAAGAAGCAGTGACAAAGCCAATAGCACTTACCTTTGAGGCTTTCTCAATGAGTTTTAGCCATGTCAGTGCTTAATTTGTGAAAATGTAAGTGGCGGGGTACTTGTCAGGAGGTCACTGCAGCTTGCACCACCCATTGCCCCTGCCAGACCTGCCAATGGTAGTGCCAACACAGCTGCTAAGCATCATACTCCTCCAAATGTGACAATTCGGACTATTCCAGGTGCCCAAAGATATAAGAATGGCTTAGGAGGCAGGAATCAGTTATTTTAAGGTATATTGAATTAGCGAACAACTGTTGTTGTGCTGTCTCTAACTTATACAAAGAGCACCATCATGTGGCAGACTATTATAAGTGCCAGTGTTGACATTTAAGTGCCGGGGCCTAGCACCGGAAACCACTGGCTCAAATTAAGCACTGGCTATGCTGCACATCATCACTGATGCTGTCCAGCATGGCTAAAGCTTTTTTATTCAAAAAAACCTTTTGACGCAGACGGCCGTGTCATTTTGTAGCCATGCACACCACGCATGTGTGCACCCACAAACTGACAAATGCATGTGCTCGTTGTTTTATTTTAAGTTATCCATCCAAGTTGGATCAGTAACTAAAAAGAAAAAAAGTGCCAGACATGGGCGCAGAAGCAAAACTGAGGACATGGGCAGGGAAGCAAAACGTGGACATGGGCAGGTGGTAGAGGCAACACGAGAAACAGAAATAGCATGGGCGTGCAGAGAAGCACATGGGGCACAGAAGCACATGGTGAAACAGAATAAGAAAGAGATGAAGGGAGCACAGAAACACATGGCAAGACAGAACAAGACTATGATGTGGAAGCAACACAGGGACAGAAACAACATGGGAGGGGTCCTTGAAGCACACAGTGAGATAGGGCAACACAATGACGAGGGAAGCACAGAAGCACACGGCAAGAGAGAGCAACACAGAGCAGTGGGGAAGAGAAGCACACCAGGGAGACAGCTGAAAAACACATGCACTCTCATAGAGTTCTTTAAATAAAAAGTTGCACAAAAAAACAAGCTAGGTAAGGACACAGTAACACGTCCATGCTCCAGGGGAGGGACAAACTCATAATGGGGAAGTACGGCCCACACAAGCCATCAAAGCAAGCAAATGAAAAAACAATAAGGCCAACCAATGATAAACAATGGGTGGGCTCTAAGCCTAGTGTAAGCTAACTAAATGTCTCCCAAAAGACAGAGAGTGAGCTGTTTTAGGTGAGACCTACACATGTGTCCAGTCCCCTTTTAACCCACCCTTCTCATCTAAACTTTTTGCCCTAAAATTAGACACTTTTGCTTGCCTCTCACAGTCACAAATATGATTTCAATTGTTTGCTTCCACTACTTCAATCAAAATGTGTTAAATAAATGTGTTACTTAGGCAATCACGTTGTAAAAATACCCATACACGTGCTTGTCAACTTTAGTTTTTGCGCCACATTTTCAGACCAATAATGTTTGTTTCTTTTTGGAAATAATGTGATTAATAGTAAATGGTGAGATTATTGACAAACGGTTCTTTTAAATCATTGAAGAGGCACATTCTTTTCGTATAATGGAGACTGAGGGGACCAGACTACTCGCCACATTTTTAGTTCCTTGCACTCAGGTGGGGCACACATAATGAAAGTGTTTCCAGCAACACTGCACACGTGCTCGTGTTACAAATGCAATGCTGCACAGACTACCATGACTTGTAAACCTGCTCAGAATTTCTTTTTGTTTCACGGAAACAAACACTAAAAGCTGCAGTTTGATTCTGTCAAACAAAAAAGCAAATTCCCCTGACCTGAAGGGAGTTTTCTCCATGCATACTATGGATTTTGTTTTCATTTTCCTGCCTTTGGTCTGCCATGCCTCATATGGTAGTGTAAGTAGGAAATAAGTGTGTGGAAAGGCCCATCCCAAGTAGGATGGGCTTGCAAATATTCTGTGGTGGATGTACTTTCGATCAAAGGTTTCTGATGATGGAGCAAGTTGTGTCTCCACAGTTGAAACAGTCACCCCCGCCCATTGTATATGGGCCAGGGAACTGACGGTTTGGCTGGGTAGACGATCCTTCGATTTATGGTTACTGTCCTACTCTATCAAGCCCTTAAATGTCCCCCTGATTTCCTACTGGACATATTTTTTATTCAGATTTGTCACTAGCCATTTAAAGACTAAGGGCCATATTTATAATTTTTTCATGCAACGAAACACAGCAAGACACCTGGCTGTGCTGCGCTGTGGGAAAGGGAGAGGGCAGGAAGCACCACATCTATCAAGATATGGCTCATTCCGGTATTCTCTTTGTACTGGCAGACTTTGGGCTGCTTAGCACCAATTCAGGCATCCATGAATCATGGTTCAAGGGTGCCTGCATTGCAGGCGGGATTGTTTTTGTGCAGGGAGGGACATCTTCCTGCACAAAAACAAACCTTTGAGGCTTATTTCCAATTTCTATGAGTGCTGCAGAATGCAGCACATGTAGATAGAGGAAAGAACGAGGATAAATAAATATATTTCTCCTTGTTACGCCTCCCCTGGGAAGGTGTAACATTTTGAGTGATTGCCAGTGTAGGAGAGTAGGATCTGCTTCACATGGGTACCCCCACTTTTTGCTGATGCTTCACTGTTTTTCGACATTAGTCTGGCTGGGGCCCTGCTAATCAGAACCCCAGCCTAGCTGCTTCCTCTCTAAAATGGTTTCCATGTGCCTTAGGCACATCACTGATTGGGATCTGGAGTGCCCTTATAAGTCCCTAGTATATGGTATACTATGTACCAAGGGCATAGATACCTCAGAGGACCTGCCAGGGGCTGCAGCATGTATTATGCCACCCCTGGAAGGCCATCCAAACTGACACCACAGGTCTGCTACTGCAGCCTGGGTAAGGTGGTGCATGCACCCCTTACTGTGATATAGGTTACCTATATCACTAAATACATACACACATATAAACCTATAAGTCACTCCTAAGGCAGGCCTTATCAATCCTAAAGGCAGAGTGCATGGTTCCTATGTGAGAGGGTGCCCCTGCATGAGCAGGGCCCCTCTGCAGCGTTCGGAGACAATCTCTGATGCTGTTTGTAGTGCAGCCTGACCATATACTCTTAAGCGCATTATATCCTTGCGGTAAAATGCTAACTTTGGAATGGCTGCACCTAAACATGTCGTGTTTGGTGTCAAACATCTTGGAATACTACCCCCGCCAATTCTGGCGGCGGGGGTAGCATTCCACCCTTCTAGAGGGAAAGACATGTTAACTCTGACTAACCCGGTAACTTCTCTCCAAAGCCCTGGCATCACAAAATGGATGCTGCTGCCACAGACACGAGTCTGGCCTCCTGCTGCTGGACGAAACTCCGGCAGGGGAGGCCTGGACAATAGGTTTCCTGTCCCAGGGAGGTGTGACCACCTCCCCAGACAGGATAATGTCTATTGGGGCTGGGCGGGAGCACCATCTGTGTGCTTTGAAGTCCTGCACTGGGGGCACATTTGGTGTCCCTAGTGCATACCCCAGTTCAAACCGGATCAGGGGCTTGCAGCCCCTGCTTTGGCGCGAACTGGACAAAGGAAAGGGGTGTAGCCACCCCTCTGCCCTGACCCACCCATAGGTGGGGCCACAGAGTAGTCCAACCCCTATCTTTAGTATAAAGATAGGAACCCAGTCCTTAGGACTTTAGATTATCCCTGGATGAAACTCTGAAACAGAATCCTGGACCTTCGACGCTCTACTCACGATTAGAGGACAGAAGAATCTCCCTTGGGGTCAAGGAGTGACTCTCCTGCTTGGCAGGCACCAAAGAAGCATCTGTCCGGTTCGCATTTCTGAAGCTCCCGTCGGACGCCGAAGTCATCGCATCACCAGAGGTGGATTCTCAGACTTCCCTGAGGCTACCCTGAGTCCCCAGCAAAGCTGAGGCCCGTGGCTATCGTGGGTGACTTGAGACCGTGACCCCTGGACACCGAGCACATTTGCAAGTGCATCCTCTTCTGGGTCTCCCAAGAAGTCGTGCTTTGGGCTCCGAGTAGCCCTAGCCTCCAGCACCATCTGCACCGAAGATCACTGGCCCCCACTCCACGAGTGTCCTGTAAGCCAGATCCACGTGCGGCGTCATGAGGCTCCTTCGCGGTCGCTAGCCCGTTGGCTAGTAGCCCTTAACGAAGGCCAATCTTTTTCTAACTTGGCATCCTGGTTGCTCTAGGCCTGCCCTCACTTACCCTTGCTGGGTGAGTTCCACAGACCTTGCTGGTCTGCACCATCGACGATCTACATCTTCACCAAGACTTGCTGTTGCCAAGGCTTGTTGGGTCCAATCCGGTCGCCGACACCTCAGCACTCGACAAACATCGTGTACCAGCCCGAATCCTGCTCCTGGTTGCCGACAACGCCTCCTGGACCTCGTGGCTGAAGAGTCAAGACGACCGTCAACGCACCTGAAGCACTCGACATCGGTGGGCATCTGTCCATCGCCTTCCTGGTCACTGGCTAGTGACCCAGACTCTGTCCCCTCTGCTTTCAGGTTCTTCAGAACTCCGATCCACTCTTGGATCCACCCGGACACTTTTCTCTTGGCCGCCAGCAGCACTTTGCAGCAGATCGCCATTCGAATCGACGACGAAACCCGACCCCGAAAGGCACCTATGCACCCGGCTTCCTGGGTGAGGTAACACGAGTACTCCGGTGCTCCCGTGGGTAGAGACTCTTCAAAGTCCTAGATCTCAAAGGGTTTTGTCCTAGTCCTCTTTTAAGTGTCCCTTTTCTCTAATTTCCCGATCCCGACTTTCTCCATAGAAGTCAACGGCGTATCGCGGTTGTGTATTTACACTGCACGCGTCTCCCGTGGGTCCCCTGTGTCACTACCTTGGGTGGTTCCTTGTGGTCCAAGCACTTCTAGAGGCTCTAGGCCTAGTGTCTAGTTCAGTCGTGGTTCGTATACCACTTTATTGGTATATGGTTTGGTACGCCCCTAGGGCCCAAACGTGTATTTGTGCTATTACTGTGTTTAAATAACTTCTAACTTATGTATTTCGAACTCTAGCCTCATAAAGAGACTAGAGGGGTGTGTTTAGCAATAAATACATATATTTTGAATATATACCTGGTGTGGTGCTCTTTCATTTGGTCACTCAAGAGATTATAGACTGGTAAAACAAGCTGCTTTACATTCCTTCAAGACTTAGCCTGAAGGCTGCTCTCCATAGCTACCACTAGGATAGCTTTCAATAAGGTTGTCTTTAACCTATCTCCAATAAGGGGTTGTTTGGACTGGTGCAAGGTGCCCACTATAATTAGTGGACAGCATATGCCAGGCCAACTTCTCACATTGGTGTGCAGCGTGTGGGATTCCAGCTTGCTATTGTTTTACCAGATAATCTCAATTGAATTGATCAACTGAAAACCACTAAAGGTACCTAAGGTACATATAATTTAAGCTTAGAATACAGTAAGTTCTACTGAACTTAGAGTTGTGTGTTAAGGGATAGCACAACCCTTTCTACAACTCAAGAGAGTTTAGTAGGCCACACTAGAGTAGGTAGTGCATACACCACACCACACTAGTAATGTCTTTAAGGGCAGGATCCAAAGAATCCTTGCAGGAAGCCATTGAGCTTCCACCCTCCAAGTATGATACACTCCCATTCTTGGAATTGAGAGCTTTATGCAACTTGAGAAAAATAAGGACAGGCCAAAGCCCCACCACCCAACACCTCAAGGAGTTGTTGGTGGCTTATGACCTTAGTAGGCCCTTGGGGACTGAAGGGGCAGGAGCTGAGGGTGGGGCAGAGGAAGAGGAGGAGGCCAGGGGTACCAATACCCCCAGCCCCCCTCTGAGACTGGCCAGGAGGGTGACAATGACCCTGACCTGGATAACCCAATCCCTCCTGTGGAAGATGATGAGGATGATCAGAATGATGCCCTCTTTGTCCCCCAGGAAGGATTAAGAGTGTGCCCAGGAAGTCTAGATCTCCTTCTCAGGAGTCTAACCACTCTGGCACCTCCATAGGGAGCTCTATCTCCTCTCACAGGAGGGAATCCTCTCATGAGAGAAGAGCCAGACTGGTCCAGTATGAGGAAACTCAGCTGGAAATCAGAAAAAAGCAATTGGCTTTAGATAGGGAATCCCTAGATCTCCTTAGAGAGAGAAGAAAGTTGGGACTAGAGTCCCATGGTGGCAGCCATGTCCCTAGAGATAGGGAAAGGTCCTATGACCATAGGAACCTGAGCAAGATTGTCCCTCCCTATCAGAATGGGGATGACATCCACAAGTGGATAACTGCTCTAGAGAGGGCCTGTAAGGTACAGAAGGTCCCTCAGGAGCAGTGGGCAGCAATCTTGTGGCTCTCCTTTGCTGACAAAGGTAGAGATAAGCTCCTCACTGTTAGAGAGGAGGATGCTGACAATTACAAGGTCTTGAAGAGTGCTCTTATTGATGGGTTTGGCCTAACCACTGAACAGTACAGGTTGAAGTTCAGAGATACCCAAAAAGCACAGACTCAAGACTGGGTAGACTATGTGGATTGTTCTGCCAAGGCTCTGGAAGGCTGGTTGATGGGCAGTAAGGTGTGTGACTTCTCAGGATTGTACAATCTGATAATGAGGGAGCAGATTCTTAATAACTGTCAAAATCAGCTGTTGCATCAATACCTGGTAGACTCTGATCTGACCTCTCCCCAAGAATTGGGAAAGAAGGCAGACAAATGGGTCAGAACCAGGGTGAAGCAGAAGGTACAGAACCAAGGTGGGGAAACCAAGAAGCAAGATGCTAAGAACTCTGAAAAGGGTGGGGAGAAGGGTAAAGATCAAAAGTCTTCATCAGGCCCCCAAAAATCTTCTTCTGGTGGGGATTCACAGTCTACCAAAGGGAAAGGCCAAAGAAAACCATGGTGCAAGGTCTGTAAGCAAAAGACCCACTGGACCAGTGATTGCACCAAGTCCAAAGACTCAAGTCCAGCACCCACCAATGCCCCTAAGGCACCTGTTCCGCCTAGTACAGTTACAGTTGGTGGGAGTGCTCCAGCCAAGGGTTTAGTAGGGTTCACCCTGGGTACTGAGTTGGGCTCTGACCTAGTCAGAGAACTGACTCAGGCTGTGTTAGTCTGTGATGGAGGCATGGATGTGCCCTCCTCTATGAGTCCCAGTAATCTGGGCAAGTACAGACAACAGCCTTTAATCAATGGACGTGAGGCTTTGGCATTTAGGGACACAGGGGCAAGTGTCACAATGGTGACACAAGACCTTGTGAATCCTGGGCAAGTTATACTTGGTGAGATGTACCAAGTGACCAATGCTAGCAATGTCAGAACAGACCATACTCTGGCAGTTGTTAACTTCTCCTGGGGAGGGGTAACTGGCCTTAAGAAGGTTGTGGTAAGTGCAAACCTACCAGTCGAATGCTTGCTTGGCAATGACTTAGAGACTTCTGCTTGGGCAGAAGTGGAGCTCAGGACCCATGCAGAAATGCTGGGGATCCCTGCAGATGTGTTTGCTGTGACCAGGTCACAAGCCAAAATGTCTAGCACTGAACAGGCCTTGGATTCTGGAAGAATGGACCAAGTGCCTTCCAAGAGGAGGAGTAGTAGGGTTAAGGCAGTGCCTTCCCCTTGGCTCAGGAGGAAGATCAGTCCCTTGAGGGGGATGATCTCAGCCCTGAAGAAGGAACTGTCCCAGAGGAACTTGAACCTGACCAGGTTGAGTTCTTGGGGACAGGGGGACCTTCTAGGGCAGATCTGAGCCAGGAGCAGCAGAGCTGCCCCTCCCTTGAACCCCTCAGACAGCAAGCTGCTGCTGAGGCTGCTGGGAAAGCTAGTGGTCCCCATACAGTGTATTGGGATGATGGACTCCTGTACTCAGAGAGTAGAGACCCCAAGCCTGGTGCTACCAGGAGGTTGGTAATACCTCTGAAGTTCAGGGGCTTCCTATTGACCCTAGCCCATGATATTCCCTTAGCAGGTCACCTGGGCCAGAACAAGACTTGGGACAGAATTGTCCCTCACTTTCACTGGCCCCACATGTCTGAAGACAGCAAGGAGTTTTGTCGCTCCTGTGTAACCTGCCAAGCCAGTGGCAAGGCAGGTGGCACTACAAAGGCCCCCTGATACCACTACCTGTGGTGGGGGTGCCCTTTGAAAGGGTAGGGATTGACATTGTTGGTCCCATGGATCCCCAAACAGCCTCTGGGCACAGGTTTATCCTGGTGGTAGTGGATCATGCCACCAGGTACCCAGAAGCTATTCCCCTCAGGACCACTACAGCACCTGTGGTGGCAAGGGCCCTCCTGGGAATCTTCTCAAGAGTGGGCTTTCCTAAGGAGGTAGTCTCAGACAGGGGTGCTAACTTCATGTCTGGGTACTTAAAAGCAATGTGGAAGGAGTGTGGAGTGACTTATAAGTTCACCACACCCTATCACCCACAATGCAATGGTTTAGTTGAGAGATTCAACAAAACCTTGAAGGGCATGATTAAAGGGCTCCCAGAAAAGCTTAGGCGTAGATGGGACATACTCTTGCCCTGCCTTTTATTCGCATATAGGGAGGTGCCTCAGAAGGGGGTTGGTTACAGCCCTTTTGAACTTCTGTTTGGCCACCCTGTGAGGGGTCCACTGTGCTTGGTGAAGGAAGGATGGGAGTTACCTCTCAAGCCCCCAAAGCAAGATATAGTGGACTATGTACTTGGTCTCCGCTCCAGGATGGCTGAGTACATGAAAAAGGCAACCAAAAACCTTGAGGCTAGCCAGGAACTTCAAAAGGCCTGGCATGACCAAAAGGCTGTTCTGACTGTTTACCAGCCAGGACAGAAGGTGTGGGTGTTGGAGCCAGTGGCCCCAGCAGCTCTCCAAGATAAATGGAGTGGACCCCACACTATTGTTGAGCAGAAGGGTGAGGTCACTTACTTAGTGGACCTAGGAACACCCAGGAGTCCCCACAGGGTTCTCCATGTCAACAGGTTAAAACCATATGTGGACAGGGCAGACATGGGCTTGCTCATGGCTACTGATGAAGGGCAGGAGGAAGAGAGTGACCCACTCCCTGACCTGCTCTCACAGAACCCTGACGATGGGTCAGTTGATGGTGTAGCCTTGGCAGGCAGCCTCACTACCCAGCAACAAACTGATTGCAGGCAAGTCCTCAATCAGTTTAGACATATGTTTTCACTGACACCCAGTCAGACCACCTGGTGCACTCATGAAGTGGACACTGGGGACAGTCTGCCTATTAAAAACAAGATTTATAGGCAACCTGACCATGTCAGGGACTGTATCAGGACTGAAGTCCAGAAAATGTTGGAGTTGGGAGTTATTGAACCCTCAGATAGCCCTTGGGCTAGTCCAGTGGTCCTTGTACCAAAACCTCACACCAGTGGTGGAAAAAGAGAGATGAGGTTTTGTGTGGACTACAGGGGTCTCAATGCAGTCACTAGGACTGATGCCCATCCAATACCCAGGGCAGATGAGCTCATAGATACTTTGGCCTCTGCCAAATATCTCAGCACATTTGACCTAACAGCTGGCTACTGGCAGATCAGACTAGCTGATACTGCAAAGCCCAAAACAGCATTCTCAACCCCTAGTGGGCATTATCAATTTGTGGTAATGCCCTTTGGTCTGAAGAATGCACCTGCCACTTTCCAGAGGTTGGTGAATACAGTTCTCACAGGTCTGAAGCCTATAGTGCAGCATATCTAGATGATATTGCTGTCTTTAGCTCCACCTGGGAGGATCACCTGGTCCACCTCAGGAATGTTTTACAGGCCCTGCAAAAGGCAGGCCTGACTATCAAGGCCACTAAGTGCCAGATAGGGCAGAGTCAGGTTGTGTACCTGGGCCACCTTGTGGGTGGAGGCCAGGTTCAACCTTTGCAGAGCAAGATCCAGACCATCATGGACTGGACTGCTCCCACTACCCAGACTCAGGTGAGAGCCTTCTTAGGCCTGACTGGGTACTATAGGAGATTTGTCAAGGGGTATGGATCAATAGTGACACCCCTGAATGACTTAACTTCTAAGAAAATGCCCAAAAAGGTTCAGTGGACAGCTAGCTGTCAAAAGGCATTTGATGACCTCAAGCAGGCCATGTGCACTGCTCCAATTCTGCAGAGTCCTGATTACTCCAAGAAGTTCATTGTTCAAACTGATGCATCTGAATTGGGGGTAGGGGCTGTACTGTCACAATTGAATGAAGAAGGTCAGGATCAGCCAGTAGCTTTCATTAGCAGAAGGCTGACCCCTAGAGAGAAACGTTGGTCAGCCATAGAGAGGGAGGCCTTTGCTGTGGTCTGGGCTCTGAAGAAGTTGAGGCCATACTTGTTTGGTACACACTTCCTGGTTCAGACAGACCATAAGCCCCTCTTATGGCTAAAACAAATGAAGGGTGAAAACCCCAAACTGCTTAGGTGGTCCATTTCCCTACAGGGGATGGACTTTACAGTGGAACATAGGCCTGGGAGTAACCATGCGAATGCAGATGGACTCTCTAGGTATTTCCACTTAGAACATGAAGACTTAACTGGGCAAGGTTAGTTTAATGTCCCTACGTTTGGGGGGTTGTGTAGGAGAGTAGGATCTGCTTCACATGGGTACCCCCACTTATTGCTGATGCTTCACTGTTTTTCGACATTAGTCTGGCTGGGGCCCTGCTAATCAGAACCCCAGCCTAGCTGCTTCCTCTCTAAAATGGTTTCCATGTGCCTTAGGCACATCACTGATTGGGATCTGGAGTGCCCTTATAAGTCCCTAGTATATGGTATACTATGTACCAAGGGCATAGGTACCTCAGAGGCCTGCCAGGGGCTGCAGCATGTATTATGCCACCCCTGGAAGGCCATCCAAACTGACACCACAGGTCTGCTACTGCAGCCTGGGTAAGGTGGTGCATGCACCCCTTACTGTGATATAGGTTACCTATATCACTAAATACATACACACATATAAACCTATAAGTCACTCCTAAGGCAGGCCTTATCAATCCTAAAGGCAGAGTGCATGGTTCCTATGTGAGAGGGTGCCCCTGCATGAGCAGGGCCCTCTGCAGCGTTCGGAGACCATCTCTGATGCTGTTTGTAGTGCAGCCTGACCATATACTCTTAAGCGCATTATATCCTCGCGGTAAAATGCTAACTTTGGAATGGCTGCACCTAAACATGTCGTGTTTGGTGTCAAACATCTTGGAATACTACCCCCCGCCAATTCTGGCGGCGGGGGTAGCATTCCACCCTTCTAGAGGGAAAGACATGTTAACTCTGACTAACCCGGTAACTTCTCTCCAAAGCCCTGGCATCACAAAATGGATGCTGCTGCCACAGACACGAGTCTGGCCTCCTGCTGCTGGACGAAACTCCGGCAGGGGAGGCCTGGACAATAGGTTTCCTGTCCCAGGGAGGTGTGACCACCTCCCCAGACAGGATAATGTGTATTGGGGCTGGGCGGGAGCACCATCTGTGTGCTTTGAAGTCCTGCACTGGGGGCACATTTGGTGTCCCTGTGCATACCCCAGTTCAAACCGGATCAGGGGCTTGCAGCCCCTGCTTTGGCGCGAACTGGACAAAGGGAAAGGGGTGTAGCCACCCTCTGCCCTGACCCACCCATAGGTGGGGCCACAGAGTAGTCCAACCCCTATCTTTAGTATAAAGATAGGAACCCAGTCCTTAGGACTTTAGATTATCCCTGGACGAAACTCTGAAACAGAATCCTGGACCTTCGACGCTCTACTCACGATTAGAGGACAGAAGAATCTCCCTTGGGGTCAAGGAGTGACTCCCCTGCTTGGCAGGCACCAAAGAAGCATCTGTCCGGTTCGCATTTCTGAAGCTCCTGTCGGACGCCGAAGTCATCGCATCACCAGAGGTGGATTCTCAGACTTCCCCGAGGCTACCCTGAGTCCCCAGCAAAGCTGAGGCCCGTGGCTATCGTGGGTGACTTGAGACCGTGACCCCTGGACACCGAGCACATTTGCAAGTGCATCATCTTCTGGGTCTCCCAAGAAGTCGTGCTTTGGGCTCCGAGTAGCCCTAGCCTCCAGCACCATCTGCACCGAAGATCACTGGCCCCCACTCCACGAGTGTCCTGTAAGCCAGATCCACGTGCGGCGTCACGAGGCTCCTTCGCGGTCGCTAGCCCGTTGGCTAGTAGCCCTTAACGAAGGCCAATCTTTTTCTAACTTGGCATCCTGGTTGCTCCAGGCTTGCCCTCACTTACCCTCGCTGGGTGAGTTCCACAGACCTTGCTGGTCTGCACCATCGACGATCTACATCTTCACTGAGACTTGCCGTTGCCAAGGCTTGTTGGGTCCAATCCGGTCGCCGACACCTCAGCACTCGACAGACATCGTGTACCAGCCCGAATCCTGCTCCTGGTCGCCGACAACGCCTCCTGGACCTCGTGGCTGAAGAGTCAAGACGACCGTCAACGCACCTGAAGCACTCGACATCGGTGGGCATCTGTCCATCGCCTTCCTGGTCACTGGCTAGTGACCCAGACTCTGTCCCCTCTGCTTTCAGGTTCTTCAGAACTCCGATCCACTCTTGGATCCACCCGGACACTTTTCTCTTGGCCGCCAGCAGCACTTTGCAGCAGATCGCCATTCGAATCGACGACGAAACCCGACCCCGAAAGGCACCTATGCACCCGGCTTCCCTGGGTGAGGTAACACGAGTACTCCGGTGCTCCCGTGGGTAGAGACTCTTCAAAGTCCTAGATCTCAAAGGGTTTTGTCCTAGTCCTCTTCTAAGTGTCCCTTTCCTCTAATTTCCCGATCCCGACTTTCTCCATAGAAGTCAACGGCGTATCGCGGTTGTGTATTTACACTGCACGCGTCTCCCGTGGGTCCCCTGTGTCACTACCTTGGGTGGTTCCTTGTGGTCCAAGCACTTCTAGAGGCTCTAGGCCTAGTGTCTAGTTCAGTCGTGGTTCGCATACCACTTTATTGGTATATGGTTTGGTACGCCCTAGGGCCCAAACGTGTATTTGTGCTATTACTGTGTTTAAATAACTTCTAACTTATGTACTTCGAACTCTAGCCTCATAAAGAGACTAGAGGGGTGTGTTTAGCAATAAATACATATATTTTGAATATATACCTGGTGTGGTGCTCTTTCATTTGGTCACTCAAGAGATTATAGACTGGTAAAACAAGCTGCTTTACATTCCTTCAAGACTTAGCCTGAAGGCTGCTCTCCATAGCTACCACTAGGATAGCTTTCAATAAGGTTGTCTTTAACCTATCTCCAATAAGGGGTTGTTTGGACTGGTGCAAGGTGCCCACTATAATTAGTGGACAGCATATGCCAGGCCAACTTCTCACAGCCAGGTCTACCACACATGGTAAATCAGGGAATGCGCATAAATCCATGGGTAAATGCGTGGGAACACCCATGCTCCACCTATGGAGTGCCTCACTGGGGAGAGTAACACAAGGCAATGACTTGCGCTGCCTTGGTTACTCCAGATTTACCAAGCTATGTAGGGCCACGCTAGGAAGGTGATGCCAATCCTCTGCACCCGTGTTGTATGATGGATGCGGGTGCAGAGGCAAAGAAGCTGGTAGAAGGCGCACTGAAAGTGCACCACAAAAAGGTGCCACACTGACAGTGCGGCCCCTTATGGGAGCCCTCTGGAGGGGGGAAGAGGGGTCCCATGGACCCCCCCAGACATCCTCTGCATAGGGATCTCTAATCCCTCTTTAAAATGCAGGCTGGTTGCTGTCTGCACTGTGAAACAAGGAGACCTGAGGGCAGCGCATTCACTGTAATAGGGCGCACTTTCTCTGTTTGCGCACGGCGCACCTATTTAAAGGTGCACCATGTTCAACAGGAAATATTCACCCTATGCGTCATAAGGCCCTGGTATCCATTTGATGATGGTTATATAGCTGACTGTTATCATGACAACAACATCAGAACTGGGTGCAAGTCTGCTTGTGCTTCATGCACCCCAATGCGTATCAGTCGTGGTGGCTGATTTGACATCTATGTGATATTTTGTCCTTTTCATTTAGCCTTTCTAAGCGCACAGTGCATGTTATAGGTGGCTATCTTGTTCACTTCTGTCCGCTTGACCTCATAATGATACTCTGTGGGGGTTTAATCCAATATTTTTTTTAATTTTGGATACATGTTGGTTACAGTGCAATGTGAGTGTTGCATGAAATTAATAATGTGTTGGACTTCTTTCTTCGACCATGTGTGCTATGTGATTAGCAGCGGGTAGGCGACTCACCCCTTTTTTTGACCTGAGTTGATGCTCACTCCTAAGGGTGTGCTAATGTAGCAACCCTGTGGAAGGTCACCTTTTGTTGTTATTTTTTTGGGGGGACAATGTTTTTGTGTACTGGTACATCATTTTTTGTCCTTTCTAGTCCAGAGCATTTCCTTTCTAAACCACTATGGATTGTGGACCTGATATGGCCATATTGGTGTGCCCATGCCTGTGCATAGTGTGTGGGTGTGCATTATATTCAGTCATGTATTCTGAGGCTTGTTTTTGTAAGTGTTTTACTGTGGTGTAATCAGTGGGAGTATATTGTATTTTTCCAATCTTCATCGGGGTTTCGACTGGACTTTTTCTTATCTAGCTCTTTGTTTTATGGACATGAGTCAGTTTTTGAACTTGTAATTATGTTTGGTGAAATCGAGTTCAAATTTCAAAATGGTCTTCGAAGTTATTTTATTATTTGACAGCACCGGCCCTAGATGTATATTTAACCCTTCCATAATATACACCAAACATGTTATCATCTGAATTTGAAGGTGGTATTTGTCTTTCACAAGGCCAAGTTAGTTTCTTCAGTTTTTATTGGTAATTTGGTACAGTTAAAATGTAGTCTCTTTATCATAGAGCACTTTATCATAACACAAATAATAATATTTAAGTTTAGTATAGGATGGGGTCATCAATTGCACCTAGTGTCAGGAATGACACCTGTCGCATCTTAAAAACTAGCTGGTGGATATAGAGTTTGATGGATGCAAGCATCCTCCAAAAAGTGAAGATGTCATGTCCGCCCTATTTACAGGGCTAAGACATCATTACACTCTAAAAAGGGCAGGTGGGACGTCCGAAGCATTTTGGCATGCATCCCTCATCCATCCCACTCAAAATCAGGCCATAGGTCTCTCATGAGACCCAATAGAACAGAAAAAGAACAATGACTTGCCAGTAAAAGTCACAGCCACCGTCCTCCATTAATGAAAACGTCCCTTCCTCATATATTTATCCAGATCCCTAGTGGTACAGTCACAAACTGTCTTTGCTACTTTTGCTTTTCTTATATCTGCCTGAACACCCTCCACATTTATCTTCCCTCTTCATTCTCAAATATTTTTGCAACTTACTTGTTTCCTTTTATATCTGCTCCTTTTTATCTATGTATCCGTCTTAGGCGCCTTTAAACTTTATTGTGCTTAACTTAAGTGTTTAAACATAAATGGATATGTGGTTTAAGGGATCAATAAACAAAACTACACCCACTATAATGCCAAGCTGTGGATAACTTTACTGAACAGTCTTAGGGGCAAGAGAACGCAGTGGTGGCTGCTCTCAATGCCAACTGGTGGGGCAGCGCGGTAACCACATCTAACAAATGCACAAAAGAATCCGTGATACCGCTACGTGTCTACCAGCATGCTCCTGCCACAACACCGGGGCACGTAGCATTAAATCGTTCGCTGCTAATGCAGAGAGCGACTCGCTTTAGAGGCAGCAAGTTGACCAGAGTTAATGCGCTCTAACAGTACCCTACGTGTTTTTTTCCACATATTATCCAAACAATCCACGCAGTTACAAGTGAACGTTCATGTAGTACTGCAAACGTGGACGGCAGCAGTTTAATAACTCAACTTATAAACATTGTTATTGTAAAGTGGGTCCAACAGCACAGTTGCACTCCAAAGGAAAACACCAGACTGAGTAGTAGGCGAAGGTACCGGATTTATTGTTATCCAGCTGGAGCGTTACATGTCAGTCCCCAAGTCTCCCCACGTTACCAGGCACCTCCCTTAAAACCTTCTACCACATTACATTTGAGGGTTTAAGTGCGGGTTGCAAACACCCCCATACATAGTGTTGCCAGCGGTTAAGGATGCAAAAGCAGTTTTTGACAAATGCGCGAGCGCACAACAACACTAGTCACGCTCACGCTAGTCAGTACTTCATGAGCGTTTCAAACCTAGACAATTGACAATATATATACAGCGAGCACGAGCGCAGCCATGTAATAGATGTCACCAAACTCGTGCACGAACTACACCACCCAACAGTTGCAGCAGCGATTCAATTAAAGACCTTGCCTGCAGCACGGGGCGGGCACGGGGTGGGTGGGACTATCAAGTGGTCGTGAGGGAAGGGGGGGGGTTTAAATAATTAAAAAATACTTTTCCCAGTTCCTGCGCCTTCAATGCTGGGTCTGCTCCTGCTTTCCTGCCTCCAGAGGAACAGGAAGCAGGCAGCCTCCCTCCCCTATCCTAAGCCAATCACAACGCTGCAATGGCAGCGTTGTGAGTGGTTGGGACGCCGACCACACAGGCATCTATGGGGAGGCCATTTTCTCCATATAGCCTGCTTGCAGCCTACATGGAGAAAAGGGAGAGTGCGCATGACTGGTTTGGTCGGCCCCAGAGGGCCGACCAAACAGTCAGGGCCTGCAACATTTTGCAAGCCACTCCTCCCCTGCCGTCGAGCAGACCCGCCCGCCCCCAACCAAACCCTTCTGCTTTCTCGCAGTGCGAGAAGCAGAAACATAAAATGGTATTTATAATACAATTTTATGTTTCTGCTTCTCGCACTGCAAGAAAGCAGTGGGGCGATGCTCCTCCACCCGCATGGAGGAGCCGCCCCTGAGAGAACGAGCTGAAGAGCTTACATGACTGGAACCTTTGCTAAAGTCTGATGAGAAGCTTCCATAGTTAGATTGTCTCCTCCCTGGTTGTTGTTCATCACCATTTCGACTTGTTGGAGGAGTGCTTAATTTGTAAAACAATAAGTAACAGAGCCCAAAGTTTTGCTCAGATGCCTGTTGCCAGCATTATAAATGTTAGAGGTGCCGCATACAAAGGCTGAGTAGTCTTGATTCTACGCCATGCCTCTTTTATCCACCACCACATACCCCCTTAACCTTTATTTCATTCTGGCAAGTTTTTTTTTTCATCCTTACTTCCTCCCTTTGTCACTGTTTTCCATCTTTCTCTACCTCTTTCTTTCCCCCTTTTGTGTTTTTCTACTCTCTTGCAAGCTGCAACCACTGGTTCAAATTAGCCACTGTGTTGGAATACTGTGACCGATCTTCCTGCTCAGTCAATTGCCAGAGTGTAGTGGCTGTGGTGCTCCAACCCCTCTGGCTTTGAAGATAGTTGTCAGCTCAATTTGAGAGGTTTCAGATGGAAACCAGAGGGAAAGCTCCACTATGCCCTTACTGGTTGTTTCAAGGGACTTACAGAAACCCAGAAAGAGCATCAAGTTGACACTAGGACAGGTCCTGTGCAGGACTGTCCATTCAAGGAGACATTTAAGCAGGGTGATGTGGGAGAAATGCCCTAACTTTGAGAAATCTTTTGTTTTATAAGATCCTAATTGAGGGATCCATTCTCGTTGATTTTATTGCTTTTTGAGACATGTCTGTGATCAAAGTTTGATTCTAGCGGGCTTTTCTCTGCAAACACTCAATTAATCCCTACAGGATATCTCCTCCAGTGCAGCACAACACAAAGGAAAGAGAGCAGGTTGAGGAGGGAAAGGACAATCCCTGATCCTCGAACAGAAACTTGGTGACTTAACTATACATAGAGCACCACTGAAGAAAGTTATACAAAATAAAAGAAATTAGCTGATAGCTGTCATCCTCTCAGCCAGCCATCAGTCACCAGTGGCAGCACTCTCAAAAAGGCCCAGGGTGTATGTAAAGTAAATGAAAGGGATTAAATGATCACACACACTGAGGTAAACACAAACATCCAGAAAAATGAACAACCAGATTTCCGAAAAGGCTGAAGAAAGATTATTAATTTCTAGACCCATAGGACGAGGTAAACATTTATGGCCCAATTACGATGAGGCTCAGAAAGCTTCCGACCTCAGGTCGGAGGCTTTCCGAGCCTCATCGCGGATTCAGTTTCAACCGCCGTATGATGATGCAGGCAGTCGAAACTGAAACTGGCCGGTCATTCCGGCTGGATTCCGATGGACTCTAGGAGCCCGTAGGCCGATCGGAGTCTGGCACGTAATCCCAATGGACGGCCGTTGCACCTTTGGGATTAAGATGTCAGTCTCCGACAGGCTTTCCATGTCAGGCTTTCCGACATGGAAAGACTGTCGGAGAGCAACATTGGGGGCCCCTAGGAGGGCCCCCTTCACCATGCAGCCTCCAGTTGGTGGCCGAGGGGGCACCTATGGTGCTCCCTGTGAATCCTTGCACTGTGTGGCAGGCACAGTGTTCACGGTGCCTGCCACATTGGTGCAGGGATTGGCACAAGCTCCCATTTCTCTATGGGAGCTTGTGCTACGGCCTGTTTACGGCGGCAGCACAAGCTCCCATAGAGAAATGAGAGGTGCTGTTGCAATGTAATTGTGGTGTCGGGACTGCCGACCAGAGGTCAGTCGGTCCCGAGACCGTGACGGTGTCGGTCGGAGGCAACTCCGACCAACATCTTAATTGAGCCCCTAATGTACTGCCTACATGTGCTTGTATGCATATTGAGTTATAGCTGAACTAATTTGTATGGCAAATACAATTTTAGTTTGGATTATTTCATGCTAATTATTTGCAATAGATTAGGAAATACTTCTACATAACATACTCAAAAATGTATAACCAAAAGGAATACAAACAGTCGAAACAAGTTGCTACTGTATCATCAAAAGAAAAGGGAACCTGAGATTAAAAGTCAGTTTCCGCTTCAAGACACCAATGTTGGTGCTTATTAATTCAGTAATTGGAGTTCACTTCCACATTTGGAAGCCAAGATGGATCATTAATGTGTCTTGATGATCCAGACAAAACTGGGCACATAATGTCTTCCACCCCACGTTAAATCATGAACAATTTTTACCAGCTACTGATTGAGATGTTTCTAACGTGTGTCTCTGTCTTTGACCACTGAAGCCCTCATTGTAAATTAGTTTGGAAATCCTGCACTCATTAAACACTGATACTGCGAGCTCTGGTATTTAGGGATTGTGGAATTTCCTTTGGTTACGGGTTTCTGCCAATTGAATGATGTTTGTGCAGTTTCCTCACAGCGTGCCTTCCTATCCATTTATTTTTTCCAGAATAAATATCACCAAATTTTCAATGCTGAGACGTGTTCAGGAACAATTCTGGATTTGCGGGTATTCTCTCAAAACTCATAATATTGATTTGGGAACAAACAAATTTTCCGCCAATTCTTAATAGGTACCTGAAAAGAGAGGTTTTTTCCAACCTTTAAGTGAATTTTGCATAATGCTCATATCAAAAGGAAACATAGAGGGGTACTGATGCAAATTGATGAATTAAAAAGCCCTAGGAATATAGAAAAAGAATATTTCGTGTTTTTTTGCGTACTGTGACATTTTTCAGCGCTAGAAAGCAACTATTACTCAATTTAATCATATAACACTAGTGACTTTGGAAAGATGAAATCAGAGTTGACCTTACAAGAATTTAAGCTCATTACCTACAAGGTACCACAGTTTGTATTTATCTCACTGAGCCATTTAGCAACAGGTCTGGCGGTTCTTATATGTTACTTTTATTGCACCTTTTGTGAAGAACTTTAGAATTCAGAGTTCGCCATCCAGGTGCGGTGGCCTGAGATGTGCCATGCAGTAGACAGAATCAATGTTCTATTTTGTCTTCGTACACAGTGGCGACTCGCCGAGGGAGTGCTGTGGGGCGGGGCGGGGCAGGGGCAGGGTAGGTGGCTAGTGGAGTCCGACATACGACGGACAGGAGTAAGGTAGTTAATGAAATAAATAAAACAATTTACCTTGCGCGCACTGCATCACCAACTCGGCGATGCAGCGCGCGTAGGGTAAATTGTTTTATTTATTTCATTACTTGCCTTACTCCTGTCCGTCGTATGTCGGACTCCACTCCCCCCCACTCTGCCCCTCTCCCGCCCCGCCGCCCTGCAGCACTCCCTCAGCAAGCCGCCACTGTTCGTGCATTAAGTTAATAATGGCAAAGCACACTTCAGCAAATATGTCATATAGTGCTAATAGCACCTCAGTGAAAATTTGACCAGCCTGGAGTCAGGGATTCAGATGAGTGCTGATGGGTGTGTTGTGGCGGCCATGGTAGAATGAAGCAAGTGGGGCGAGACACAGCAATCAGCCTTGTCTTCATCATCAGCTCTTTTGTATAGCACTTCAAACCTGCAAATGGATAATCCAAACGCTTCAGCACAAAAGACTGACCAGAACTGGACTAACAGAAAACGATGGGTTTTCAGCATATGCCCAATAACTAGTAGTTTATGTTGTTCAAATGCTGCCTAAAGGTCACTCTAAGCCTTTCTGCTAGTGTCAATAAGGCTTTCTCTTTTGCTATAGTCCTTTTCAAATTATAAGTAGCCAACAGACACAGATCAGACGACTTGCATTGGAACAGTCGTTTGGACATGGGACGAGCCTATGGGACCACCTGACTTCATGAAGCACATATTCCCAAAATGTTCTCTGCTCCAAGATGACCTTGTATTCTTCCAAGTTCCAGATTACATCTCTCTGTAGATAGTAATGGCCGGAGCTGGGGATCCAGGTTCGAGCCTTGGCTCAACATTCTGTGATTCTGTGCAAATCAAGTAATCTTCCTGTGCCTACCAAAAACGAATGAGTCCTTGTGTAATGTAACTGGTATTCATGTAAAGCGCTCCAAAACCTTTGGGTCGTGTTAGTGCTATATACAACCACAAAAATATATATATATGTGGATCTATTTGTAATCGAATATATGGATCAAGGACACTTGCAATACACCTTTTTGTTTGTTTGCTCATTTATTTATGTATTTTCATCAGCCCTGAGACAGGAAAAGATAACGCTTGGAAATCTCCCTACAAGGAATTGGGAGCCCGGGCACACAAATATTTTAGATTTAATGAATGGCAGAGGAGTTCTGGTAAACTGTTGTCCTAGTCCCGCAAATGGCGCAAGACGTGAAGTGAGGCCTTACAGCGCCCGCATAGACCCTTGGGAGGAAGAGATACTATCTGGCTGCACATTTATGATGTGGCAGTTCCATTTTCTGTGACCATTAAAACATGACAGGCAGCGGCCACTGAAGGGCAGAGGAGAGGGTACAGAGAAGCAGGGCGAAAGGTCACACTTTGCATCGCTTCGATTGAAGACAGACAGCCTATTCCTTCCTGAGGGATTCATTAGCAGCTCACTTCAGGGCACTAAGGGTCGCCTGACGTTTGAAGTCATGAAATGTGAATACGTTGTTTGTGAACTCTAGAAATGCAGCGCTCTGACTAAACGTGGCGAGGCGAGCCATTTCGCCTCGATTTCTTCTGCCACTCCACAAGTACCAGCACCCGGAAGGCAGCAGGCTGCTGCCATGGCAACGGGAAGGCGGGGTTTGCGTGCTGCTGTTTCAGAATCACCTGCACCTCTGCTGATTGGTTGCTTGGTCCGGCTTTTGCGAAGCTCACAGCTCACTGGATGCATAGTCACCAGATCAACATTTATTTCAGGTGAAACGGCCCACAACAGTGGTTTTGGCCTCTGCTAACATATAGCTGTACACCTACACCCTCTGGGGTTGTAAATTGCTGCAGACCACGCAAAGTTCTTTTTGTGCAAAATTTGCGAATATCCACGGAAAAGTGTGTAACTTTGCATTGTTTGTGGAGGGTTTTGCTTTAGAACAGCCATTTGAAAATCATTATTTTGTGATGATTGATGTCACACGTATTGCTGTTGAGCACCACAAAAATGATTCTGCAGACATCAAAGCCCACATGTACAAAGCAGTTTTTTGGCTGCAAACACGTTGATTGAGAGTTTGCGACCCTAAATCTTTTACAAATTAGCTAAACTCATTTTATGAGTTGATCAATTTTTGAAAACTCCCAAAATGGGTATAGAAATCGATAAGAAGTCACTATTTGGAAGAGGAATGATGTCAGCAACCATTTCAAACAACGATTCCTATCCATATGTATCAATGGTTTAGGATTGAAATGGTGGTTGTAACCCATTGAAAATGTACCACCCCCAGTTGGCATAGTAACCCATTCACAAAAAAAGGTTTTGTTGGGGACCCTTTGTCCTTTGTGAATGATAGAAATTAAGTTTATTTGATAAAAAAAAGTAAACTTTTCTTTTAAATGCAGCCTGGTTTCCTATAAGGAAAACGTGTTGCATTTAAAAAAACTTTTACTTTATTGAAATGTGATCACAGACATGGTGGTCTGCTGATCCCAACACAGTCAGTTGCAATTTGCAACATACTTTATTAATGTTCATGAGGTAGGGCTGATTCCGAGCCACTGCGATTGGAATTTTTAAGAACCGACCTAATAGTGCATAGGTCTGTTCTTAAAATGTTTTACTGGTCGCAAAACTACCAGATGCAGTTTGCAACCAGAAATGTGTGGCCAGATAATAGTACATCTAATCCCTACTTCGGAGACAACAGTTAGGGCCTGATTACAACTTTGGAGCACACAATGGGACAACTTGTACATTGGCTAATTATCTATTGCACAAGTTGGAAACATTGGCCAGTGCGTAATTTGCACTCAATTTCAAGTGACTGTCTTTGCAGTGGGGGTGTAACAACAAAATTGTGCATTTTCCCCTTTTTCAAAGAATGCAAACTGGCATCTTGTGCTTACTGTCCTTTTTTGCACATATATTATTCTTTGAGAGTCATGCCTTGCTTGGCAGTGTTCTCAGATTGAGACAGGAGAAAGGACACTGCAGGGGTGAAGATGTAATGTTGGGAAGCTTTGCATCCTTTTCAAAGGGCAAAAAGTCTAGAACTTGCAAACTTTAAAAGGTGACAAAAACCTTTGCCTAAACACTAACCTTTACTTGTACAGAAGGATTTTTTTAAACCATATTTTGTGTTTTTGCTGCGAAAATCTATGCCTGAAATACGTACCATTGGCTCAGCAACCAATGGAAATGGGAGCCTTTCTTGATTAAGTGGGGTGGATACAAGCTGAATGGCTAGGGACTGACAGTCCTAGTCAGGAGAAGGTAGCATGGTACTTGCTTACTGGAATTAATGGCATTTATTCCATTATCTTCAGGTATTGGTCAGAGAACTGACTCAAATTTTGTGGAATTTAGCGCAACAAGCATATCATGAAATTATTGAAATTACGTGAGATTACGCCGACGTACCCGAAATTTCATCAGGGCTTACTTGCCAGGCCTACCTGGACCAAAGAAGAGCAAACAGCCACTGCACCAAAGACCAATTAAAGTCGATTGAGATAAATTAAAACCTTTCTTTGTGAATATATGTGATGGATCTGAGGCTAAAACTGAGCTTTATCAAGTTCAATAAAATGGCATTACCCTAACACACCATAATCACGCTGATCTGTTCATTGGCTAAGCATAATGTTTCTGAAGAACAAAATAAACTGAACTGGCAGTAAGACCAGAGAAGTTTTGTTCTACATTCTCGTTCCCATTTCTAACTTCATTTTTATAACACAATTTGTGGGAACTTTATAATTCAGTTCTGGTAAGAAGGTAAGGCACATCTTTTCGATTAGTAAGTGTGACAAATTCCAGAAAAAGTTCTGCTTTCACATTTCTTTGCATTTTTGCAATATCTTATCACTGGAATTAGCCACTTCAAGGTGCTCACACATTCAGATAATTCACACTTGGTGTTCAGTCGGAATAGAGTATAGCTGGGGCAGTAGTAAGGAGTCACCCTGATGGATGACTGTTTTTCCAGTCATCCAGATGTCTTCATTCTCCATAGGTCTGTGCTCCTCAGTTATTCAATCAGGGTAGTGCCTAGGTGATTCCCTCAGAATATAGGTAGTGCCTGCATGATTCCCTGAGCATGTAGGAAGTACATTGGTTTTCCCATATCTGCATAGTTAGTGCCTGTGTATTCGTATGACTATATTGCTAGTATCTGGGTGATCGGATGAATGCATGGGTGTTGACTGAGTAGTTCAATGAGTACATCATTAGTGCCTGAGTGATTGGAAGAGTGCATGTGTGGTGCCTGAGTCATTGAATAAGTCTAGATATCACACTTGATATATAATTGTATACATGGATCTCTAAGAACATACATTGCTCTGTTACTCAGCGTGCACATGCATCAGTAAGTTTCTCAAACTGAAAACAATTCTCTCTTTTTCAAAGCACAAAACCTTTTCTTAACTGCACACCTACATTATTTCTCAAATATTTTTTGTGTCTGTAAAACATATATTAAGTATTTCTCAAAGAAAAGTTACACTCCAAGTGAAGCTAGCCCAAGAACTCTCAAGAGATATTCTGTACTATTAACCTCCTCAATTTTAAACAGAGAATGTTTAAAGAAATGCACCACCATCACCATATACATGACATTTTTAACAGCCTTAAAGAACATAGATCACCATGTAAACATATATGTGATTTCATAATAGATATACACCTTCAGCCCATCTCTCCAAAAATATATAGGGCCACATGCATCATTGTAAATTGTGGTCGCAAAGGGGCAGATTCGCAGAATATGCCCCTTTGCGACCGCAATTTTTGCATTTGGGATGCATCATCCCATATGCAAAAATCGCTATTTAAGTAATCGCTAAAATTGCGATTGCATTTAGGGAATCGCAAATCGCAATTCCCTAAATGCAATGCAACAACCAAAAAAACTTGCGATTTCGCAATTAAGAAACGCAAATTACCATCAATTCAAAGTTGATGATAATTTGCAAGAACTTTGAAAAATGCACAAAAGTGCATTTTTCAAAGTTCTTTGTTGCACACATACATGTCCTTGGGGCATGTGTGTGTGCAACATGTGTTGAAATTGCAATTTCAGGGGTGCATCAGGGTGTCCTTTTGGCACCCTTGAAATTGCATGCGCAATTTGCGAGTACCTATGGGCCTCTAGGCCCATAGGAATGAATGGGAAGCAATTCCTTATTTGCGAATCGCAATTTGCGAGTCGCAAATAAGGAATGTGTAGGATTCGCAATTTTTTTTGCGATTCCTACATGCATAAGCATTTGCGATTCCTAAATTGCGATTTCTTAAAAATCGCAATTTAGGAATTGCAAATGCACAGTTTGATGCATGTGGCCCATATTCTCTGCATCTTTAAGTAAACTCAAAAGTCTCATCGGACATATAACTATCTGCAACCACAAAAACCATATCTCACCATCTAAGTATATGCAAAGCGGTCATATAAGTTAAAAACCACATTGACAAACACTTCCTAATACATATCTAACACCTATTACTGCTTTATTATTCATATACAAGCACATCACATTTTCTTATGTTTTATTCATGACTACACTACTCCTGTTTAATAATGTGACTAAAAGTAATACAGTTCCCAGTATGCAAATAACATAGATCTGTCTGTTCTGCACATGATACTTCGAAATTTAAAACCTTGTCATTTTTAAAGGCATTGTTCATGGTAACTTTCAACAGTACTAACATCTTAAACACATGCCCTCTGCCAGATACAGTTCTTCTGATATATTTTTTTTCACATCTCTTTTTTATCAAACTCCCATATACATCTTTATTTCGAATGTAAATTTTTAAAACAATTCAAAAGTTATATACATACCAGTAAATTGAGTTTGTAGTTTATATTTTTGTTTTAGCTCTTTCTGGATAGTTTTGGCACTGTTAAAGTTTGTAAAAACTAAGCACAAGAATGGTACACCACTCTCATAGAAAGCAAGTATAAAATGGCAACCTCTTGAACTTTCCACTTTATGATCATGAGAAAGGCAGCAAATGAAATCATGTCTTTCATTTTAGACTATTGTTTCTCAACTTGTAAACGGTTAGCATCTGTTAACTTTTTCCCTATTTTTCAAAACGAGGTTCCTGTCTCCGCTTGTTTGTGAATTTTTCATGATGTTTGCGGAGCAATCGCAAAAAAAAAGCGGGAGTTCAAACCTATATCTAGCCTCAGTTTTTTAAAATTTTAATTCAGCACAACCGGTTTTTACATAATCCTCAATTGGAATTTAAAGTTTACCATTACTTACTTAAAGTGTGTCATAACTCCTCAACTTTAAAAAAAATGTTCTGTTTCTTTAACACCCTTTCCCCAATACACTCTTCGCTCAGTGTACCTAGCAACCCAGTGGAACCAGTAGATCACAAGTTCACAGCACATTCTAGAAGGAACATACTACTTACAAATGAGATACAGTAGGTGTGGTTACCTCAACAGATTCAAAAGCATATCCATGACTGTATTTCATTTCTATTTTTAAACAACAGCCAATAATAGGACTTCTTACTACGGCATCCAACACACTACCTAATTTATTTCACTTTCATGCTGATAGCATACAATGAAATAGATCATTAAAAAAAAAAAAATTTTTTAACTGCTGTGCATTTGGAAAACTACCTCATTCAGCTCCAGCCTTTTCCTGACTGCTATTGCTCATTCACTTCAAAATGCTTAGAGTGGGGATTGTGGGCCACAGCTATGTCTATTGGGCTAAAGAGGCTGCAAAAAAACAGAGGTATTGACAGGGACTTGGGTTTGCCAAATGTGGAGATTATTTGGTTTGGCCAGAGAGGGATAAAGTTTAATCAGTTGCTGGCTTTGGTTAAATCCATTGAGGATTGCCGAGCTCCTCACCTCATGATTGTGCACTGTGGTGGCAATGACCTAGGCACATTGACTGGGGTAGGGCTGGAAATCCTAATGAAAGATACCTTTGCAGAACTTTTCCCCAATACTGTCTTAATGTACTCTAATACATGCCAAAGACAGAAATGGAAGTGGTCAAATCAATTCTGTCCACAGATTGACAAAGCCAGGAAACATGTTAATAAAACAGTTTCTGCATTCCGCAGAGACCATCGCATGGGCTGTATCTATAACAACTATCTGCGTTTTGACATGCATTGAATTTATAGAAATTTGACTTTCTGCTAGTTGCTGATCTCTATTTTGCCTCTTTCTGCTCATTGCTGACCTCTAGTTCGCCTCTTTCTGCTCGTATCTGGCCTTTATCCTGCCTCTTTCTACTCGTTTCTGACCTTTATCTTGCCTCTTCCTGCTCGTTGCTGACCTTTATCATACCACTATTTTGCCTCATTCTGCTCGTTGCTGGCTTTTATTTTGCCTCTTTCTGCTCTTTTCTGACTTCTATTTTGCCTCTTTCTGCCAATTTCTGCTCATTGCTGCCCTATATTTTGCCTCTTTCTGCTCATTTCTGACTTCTACTTTACCTCTTTCTGCTTGTTTCTGACCTCTCTTTTACCTCTTCTGCTCATTGCTGGCCTTTATTTTGCCTCTTTCTGCTAATTCCCGACCTTTATCTTGCCTCTTTCTGCTCATTGCTGAACTTTATTTTGTCTCTTTCTGCTCATTGCTGACCTTTATTCTGCCTCTTGTTGCTCGTTTCTGACCTTTATTTTGTCTCTATCTGCTCGCTCGTTGCTGATCTCTATTTTGCCTCTTTTTACTTGCTTCTGGCCTCTATTTTGCCTCTTCTGCTCGTTGCTAACTTTTATTTTTTCTCTTTTTGTTCATTTCAGACCTTTATTCTGCCTCTTTCTACTCTTTTCTGATCTTTATCTTGCCTTTTTCTGCTCACTGCTGACCTTTATCTACCTCTTTCTGCTCCTTTCTGACCTTTATTCTGCCTCCTGCTGCTCCTTTCTGACTTCTATTTTGCCTCTTTCTGCTTGTTGCTGACCTTTATTCTGCCTCTTTCTGCTTGTTTCTGACCTTTATTCTGCCTTTTGTTGCTCGTTGCTGACCTCTATTTTGCCTCTTTCTACTAGTTTCTGACCTTTATTCTGGCTCTTTCAGCTCATTTTCCACCTTTATTTTGCCTCTTTCTGCTCGTAGATGGCCTTTATTTTGCCTCTTTTTGCTTGTTTCTGACCTTTTTTTTTACCTCTTTCTGCTCATTGCTCACCCTTAACTTCTCATTCAGCTCGTTGCTGAACTTTATCTTGACTCTTTCTTCCAGTTTCTGACCTTTATTTTGTTCTATTTTGTCTCCTTCTCCTCATTTCCGACATTTATTTTGCCTCATTCTGCACATTTCTGACCTCTATTTTGCCTCATTCAGCTAATTTCTGTTCTCTGTTTTGCCTCTTTCTTATTGTTGCTGGCCTTTATTTTGCCCTTTTCTGCTAATTTCTGACCACTATTTTGCCTCTTTCTGCTAATTTCTAACCTTTAATTTGACTCTTTCTGCTATTTGCTGATCTCTATTTTGCCTCATTCTGCTCATTGCTGACCTCTAGTTTGCTTCTTTCTGCTCGTATCTGACCTTTATTCTGCTTCTTTCTTCTCGTTTCTGACCTTTATCTTGCCTCTTTCTGCTTATTGCTGACCTTTATCTTACCTCAATTTTGCCTCATTCTGCTAGCTTCTGATCTCTGTTTTGCCTCTTTCTGCTTGTTGCTGGCCAGTATTTTGCCTCTTTCTGCTCATTGCTGGCCTTTATTTTGCCTCTTTCTGTTCATTTCTGACTTCTACTTTACCTCTTCCTGCTTGTTTCTGATCTCTCTTTTACCTCTTCTGCTAATTTCTGACCTTTATCTTGCCTCTTTCTGCTCATTGCTGAACTTTATTTTGCCTCTTTCTGCTCATTGCTGAACTTTATTTTGTCTCTCTCTGCTCATTGCTGATCTCTATTTTCCCTCTTTTTACTCATTCCTG
Source organism: Calotriton arnoldi (assembly GCA_963921515.1). Lineage (NCBI taxonomy): Eukaryota > Metazoa > Chordata > Amphibia > Caudata > Salamandridae > Calotriton > Calotriton arnoldi. The sequence goes on along the minus strand of CAWUFW010004405.1, from coordinate 904,778 downwards.
GCCTCTATTTTTGCCTCTTTCTACTTGTTTCTGATCTTTATCTTGCCTCTTTCTGCTCCCTGCTGACTTTTATCTGCCTTTTTCTGCTCATTGCTGACCTTTATTCTGCCTGTTTCAGCTTGTTTCTGACCTCTATTTTGCCTCTTTCATCTCGTTTCTGACCTTTATTCTGCCTCTTTCGGCTCATTTTCCACCTTTATTTTGCCTCTTTCTGCTCATTGCTGACCTTTATTTTTCCTCTTTCTGCCTGTTTTCGACCTTTATTCTGCCTCTTTCAGCTCGTTTCTGACCTTTATTTTTCCTCTTTCTCTTTTTCCCCCGGGACAGTGGGTGAAGCCTCAAGGCCCACGCCGTTCCAGCCGGCTCCCAACTCCTGCGGGAGCCGTCATTGCTCCCGCAAGCAGAGAGCTACTTAAAATAGCAGTTCACTGCGTGCTGGAGCAATGTCTTCATGTGTTTCCCTGCATACGTATTTACACACAGACCCCCCGGGCCTGGGGACCACCAAGGCAAAATGTATATTTAAAACTGGGAGGATGGCTCACAGGCCCTCCTCCCGTGCCATATACGGCCATGGGGTCAATGACCTCCAAGGTGCCTGCCCGTGCATACTAAATTCTGGTGCCATTAATGGCCCTGGGGACCGTCACCCCGCCAGGGCCAGCTCCTGCCATCTCCCGAGGTACCCACACTTGGGAGACAGCAGTAAGCTTTTGCTTGGTGGGAGCCGTGACAGCTCCAGCCTAGCAGGAGTAAACACTAACTCCGCTGCCAGCAAGCGGGAGCTGTCGAACTGCTCCCGCTTGCTGGAAGTAAAGTTTTCATCTGTTTCCCTGCCCTCTATCATGCAGGCAGGGATACAGATGAAAAATTGCTCTGGCACACAGAGGGCTGCATATTTTGCAGCTCCCTGTATGTGCGAGCAAAACCGGTTCCTGCAGGAGGCGGGTGAGCTGGCTGGTACCGCGGGGGCATTAAGGTTCTCCTCTCTGTCCCCATCAAAGCACATTGGGTGCCCTGGGTGGAGCCAGGGCACCCAAGTAGATGTGGCTGGGGCCCGAAGGATGAGGTCTCCAGAGCCAAATCAGCCCTGGGATGGGGTCCATGCTGCCTCTCTCCCTCATTGCACAAAAGACAAAACAGAGGGCAGATAAACAAGCAGAAAAGGCAAAACAGAGCAGAAAAGGGCAAAACAGAGGGCAGAAAAATTAGCAGTAAATGCAAAACAGAGCAGAAGACAGCAAAACAGAGGGCAGAAAAACGAGCAGAAAGGCAAAACATGGGGCAGAAAAATTAGCAGAAGAGGGCAAAACAGAGAGCAGAAAGACAAGCAGAAAAGGCAAAATGGAGGGTAGAAAAATTAGCAGAAAAGCCAAAACAGAGGGCAGAAACGAGTAGAAAAGGCAAAATAGAGAGCAGAAAAGGCATTACAGAGGGCAGAAAAACGAGCAGAAAAGGCAGAGCAGAGGAGGGCAAAATATAGGGTAGAAAAATAAGCAGAAAAGGAAAAATGGAGGGTAGAAAAACAAGCAGGAAAACCAAAACAGTGGCAGAAAGATGAGAAGATAAGACAAAACAGAGGGCAGAAAAAACTAGCAGAAAAGGCAAAACAGAGCAGAAAGGGCAAAACAGAGGACAGAAAAATGAGCAGTGAAGGCAAAATGGAGGACAGAAAACGAGCAGAAAAGGCAAAACTGAGGGCAGAAAAAAGGACAGAAAAACTAAAACAGAGCAAGAAACAAGCAGAGGAGGCACAGTAGAGGGCAGCAGGTAGAAAGGCAGCAGAGGGTATCACTCTGCAGGCAGGCAAGTTGGACAGGAGAACTGTTGCTGGGGGAGCTGGCATGAGGACCTGCTTAATTTTTACAGAAATTAAACCTCAACGTGAAACGCTTACATATATAAACATAGCAGGTGACCCAATTGAAGCTCCACTTCTGTAAAGGACAAATGATCCTGACCTCCTCGGCTTGACAAAGGCAAAGCAAGTATGTTTTCTCGGCAATTCCACATTGAAACACAATCTTAAATGCTTTGTGGAGGTGAATGCCTCGTTGAACAATTGGAGCGTAATGTGTAGTGACTGTGACGAGTGGGTTCTTTCTTGTCCTTACCTGGTGAGAGCAGAGTCCATGGTTCTCCCTTTAAATGATTACGAGTATACAAATGAGTAAAATCTCCTGAATCTCCGCCCAATTGGGCCCGCCCCGTCTACCTTAGTAGTATGCAATGATATTCTAGCCTTTTGCCAGGGTGATGGGCAGCTTACCAAAACGCCCATCATCGCTTTTCCTGCTGATTTCTGTGACATGTTCTTGATGCTGAGGAACATGAGGACATCTCCACCAAACAAAGAAGCACTTACTTCATATAGTTAAGAGGAAGGACCCTTGTTTGGTGGAGATTTCCTCTTTGTACTCTTGTCTTCTTCTCTATAGGAAGATTCATGTTATCACTAATTTCTGGATAAAGACGCATGAGGACCAATCAAATTGCCAAAATGCACACAAGGTCACTGGTGACATTTTCACATGCTCAATTACGCAACTGTAGTGTAGAATGTGTACAGGACCTTTTCCCAAGGATGTAGCACTTTGTAATTACCCAGTAGAAAGTACTCCACTTGGGTAGATATTTGTGCAAAACTGTGAACTCTTTTTGGATAAAGGGGCAGGTGTGTTTCCATTGTGGCCCAGTCTCTGACACGTCTGCTGACACACCCACACAGACACTTAGATACCCGCTCACACTCTCAGGCATTTGCACACACTCATAAACCCACTCACACACCTACTCAGACATAGACCCACTCACTCATCTACCCTCTCACAGATGTACTCAAACACTCTTACACCCACTCACAAACCCACTCAGGCACTCATGCACCCACTCACAGAACCACTCAGACACTCTCACAGCCACTCACAGACCCATGCAGACACTCATGCACCCTCTTACAGAACCACTCATACTCTCTCACACTGTTAGGCTGTAGATACCTAGGGGTTGATTCAATGCTCAAACATAGGTCCACCTCTTGATCATCTCAATTCTGATATCAATAAACACAGAATGCTGATCAGATCAAGCAAGGGAAGGAAAGGAAGGGAAGGGATCAGCTGGGAAGGAGATCTAAAGCGAATACTGTCAAAAATTATCTTCAATGTTAAACACCACACCACATTTGACGTATCATATAGGTATACAGTCATTAATACCTGTAAAATGATATAAGAATAACTATAATCTAAGGATTCTTCATAAGACCCATTGAGACATAAATATTTGACCTTTTTATACATAGTTGAAACCCTTTGCTCCTGTGAAAATATAAATGAATAGGAACCATATGATAGTTACCAAGTTCTTAGTATTCAAGGACACGTTATACTATTTCATTCCTTTGTCCATCGGTTTCTAATCATGCCTACCAACTGATTAGATCTGCCCAATGTCACAGGGGAAGAGAAGGATTCCTCTTGTACCTGGCCCCCTGTTAAATGGCAACATGAGAATGACAGAGCGTTACTCTACAACCTTTAAGCCTTCTTGTATCCTTTTTATATGTTTCAGAATGTACTTGAGAGGCAGAGACGTTTTAAGGCATGGGCTATGTGGGCTCTGGCCCAGGGCCCCAGCCTTTCAGAAGGGCCCCCTGATACAGCCAGCTATGTTCTGCAGAGTCTTGCCCTGATGTCCTTGAATAATTTTGAAACAGATTGTTGTAAATAGCGTTTTTCTATCATCTATTTTTAATGTGTGAGAGTCTATTACAGACATTTTACAGGCAAATTGTGTTTGTTTCCTGCAACCACCATATAAAAAGTTTCTTTTAGATCAATACAGGCCCTCACATATGAGAAATGGGGTGTGACAGAGATTATTTGCAATAATATCAGTGAACTGCTGCTGCTGTTACAATACTGAAAACACACATCACTATCCCTGAATATCAGAAGTACACACATTTATAATTTTACTAACGAGGGCATGAAAGAGCTGAATCTGGATCATAAAATCAAAGCTGTTCTGAACAGGGGCCCCCAAAATAAATTTGGCCCAGGACCCCCAAAATCCTTAAAACGTCCCTGTTGAGAGGACCTCAGACTGACTATCTTATCTTGATTCTTTGAATCCCAATTAGTACCAAGTATGTTCCCAGTATTAGACAGAGTCACTAAACAAATGAAATTGGAGGGGTTATACACACCCCAATGGACCTTCTTCCAATGGTCAATACCAACACAAAGTTGTTTCCGCATGAAGCGAATATCTTCGGCAAGTTGAGTCTCAGCCGAGACTCAAAATCAGTTTTTTTATTATCTTACCGCAACACTGTTGGGAAAAGATTGAACAAAGAGAGATCATTCGATCTCTGACTTCGGGATGCAGTTCACGTCCTGTACACAATCCAAAATGGTGCAGCAGCACCTTCTAGTCAGCTCCCGGTCGGGGAACAAACAACAATCACAAAATGAGATCTGCCGATCTGAAATCCAAAAGTAGGTGCATACGAGCGCAAATGATTTAGGCAAATCCCAGAACGGTTCGAGACACCCTTACCACATTACAGTCGCTAAACACACTCATTCTCAAAGGTTACAGGTTACAGATAGGAAATGAAATGCAAAAACTTTGGAAATTCACTTAAAAAATCAAAGGTTACAGGGATGTTATAGTTAAGAAATGACATTAAAAACCATAGAAATTCACTGAAAAAACAAAGGTTAAAGGGACATTATAGTTAGGCTCAGATTTCACTCGTACAAAACCAGTGAAATTCAGCAGTTATAGTTACATGAGCTAACTACAACTCAAGCCCCTGCAATACCCTGCTTATGACCTCACATGTTACATCACTCCGACATGCTCAGTGACATCACTGATGACTTAACTAATGCCATCTCAAATGTTATCTCAAATGACATCACTGATGACATAATACAGTGAGTGTGTTTCGTAAACGTTTCAGAGACGTAGAGTTATATACTAAGCTAGTGCATAAGTTAAATTACTTTTCTTTTTCTACTACTAATAAGTGATAATGTTTCTAATATATGTCATCTGAGTGGCTGTGTGACTGTCTGTATCAGAGTGGGAATGGGTGCCTGCGTCAGTGCTTAATTTGTGAAACAAAGAGTGCTGGTGCCTCAAGCTCTGCTAAGAAGCTAGCGGCCGGTGCAATTAAACGTTGGCATGCCGAATACCACGGCTGGTAATCCACTACCAGACATTCCCTGCTCCTTTATCTCACTCTTGTAGGTTCCTACCGTTTCCCTTTGTGACGGTTTGCCATCTCTCACCTCCTCTGTCTTTCCCCTTTGTTTGTTTTCCCTCTCCTGCACTTGCTAAATATATGATGCAGTGGAATAAGTGCCAGTCACCAAAAATAAGAGGTGGTACCTCCGCCACCGGCAACCACCAGCTCAAATTAAACACTGGTCTGAGTGCTGTATGTGTGTGAATGGGTGTGTGAGTGAGTGGATGTATAGGTGAATAAGGGGGTATGTAACTAGTTTTATGGGTCTGTGAGTGACTGAGTGAATGACTGTATTGGTTATTCAGAGTGATTGGCTGTATAGGTGAGTGAGTGGCTGCTTTAGTGGCTATATGGGTGGGAAAGTGTGTGAGGGCTGCTTTGGTGACTGAGAAGATGTGAGCGTGGCTCTATGGGTGAGTGAACGGGTATGTTAGTGGATGTATGAGTATGTTAGGCACGTTCTAGTCCCAACACTTTTCCTTCTTTTTTTAAATGGTTGTGTAGACTTTCTTCTGGACTGTGAAAATTACTCCTCAGTTTAAGGTGGCATGAAAACACCAGCCCTATTATTCACAGACGACACCTTGTTAGCCTCAAAAACATGAAGGGGAATAGAAACTTTGCTAGCCAGATTTAAGTTGCTCTGCACTAACCATGGTTTAGACATCAACACACCAGTAAGACCATGTTTATGGCCATCCATCCACATAGGCGCTTTAGAGGGTCAATAAGTCTGGAGAGGGTCACAGACTTCGATTATTTAGGAATCTGTCTTTCATCCAGTAATTCCTGAGACAGCCAGATCGCCAAGAGCATCTTCATATTAAAACATAGGGCAGCTACTATGTTGGAATTCGCCAAGAACACCACCTATCACCCCGTCTCACCTCTCTTAGAAATTTGGATAGCTCAAGCTGTGGCAGTAGCAATATATGGGGCCGAGCTACGAGGACACAGCAGCATTGACTCATTAGGTGTCACAGAAAATGCATTTTTGAGGTCCGCATTAAAACTCCCTCAAAATACCCCACTAGCCTTTAAGCTAGATTTGAGTAGTCGATCTATCATCCCAAAGGCAAAACTTAAGCCAATCATGTACTGGCTGAGAATAGTGTCTAAGGCCATGCTGGAACCCTTTAGAGAGTGCCTCAGTGATATCCTGGCCAGCAGATGGGGAGCTGAGAGGCTGGTATGACTAAATATATAAAGGAGACACTAACTTTCCTGAGCTTGTCGGAATTCTGGACTAAACCAGCCTCCATCACTCGCTTGTCTCCTAAGGTCATGAAGTCCCCTTACTGGGATCATGAGGCGATAAAACCATCTCACACAGCAAATTCAGGCTACCTAACAGATAGAGTCTTAGAACCTGAACAAACTCCCGTATTTGAGCAATTCACTAACGCCCTGTACATAAGATTCAGGCTTGGCACCTTACCATTAGCCACTTTTGCTGCCAAGTGGAAAGGCTCAAGGAATGGGAATAAGTTATGCCCAGTATGTATCCCTCTGTGATTTCAGCGGGAAGGTGTTAAATCGGATGGAGCATTAATTCCCCGTACCTACTTTGGACCGGCTATTTAAATTATGCCGTTCCGCATTGTGTAGTAATTTTGGTATCTGACCACCTCGTTGGACGGCGAGTCGTTTATAGTAACTAACGCTCGGGGGTTAAGAATTGCTGGATATATGAAGGTTTTTGCAAATGTTTTGGACCAGTTAAGTAAATTGCACCGCTCCATGGTTTAATTCTTTCGGATTTCTCACCACATCAGTGGGCGGACCTGGATTCGTTCTTGTGGGTTCGATCACTTAAAAGGTCCCTAAACATTTTTTGACCTCCAAAATTACATACTGGATGCTCTGAATTATGTCTTTTTTGTCATGATGATGACCACACTAACTCGTTTTGGTTGAAACACCGCCGACGCTCATCTTTGGCACACATTAAAGAGGAAGCATCTATTGCCAATCCTGTTTTTGCAATTATCCGCATCAGTTGTCTTTTTTATATATATTTTTCCTCTGCCATTGTCTTATTGTTTACACTGTCAATTGTTAGTTGTGTAATCGTATGAGCACCTGTTTGTCCATTGTTTTACTGTAATTTTTCTAATTTTTTGCTTCAAGTAAAAATAAGTTTTTATATTTTTTTGTTTATGGGAATCATTTTCTACAATACTATTTCTTTGCATTGTCTTCTTGTATTGCACATTTTATTTCTGTTTCTTGTGTAATTTTGCCTTGAACCATTGTTATTATTATATACTTCATTGCCCCAGGTACGTGTAATAGGGCAGCCCCAGTTTGATGTAACCAGTATGTAATGAAGAAGAACAAACAGCAGAGCATCTCCTATTCTTCTGCGCGATGTACTCTGGACAGCATAAACACTGGATCATCCTTTTGTGCCATACCCTGGGTACTCGTCAACACCAGATTGCACTAAGTATTTGTAGATCAAATATCACTTCGTACATAGTATTTTCTATAGCTAAATACTTACAGTGCATCTGGTTATTTGAGCCAAGATTTTATTTTCACTGTCCACTCCAGACTCACTGCGAATGATACTCTCAAACCATTTAAATTTGAACAGCGGCAGACAAGTGGAACTTTGGCTGTGGTAGTCATGCTAATGTCTTCTTGCTCATTTAAGAGTGCATCCTAGTAGCACCCCCGCCTTGAGACTGTACTATGAGCCAATGGAAAGAAGGATTTGATATTTCCTCTTTTATAATATTTTTATCCAAGGGTGTCCCTAGTTTTATGATTTTATTACTGTTAGTATGACCATTTATATCAACATTTTTACTATGCATAATTTGCGTATTGTAACTGGCTATATGAAAAATGTATTCATTTTATGCACAAATTCATAAGTTATTCAGCATGAGCTATGAATTTCTAACTCTTGGCATATTGAGTTTATGTACAGGTTGAAATTATATGTGTATATGTTCTGTTGCAACTGTCAATTGTTTACATTGTGCATTTAAGGCATTTGATTGAAATAAATTCTTTTGAAGTGAAGGGTAAGTTAGTGGTAAGTTAGTGGTTATCTGAATGGATGTATGGGTAAGTGAGTGTGTGTGTGTGGCTGCTTTGCACAATAAGTGTCTGTGTGACTGGCTGTATAGGATATGTAAATGGGTATATATGTGGTTAACTGGATTAGTGAATGGATGTGTGAGTAGCTGTATGGGTGAGTGGCCCTGTGAGTAGCTGTATGGGTAAGTGAGTGGCTCTGTGAGTAGCTGTATGGGTGAGTGAGTGGTTATGTGAGTGGCAATATTAGTGAGCGAGTGGCTCTGTGAGTGGCTCTATGGGCATGTGAAGACTAGTGTGAGTGGCTGTATGGGTGAGTGAGTGAGTGTTTGAGTGGCTGTATGGGTGAGTGAGTAGGTATGTAAGTGGCTGCATGGGTGGGTGATTTGGCTGTGTTAGTCGCTGTGTGAGTGAATGAGTGGGTGTGAGTGAGTCATTGAATGGCTCTGTGAATGGATGCATGAGAGGTTGTATGGGGGTGTGAGTGGGTTTTTGAGTAGTACTGTGGATGATGTCATCAGTGATGTCATTTGAGAAGTCATCAGTGATGTCATCAGTGATTTTACTGACCATGTCATGAGTGGTGTAATATGTGAGGTCATAAGCAGTGCATTGTGGGGTCACAAGTTATAGTTAGCTCAGGTAACTATAACTGCTGAATTTCAATGGTTTTGTAGGAGTGAAATCTGAGCTTAACTATAACAGCCCTGTAACCTTTGTTTTTTTCAGTGAGTTTCTAAGGTTTTAAAAAAAATTATATTTCCTACCTGTAATGTCCCTGTAACCTTTGATTTTTTTCAGTGAATTTCTAAATTTTTTAACTTTTTAATCCTAACTGTAACCAGGCGCCTTTGAGAGTGGGTGTATGAGTTGCTGTGTAGGTCTGTGAGTGGGTCTGTGAGTGCCTGTGTGAGTATGTGAGTGGGTTTGTGGAGGTCTCTGTGGGTCTTTGAGTGGGTGTATGAGTACCTATGTGTAGGAAAGTAGGATCTGCTTCTTATGGTTACCCCCACTTTTTGCTTGATGTTACACTGTTTTTGACTAGTCTGACTGGGATCCTGCTAATCAGAACCCCAGTCTTTCTGCTTTCTCCCTAAATTGTAATGTCATGTACTTAGGTACACTACAGATTGGATACTGGGGTACCTTATCAGTCCCTAGTATATGATATACATGTACCCAGGGCATAGGTACCCCAGAGACTTTCCATGGGCTGAAGCATGTATTATGCCACCCATGAGAGGCCATGCAAAATGGAACTACAGGCCTGCCATTGCAGCCTGTGTAAGATGGTGCATGCACCACTTACTTTAGATATAGGTTTACTATATCTATAGGTCACTACACTTAAAATCTATAGGTCACCCCTATAGCAAGCCTTGACAATCCTGAAGGCAGTAAGCTGGGTTTTATGTGAGAGGGTTCCCCTGCATGAGCAGGGCACCCCTGCAGCCTTCGGAGACCATTCTCCCGGGTTGTCGGTGACACAGCCAGACATATAGGTAGAGGTGCATTACATGCTCACGTAAAATGCTATCTTGAAAACGGCTGCAACAAACCCTGTCGTGTTTGGTATCAAACACCTTGGAATCATACCTCCACACCGGTAACAGGTGTGGGAGGTATGAATCCACCCTTTAGAAGCAAGCTTCGTGGGGTCCATGGTCTTCCCGGTACCAGCCTTCTCGACCCAGACAGCACAAAATGGTTGCTGCCGACCAGAGACACATTTCTGCCCTTCTGCTGCTGAGCCAAGCTCGAGCAGGGGAAGGCAGCACAATAGGCATCCTGTCACAGGGAGGTGTGACCACCTCCCAGACAGGATTTAGTGTATTGGGGCTGGGTGGGTGTACTTCCAAAGTGCCTGGACGTCTGCACGAGGGGCACATTTGGTGTCCCTGTGCATAGCCCATCTCAAACCAGTTCTGGGAGCCATTGGCTCCTGCTCTGGCGCAAAACTGGACAAAGGACATGGGAGTATCCTCCCCACTGTCCTGACCCTCCCCTGGGAGGGTCCCCCGAGTCTGTCTAACCCTCTCTCTGGGGTACAAAAGGGCTTACCTGGCTTTAGGACCCTAGATTCGATGTGGACAAGATTCTGAACAAGAAACCACTGACCTTCGACCGTCTGGACACTCTGGACTTTGCTGGACTTTGACTGGGACCGACTTCGTCTCCCTCTCCATCCAAAGCATTGTCTGTCCCCGTGCCCCATACAGGCTCCGTGTAGGACCTGTGGAGCATCAAGAACAACTAAAGTATCTCCCTTGGGGTGAAGGAGTCACTCCCCTGCATTTGCAGGCACCTTAATGCAACTGACTGGTCTGCTGATCCTGAGCTCCTGCAAACTCTGAAGGTTCCAGCAACACAGGAGGTGGGTTCCTATGTTCTTTTAGGTTGAGCTGCCCTCTCACCACATTTGAGGCCAGTATCCCTATTGGGGACCGCATAACCCGAATCCCTGTGCACTGCGTACTTTTGCAAGTGCATATGCTTGTTTGTCTTCCCCAACATCGTGCATTAGGCTGTCGATAGCTACAACATCTGCGCACATTTTGTACAAAGGACTCTGGCCTTCTTGCACTCTGTGCCCTGCAAGCTGTGACTTTGTGAAACTGCTAGAGGTCCCCTCGTGACTCCTGTGCCTTCGGCCTGTGGGTCCACTTGAGGGACAATCTTGATTTTCTTGGTCTCCCCTGGTTGCTCCAGGCCTGCCCTGACTACCCTTGCTGTGGGGAGTCCCCTGGGCCTTGCTGGACCAGACCGTAATCTCCTTTGACCTTCTTCATAGGTTGCCGCTGCCTAGGCTTGTTGGTGCTCCCGCCGGACACCGACCCCATAGCACTCGCCATCCTTTGTGGGACAGCTCGTATCCAGCTCCTGGTTGTCCTCGACATCTCCTGGTCCCTGCAGCTGTAGAGTCAAGGTCTCCTTCTTCACACCTGAAGCACCCGACATCAGTGGGCATTCGTCTACTGAGCCCCTGGTCACTCCTGAGTGACCCAGACTCTGTCCCCTCTGCTTTCAGGTTGCCTCCATCAAGAATCCACCTGCAGATTCCACCGGACACTTTTCTTCTTTCCAGCAGTGGCATTTCTTTGAAGACTCCCATTGAGAAAGACAGCAGTTTCCGACGCCACTTCAGCCCTATGCACCCGGCTTCCCTGGGATAGGTAACTCTGGTACTTCAGTATCCACAGGTGGGGTGACTCTCCAACCTTCTATGTTCCAAAGGGTTTCTTCATAATCCACTGGGAAGGGTCCTTTAACTTTAAAATTGCAACCCCCGACTCTCCCATTGAATTGTACGTAGCACACTGTCGTGTTCTCACACTGCACCCGTCCTCCGTGGGGTCCCTACTTACTCACCTTGGGTGGTTCCTTGGGGTCCCAGTGATTCTACATCCTCTAGACACTGTCATGACTCGAGTCGTGGTTCTTATACCACTATTTTAGTATATGGTTTGGTCTCCCCTGGAGCCCACTGTGTATTAGTGCTACTTACGATTGTTTCTGTGCTACAGTATTGTGTGCTTTGTGTTTATCTGCGTGTAGCAGATACTGTGAGGTATTTAAGGTGTGTTATAATAATAAATATATATTCTTATAACTACTGTGTGGTTCTCCTTTCATTTAACCAATACAATAAGGTTGCATTCTGGTAAAACAAGCTGCTTAACATTCCTTCAAGACTAAGCCTGAAGGCTGCTCTCCACAGCTACCACTTGGATAGCTTTCTAAGGTTATCTTTGACCTCTTAAATCACCATAAGGGTTGTTTGGACTGGTGCAAGGTGCCCACTTTAATTAGTGGACATCATATACCAGGCCAACTTCTCACATTGGTGTGCAGCGGTTGGGATTCAAGCCTGCATTGTTTTACCAGATAAATCTTTGTATTGATTAACTGAAAACCACTAAGTACTAGGTACATATAATACTAGCTTAGAATAAGTAAGTTCTACTGAACTTAGGGTTGAGTAAGTCAAGGGTCTAGCACACCCTTTCTCCAACCTCAGAGAGTTTAGTTCCCACTAGGTTAGGTAGGTGCAACAACTCACCACACTTAGTATGTCTTCTAAAGGAGATGCCAGTGGCTCTCTGCCCTCTAGATACAGTGAGCTTTCATTCCAAGAATTGAAAGCCCTGTGTGCCTCTAGAAAACTGAAGACAGGGAGAAATGCAAACACCCAACGCCTCATAGAGGCCTTACTGCTTGATGACCTTAGGAAGACCCCTGGGTCAGATGAACAGGAGTAAGTGGGTGGGGCAGGGAATGAGGACAAGTCAGGAGGTGACACCTTTTATGACCTAGACTCAAACCCTTGCCAGGAGGAACAAGATGGTTCCCACCTGGACAACTCAGATCTTCATGGAGATGAAGAAGAAGGCCAGGATGGCCCCCTCTTCACCCCTCCTGGAAGAGTGCAGAGTTTACCAAGGAGATCTAGATCTCCCTATGCAGAGTCACATCACTCAGGGCAGTCTGTAGGAACCTCTGTATCTAGCAAGAGGGACCACTCTTTTGATAGGGAATACCAATTTCTTGAACTTGAGAAAGCTAGGCTTAGGCTCAGGCAAGAGCAATTGGCCCTGGATAAAGAGTCCCTAGAAGTCCAGAGAGCTAGAAAAAAGTTGGGACTAGAGTCCCATGGTGGCAGCAACAGTGTCCCTAGAGTTAAGGAACATTCTTTTGACAATAGGAACCTGAGCAAGATTATCCCTCCCTACCATGTTGGGGATGACATCCATAAATGGATAACTGCTTTAGAGAGGGCCTGTAAAGTTCAGAGGGTCCCTCAAGAGCAGTGGGCAGCTATCTTGTGGCTCTCCTTTGCTGACAACGGTAGAGATAAGCTCCTCACTGTTAGAGAAGAGGATTCTTATGATTACTCAGTGCTGAAGAGGGCTCTCATTGATGGGTTTGGCTTAACCACTGAACAGTATAGGATTAAGTTCAGAGACACCCAGAAGGCACAGAATCAGGACTGGGTAGACTTTATGGATAGTGCCATTAAGGCTCTGGAAGGCTGGTTGCTTGGCAGCAAAGTGAATGATTTCAAGGGATTGTACAATTTGATTATGAGGGAGCAGATCCTTAATAATTGCCAAAATCAGTTGTTGACTTAATACCTGGTTGACTCTGATCTGACTTCTCCCCAAGAATTGGGAAATAAGGCAGATAGGTGGGTCAGAACCAGGGTGAAGCAGAGAAACCAGAACCATGGTGGTGACCAAAAGATGCAAGATGCTAAAACTTTAGAGAAGGGAGGGGACAAAGGTAAAGATGACAAGTCTTCATCAGGGCCCCAAAAACCTGCATCTGGGGGGGGGGTCACAATCCAACAAAGGGAAAGGCAAAAGGAAACCTTAGTGTTACTTAAGTAAAAAAAAGACCCATTGGACAAAAGATGCCAATTGTCAAAAGGCAAAGGATTCAACTCCAACCACCACTGCCCCTAAGGCAACTGCTCCCCCTAGTACAGTTTCAAGTGGTGGTACAGGGAACAAGGGAATAGTAGGGTTAACCTTGGGCTCTGAGATGGGTTCTGGCCAAGTCAGAACTCCAGCTCAGGCTGTACTTGTCTGTGATGGTGGCATGGATATTGCCACCTTATTTGTCAGTCCCAGTAACCTGGGCAAATACAGACAGCCTTTGATTAATGGTAAGGACGCCATGGCATACAGGGACACAGGTGCAAGTGTCACTATGGTGACAAAAGATCGTGTGGACCCTGAACAGATCATACTTGGTGAGATGTACCAAGTGACCAATGCTAACAATGTCAGGACTGATCATTCCTTGGCAGTTGTTAATTTCAGCTGGGGATGGGTAACTGGCCCAAAGAAAGTTATGGTTAGCTCAGGCCTTCCAGTGGAATGCTTATTGGGCAATGATTTGGAAACTTCAGCCTGGGCTGAAGTGGAATTAAGGACTCATGCAGCAATGCTGGGCATCTCTGCAGATGTGTTTGCTGTGACCAGGTCACAGGCCAAACTGATGTCTACTGAACATGCCCTGGATTCTGAAAAAATGGACCAGGTACCTTCCAAGAGAAGGAGCAGGAGGGGTAAGGCTGTGTCTTCCCCCCAGGCTGAGAGATATGATCAGTCTCTTGAGGGAGATGATCCCAGTCCCTGTGAAGGAACTGTCTCAAATGAACTGGAATCTGAACAGGTTGAGTTCTTGGGGACAGGGGGCCCTTCCAGGGCAGAACTGAGTCAGGAGCAGCAAACCTGCCCCTCTCCTGAACCCCTCAGACAGCAGGCTGCTCCTGAGGCTGCTGGGAGTGTTAGTGGATCCCACAGGACCTATTGGGATGAAGGACTCCTTTACTGAGAGGGTAGAGACCCCAAGCCTGGTGCCACCAGGAGGTTGGTCATACCTCTGAAGCTTAGGGGCTTCCTACTCACCTTGGCACATGACATTCCCTTAGGACACCTAGGCCAAAGTAAGACTTGGGACAGGCTTGTCCCTCACTTTCACTGGCCTCATATGTCAGAGGACACCAAGGAGTTTTGTCGCTCCTGTACCACTTGTCAAGCCAGTGGTAAGTCAAGTGGTACCACAAAGGCCCCACTCATACCACTACCTGTGGTGGGGGTTCCCTTTGAGAGGGTTGGGATTGACATAATTGGTCCCATGAACCCTCCAACTGCATCTGGGCACAGTTATATTCTAGTGGTGGTGGACCATGCCACTAGGTATCTAGAGGCTATACCCCTTAGAACCACGGCAGCTCCTGTGGTGGCCACGGCCCTCCTAGGAATTTTTCCACACTGGGTTTCCCTAAGGAGGTCTTAACTGACAGAGGTACAAACTTCATGTCTAGTTATATCACTGCAATGTGGAAGGAGTGTGGAGTGAATTACAAATTCACCACACCCTATCACCCACAATGCAATGGGTTGGTTGAAAGGTTCACTAAAACCCTAATGGGCATGATCATGGGCCTCCCAGAAAAGCTTAGGCGAAAATGGGATGTTCTGTTGCCCTGCCTTCTCTTTGTCTACAGAGAGGTCCCACCAAAGGGGTTGGCTACAGCCCTTTTGAACTTTTGTTTGGGCATCCAGTTAGGGGTCCCTTGTGTTGGGTGAAGGAGGGATGGGAGTTACCTCTCAAACCTCCCAAGCAAGACATAGTGGACTATGTGCTTGGTCTCCGCTCCAGGATGGCTGAGTACATGAAGAAGGCCAGCAAAAACCTTGAGGCAAGTCAAGAATTGCAAAAAGCTTGGCCTGACCAAAAGGCTGTACTGACTGTTTATCAGCCGGGACAGAAAGTATGGGTATTGGAGCCTGTGGCCACAGCAGCTCTCCAAGACAAGTGGAGTGGACCCCATACTATTCTTGAGCAGAAGGGAGAGGTCACCTACTTGGTGGACCTTGGAACTCCCAGGATCCTCCTTAGGGTGCTCCATGTAAACAGGCTAAAACCCTATGTGGACAGGGCAGACATGGGTTTGCTCACGGCTACTGATGAGGGACAGGAGGAAGAGAGTGACCCACTCCCTGATCTCCTCTCACAGAACCCTGATGATGGCTCAGTTGATGGTGCAGCCTTGGCAGGCAGCCTCACTGAGCAACAGCAGATTGATTGCAGGAAGATCCTCAATCAATACAGGCACATGTTTTCTGTGACTCCTAGTCAGACCACCCGGTGTACCCATGAAGTGGACACAGGTGAGAGTCTACCTGTTAAAAATAAGATTTACAGGCAGCCTGACTATGTCAGAGATTGCATCAGGACTGAGGTCCAAAAGATGCTGGAATTGGGAGTGATTGAACTCTCAGATAGCCCTTGGGCTAGTCCAGTGGGCCTGGTACCCAAACCTCATACCCAGGGTGGTAAGAGAGAAATTAGGTTTTGTGTGACTACAGGGGGCTCAATGCAGTCACTAGGACTGATGCTCACCCTATTCCTAGGGCAGATGAACTCATTGACACTTTGGCCTCAGCCAAGTTCTTGAGCACATTTGACCTTACTGCTGGATATTGGCAAATCAGACTAGCTGAGGATGCCAAACCAAAAACAGCATTTTCGACCCCTAGTGGGCATTATCAATGTATTGTGATGCCCTTTGGCTTGAAGAATGCACCTACCACATTCCAAATGTTGGTGAACAAAGTCCTTACAGGTCTGGAAGCCTATAGTGCAGCTTATCTTGATGATATAGCTGTCTTTAGTTCCACCTGGGAGGATCACCTGCTCCACCTGAAGAATATTTTGGAGGCTCTGCAGGAAGCAGGTCTCACTATCAAGGCCACCAAGTGCCAGATAGGACAGAGTAAGGTTGTGTACCTGGGCCACCTTGTGGGTGGAGGACAGGTTCAACCATTGCAGAGCAAAATCCAGACCATCATGGACTGGGTTGCTCCCACTACCCAGAATCAGGCCAGAGCTTTCTTGGGCCTGACTGGGTACTGCAGAAGATTTGTAAAAGGATATGGGTCTATAGTGACTCCCTTGAATGATCTTACATCAAAGAGAATGCCCAAGAAAGTTCAGTGGACAGTTAGCTGTCAGAAGGCATTTGATGATATCAAGCAGACCAGGTGCACTGCTCCCATTCTGCAAAGTCCTGACTATTCCAATCAATTCATTGTCCAAACAGATGCATCTGAGTTGGGGGTAGGGGCTGTGTTGTCACAACTTAATGCAGAGGGTCAGGATCAACCAGTAGCTTTTATTAGCAGAAGGTTGACACCCAGAGAGAAACGTTGGTCAGCCATTAAGAGGGAAGCCTTTGCTGTGGTTTGGGCTCTGAAGAAGCTGAGGCCATACTTGTTTGGCACTCACTTCATTGTTCAGACAGACCATAAGCCCCTCTTATGGCTAAAATAGATGAAGGGTGAAAACCCCAAACTTTTGAGGTGGTCCATTTCCCTACAGGGGATGGACTATACAGTGGAACATAGACCTGGGAGTAACCATGCCAATGCAGATGAACTTTTCAGATATTTCCACTTAGAACATGAAGACTCAACTGAGCAAGGTTAGTCTCATCTCCTTACGTTTGGGGGGGGGTTGTGTAGGAAAGTAGGATCTGCTTCTTATGGTTACCCCCACTTTTTGCTTGATGTTACACTGTTTTTGACTAGTCTGACTGGGATCCTGCTATCAGGACCCCAGTCTATCTGCTTTCTCCCTAAATTGTAATGTCATGTACTTAGGTACACCCTAGATTGGATACTGGGGTACCCTTATCAGTCCCTAGTATATGGTACACATGTACCCAGGGCATAGGTACCCCAGAGGCCTCCCATGGGCTGAAGCATGTATTATGCCACCCATGAGAGGCCACGCAAAATGGAACTCCAGGCCTGCCATTGCAGCCTGTGTAAGATGGTGCATGCACCACTTACTTTAGATATAGGTTTACTATATCTATAGGTCACTACACTTAAAACCTATAGGTCACCCATATAGCAGGCCTTGACAATCCTGAAGGCAGGGTGCTGGGTTTTACATGAGAGGGTGCCCCTGCATGAGCAGCCTGCAGCCTTCGGAGATCATTCTCCTGGGTTGTCGGTGATGCAGCCAGACATATAGGTAGAGGTGCATTATATGCTCGCGTAAAATGCTATTTCAAACGGCTGCAACAAACCATGTCGTGTTTGGTATCAAACACCTTGGAATCATACCTCCTCACCGGTAACCGGTGTGAGAGGTATGATTCCACCCTTCAGAAGCAAGCTTCGTGGGGTCTCTGGTCTTCCCGGTCCCAGCCTTCTCGAACCGGACAGCACAAAATGGTTGCTGCCGAACAGAGACACATTTCTGCCCTCCTGCTGCTGAGCCAAGCTTGAGCAGGGGAAGGCAGCACAATAGGCATCCTGTCACAGAGAGGTGTGACCACCTCCCAGACAGGATTTAGTGTATTGAAGCTGGGTGGGTGCACTTCCAAAGTGCCTGGAAGTCTGCACGAGGGGCACATTTGGTGTCCCTGTGCATAGTCCAGCTCAAACCAGTTCTGGGAGCCGTTGGCTCCTGCTCTGGTGTGAAACTGGACAAAGGAAATGGGAGTATTCTCCCCACTGCCCTGAGCCCTCCCCTGGGAGGGTCCCCTGAATCTGCCCAACCCTCTCCCATGGGTTCAAAAGGGCTTACCTGGCTATAGGACCCTAGATTTGACGTGGACAAGATTCTGAGCTGACCTTCGACCGTCTGGACACTCTGGACTTCGACTGGGCCCGACTTCGTCTCCCTCTCCGTCCAAAGCATTGTCTGTGCCCGTGCCCCATACAGGCTCTGTGTAGGACCTGTGGAGCATCAAGGACAACTGAAGTATCTTCCTTGGGGTAAAGGAGTCACTCCCCTACATTTGCAGGCACCGTAACGCAACTGACTGGTCTGCAGATCCTGAGCTCCTGCGGACTCTGAAGGCTCCAGCAACACAGGAGGTGGGTTCCTATGTTCCTTCAGGTTGTGCTGCCCTCTCACCATGTTTGAGGCCAGTATCCCTCGTGGGGACCGCATAACCTGAACCCCTGCGCACTTTTGCAAGTGCATATGCTTGTTGGTCTTCCCCAACTTCGTGCATTGGGTTGTCAATAGCTCCAACCTCTGCACACATTTCGTACAATGGACTCTGGCCTCCTTGCACTCTGTGCCCTGCAAGCTGTGACTTTGTGAAACTGCTAGAGGTCCCCTCACGACTCCTGTGCCTTCGGCCTGTGGGTCCACTTGAGGGACAATATTGATTTGTTTGGGCTCCCCTGGTTGCTCCAGGCCTGCCCTGACTCCCCTTGCTGTGGTGTGTCCCCTGGGCCTTGCTGGGCCAGACCGTAAACTTCTTTGACCTTCTTCGTGGGTTGCCACTGCCAAGGTTTGTTGGTGCTCCCGCTGGACACCGACCCCTCAGCACTCAACATCCTTTGTAGGACAGCTCGTATCCGGCTCCTGGTTGTCCTCGACATCTCCTGGTCCCTGCAGCTGTAGAGTCAAGGTCTCCTTCTTCACACCTGAAGCACCCTGTTGTATTCCGCTTTAGGTGTCTGTATATAGGTTTTCCTGAAACATGTCCTTATATAGGCACAATTCGCATTGCCCTTATATAGGCATAGAATCCCAGTCCTTATTTAGGCATTAGCCGTGCACTCCAAATACAGGCATGGTCACCGACATCCGTCCACCCTAACGTCACAACGAGTTCTTAGAAACCAGACCCTTAAGCTCTTGGGAGTTCCCCTAGCACAGGATTATTGATTTCTCCAAGAACTCATCTATTATGCATGAACCGCTATATCTTAAGGGTTCATTCCTGACGTCTTCCTCTGTCCGACTTCACGTCAATGCTAACATTCCAAAGTACTTACCAGGTATAAATATACCTTCCCATGCCCAAGCAAGTTAGAGGAGACCTCGACTTCAGAGGAGCCCGTATCCCGGCCTGACGCACTGAGAAGACGCTGTCATCCCTGCTCGCAGAGAATCCAGCTTCCAGTGATCTGACTCCCTTTGCGGGGTGTTAGAGTTTGAGTCCGGAAAGAGATTCCCACCTCTCTCATTCTCAAGGTATGGAGCTGACAAGAACCTAGAGGGACTCTTGGCATACTAGACTTAACATACTCTTAGTATACCACACTAGAGAATACTTCGCCTACTTCTTACCTTGCCCTACACCTAGACTAGGTTAGGTACATTGGGGTAGAACTAGCTTAGAGACGCATCATATGAGTACTCGCATTTTTAGCTCATGTTATTTATGTATGTGAATATATGCTAAAAGATAATGCTAGATCAGTATTATTTATTTCTACTGCTTACACTGTACATTATATATCTTGCATACTGTCTTGTGATCATAACAGCGCATATCTCTTACACGAGAAACAAGACTGTTCAATAAAACCTTTTTATTGAAACGCCCGTCTATTCTTTCTGTGTAACTCTGAGGAAACTAAGCATGCACGATTAGCTGAGTGAAACTGTTATCTATTGTTTCCACGATACTGAGACGTGTTCCGATTCTAAAGGGAAACAAAGTGGTCATGTTTATGCGGTTGCCAGAAACTACTCCCTTCTTGTTTTCAAGGAGTTTCTAGTGGCCTCTGAGCTAGCTGGCACAAAGTAATTAAGTTTAATATACTCGATAGGGACATACCGACCTCAGTCCTATGTCAAGCCTATAGGGTATATTATTCCAATGCGCAGAGCCTATTAGGGAAATAGGAACTACACTACATGGCGCCCAACCGTTTGGTAAGGCAGTAATTTAACGCTAGATACTGAGTAACTCAGTCGTGCTTTTCTCTCAGAGACCCCTACTCACATACTCCATAAGACGTCTGGAGTGGGTAGGGTTAAATATCCGCCAAAGCTAAATAGGACAAAAACCCTATATATTAGCTATTTTGGTTTGTTCAACGTTGAAGGATACAGTGTTCCAAAATATTGTGCACCTTATCTTTTGTTTCCTTGAAACTTGTTCTACATTTTTCAAAAACAAATGTCCGACACACGGGGACAATGACACCGAGAACGGTGTAGCTGCGGCTAAACCAGTCGTAACAGCTTTTAACTTTACAGGTTTAAATGAAACCGAGGAGGGTGTTATAGACATCCATCCAAACTTAAGAAGAGCCATCACTCTAAAACGTATAAAACACGGCCTACCACCAAGAGGCGGTAGAGCAGTTTTCGTGATAGAGGCACACGAATCATTTCAGACAGAGGTATTCTATTCATGGATAGTATTCCCAGAATCAAATCCAGTAACAAGACTGTTTCACTTCTACAAAGAAGATGAACCACCAGAGGAATATATTCCTTTCGAGGATATTGAAATTCCACTAACATACCAGGAGCATCAGCTCTGGTTTAAAGGCGCCCTAAAACATCACAAAAACATTACCAGGCTCGGTCCACTAGGTAGACCAGGAGCAACATGGCCGATTCTAGCCGGCTACACTCCTCATCCTGACCTCGATATGATGTCAGACGAGGAATTACTTACTCAACTTACAGAGTTAATAAAAATTTACAGACAATTGGTCCAATATGTGATGCAGACTTTCACAGTCCAACCACCATTGACCATTCCAAATCAAACCCCTCAACAGGGGAATACACTAAAAATTACACCACAGACTTTATACGCAGTCATGGGTAAAATGCCCACAAAACGTGAGCAAATTCCATTCTGGATAGCTCAAAAAATTACTCAAATCGAAGCAGTATTTCCAAATACTAGCCCTTATGAGAAACACAGAATCCTAACAATCTGTTTACCAATGGGGATCACACCACAACTGGAAGACTGCACCACTTGGGGCTCAGTCTTTGCTGCCATATATACTAAAACACATGGTATTCCATCAATTGCAGTAATACCTGATGTCCTGAAACAAATTCAAAACGAATACGGGGCAGAGCCTGCTCTAAATTTAGGTATGAAATTACTGAAAAATTTCGACCAGGTCTCAACAATAATATTATCTAATATTAAAGGGGAGGCAGCATCAGTGGCGATCCGCCAACGATTAAGGGAATTTGATGTAACAGAACATCAAACAGAACTACCCAGAATAATAGAACAATCTTATGCAGAATTAGGCAGAGATAGTTTGGGTGGAAGACCATTGAAGCCAAAACTATCTGAGAATCCTGAAAAGGACTCTATTAAACAAACTCCTACATCTTCTAAAAAGAAGTGGGAAACTAATAAACAAAATTCAAACGAGAAACGTTCTCAATCCCGAGGTAGGTCTCCTCAAAAGGAGCACTCTGAAAGGAGGTATAACCTCAGGAATAGGGATAATTTAAGAAAACCTGACAGGTATCAAGATACTGATACACGTTCCTCTCGTACCTTTCAGATATCGTCACAGACATCGGAAAGAAGAGGACGGTCAGAACATAGAGAAGAACGCGTGAAATCCAAAGACGACAAACACGTTCAGAAAAATAAATCAAAACCTCAATTCTCAAAAAAGAAGGTAGCAGGTCTGAAGATCAGACATGCCGAGAATACTGAGAACACAACTCAAGAACGGAGAATGGGCTCAGACAATGCTGGACAGTGCGGCAGAAGTCACAATAGCTCGCCAGAACCTGAAGGAACTTCTGGAGATAGTGGACTTGAATGAGTACATCACAGTAGAGACTGTACACACCAGGGTTAGTACTCCACAAACGTTATATGAAATAACACTCCGAATGGAGGGAGACATACCAAGAAAGGTGAAAACACTCTTTTGGGAGAAACTTTCAAGGGGTTATGATATACTTCTAGCAGAAAAAGACTGGCCACCACAATTTGTCAGGGAGTGCCCACATGGCGAGGATATTATTATGCCTGCCTTCTCCAACCATATTCCAATTCACCTAAAATATACTTATGCCAGGAAATGGGCAGTTGCCCAGGCCCCAGCATTATATAAAAACCATGTAGGATGGGATGAGGACTCACCTCACCCAAAAATACAGTTAAAAAATGAACCTGCTGCACAAAGGCAGTACCCAATAAAGCAAGAAGCTAAAAAGCAGGTCAGGGAGATCTTAGATCAACTTGAATACCAAGGGGTGATTGAAACATGCACCTCGTCAATGAACAATCCTTTGTTTCCTGTATCCAAACCAGACCATACATATCGTCTAGTTTTGGATTACAGACACTTAAACACTTGTTCAAAAACATTTGCAGTGCAAAATGCACATAGTACAGCATTAATGAATAACATTGTGCGCAAAAAATATAAAACCACATTGGACATCTCAAATGGTTTCTTTTGTCAAAACATAGCACCTGAAAGCAGGTACTTAACAGCTTTCTCAATAATGGGGACTCAGCGTCAATTTTGTCGACTCCCACAAGGGTTCAAAAACAGCCCGGGGTTATTCTCAGCGAGGGTAACAGAGTTACTACAAATTTATGATAATGAGGCATTGTCATATGTCGATGACATCTATCTGACAGACGATGACCTGGATAGGCACTTGAACAGGGTGAGTACCATTATATTGGGCTTCGCCTCTGAGGGCTATAAATTCAACTTTAAAAAATCCAGAATTGCCCATCTCAATGTCCTTTTTCTAGGATATGAGCTTTCAAGTGAAGGCAAGAGCTTGGCAGCTAACTTTTTAGAAAAGTGTGCGCTGCTCCAACCTCCAAAAACGCTGAAAAATTTACAATCCATCCTGGGTTTCCTAAATTTTGGAAGAACGTACATTCTAAATTACGCAGAAAGGGTTAAACCTCTCTACGCATTAATCAAACCTGATTTTTCAATCAAAAATTGGACACAAGAACACACAGAAATCTTGCGTTCACTCCAAGCTAACATGTTAGCAACAAATCACTTACAAACACGCGTAAGTCAACGCAACTTAGTGATCCGAATAATTTCGGGTCAATGCGGATTCACCTACTTAACATTTAATGAGGGTGAAAAAGTACCAATAGCATACAAATCTCATTTGTATACACAAGCAGAAATGCGCTTCACTTCAACTGAAAAAATACTGACAGCAGTTCAAACCGCTGTAGCAAAAGAAAGAGCTCTAGCCCAAGGGAAATGCATTATTGTCGTAACTCCAGTACCAGCCTTAGAAGCGGTTACAAAAGCGAGCATTCCAAATGCAAAAGCTTTACATCCTAGATGGATACAATGGGTTAATTCTCTTGCTGCAACAGATGTTGAATATGTTTTTGATCCTGATTTAAAAACACAAGCGTTCTTGCAATATGAACATGAATGTCCTCTGCCCACTGAAATTCTGCCTCTCGATCAGTACGAATTCATAATTTACACTGACGGATCCGCACAACCCGCTACAGGGAGTAAGCAAGCTTACAGTGCAGCATGCGCAATCGTTAAAGGTCGCATGCGAGATGGTAACTTCAGACCAATGGTCACTAAAACTCAATCTCTAGGAGATTGTACAGCTCAGCGAGCTGAACTACAAGCATTCAAACTGGCACTTGAAAGTACAGATCGCGAATTCCCCACACTGATAGTGTGCGATTCTTTTTACTGTGTTCAGTCGTATAATGAATATATACAAAATTGACTTGAAAATGGGTTCAAAGATGCAAAAGGTGGCACAATAAAGCATAAAACGCTTTGGGAACAAGTAGTTCAGTTAAAAAACGAACTACCAAAAGCTCACGTGATACACACGCTGAGTCATCAACGTGATGGCGTTCACGTTGCAGGGAATTCATTGGCTGACGAAGCCGCAAAGGGGGCTGTTCACACGGCTTCCGTAGCTGCGATCACTCGTTCAAAAACGAGAATAGACAGTGAGATATTGTTGGCTGTCAATGCTACAAGCAAAGGCAGTGGTGCAGCGTTACCAAAAAGTTTCCACTCAAGTACTCTTATGTAATTGATGCGAACAACGTTCCTTTTGCTCGAATCCCTGGAGTGGGGGATAGGGTAATTCCAAACAAGGAACGTAGATTAGGACTAATCCTAGCAGCACATGAAGGGATAGCCTCTGCCCATGCAGGTATTTCTGCAACAGTATCTTTACTGAAACAAAGATATTGGTGGCCTGGCATTAGGAAACAGACCAAAAACTATGTTTTGGAATGTGAAATATGCCAACAGATGAAAGTCTCCACAGTGAAACGTCCTGCGCAGACACCCCTGTTAATTTCAGACAAACCATTAGCTTGTGTTTACCTGGACCACTGCGGTCCCTTGCAAAGGGACGGTAACTATAAATATATAATGGTCGCAGTGGATTCGTGCTCAAGGTTCCTATGGATATGGCCTCAGCGCTCGGCTGACGCTCGAACTGTTATAAAAGATTTGCGAAGCTTTATCGGCACATACGCAATAGGCACACTACATTCTGACCAGGGCCCTGCGTTTAGCTCTCGGGCTTACAAAGAAGCCATGGCCAGTTTGGGCGTTGCATTGCGGTACTCCTCTCCGTTTCATCCTGAGGGAAATTCTGTTGTGGAAAGGAAAAACCGGGACATAAAGCAATCTATAACAGCTAGAGTATTAGGTGCGGGTGATGGGTGGGTCAAACATCTTTATGGGGTCCAACGCTCATTAAATAATTTGCCAAGAAGTTCTCTAGGGGGGTCACTCCATATGAGGTCCTATTTGGGACAAGAATGTGGGTTCCTGATCTCGAATGTAAAGGCACAGTGGTGGAAAATAAACCCTTTGATATCAAAGATCGTTTGGCTGTTTTACAGGATCTAAATGAACTAAGATCGAAACAAAGCAACGTATTCCTGAAGCCAACCACCACTGGGGAAAAACCGGCAGTCCCAGCAAGGCCTGTCTGGATCCCAAAAGTTGGGGATCTAGTCAGAGAGAAGATTGCGGACAAGAAGGAATTTGGACCTTCTTACAGACAACCAGTACCTGTCCTAGCCGTTCAAGGAACAAGAACAGTACTTCTGCCGCCCCTTGCTGGAAAAAAGGAGAAAAGATTTGTGTCAATCGACCTCATCAAACCACAGTATGTGGCCAATACTAAATAGTAGGCCTCGTGGACTCCGACCTAGTAGCAGACGCACTCCTCTCGCTACTATCCAAGAGGTTCAGACTGAAAGACTGATAACCATCGAGAATTCAGCAATAACAGATGAAGGACTAAGCAACAATGCTATGGAACTCATCCCTCTTGAAACTCAAGTAACAGTTCGTCCAAATACACCTGTCTACACCAATGTAACAAGTGATCAACTGGTTCCAGCGATTTCGACAAATCCTGATGCAATTCCAACAATTGACAGAACTGCTTCTGGCTATTTCATTAACTTTGATACGTTTTCTGAGGATCCGAGTGAGCCTGAAGCGACGCCAGCATCAAAAACTTTCAAACAGCAAGTACAAGACTTTTTTCATTTTCTGAAAAAGACTTATCTGGTTTTACCATGGATTGAACTATTATTTCTGGAATATTTTTCTTTCTGCTTTGGCTAGCTTTGGTTATGACTATCAGCGTGCTTATAAATGGCAGATACATCCGTTTGGATATTGAAAGTAAAAATGTGAACTTACTTTTGAAACCACACAAATCATCCCATCGTGAAGCAAGAGACTTGTCAGCAGTGAACATCACAGCCGTTCCTATACAGGATGGTATAGTGTGGGACAAAACTGATTTCGATATCTTCGGTCCTACGGAACTTTTGAACATTCCACATTTATTTAAAATTTCATTAAGTGATTTTATTTCGTCCAGTACCTATTCTGATGATTGGGACTTTGAGACTGTAAATGATATGATGTTTGATCTAGAAAGGTCTGCTGCATTTTCTAACAATGAATATTTAGAGGGTTCATCAGACTATGAACAGCTGTATTGCTATAACCACTATGGTCATCATTTTTTGCATAAATCTGCAACACCTAGAAATGTGTTTATGTTTAACCAATGGGAGCATTGTCCTACACCACCAAAAGGTAGTTCAAAAACGTTTGCTAAAAAGTTTCCCTATTTTTCAGGGTACAATACATCTGATCCGGAAACATTTTACTATAAAAATGTAAACAAAACAGGACAGAAAATTATTTTAACAAATACAAAACAGATTTACTCTGCAGCATTTATTGCCCAACTGTCTAGACATGGATTCGACTTGTGGAAAGACACAATAGACACAAAATCTGTCTGGGGTTCTAAAGATTGGCAAGTGCAGGGGATAGAAGCTTTGTTTAGAGCATGTATCATCCCTCAGCAAATAATGTTTTTGAATGACACTGTGCAACAAACGTCTTGCCTTGGTTTAGCCAAGATCAAAGACATGAAAACACCTTCTGTACCAACACCTGCCAGTAATAACAATACACAGGCAGCGGTTACAGTTGACTCAATACTACAAATCAACAGAACAAATCCTGATTGGAGAAAATGGTTGATCTGGCCCACAGACACAAACATCTGTCAAGAAAAATGCCTGAATAAAACACAGGGCTTTACTCTTCATAGGCCAGACCCACGATACGTCCAAAGACAACATCCGGGGGTAGTAACAACATAGAGTGTAGGAAAATTGTGCCTCGACTGGCTACAAAAATCTACACTTGAGGATGTGAAACAACACTTATCTTTACTTAAAGAAGACGCAGACCGTAGGGAATTCTTGCTAGGACCAAGAAAACCGCGTCAAAAATGTTTCATCTATGCTGCTTATAATGAAGCATGGAAGGTTTCACAGGTAGAGGCCGCAGAACGAATACGTGAACTTGATCGTATTAATTTGGAGAAAACTCTCTCTGTGGTCGACAATGGGTTAACAACTTTGTCATCCAGAATTTATTCATTGGACAACATTGTATCCTCTGCTATTGACATACTGGAACAAGATTTAGCCATGTTACAACAAGGACAATCCCAATTACGTTCTATTATGTTATTAAGCTGGACGCTGCAATCTGTGCCTTGGCGTTTTATCAATACGTCGGCTTTGTTTGCAGAATACAATCTAACTGATAAACAGATCGAACTGGCACAAAGGGGAGCAAAGTATACAGTGCTGAACATTGAAAAACTGGAGAAATTTCCATTCACTGTGGCAGAAAAACCAGCTACAGAACAGAATGGCTTATTCATGGCAAAATCACTCTGCCTGTCACTACTTTTCAGTTTCAGTATTGCCTCAAACAAATGCAAGCGGGCAAATATGAAAGGTTGGGTAAAGAATACATTAAGACATCCTGGGATTTACCTTACGAATACAGATGTTGGAGTGGGGATCGTGAAGTGTTTCTTAGCGGTACACACTGTGAAAATGCACTAAGCGGTTCACTCATATGTCAAGACATTTCTTTACACGGGGCTTGTAATGGTTCTGTGGCAAATTTGTCCTACCACCAGCAAGGTACACCAGCTGTTGTGATTAATCCAATGTTTGGCCAACTTTCTAATGGGAGTTACCTCATGTTGAATGATCAGAGTTGCTGTGGCATGTTGCCAGGCATCCCATATCTAGTAACGGTAGACTCCAGGGTCACTTGCTGTACGCAAGTATTGTTCCCCCCAATAGACACAGTCAGGGAGTCGCCTTTATGGCCTTCATTGAATGTTTCTTCTATACGATTTGATACTTTAAGCAGAATGAAAGCCATGCTTATACAACAAACTGTGCCTCTGACCTCGGCCAAAGAAATCTATGATTTACAAATTGCAAGGACTTCGGCTGAGATACAGGCTTTAATTCGTACAAACTTCCCTATACATTTCGCAGAAATGATGGGACGTATCTTTAACATGTCTGATACGAGCGGAATTGTACATGTATTTAAGACCATCTGCTCGGGACTGTTAGCACCTTTTCAAGCAGTCCTCGGAATCATCCCAAACTTCGCACATTCGGTGTTTGGTGGTGTGCCATTAATTCTAGCTCTTCTTGCAGGAATCTTATTTCTATTCCTACTATTACGCTATGGCAAGCCTATCCGCCGACATCACTCCGAGCGATGTGGAGAAAGCTCTCCTAGAACGGAAGTGCCGTGAGCGCATAGTGCAACTTTTGGGCATACCTCGTCTACGGGAACTTAATACAACATGGTTCCTGTCATTCAGACCAATCTGGCAAGATTGCATCTTACCTGTTCTACGCTGCCTGCTTTGCGGTGAAGAATGCGTGCTAGACACCTGTCTAACACTCCCATCAGTCATGCCAACGGATATCGATACTCTGCTGGACCCGGTAACGGCCCATGCTCTGTGTTGTCCCCAGAGGCTACCAATCCTGATGACGGCATTCATTGAGATCTCACAGACGCTTCCGGCTGCTGCTGAGGTACGAGATGGATCAACAGGCACACAGGTAACAACGGACGCGAACATTGCTGCGGCATCTTATGCTCAGGGCGATGCTTCTCATCTCTGTGCAGTTAATCTCCTACACGAGGTGTTCCAAATGTCACCAACATCGGTTGACGATATTTTGTCTACGGAAATAGATGATTTCATGTTTACACCAGACCCGTACACTGACTTTGATTCGGCTCACAGTGTACCAGGGACGCAATGAATTTGGCCTTCATATTTTCAAAAACTTGGAACTCTTCCCAAAATTGAACTTTTTTTTGAAACTACATGGCAAATCAATCTGCTTACAGTAGAACTATTCTTATAGAACGGACTTCTTTAGAAAAACTTTGTCTAAAAATGTCATTTACATCCATGATATGAAATGGCTTTGATTTTTGAAATACTTATCAATCATTTCGTCAAATGTATATATTACTGTTTATTCATTCATGTTGCATTTATTTCCAATATATGCTTAGCATGAAAACATTGCTTTAAAATGTACAGTACCTATTGCATTCATCAGTTTATTTTTAAACTTCTTTTAATATGCTTTTAGAAATGTTTTTAGCAATATGTGGTACTCAATTTTAGGTTTAGCATTTAGTATTATCAATCAATCAATCACGGCATTTATAGAGCGCGCTACTCACCCGGGAGGGTCTCAAGGCGCTGGGGGAGGGGGTAAGTTACTGCTCGAACAGCCAGGTCTTGAGCTGCTTCCTGAAGGAGAGATGGTCCTGGGTTCGCCGAAAGTGGAGTGGGTGTTGTATTCCGCTTTAGGTGTCCGTATATAGGTTTTCCTGAAACATGTCCTTATATAGGCACAATTCGCATTGCCCTTATATAGGCATAGAATCCCAGTCCTTATTTAGGCATTAGCCGTGCACTCCAAATACAGGCATGGTCACCGACATCCGTCCACCCTAACGTCACAACGAGTTCTTAGAAACCAGACCCTTAAGCTCTTGGGAGTTCCCCTAGCACAGGATTATTGATTTCTCCAAGAACTCATCTATTATGCATGAATCGCTATACCTTAAGGGTTCATTCCTGACGTCTTCCTCTGTCCGACTTCACGTCAATGCTAACATTCCAAAGTACCTACCAGGTATAAATATACCTTCCCATGCCCAAGCAAGTTAGAGGAGACCTCGACTTCAGAGGAGCCCGTATCCCGGCCTGAAGCACTGAGAAGACGCTGTCATCCCTGCTCGCAGAGAATCCAGCTTCCAGTGATCTGACTCCCTTCGCGGGGTGTTAGAGTTCGAGTCCGGAAAGAGATTCCCACCTCTCTCATTCTCAAGGTATGGAGCTGACTAGAACCTAGAGGGACTCTTGGCATACTAGACTTAACATACTCTTAGTATACCACACTAGAGAATACTTCGCCTACTTCTTACCTTGCCCTACACCTAGACTAGGTTAGGTACATTGGGGTAGAACTAGCTTAGAGACGCATCATATGAGTACTCGCATTTTTAGCTCATGTTATTTATGTATGTGAATATATGCTAAAAGATAATGCTAGCGCAGTATTATTTATTTCTACTGCTTACGCTGTACATTATATATCTTGCATACTGTCTTGTGATCGTAACAGCGCATATCTCTTACACGAGAAACAAGACTGTTCAATAAAACCTTTTATTGAAACGCCCGTCTATTCTTTCTGTGTAACTCTCAGGAAACTAAGCATGCACGATTAGCTGAGTGAAACTGTTATCTATTGTTTCCACGATTCTGAGACGTGTTCCGATTCTAAAGGGAAACAAAGTGGTCATGTTTATGCGGTTGCCAGAAACTACTCTCTTCTTGTTTTCAAGGAGTTTCTAGTGGCCTCTGAGCTAGCTGGCACAAAGTAATTAAGTTTAATATACTCGATAGGGACATACCGACCTCAGTCCTATGTCAAGCCTATAGGGTTTATTATTCCAATGCGCAGAGCCTATTAGGGAAATAGGAACTACACTACAACCCGACATTGGAGGGCATTCGTCTACCGAGCCCCTGGTCACTCCTGAGTGACCCAGACTCTGTCCCCTCTGCTTTCAGGTTCCTTCCATCAAGAATCCACCTGCGGATTCCACCGGACACTTTTCTTCTTTCCAGCATTGGCATTTCTTTGAAGACTCCCATTGAGAATGACAGCAGTTTCCGACACCACTTCAGCCCTATGCACCCGGCTTCCCTGGGATAGGTAACTCTGGTACTTCAGTATCCACGGGTGGGGTGGCTCTCCAACCTTCTATGTTCCAAAGGGTTTCTTCGTAATCCACTGGGAAGGGTCCTTTAACTTTAAAATTGCAACTGCGACTCCCCCATTGAATTGTACGTAGCATGCGGTCGTGTTCTCACACTGCACCCGTCCTCCGTGGGGTCCCTACTTACTCACCTTGGGTGGTTCTTTGGGGTCCTAGGGATTCTACAATCTCTAGACACTGTCTTGACTCGAGTCGTGGTTCTTATACCACTATATTAGTATATGGTTTGGTCTCCCACGGGAGCCCACTGTGTATTAGTGCTACTTACGATTGTTTTTGTGCTACAGCATTGTGTGCTTTGTGTTTATCTGCGTGTAGCAGATACTGTGAGGTATTTAAGGTGTTATAATAATAAATATATATTCTTATAACTACTGTGTGGTTCTCCTTTCATTTAACCAATACAATAAGGTTGCATTCTGGTAAAACATGCTGCTTAACATTCCTTCAAGACTAAGCCCGAAGGCTGCTCTCCACAGCTACCACTTGGATAGCTTTCTAAGGGTATCTTTGACCTCTTAAATCACCATAAGGGTTGTTTGGACTGGTGCAAGGTACCCACTTTAATTAGTGGACATAATATACCAGGCCAACTTCTCACACAATGTGAGTGAGTATGTAAGTGCCTGTGTGTGTCTGTGAGTGAGACTGTGAGTGCCTGGGTGGGTCTGCAAGTGCCTTTGTGAGTGTCTGAATGGGTGTGTGAGTACCTGTGGGGTCTGTTAGTGGGTCTGTGAGTGTCTGTGGGTCTATGAGGGCCCGTGTGAGTGCCTGTGTATGTCTGTGAGTGGGTGTTTGAGTGGTACTATGGATTTTGGGCATTTGAATACTTAGGGTATTTAAAAGGGAAAACCATGGACTCTGCTCTGACCAAGAGACAACAAGAAAGAACCCACTCATCAAAGTCCCTACACATCAGAATGTACTTCAATACATCAATGATGAATTAACCTCCATTGATTACATATTGTTTTTCAGCGTGGAATACAAGAGGAAAGACACTTGCTTTGGCTTCGCCAAGCCTAAGAAGTTAGGATCCTTTGTACTTTACTGAAGAGGAGCTTCAACTGGGGCACCTGCTATGTTTATATTTGTAAGTGCTTCCCGTAGAGGTTTAATTTCTGTGAAATCTGTACCAGGGCCAAGAAGAGTACCCAGTTTTGCTGAAACCGGCTACCCAACTGGAGTACTTTCATTTGGTTAATTAGTATGCACTACCTCATTGTGTAAATGTCTGTGCATATTCTACACTACAGCTGTGTGAAGGACCACAAGGTGTGCATGTAATTTTGGCAATGTGATTGGTTCTCGAGCGTCTTCATCCACAAATCTGTTATAACATGAATCCTTAGCAAGAAAAGACAACGAGACTACAAAGAGGCGAATCTCCTCCAAAAAGAGGTACTTCCTATTCACTAAATTAAGTAAGTGCTTCTTTGTTTGGTGGAGATGTCCTTGTATGCCTCTGCATCAATAGCGCTTCACCAAAATAAGTTAGAAACATGCTTGGGGGCTTTTGTTAAGCTGTCCAACACCGTGGGAAAAGGCAGGAAGACCTTTGCATTCTCCTAAGGAAAACAGAGCGTGGCCAAATATGCAGAGCTTGGAGATCCTTTTGGGCATTTGCGTACTCTGGGCAATTAAAAGTGAGAATCATGGAGCCTGCTCTCACCAGAAAACGACACAAAAGAAATCACTCATCACAGTCACCCCAGATCAGATTGCACTACAATAAAT
The DNA here is from genome assembly GCA_963921515.1 of Calotriton arnoldi. NCBI lineage: Eukaryota > Metazoa > Chordata > Amphibia > Caudata > Salamandridae > Calotriton > Calotriton arnoldi. Next base: position 871,736 of record CAWUFW010004405.1, on the reverse strand, counting down.
CAAGGATGCAGTCTCCTCCATTAAGGATTTCACATTGTTTTTTAACATGGAATATGACAGGAAACACACTTGCCTTGCCCTCTCCAAACCTGAGAAGTTAGGATCCTTTTTTTACACAATGGGAAGGGGCCGTGCGGCCCCCCTCCCCGGGCCACTTTCAGCCCCAGAGACTCCATCCCCGGGGCCTGGCTGAAATTCAATGGGGGATGTCATGAGTGATGTCATGAGTGATGTTATCAGGGATGTCACTGACCATGTCATGAGTGATGTTATCAGTGATGTCACTGACCATGTCATGAGTGATGTAATATGTGAGGTCATAAGCAGTGCATTTTGGGGGTGTAAGTTATAGTTAGCTCCGGTAACTATAACTGTTCAATTTCTCTCGTTTTGTAAGAGTGAAATGTGAGCCTCACTATAACATCCATGTATCCTTTGTTTTTTTAGTGAATTTCTATGTTTTTTTAAACTCTATTTCCTAACTATACCGTCCCAGTAACCTTTGGTTTTATCAGTGAATTTCTAAGGTTTTTAAAATTCTATTTCCTATCTATGATGTCCCTAACTGTAACCCATAACCTTTGAAAATGAGTGTGTGAGTGAGTGCAAGAGTGTCTCAGTTGGTGTGTGACTGAGTGTGTGAGTGTTCCAATGGGTGTGTGAGTGGGTGTGTGAGTGCCTCAGTGGGTCTGGGATTGCCTGCATAAGTGTCTCACTGGGTGTGTGAGTGGGTGCATGAGTCTCTGACTGCATCTGTGAGTAGATGTGGGAATGTCTAAGTGGGTCTGTGGGTGGGTGTGTGAGTCCCTGAGTGGGTCTTTGAGTGGATGCATAAGTCTCTGAGTGGGTTTGTGAGTAAATGCGTCTGTGTCTCAGTGGGTCTGTGATTGAGTGTGTGAGGGTCTGAGTGGGTCAGTGAGTGGGTATGTGAATGTCTGAGAGGGTCTGTGAGTGATCACATGAGTGGGTCTGTGAGTGGGTGTATGGGTTGCATATCCAGAATTGTATAGCTGTTTTGCACGAGCCTCCAAAACACCGGCCACCTCCATGAGAGGGATGAGTTCAGCCTTTACTCAGTAAGTTCATTTTTTAGTAACTTCCAATAATAGTCGCCGTTAATTAAAAACAATTATTTTATGCAATGGCGGGGTACCAGGGGGGCCCCAAGAGCAAAGCTTGGAGGTTCAGGATTTTTGTCCTGCCCCCTTTTCTTTTTTTCCATTTTTTGTAGGACTATATATATAATACATACTGGCGGTCACCAGTAGGTAGTTATAGTCAGGACCATGTTTCCATAGGAAAATAATTTTTGACCTCCTTATATCATTGGCGCCATAGTGCCCCGGTGATTCTTGTTGTACATAGAAAGTTTTGGGGCAGTCCGTCAAGTGAGAACCTAGAAAAAGGGTGGTCAAATAAAGTATTTTACAAATGTTAATTCCCATAGAGATTTCAGTTTCAACTCCAGCCTGAACCGCTGGACGGAAATGCACCAAATTTGGCAGAAAGGTAGCTCTTAGTCCAGAAAGAACCCATTTTGTTATTTGGTGTAAATCTGATCCGCAGTTTGGGAGATATAAAAATAAATAAATAAATTGTATGTATAGAGATGCGGATCCTCCAAGGATTCAACAGTCCCCATGCTCAAATCTGATTGGCTGCCAACACTACAACCAGGAAGTGTTGGCAGTCATTTTGGGACTCGGCTTCAGCCGAGTCCCACAAAAAACATTTTAAAAAAAGAAAAGGGGCAGGTTAGAAATACGCTGACCCCCTAACTGTGGTCCTGTTGTCCCCTGTGACCCTGACAGAGCCAAAAAGCACTTTAACATTTTTTTTGCTGCAGGAACGTGATGAAGCCGTGAATTTGTGGCATAATTTTTTTTTAAAGACAAGCACAGTCTCCCGTGCTTGTTTACATTATAGCCCCCAGGTGGGATAGGTCCCGGGGGCATGCAGGCTTTTTGTTGAAAAAGGAGGGGGTGCACGGGCCCCCTTCATGGGGTTAATTGTGCCCCGGGACCACCACCTCCCTGTGGCTTATTTTTAATAATGCAGGTAGGCTGCTCGGACCCCCCGAGCCCCAGAGATTACTACCTCCCCTGGGCTATAAATAAATTGACATGGGGGGCTGTGTGAATTGCTTTAGCTTGGTGGGAGCTCACAGCTCCTGTTAAGCTAAAGCAAACATTCGAGTTCCAGTGGGAAGGAGCTGTAAAAGTGCTCGCGCCCACTAGATGCAGAGGTTTAATCTGTTTTCCTGCCTGCAGACATGCAGGCAGGGATAGAGATGAAATGATTGCTCCTGCACAGAGGGAGCTGCCTATCCTGAAGCTCCCTTCGTGCAGCAATGCCGGCTCCCACAGGAGGTAGGGAGCTGGCTGGGACCGTGGGGGCCTTGAGGCTCCCCCCACGGTGCGGGGGAAAATAGCAGAAAGAGGCAAAATAAAGGTGAGAAATAAGCAGAGAGAGGCAGAATGAAGGTCAGCAATGAGCAGAAAGAGGCAAAATAAAGGTGAGAAATGAGCACAAAGAGGCAGAATGTAAGTGAGGAATGAGAAGAAAGAGGCAGAATAAAGATGGGAAACGAGCAGAAAGAGGAAAAATAGAGGTCACAAACCAACACCAAGAGGTAAAATAAAGGTGAGAAATGAGCAGGAAGAGGCAAAATAAAGGTCAGTAATGAGCAGAAAGAAGCAAAATACAGGTGAGAAACGAGCAGAAAGAGGCAAAATAAAGGTCAAGTATGAGCCGAAAGAGGCAAAATAAAGGTCAGAAATGACCAGAAAGAGGCAGAATAAAGGTCACAAGTTAGCAGAAAGAGGCAGAATAAAGGTCAGCAACGAGCAGAAAGAGGCAAAATAAGGGTGAGAAACGAGCAGAAAGAGGTAGAATAAAGGTCAGAATTGAGAAGAAAGAGGCAAAATAAAGGTCAGAAACTAGCAGAAAGAGGCAAAATAAAGGTGAGCAACGAGCAGAATGAGCCAGAGTAAAGGACAGAAATCAGCAGAAAGAGGCAAAATAAAGTTGAGAAATGAGCCGAAAGAGGCAAAATAAAGGTGAGAAATCAGCAGAAAGAGGCAGAAGAAAGGTGAGCAACATGCAGAAAGAGGCAAAATAAAGGTGAGAAATGAGCACAAAGAGGCAGAATGTAAGTGAGGAATGAGAAGAAAGAGGCAGAATAAAGATGGGAAACGAGCAGAAAGAGGAAAAATAGAGGTCACAAACCAACACCAAGAGGTAAAATAAAGGTGAGAAATGATCAGGAAGAGGCAAAATAAAGGTCAGTAATGAGCAGAAAGAAGCAAAATACAGGTGAGAAACGAGCAGAAAGAGGCAAAATAAAGGTCAAGTATGAGCCGAAAGAGGCAAAATAAAGGTCAGAAATGACCAGAAAGAGGCAGAATAAAGGTCACAAGTTAGCAGAAAGAGGCAGAATAAAGGTCAGCAACGAGCAGAAAGAGGCAAAATAAGGGTGAGAAACGAGCAGAAAGAGGTAGAATAAAGGTCAGAATTGAGAAGAAAGAGGCAAAATAAAGGTCAGAAACTAGCAGAAAGAGGCAAAATAAAGGTGAGCAACGAGCAGAATGAGTCAGAGTAAAGGACAGAAATCAGCAGAAAGAGGCAAAATAAAGTTGAGAAATGAGCCGAAAGAGGCAAAATAAAGGTGAGAAATCAGCAGAAAGAGGCAGAAGAAAGGTGAGCAACATGCAGAAAGAGGCAAAATAAAGTTGAGAACTGAGCAGAAAGAGGCAAAATAAAGGTGAGAAACGAGCAGAAAGAGACAGAATAAAATGCCAGCAGCGACCAGAAAGAGGCATGATAAAGGTAAGAAGCGAGCAGAAAAAGGCATAATAGAGATCAGAAATGAGCAGAAAGAGGCAGACTAGAGGTCTGAAATGAGCAGCAAGAGGCCAAATAAAGGTCAGAAACGAGTAGAAAGAGGCAAAATAGTGATCAGAAATTAGCAGAAAGAGACAAAATAAAGGTCAGAAAGAGGCAAAATAAAGGACAGAAATTATCAGAAAGAGGCAAAATAAAGGTCAGAAATGAGCAGAAAGAGGCCAGATAAAAGCCAGAAACAAGTAGAAAGAGGCAAAATAATGATCAGAAGTTAGTAGAAAAAAGGCGACAAACTAGGGGTGGGCAGTAAACTCCGTTCTGCCAGCGGAGTTTGTGGATTTTTGCCACTGCGCACTTCGCTTGGATGCAGAGTTCAGCAAAAACTCCACCAACTGCTGGCAGAGCGGCGTTTACCAATGCGCACACCCCTAGACTTCATCTCCCAAAGAGTAGTGCACTAGCAGGCATGTTTGCAGAGTGGTTAAGAAAGTGGGCAGGGCCTCCGATGAGGTCTCAGCATCTCATACCGGGGGACTTACTTGCAGCAACAATATGGGTTCTTGGCCCCCAATGACCCTCAGCAGCCAAGAGGAGTTAATCCTCATACCAGTACTGCACAAGGAGGCCCCTTTGCAGAGTGGTTGAGAAAGGGGACGGAGCCTCCGACGAGGTCACAGCAATCACGCTATGGGGACTTACTTGTGACAACAATAGGGGTTCTTGGCCCCCAACGACCCTCAGAAGCCAAGGGGACTTCAACCGCCAACCAGTAGTGCACCAGGAGGTGTGTTTGCAGAATGGTTGAGAAAGGGGGCGGGGCCTCCGACTATGTTTCAGCTATACTGCTGTGGGGGACTTACTTGTGCAACAGTAGGGGTTCTTGACCCCAACGACCCTCAGCAGACAAGGGAAGTTCTTCCTCCTACCAGTAGTGCACCAGGAGGCCTATTTGTAGGATGGTTGAGAAGGGGCAGGCTTCCAACGAGGTCTCAGCAATACTGCTGTGGGGGACTTACTTGTGTCAACAACAGGGGTTCTTTGCCCCTAATGACCCTTAGCAGCCAAGAGAACTTCATCCCCTAACCAGTAGTGCACCAGAAGGTCCTTTTGCAGAGTGCTTGAGGAAGGGGACGGAGCCTGCGACGAGGTCACAACAATCCAGCTGTGGGGGACTTACTTGTGGCACCAATAGGGGTCCTTAGCCCCCAATGACCCTCGGCAGCCAAGGGGACATTATTCCCCAACCAGCAACGCCAGGAGGAGTGTTTGCAGAGTGGTTGAGAAAGGGAGCGGGCCTCCAATGAGGTCTCAGCAATCCCGCTGTGGGGGACTTACTTGTGGCAACAATAGTGGTTCTTGGTCCTGAACGACTCTCAGCAGACATGGGGAGTTCATTCCCCAACCAGTATTAAGCCAGGAGGCTAATTTGCGAAGTGGCTGAGAAAGGGGGGTCAGGGCCTCCAATGAGGTCTCCGCAATCCAACTGTGGGGGGCTTACTTGTGGCAACAATAGGGGTTCTTGGTCCCCCACAGACACTCATCAGCCAAGGGGAGTTCATCCCCCAACCAGTAGTGTACCAGAGGCCCCTTTGCAGAGTGGTTGGGAAAGGGGGCGGGGCCTGCAACAAGGTCTCAGAAATCCTGCTGTGCTGGATTACTTGTGGCAACAATAGGGGTGCTTGGCTCTCAACAACCCTCAGCAGCCAAGGGGACTTCATCCCCCAACCAGTAGTGCACCAGGAGGCCCCCTTGCATGATGGTTGAGAAAGGGGGCAGGCTACCAATGAGGTCTCAGCAATACTGCTGTGGGGGACTCACCTGTGGCAACAATAGGGGTTCTTTGCCCTAATCATGCTTAGCAGTGAAGATAAATTCATCCCCTAACCAGTAGTGCACCAGACGGTCCCTTTGCAGAGTGGTTGAGAAAGGGGACGGAGACTCCGACAAGTTCACAGCTATCCTGCTGTTGGGGACTTACTTGTTGCAACAATAGGGGTTCTTAGCCCTCAACGACCCTCAGCAGCCAAAAGGACTTCATTCCCCAACCAGCAACGCCAGGAGGCGCGTTTGCCGAATGGTTGAGAAAGGGGGCGGGGTCTCTGATGAGGTTTCAGAATTACTTGTGGCAACAATAGGGGCTCTTGGTCCCCAACGACTCTCAGCAGCCAAGAAGACTTCATTCCCCAACCAGTAGTAAGCCAGAAGGCTAATTTGCAAAGTAGTTGAGAAAGGGGGGCAGGGCCTCCAATGAGGTCTCAGCAATCCCACTGTGGGGGACCTACTTGTGGTAACAATAGGGGTTCTTGCCCCCCACCGACCCTCATCAGCCAAGGGGAGTTCATCCTCCAACCAGTAGTGTGCCAGGAGGCCCCTTTGCAGAGTGGTTGAGAAAGGGGGCGGGCCTTCAACGAGGTCGCAGCAATCCCACTGTGCTGGATTTACTTGTGGCAACAATAAGGGTTCTTGGCCCCCAACAACCCTCAGCAGCCAAGGGGAGTACATCCCCCAACCAGTAGTGCACCAGGAGGCGCGTTTGCAGAGTGGTTGAGAAAGGGGGTAGGCTTCCAATGAGGTTTCAGATATCCCACTGGGGTGGACTTACTTGTGGCAACATTAGTGGTTCTTGGTCCCCAACGACTCTTAGCAGCCAAGAGGAGTTCACTCCCCAACCAGTAGTAAGCCAGGAGGCTAATTTGCAAAGTGGTTGAGAAAGGGGCGCAGGGCCTCCATGAGGTCTCAGCAATCCCACTGTGGGGGATTTACTTGTGGCAACAATAGGGGTTCTTAGCCCCCAACGACCCTCAGCAGCCAAGGGGAATTCATTCCCCAACCAGCAGTGCGCCAGGAGGTGAGTTTGCAGAGTGGTTGAGAAAGGGGGTGGGGCCTCTGATGCGTTTACAGCAATCCCACTGTGGGGGAATTACTTGTGGCAACAATAGGGGTTCTTGGCCCCCACCGACCCTCATCAGCCAAGGGGAGTTCATTCTCAACGAGTAATGTGCCAGGAGGCCTCTTTTCAGGGTGGTCAAGAAAGGGGGCAGGGCCTCCAACGAGGTCCTTGAAATCCCGTTGTGGGGGACTTGCTTTTGGCAACAATGGGGGTTTTTGGCCCCCAACAACCTTCAGCAGCTAAGGCTGCTTCATCCCCAAACAAGTAGTGCACCAGGAGGTACGTTTGCAAAATGGTTGAGAAAGGGGGCAGGGCCTACAATGAGGTCTCAGAAATCCCGCTGTGGGGGACTTGCTTGTGGCAACAATAGGGGTTCTTGGCCCCCAATGACTCTCAGCAGCCAAGGGGACTTCATCCCCCAACCAGTAGTGCACCAGGAGGCCCCTTTACACAGTGGTTGAGAAAGGGAGAGGGGCACCTGATGAGGTTTCAGCAATCCCGCAGTGGGGGACTTACTTGTGGCAACAATAGGGGTTCTTGGCCCCCAATGATCCTCAGAAGCCAAGGGGACTTCATTCCCCAATCAGTAGTGCAAAAACAAGGTGCGTTTGCAGAGTGGTTGAGAAAGGGGGCGGGGCGTCTAACGAGGTTTCAGAAATCCTGCTGTGGGGGAATTGTGTGTGGCAATAATTGGGGTTCTTGGCCCCCAATGACCCTCAGCAGCCAAGGGGACTTCATCCCCCAACCAATAGTGTGCCAGGAGGCGTGTTTGCAGAGTGGTTGACAAAGGGGGCGAGGCCTCTGACGAGGTCTCAGCAATCTCGCTGTGGGGGACTCACTAGTGGCAATAATAGGGGTTCTTTCCCCCAGCGAGCCTCAGTAGCCAAGGAGACTTCATTAAGGGTGGCCGAGCAATACTCCACCCGCTTACAGAACTCAGCAGAATTTGGCAGAGTTTTTGGTAATTCTGCAGACTTCTGTGGAGTGAAACTCATCGAGCTCCACCCAGACCTCCAGAAAAAAAGCAGAACCCACTCAGGCACTCATGCACCCACTCACAGAACAACTCAGACACTCTCACAGTCACTCACAGACCCATTTACTCATGCACCCACTCACAGACAAACTCAGACACGTACACTCACTCAAAGACACAGTCAGACACTAATGCCCCCACTTACAGAATCACTCATACTCACTCTCTCCCAGTCACAGATCTACTCAGAGACTCATGCATGGGCTCCCAGACCCACACAGAGTCTCACACACCCACTCACAGACCCACTCAAAGGCTCAAATACCCACTTCAGCCCCACTCATACTCTCTCACACCTACTTACAAACCTACTCAGACCCTCATACACTCACCAAGACACTCATGCACTCACTCACATACTTAGTGTCAAAGGTTAGTGGCTACAGTTAGAAAATAAAATTAAAAAACCTTGCAAATTCACTTTAAAAAACCAAAGGTTACTGGGACGTTATAGTTAGGAAATAGAATGTAAAAATACCTAGACATTTACTGAAAACAAAAGGTTACAGGAATGTTATAATTAGAAAATAGTTTTGTTTTTTTAAACTAGAAATTCACTGAAAAAACAAAGGTTACAAGGACATTATATTTAGGCTCAGATTTCACTGGTACAAAACCATTGAAATTCAGCAGTTATAGTTACCTGAGTTAACTATAGCCTACGCCCCTGCAATGCACTGCTTATGACCTCACATATTTCATCACTCATGACATGGTCAGTGACATCACTGATGACTGATGATGGAGATGTGCAGCAGTGGAGTTGCTGAATCCATGTCTTCTGGGCAGTTGCCTGCAATCAGCAGGGAGATCCCAGATGGGGCTGCTCATTAGTGATCCTTCTCTCCGAAGTGGTAAAGAGTGGGCACCCTGAAACAAAGCTGGGTGACTGCCCAGTAGGCTTTTTCTACAGCAGGTGGTAAGAAGTGAGCAAACTGAACAGTAAGAACTGACCAAACTGAACTGTGAGATACTGAGTACACATATGTTAATGGGGAGATCTGCACATAAGCCAAAATTATGCTACTCCCCTATCTCACAAGGAGGGAACCACCTACATGAGATAGGAGGGTACCAAGGAGAGATAGCGGAAAGAGGCGCTGCTCTACTTAACAGCCCACAACACTAAATTGTGCTCTGCCTTTGTTCTGTGGTTAGTATTCCATTCTTTTGGCCTAAAGCACTTTTTTTTTTTGGAAAGTCAAGAACTGGGCTGGACATTTAGTTATTGTGCTGCTGTGTGACTGCAGAGTCTGAGCTCTAGCACCCTCACACTACCTCACTGAGATACCTGTGGCTGCTCACCATCGCTACCACTTGAAGTCAAGTGCTGAAGGGATTGTATTTTGCCTAGTTTTCAGAACCAAAGTAGGATGGATCCCAGAACATCAGACGCAAACAACTTGAACCCCCACAGAGGAGCCTTATAACTCTCTTCTTGCCCGGCAACCTCTGAATGGGTTCTGACACCTATAACTACCTATATAATCTTACTGCATTAATATCTGGATCCTTGATATTTTTATCGCAATATTATGTCAGCATGGTATTTGTAAATGATATGTAGATGGAATACTACTATACTTAAATCAGTCTTCGGATAGGTGCTGAAACTGGGCGTCTTTGGATTACATTTGAGCATTTGCATTTATCCATTAAAAAAGAACATATCAATCTCCAGGAGGCCTCTATGTATGAGCATGCCTAAAACATTTGAGACAATTTCCCCAGCACAGAGTGCAGCATCTAGGACACTAATCTGGAATTCTGGACTTGAATCTATGCAGCTTTTTGGACATAGTAGAGTATGCAAGTGTGACAGAGTAGCATTTGCTGTTGATCAACTCCACAAACATGATTCTGGGACAGCAGGCAGATGTGGTGCCGATTGTTGACTGATACATCCATACCTCTCTCATCCTTCCATTTATTCAGAATGTAGGAACTCAAATTAGGTGAAATTTTCCATAACTACTCATATCACCACTGAAGTCAATCGATTTTTTGGTGTCCAGGTACTAGATAGGAAACCTTTGCACCAAATTTTGATTTATCTGAAAAACATAAAGTGCTGAGGGCCAGATGTACGACCCTTTCAATTTGCGAGTTGCAAATTGCGTCGTTTTGCGACTTGCAATTTGCGACTTGTAAATTGTAATTTACAACAGTGTCTCAGACACTGTTTGCAATTCCTAATGGGGTCACAAATTGCCTGCCTCATTATTGTTCATGAGACAGCTGCAATTTGCGACCCCATTGGCAATGGCTAGCACTCCCAGGGATGGTGGCCTGCTGGGGTCAGCAGACCACCATGTCTGTGAGTGCTTTTTAAATAAAGCAGTTTTTTTTTTTTTAAACGCAGCCCTTTTCCTTAAAGGGAAACGGGCTGCATTTAAAAAAAAATTAAAAAAAATTGCTGTTTCATTTTTAGGTCGAGGCTAGCGGCAGCAAGCATGCACTGCTCGCTCTGCGAGACTGCTGTAGTAGAGTATGGGAGAGAAGCAGTGCCCACTCTCCACCCATATGTGTCATTGTCCTTCGTAAATGCTGGCTTATGATTTGTTATTAGGCTTGTTAATCCCTCCTTAGTATCGCCTTGTCTTCAATTGTAACCTCCCATGGCTACTGGCCCCTTTACTTCCGTTGTTACACGGGACCTGTTATTTAGTCTGTAAGCACTATTTACTTTATTGAGTTTCTCTTACTGCAGGCTGGACATGCGCTGCTTCAGCTGAAACCGCTTGTGTTTTTTTAAGCAGCACAGCCATCCCCATAACACATCGCCCGCTTTCAATCACTTTAACTCGGCATTATCTCGTGTCTGTTTCAACCTCCAAGTAAAATGGATTTAGAAATGATTCGCAAATTAAGTCGTGTGAATTCCAGGTAGCACATAATCGTGTGCTAATGGGCTGAAGCTGACAACAGCACATCTGTGTTACATGTCATCTGCACTAAAGCCACCTGACGGGTTGTTTTCAAAAGCCTGTTTTATCAACAACCACCACAAACACCACCACAACCACCACCACAACCACCACCAATACCACCACCACGATCATCAATACCACCACCAATACCACCACCACCACCATCAATACCATCACCTACACCACCTCCAATACCACCACCTCCACCACCACCAATACCACCACCTCCACCACCACCAATACCATCACCAACACCGCTACCACCAATACCACCACCAATACCGCCACCACCAATACCACCACCAATACCATCACCAATACCACCACCACCATCATTACCACCACCTCCAATACCACCACCTCCACCTCCACCAATACCACCACCAATACCATCACCACCAATACTACCACCACCAATACCATCACCACCAATACCATCACCACCAATACCATCACCACCAATACCATCACCACCAATACCATCACCACCAATACCACCACTACCAATACCACCACCACCAATACCAATACCACCACCACCACCACCACCAATACCACCACCTCCACCCATACGACCACCGCCAATACCATCACCACCACAAATACCACCACCACCAATACCACCACCACCACCAATACCACCACCAATATCACCACCACCAATACCACCACCACCACCACCAATACCACCGCCAATGCCAATACCACCACCACCAATACCACCAATACTATCACCACAAATACCACCACCACCAATACCACCACTGCCACCACCAATACCACCACCACCACAAATACCACCACCACCACCAACACCACCACTGCCACCACCAATACCACCACCACCACCAATACCACCACCAATATCACCACCGCCAATACCACCACCAATACACCACCTCCACCACCACTACAACCACCAATACCACCACCAATACCACCATTAATTCCACCAATACCACCACCAATACCACCACTAATACTATCACCACCAATACCACCACCACCAATACCAAGACCACCAATATCACCACCATCAATACTACTACCTCCAACACCTCCAATACCACCTCCAATACCACCACCAATGCCACCACCAGTACCACCACCACCACCAATACCTCCACCACCACCAATACCAACACCACCAATACCATCACCTCCACCACCACCAATACCACCACCACCAATACCACCAACACCACCACCAATACCACCACCAATATCACCACCACCACCTCCACCAATACCACCACCAATACCACCACCACCAATACCACCACCACCAATACCACCACCACCACCAATACCACCACCATCACCAATACCACCACCACCACCAATACCAAAACGACCACCAATACCACCACCAATACCACCAATTCCACCATGACCAATTCCACCACCACCAATACCATCACCACCAATACCACCACCACCAATACCAATACCACCACCAATACCACCACCACCATCACCAATACCACCACCATCACCAATACCACCACCATCACCAATACCACCACCAATCCAATATCACCACCACCACCAATACCACCACCACCACCAATACCACCACCACCAATACCATCACCACCAATACCAATACCACCACCTCCAATACCACCAACACCACCACTACCACCACCTCCAATACCACCAACACCACCAATACCACCACCACCAATACCACCTCCAATACCACCGCCATCACCAATACCACCACCACCAATACCACCACCACCAATAATACCACCACCACCAATACCACCATAAATATCACCACCACCAACACCAATACCACCACCACCAATACCACCACCACCACCACCAATACCACCACCTCTACCACCACCACCAATACCACTGCCAATACCACCACCAATACCGCCACCAGCAATACCACCACCAACATGACCACAACCAATACCACCACCAATATCACCACCGCCAATACCAACACCACCACTACTAATACCATCACCACCAATACCACCACCACCACCAATACCAAAACCACCGACAATACCACTACCACCAATACCACCACCAATACCACCACCACCAATACTACCACCAATACCACCACCACCAATACGAATACCACCACCACCAATACCACTACCACCAATACCACCACCAACACCACCACTGCCACCACCAATACCACCACCACCACCACCACCAATACCACCACCAATATCACCACCGCCAATACCACCACCAATACACCACCTCCACCACCACTACAACCACCAATACCACCACCAATACCACCATTAATTCCACCACCACCAATACCACCACTAATACTAACACCACCACCAATACCACCACCACCAATATCACCACCATCAATACTACTACCTCCAACACCTCCAATACCACCACCAATGCCACCACCAGTACCGCCACCACCAGTACCACCACCACCACCAATACCTCCACCACCACCAATACCACCACCACCAATACCAACACCACCAATACCATCACCTCCACCACCACCAATACCACCACCAATACCACCACCACCAATATCACCACCTCCACCAATACCACCATCACCAATACCACCACCACCAATACCAAAACGACCACCAATACCACCACCACCAATACTACCAATTCCACCACCACCAATACCACCACCACCAATACCACCACCATCACCAATACCACCACCACCACCAATACCACCACCACCAATTCCAAAACGACCACCAATACCACCACCAATACCACCAATTCCACCACGACCAATTCCACCACCACCAATACCATCACCACCAATACCATCACCACCAATACCACCACCAGTACCACCACCACCAGTACCACCACCACCAATACCACCACCACCAATACCACCATCACCAATACCACCACCAATCCAATATCACCACCACCACCACCAATCCAATGTCACCACCACCACTGCCAATACCAATACCCCCACCACCACCAATACCACCACCACAAATGCCCCCACCCCCAATACTACCAATACCACCACCACCACCACCAATACCACCACCACCAATACCACCACCACCAATACCAATACCACCACCTCCAATACCACCAACACCACCAATACCACCACCTCCAATGCCACCACCACCAATACCACCACCAATACCACCACCAATACCACCGCCATCACCAATACCACCACCACCACCAATACCACCACCACCAATAATACCACCACCACCAATACCACCACCACCAATAATACCACCATAAATATCACCACCACCAACACCACCACCACCAATACCACCACCACCACCACCACCAATACCACTGCCAATACCACCACCAATACCGCCACCAGCAATACCACCACCAACATGACCACAACCAATACCACCACCAATATCACCACCACCAATACCAACACCAACACCACCACTACTAATACCATCACCACCAATACCACCACCACCAATACCACCACCACCAATACCACCACCATCACCAATACCAAAACCACTGACAATACCACTACCACCAATACCACCACCACCAATACTACCACCAATACCACCAATACGAATACCACCACCACCAATACCACCACCACCAATACCACCACCAATACCACCACCAATACCACCACCAATACGAATACCACCACCACAAATATCACCACCAATACTACCAATACCGCCACCAATACCACTACCACCAATACCAACACCAATACCACCACCACCAATACCAACACCACCAATACCATCACCTCCACCGCCACCAATACCACCACCACCAATACTACCACCACCAATACCACCACCACCAATACCATCACCACCAATACCATCACCACCAATACCACCACTACCAATACCACCACCACCAATACCACCACCACCACCAATACCACCACCTCCACCCATACGACCACCGCCAATACCATCACCACCACAAATACCACCACAAATACCACCACCACCAATACCACCACCAATACCCCCACCACCAATACCACCACCACCAATATCACCACCACCAATACCACCACAATTCCAATATCACCACCACCAATACCACCGCCAATGCCAATACCACCACCACCACCAATACCACCAATACTATCACCACAAACACCACCACCAATACCACACTGCCACCACCAATACCACCACCACCACCAATACCACCACCACCACAAATACCACCACCACCAATACCACCACCACCACCACCACCAACACCACCACCAATACCACCACCACCAATACCACCACCAATATCACCACCGCCAATACCACCACCAATACACCACCTCCACCACCTCCACCACAACCACCAATACCACCACCAATACCACCATCAATTCCACCACCACCAATACCACCACCAATACCACCACCAATACCACTACTAATACTATCACCACCACCAATATCACCACCATCAATACTACTACCTCCAACACCTCCAATACCACCACCAATGCCACCACCAGTACCACCACCACCACCATCAATACCTCCACCACCACCAATACCACCACCACCAATACCAACACCACCAATACCATCACCTCCACCACCACCAATACCACCACCACCACCAATACCACCAACACCACCACCAATACCACCAACACCACCACCAATACCACCACCAATACCACCACCAATACCACCACCACCAATACCACCACCACCAATACCACCACCACCAATACCACCACCACCAATACCATCACCACCAATACCATCACCACCAATACCACCACCACCAATACCACCACCACTATCACCAATACCAGCACCATCACCAATACCACCACCAATCCAATACCACCACCACCACCAATCCAATGTCACCACCACCACTGCCAATACCAATACCACCACCACCACCAATACCATCACCACAAATGCCCCCACCACCAATACTACCAATACCACCACCACCAATACCACCACCACCAATACCAATACCACCACCTCCAATACCACCAACACCACCAATACCACCACCTCCAATGGCACCACCACCAATACCACCACCAATACCACCGCCATCACCAATACCACCACCACCAATACCACCACCACCAATAATACCACCACCAATAATACCACCACCACCAATACCACCTCCAATACCACCAACACCACCAATACCACCACCTCCAATGCCACCACCACCAATACCACCACCACCAATACCACCACCAATACCACCGCCATCACCAATACCACCACCACCAATACCACCACCACCAATAATACCACCACCACCAATACCACCACCACTAATACCACCACCAATACCACCACCACTAATACCACCATCAATATCACCACCACCAATACCACCACCAATACCACCACCACCAATACCAATACCACCACCTCCAATACCACCAACAATACCACCACCTCCAATGCCACCACCACCAATACCACCACCACCAATACCACCGCCATCACCAATACCACCACCACCAATACCACCACCACCACCAATACCACCACCACCAATCCAATATCACCACCACCACCGCCAATACCAATACCACCACCACCAATACCACTACCACAAATACCCCCACCACCAATACCACCACCACCAAAACCACCACCAATACCACCACCACCAATACCACCACCAATACCACCACATCCAATACCACCACCACCAATAATACCACCACCACCAATATCACCACCAGCAATACCAACACCACCAATACCACCACCTCCACCACCACTACCACCACCAATACCACTGCCATTACCACCACCAATATCACCACCAGCAATACCACCACCAACACGACCACAACCAATACCACCACCACCAATACCAACACCACCAATACCAACACCACCAATACCACCACCACCAATACCACCACCACCAATACCAAAACCACCACCAATACCACCACCACCAATACGAATACCACCACCACCAATACCACCACAAATACCACCACCAATACCACCACCACCACCAATACCACCACCAATACCACTACCACCAATACCACCACCAATACCCCCACTAATACCCCCACTAATACCACCACTAATACCACCACCAATACCACCACCAATAATACCACCACCACCACCAATACCACCACCACTAAGCAAGATGTAGTGTTTGGAGTCGATGTCCAGGGGGGAAAAGAGGGATGGAAAAGAAGGAAATGCATGGACAAGTGTGGGATAGAGAGGTAGGAAGAATAGTGGGACATGTGGAGGGTGGTGAGCTATAGGAACATTAGAATGAATGAGAGGATATGGACAGGCTATGGAACATGAAGGGGTTTCCTGGAGAGTCTGTTATTCCAAGATACAAACTGCACAGGGGGAAAATATGTCTTTATTTAAACGCTTTCTAAAGTCATCCTTAGTGTTCTCTACATTATTTTTTATGCACGTCTCAAATTCCAATTGCTTTTCTATCTACCGTTCTTTTGCTATATTTCCTTTAAGTTATGGTATCATATGTTTCAGATGCAAATATTCCTACTACCACTAAAATATTTTATTTGAAAATCACTTCGTTATATTATCATGTTTGCATTTAAGAGTTTTCTTTTATAAATCAAGCATGGCCCAATATGTATTTTATTGTTCCGTTATGTTCTTTGCAGCTTGGAGTAAAACCAAGGCCCAGTGTTGGTCAATGAGAAAACGAAAGCACCCACAATATAACCCTTAGGGCTTTTGACTTTGTGCATCCTTTGTTTGAACTCGACTGAGGCCATAGGTCTAAATGCCTCACACACATTATGTGCTTCCTTGAAACAGCTAACCCATAGCATATGTACACATCACACTGGGAAACAGAACAAGGTCTAATAAATGTTAGGGTAGAGTTGCAATCATTTTGTGCGGGGTTTGTGTTACAAAAGTGACACAAACCTGCAAAAATGTTTTTAAATTTACTTTCCAGTGCAATACTTGTTTGCATTTAAAAGTTACCTGACAGTAATGCAAAGCAGCACACAGAGCTGCTTTGTTGCTCTGCATCAATGGGGTAATCCATTGGTGGTACATGAGCATTCCCATACAGCCACCAATGGTTTTTGATGCAAAACCCTAACAATAGTAAGCAGTTGAAAACAGGAGTTAAAAAGGAGAATTTTTCTATTCTTCCAACTTTTCCCGCTTTGCATGTGTGCTGCACTGTATAGCATGCTTCTGAAGTAGGTCAAGTTTAAAAATTAGTTTAGCATGTTGTACTGTACGGGCACCTTTCCAGTACAAACCTATGCTAGACTCATGCAGACACCTGTGCACAATTGTGCAAAGGTCTGTGCGTGGCGCTCGGCAGCCTAATTGTGCTTTAGTGCTAGGGAGAGAGCAGGATAGTGCCATATCTTAGTAAATTTGGCACTTTCCTGTTCTTTCCCTGTCATGCAATGTAGCGCAATAACTTTGGATTCTGTGCTGCATTGTGTGAAGGTTTTGAAAATCTGGGCCATCATGTCTATGCTTGTGTATGAACTCCTCGCTTTTTATGAAAAGTACACCTCTTTATTGTACTTGGTTCATGTGAGCTGTTTGTTCCCACATAACGTGTATTGCTTTCAAGGTAAACTAAACAGGAATGCCCCATCTCTCTTTCCACCTGTTTGGTACTCTATTGGCTCATGTTGAATGGAGATGTCCAGAGTCCACTGTATCAAGATAAAATCTCTTATCAATTAACCACTTCCCTACCGGGCTGTTTGTGCAGCCTTGTGCCACATAGGTTTCCAAATATTTGCACTGACTCTGTGTAAGCATGATTGGGACACTTTCCTTGACATTTGCACCAGTTGACCGTGATGTATATTTACACAAGTCATAAAGACTCATGGGAAAAACAGTTTTATGATATGTGTATGAATACCTGGCGCAGGAAAAAGCTTACAGAATTAATATACCTTTTTATTAAGGCAGGGAATACTTTGATGAAGATTGCAAAGTGTATTTTACTATGACAGAAATTTACACAGTGTGTATATATATATATATATATATATATATATAAAATATATGCAATGCTATTTGGCTCTCCACCCGCCTCCTGGGGTGGTCACTGCTGGCCTGATCATACTCCTCTTCTGTCGGTCCCAGCCACCCTAGTGCACAATCTGGGGGTTACATTTGACAATCAAACTTCTTTTTTCCCTTAGGTTGCAGCAGTGGTTGGTTCTTGTTTTGGACGTTTAAAGTCTACTAAGAAATTCTTACATTTACTCCCAGCACAGGCTCAGAAGAAGGTCATACATGTTCTCAATACCTCCCGTCTCGATTATTCTGATTCTCTCTAATTGGGTCTCCAGTCCTATCAGCTGAGGAGACTTTCGCTGGTACAAAATGCTGCTGTTCGACAATTATTAAAAGCCCCAAATTGGTTCATATTCACCAACATCTTAAGGAGCTGAATTTGCTGCCTATTAAGTAGATGATCCAGTTCAAATGTCTCACATTGGCTCACAGGGCCTTCTATTGGGCCTGCCATCTATACCTGGCCAATAGGCTTACTCCATATACTCCTGTCACATCTCTCCGCTCCTCTGGTGCTGTGCTGGCAGTGGTCCCAGATTTAGGGGAATATGTACAAGCCCCTATCACCATCACAATGTCACTTTCAGTGACGTGGTGGTGGCGATAGGGGACTCGCCTTATTTACAAGGCAGCGTTAAGCCACTTCACGTGGCTTAACACTGCCTTGTAAATAAGGCCCCCTTTCATGCTATGGTTAGCGTGAAATGGGTGGGCAGTGGGTGTTGTGTTGGGCGTTCCATCGCAACACCCATTGTTTTTGACGCTGCCCCCTATTTACAAGGGCAGTGTAAATAGGAGGCAGCACCAAAATTAATACCAGGAAAAACCTAGTCTTAAGTTGGCGAAACGAGGAGAAATGCTTCATTTCTCCTCGTTTTTGCTTTTTCCATGTGTGCTGCCTTGTGCAGCACACGTGGAAAAAGCAAAACGCCTTGGATTGTTTGTGTAGGAAGGTGACCCTTCCTGCACATAAATAATCCATAAAAGAAATGACATTTTGTATCTTCCATGTGTGCTGCATGAAGCAGCACACATAGAAGTGACAAAATAGCATTTCAGGATTGTTTATCTGCAGGAAGGGACACCTTCCTACACATAAAAAATCATCCCCTGCATGCAGACACCCTTGCACTACGGTGCAAGGGTGCCTACGTTGGCGCTACACTGCTAATAGCGCCAGCGCAGGGGGAAACGCAAGGCTGCACCATATCCTTGCAAATATGGTGAAGCACCATGCGTTTCTGAAGTGGCGTAGTGAGGCGTTAAGCCATGACGGCTAGCGCCTCACTCCACCACTTACTTGTTAATATGCCCCTAAGTTTGCCCAGCACTGGGACACTCTACGAGTAGCCGAGCGCTTTATAAATCCTTTGATTGAATGGTTGGTAAGGTATAATTTCTAAATCTGCATTTATGAGACATTATATAATGCTATGTAAGCTCTCAGCAATGAACAGTCAATATGCACATTGAAAGAAAAGATGTAATATATGCTGGTGAGCTTCCTTTTGTCTAGTGATGTTCAGACCTCTGACTTTACCCCGCAAATAGTACATCCTTAGTCCCTGATTACAAGTTGGTTGATACTGGGGTAATGGTAAATTCTCATGCTAGTTTACCATTACCATTTAATAAATCCACCTCAGTACCATCCAGTCGCATGTTAAACACCATGGAATAGGAAATTACAGTGTCGGATCCATTTTTCTGGTCTTAAACCTACATAAAATGTCCAGTTCTGTATGGCTTAATGGATGGAAAAGGTAGTGAAAGGAAGCCTAAGGCATTTACTGCCAGTGGGGAGAAATTCATGCACCCCATTGTCAGACAAAAAAAGAGGTAGGAGGCTTGGTTGATACAAACAAAGCCTCATGTGATCTTTCAACCCAGAATTACTAGCCGGAAAAATCTGATCTGGTTCCCGTACAGCCAGAAAAAGCAGGTGTAGAAAAACCTACAAACCCATTATCAGGTAAAAAAAATTCCATGTTGAAAATTGTATTCCACTTGACTCGGATTCGAGGCCCAAGAAGGGTCCAGACCTGCTATGATAGCATCACAACATTTAGTTATAGTTGCCATCATCTTTTACAGATTTGAGCACACCAAAGCATTATGGACTGGGAATCCTGTTTTCCATTTTACAGTTTTAGCTTTCTGCCTTCCATTTTGACATATTTCGCGGGTCCTCCCCTAGCCTGTCCCTTTTGTTTTTGAGAAGCAGTTACGGTGGGACCTCGTGAAGCCACCCTATCATCCTCCCGCATGTACCAGATCAAGGTAAGAGCAGAAAGTCCTAACACCACTTAACAATTCAAACCATCGAGCTGTAACAGGGCATTTTTTCAGGTTTTTGAAATGTCTCCCCCTTAACTAGGGTATCAGAGCGCTGAATAATCCATTTATTTTAAAACTTCCCAGTTTCTCAAAAAGAACATTACTGCGTAAATTGCCTACATTTTCCTAATATCGAGAAGAGTTCCGAGTGATTTATTTTTTAGGTAAAGAATGCTACCTGTTTTTTTCTGGTTGTGCTAAACATATGGAAATAATGATATTTCTGCTTTGGAATAATGTCTGACATGCACGTCCACTGGTTAGAATAATGAAGGGAATTGGATATTTTCGGAGAAATGTGAAAATGTAAACTCCCGACTGTGATGATATTACAACTTTTCAATGTGCTGAAATACTTTACAGCAGGTATGACATAAGAATCAAGATAGACGAAACAAGGAAGTATCTTGCTACACGTAGGCACGAGGAATAATGGACAACAGCTTTGGCTTTCCTGCACCACTAGGCCAAGCTTTGACTTTGAATCTCACATATCCATATGCTCTGAGGTTGGGAGTTCAGTCTCCAGCTAGGGTTTCCTCAGAGTTGTGGCACATAACATGAATCCATTCCCTATAAATGTCATATGACTTCACGAGATTCAATTGATCTTATGTAAGAATCAATAAAAAGTGATCAACGTGAAATGCATTCAAGATGTTACAGTTAGAGGACAAGAGGATGAATTACTTTTGTTTTTCTTGACTGGTGTTTTTTCCCCCCAAGGCCATTAGCCAAATAAAACTTTGTACTCTGTGGTAGTTCTGAGCAGGAGGAACCTCAAAGTCTTTCCAAGGGAAATGGATAAAAACAATATTTTTATGAAATGGTTTAAGAGCAATGTAATGTTCAAGTCGCGCTTTGATAAATTGCACAGTCTAAAAAGGAATGATGAATTATATCTTGTCCTAACTGTCTCATGACCAGTTTTATTGCAAATTAAAATGACATACGACTTATTTCCCGTCTCATTTTTCAGTCATTTTCTTTGTCAAATTCATTTTACTCGAGCATCATAAATACATGTTTAAATGTCAGCTGGAAAGCATAGGAAAAGTATAGTGGTGTATAGAAATATACTAATGAGCCACATAGTGACATAAGATGTGCTGAAAATCCATACAAAGAACGACTCCTGTCTGAGTAACTTCCCAAAGCAATTAAATATCCCCGCTCTCAGACATTTAAATAAAATAAGACGTTGGTTACCAAGTCACTAGAAAGCTGTGCTTTCTTCTAGTCCATTGAGCAGGCTTTGTGTACAGCCATGATTAATTTTTCGGTCAAAGTCTACCAGACAGCGCAGTTGTCTGGCTTCCAAAAGACATCTTGGGGACATTCAGAAAGCTTCCCTGAGAATGCCTTCCACCTGTTGCTTACCATTGGCTTTGTGATTTGTAACTCACATTTTCTGGCTTTTTGTTTTTGCTTGCTTCATTTGTTTTAGGCTGTCCAGGTTCAATTCGCTCCTTCCAAGGAGCAAAGCTTTTTCACACTGCCTCTCCTTGTATTCTTCCACAAGTGCTCCTTTCTATAAAAAGGCCTGTAAATCTTGTTCTTATCTTCTCACATTTGCTGTGAATTCAAAGACCGAGGTCAAATGTCAGGCTCTATCTTTTGAGGGAGCTTGTGTTTACTATTCTTTCTCTGAGTGCATAATGAGAGGATTTATGTGACAATCTTGCTGGAGACTTGGGGTAGAGGAGAAGAGAATAGAATATATGAATGAAATGCCCCTGCATACTACGCCACTGCACTCTATGCCACTATACTCTGCAACACTCTACACCAATGCACTCCACACCAGTCCACTCTACGCCACTCTATGCAACTCAACTCTATGCCACTCCTATACACAACACTATGTGCCACTCCACAACACTCTACTCTTCACTATTCCACTCTACAACACTCCACACTACTCTCCTCTATGCCAATAACTTGTAGCCATGCTGAACAGCAGCCACGATGGTGTACAACATGGCCCAAACACATTGGCAAAGCCCATAGCTCTTGCATAGGCGAGACCTATTGCCATTTCCACTGCTTGTTACAATAACCGCCCGTATCTTTGTCACTACAGACATGGCAACGTGTACCTCTGTCCTCACTCTCAGGAGTATATTTCTGCCAAGTGGCTTAGAGTTCTCGTATTTTGTTAGCATTCATGGACCTCAATTTTAATGAAGTTCGATGTGGCAGCTGACAATTGAGAGTTTTTATTTTATTTTAGCAGCTGGTTTAAAGAATGAGCACAACTAGACTATACAAATTAATTGTTATTCGACACCTCTGAACTTGCCAATTTTTCCGTTACCTACTTTATTTCAATACGAAAATGTCAGTAAAAAAATGGAGCTCTAGGACAACCTTCTGAAGTTTTCTACCTAAGCCAGTGCTAATTTTGAGCCGGTGGTTGCCGGTGGGGGGCACCGGCACTTATTTTGCCACATCAGACATTTCCCGAGGCCAACAGAGGGAAAAACAAACAAAAAAAAACCCAGAAAATCCGTCACCAAGGGAGAAAGCAGACACCTTTAAGAGTGAGCTAATTTGGCAGGGAGCGACTGGTGGTAAATTAAAGAGGCCTGAGGTTGATTCCGGACTGTGCACCCTTGCTATTTGCACTCTGACATTTTATAGCGCCAGCCGTGTGTGTGTCTGAGCAGCGCTTTGAGCACCGGCACTTGTTATTTTACAAATAAAGCACTGATCTAAGCTGTCCTTCTTAGTTATTATGTTTATTTTGCATGTGCTAAACTGCGGAATTTTAGAAAGAAGTTTCAAAATGCGTGTCCTAAGGGAATATTCTAATCTCCATTAGACTTGTGTGTGAACCACTTTCCATGGAGAAAGTGTGGCTCAATGGTTAGAGCGGCAGACCCTGATGCAGAGATCTGGCCCGGGACCAGGGTTCAATTCCCGCCTCGGCGGGTCTTGGGCTCAATTTCCTCGGACCTGATAATTCTCGCCTCGGTGCCTATTCTAATCATGGGTCCCACTCTGCAACTCTGGGCAATAGCTTGCTTAATCTCCACAACGGCCCCAACAGCGCTGGGATGCCTGGCTTCACCCTGGGGGTGCCCAGGAGTGGACATTTCACAGGGAAAAGCCAGGAAGGGTTCCACAGCGGTATGCGTACAGCGCCTGGACACCCCTTTGGGGGTATGGGTGCGCTTTACAAGTACAAATTTCATTTCATTTCATTCATTTCATCTTGAGGAAATCATGTCCTTCAGACGATAGATCAAATAACGTTCCACAAAAGGAGCCTCTTTTGAGCAGCTACCATTACTTGAAGCCGTTTCCCATCTGATCCTTGGTGGCAGTGATTCCTCCGTTCTATTACGTCACCTCTGTAATCGGAATCACCCCCTCATGAAGTTCCTGCGCTCCTTCCTGCTTGTGTATGCCTCCTCGGTCTGAGGAGGTACCTGGGAAATAAACCACCTCACCAAAGTCTAAAACACTGAGGTTACAAAGCACTACCTCTCCTGCAGGCCGTCTGCCACATGACACTGAGTAAAGTCTTTGATCAGTCAACCTGATTATAATGTCTACTTCCCCTCTCATCTTAAAAAAGACTCCCAGAGAGACGAGCCTAGGTGATACAGGAAAGTACCACAGTAGTAAGGACTCATGTTTGAGCATGTTTGGAACAGAATCCCTTCTACGTTAATTCACAATGCGCCTGATTACTACTTCTTATTTTATGTTCTTAAATATCCCACTCACAGACAAAACCACCACCACCACAGCATTTACACCTGCAACCCTGAAACCTCATCAACATCAGATCACACGCCCTTCACAGAGGCACTCTTTGCATCTTTCAGGGCACACCCTTTCTATTATCAGATGCACAAAGAGCATTCCTCATCATGCACACGAAACTGAATCTGCTCTTCATTTTCAGCCACATATTCAGCCATCTTTGACATACTCATCCCAGAGTGGTAGAGCACTCGAAGACACAGCCCAAGCAAAGAGGTAGTCTTGTCAGCATTCATAAATAGTCTCCCCTCACCTCTGCATCCAGAGTTTTTAATGAAAGCCTTTCCGTATGCTGTTCATTGTCGACCAGACATCATACATCCTTATTTCTCATTTACTAGCCACTTGTCCCAGATAAACTATTCATGGCTGACTTCTCAAACTTCATACTATCCACATCTAACTCACATAAAATGACCATCTACTTAGTGGAGCCAGGTTCTAGCTAGATTATGGACTTCTTCCTCTATCTGACCACTTATCTGAATTTCTCCTCTACCCACATTACTCTTCATCCTCATCATCTTACCTGACAGAGGCCACTCCTGGGTGGTATGACTGCCATCCTTTCTTTTACGAAGACTGGAGAAGATCTGGCTCCACGAACGGACAGCGGACAGCTACGCCGCCCACAAGAGCGCCACCCGCAGTCACCATCACCTCATCAGATCCGCCAAAAGGGCCTCACTCAAAGACCGCCTAGACAACAACGCACACAACAGCAAAGAGCTCTTCAACATCGTGAAGGAACTCTCCAACCCCAGCTCCAACACCAACGACATCCAGCCGTCGCGAGACCTGTGCGACTCACTGGCCACCTTCTTCCACCGCAAAATCGCCGACATCCACGACAGCTTCAACACCACGACCGCCCCGGCAACCACCGAGACCACTGCCCCCACAACCACCAACCACCTGCTCTCCTGGACCAACATCAACGACGAGGACACCAGCGAGATCATGAACACCATCCACTCCGGTTCACCGCTAGACCCGTGCCCTCACCACATCTTCAACAAAGCCAGTACAGCCATCGCGCCCCATCTCCGGAAAATAATCAACATCTCCTTCGAGACAGCAACCTTCCCGGAAGCTGGAAGCACGCCGAGATCACCGCCTTACTCAAGAAACCCAAGGCAGACCCGAAGGACCTCAAGAACTTCCGACCCATCTCTCTGCTCCCGTTCCCCGCGAAGGTCACCGAGAAAATCGTCAACAAACAACTGACCCGCTACCTCGAGGAGAACAACATCCTGGACCCTTCCCAGTCCGGCTTCCGCAGCAACCACAGCACCGAAACCGCCCTCATCACCGCCACCGATGACATCAGGACCCTGCTAGACAACGGAGAAACAGCAGCCCTCATCCTCCTGGACCTATCAGCCGCCTTCGACACGGTCTGCCACCACACACTACGAACACGCCTTCACGACGCCGGGATCCAAGAGAAGGCCCAGGACTGGACCACATCCTTCCTTTCCGGCAGAACACAAAGCGTCCGCCTCGCCCCCTTCCGATCCAAGGCCACCAAGATCATCTGCGGCGTACCCCAAGGCTCCTCCCTCAGCCCAACGCTGTTCAACATCTACATGGCACCCCTCGCCCACGTCGCCCGACAGCACAACCTCAACATCATCTCCTACGCCGACGACACCCAGCTGATCCTCTCCCTCACCAAAGACCCTCACACCGCCAAAGCCCACCTCCACGAAGGAATGAAGGCCGTCGCCGAATGGATGAGGACCAGCCGCCTGAAGCTGAACTCGGACAAGACGGAGGTCCTCATCCTTGGTTCCAACCCTTCAGCCTGGGACGACTCCTGGTGGCCAACATCACTGGGAACAGCCCCGCCACCCACCGACCACGTACGCAACCTAGGGGTCATCCTCGACCCCACCCTCTCCCATGACTAAGCAGGTCAACGCCGTTTCCTCATCCTGCTTCAACATCCTCCGAATGCTCCGCAGGGTCTTCAAGTGGATCCCCACCGAAACAAGAAAAACAGTCACCCAGGCCCTCGTCACCAGCAGGCTTGACTACGGAAACGCCCTCTACGCAGGAACGACGGCTAAACTCCTGAGACGGCTGCAACGCATCCAGAACGCCTCTGCACGTCTTATCCTCGACATCCCCCGACGCAGCCACATCACACCCCACCTGAGAGACCTGCACTGGCTCCCTGTCAACAAGAGGATAACCTTCAAGCTCCTCACCCACGCACACAAAGCACTCCACAACTCCGGACCAGCCTACCTCAACAGACGACTCAGCTTCTACACCCCCACCCGCCAGCTCCGCTTGACCAGCCTCGCCCTCGCCACAGTCCCCCGCATCCGGAAAACGACCGCCGGCAGCAGATCCTTCTCCCACCTCGCCGCCAAGACCTAGAACACCCTCCCCACCAACCTCCGACAGACCCAAGACCTACTGGCCTTCAGAAGACTCCTCAAGACCTGGCTCTTCGATCAGTAGCAGCACCACCCCCCTCTTCCCCCAGCGCCTTGAGACCCTCGCGGGTATGTAGTGCGCTTTATAAATGACATGATTGATTGATTGATTGATTTTACACCTTCACAAAAAACACAACCCTAACCTTCCAGGTTTGCTACAAGCTTCCCCATGCAACAATGTGAACACCTCCTTCTGCTGACATGCATCCACGTTACACGAACGAGCAACATCAATCACAGAAATTTCCTGCAATAAGATAATTATGCAAACTATAAACAATATTGTTTGCAATCCAATCCCAACCTTAAGGGACCTCGGTGGAGGAAAAGATGAAAATAAGACTTAGGAAGCTGATTTTTAGTCATTTAGCAATGGTGATTTATTGATAGTAACTCTTAAGTCAGAATTAAATATGTTCTGAGTCAGGGTGATCAGAAGTTCTGCTTTGGGGTAGAAGCAAACAGACGTCCTTTATGCCTCTGGTAGGTCTTGACTCTTTTTCATTTCTCTCATTTCTCTTCCAGGTTATGGTGATATGATGCTGGCCGACCGTGCCTTCAAAAAGAAAGAATAAACACCCGGGTAAGTGTAAAGTTCGGATGTAATGGTTTCTAAACACTATCTAAATAAAACTGCTTTAGGGGATGTCCTGCGTCGGGACTAACAGCTCCAACCATCCTTTCTAATAAGTATGTTTATCAGGAGGAAGGGGGCCTCCCAGGGAACCAGTTTACAGTCAATGGTCTTTCATCCTTCAGTCTTAATAACTCCATGTTTAATTTTCAGCCTGTTACATTTTCCCTGGTATTTGGGTGGGTTAATTTATTCATGATGCACTATCACTATCTCTAAACATTCAAAACAATTGCACTCGTTTGCTCACTTGAGTTTGCAAAATATTTACTTGGTCTCTTAGACTTCAATCCATATCTTTCGAATTACTCCTGTGGGCAGTCTGCCCTCAATTGAAAATAAAGTAAAAATGTGCAGTGTTTCAGAATAAATTAAAAAGTCACATACCATTTTCCTCTCTCCTCCCTTGTTCCTGACCAAATTCACCTTGGTAGCCAAAGCCCTTTAGGACTGTGACTAGCTAGTTAGCGTTTGTCAACGGCGTCTACTAGTCCTCGGTCCAGTGACCATTGTCATTCTCGTGTTCCTCGCTAGGTTGTTGGCTCCATCCTGTTTGGTGTCCTCAATTTCAAGTCGTTCCTCTGGTTCTGGTATGTCTCGTGACCCTTGGCTTTCCCTTGCGTCTCCTCCATTGGTGGCTCTCCCTTCCTGTAACACGCAATCCAGTTTCAGTGTTGCTGTCTTTGGTTTGTCCTTCATTCTCTCCACCCTTACTGGTCTTTGTTCTTTCTCCCTTTCTGCTACCCTCTGATCTTGCCTCTTTTCCTTTCTAAGTTCTAGGGGAGTGAAGTTGTTGACGTGTGGAGCAGTGGACTGTGTGCCCTCTCAATCAAACAGTTAATCAATCAATCAATCAGTACTTATTTAACGCAGCTATTCACCCAAGAGGGTACCCAGGCGCTGTGCTGTGGGTCTCAGTTGACGAGCCAGGTCTTGGGTGCCTTCCTGAAGTGAGTCAGCGATGGTTGGGTGGGGAGGTGGAGGGGAAGGGTGTTCTGGGATTTGGCAGTGAGGTGGGAGAAGGAGCGTCCTCCGGTGCAGCAGTGACAGATGCGTTGTATATGTGCGAGGGCGAGGTGAGCTGAGGGCAGTGGAAATTCAGGCGGTGGTTCATGTAAGCTGGCCCTTGATCGTGGAGGGACTTGTAGGGGAGGATCATTAGCTTGAATTGGCATATTTTCTGGATTGGAAGCCAGTGGAGGTCTTTTAAGTGCTGTGTGATGTGGGTCCACTTGGGCAGGTTGAGGATCAGCCTGGCTGCTGCGTTCTGGATTGTCTGGAGTCTTCTCATGAGTTTGATGGTGGTGCCTGCATAGAGTTTGCTGCTGTTGTCTAGCTGGCTGGTGATGAGGGCTTGTGTCACCATTTTCTGGTGCTGATGGGGATCCACTGGAAGACTTTACAGAGCATGCAGAGAGTGTTGAAGCAGGATGTTAGACAGCTTTGACCTGGTATTTCATGGAGAATTCACTATCCAGGGTGATGCCGAGGTTGTGGGCATGGTCTTTCAGAGTGGGGGTGGGTTCGAGTTCTGATGGCCACCAGGGGTCATTTCAGAAAGAGGTGTGTCTGCCAAAGATCAGTACTGCAATTTTGTCCATGTTGAGCTTCAGACAGTTGTTCTTCATCCATGCTGAGACGTTCCGCATACAGTTGTGGAATTTGGTCTTCACTGTGGTGGGTTATGCTGGCAGTGAGAGGACGAGCTGCGTGTCGTTGACGTAGGAGTTGATGTTGTGGGTTTTGATGAAGTCTGCGATTGGTGTCATGTAGATGTTTAAAAAGGTTGGGCTGAGGGTCAAACCTTGAGGGACGCCGCAGATGGTGGGCTTGGGTTGTGAGGTGAAAAGATGCCATCGTCCGATCTGATGCAGTGGATCGATGAGTGTGTGGTGGGAGACGGTGTCGAAGGCTGCAGAGAGGTCGAGCAGGAACAAGGGGGCAGATTCTCCTCTGTCGAGTAAGGTGCGGATGTTGTCTGTTGCAGCAATCAGGGCTGTCTCTGTGCTTTGATTGGCTCTGAATCCTGATTGGGAGGGGTCTAGCAGGATGTTTCTCTCCAGGAGTTTAGTGAGCTGGAGGTTAATGGCCTTCTCCAAGACTTTGGTGGGAAATGGGAGCAGTGAGATGGGGCGATAGTTCTGGAGCTCACTGGGGTCTGCAGAGAGTTTCTTGAGGAGGGGTCTGAGCACTGCATGTTTCCAGGCATTGAGAAAAGTGGCCGTGGCGATGGAGGTGTTGAGGATAGTGGTGAGCTGGTGGCTGATCTCATCTATTCCAAGGTTGAAAAGTCGGTGGGGGCATGGGTTGGTGGGTGCTCTCGAGTAGTTGGAGTTCATAGGAGTGGTTGTGTTCGGTGTACTGAGTTGTAACAATGTGGTGAACAGGAGGCCGGCAGCTGTGGACGGTGGGAAGCTGAAGAGGTCAGTGGGTTGGAGATCGAAGTTTCTGTAGATGGTTGCTATCTTGTTGTAGAAGTGGCCAACGAGGGTGTCGCAGAGATCCTGTGAAGAGGGGAACGCGTTTTTGGTAGCTGATGGTCAGGTGAACTCCCTGACGATGGTGAAAAGTTCTTTGGTTTTGTTGCCACTGGTTTCGATGCTTAGTGTCAGGCCCTCCTTTTTCACGGCTCAGAGCCTGCATTGGTAGTTGTTGAGGGCTGACTTGAAGGTGGCTCAGTCAGTGTTGGTCCTGCTGGTGCTCCATCTTCTTTCCAGTTGTTTGCATCTGCTTTTCAACACGCTCAGTTCCTTGGTGCACCAACTGGCTTGTTTGGTGAATCTGTGCATTTTGGCTGGTTTGGTGGGGGCGACTCGGTCGGCAGCACTAGTGATCCAGTCATTGAAGTACTCCACTGCCTGGTTGAGGTTGGTGGTGACGTTGGGCTGGGTGAGGCTGAGGGCATCAGTCCAAAGGTGCTGAGTGACCTTGATCCAGCTGTGGAAGAGGATGCTGTGGCAGCTGGGGATGGTGCGGAGAGGTCTGGCAATGGTGAAGTGCACAATGGAGTGGTCAGACCAGGTGAGTTCAGTGGTATGGCTGTGTCTGATTCTGTTACTGGATGTGAAGATGGGGCCCAATGTGTGTCCTGCTTTGTTCGTGGGGTTAGTGACTAGCTGTTTGAGTCCTTTGGCAAGCGGGGTGCTGAATTCAGCAATGGTGTTGCTGAGGACAGTTTGTAGTCCTGGGGGTCTGTAATGAAGGGTACCCATGATGGTGGTTTTGTTGTCGGTGTGGAGCTGGAAATTCATGTGTTCCATGATTGGCATGGTTTTGTCATCGGTGGTGGTGCAGATCGAGTCTTTGTGTCTGATGGCGATACTGCCTCTGTGTCTGTTGGTGCGATTGCGGTGTTTCATCTTGTATCCAATGGGTGCTGGGGTGACGATGTCCAGGGCGGATGCGGGGGTGAGCCAGGTCTCGTCCAGGGCAATGGTGGATATGGTGTCCCAGACCTTGGTAATGTGTTTGAAGAGTGATTTGGCATTGATCAGGAGGCAGCTGAGTTGTTCCGGGAGGTAGCGTCGATGGGGAAGGCATGAGGCTAGTTGCTGTTATGGTGGTCGGTCCTAGGTTGGAGGTGAACCGGCAGCGGATGCAGGTGAATGGTCCGAATGTGTAGCGAGGTGATGCGAGGCAGCAGTTGCTGTTGTGACAAGGGTCTACTGCCCGGAGATCTGCAGGAGTGCGGAGGGCCAGGGTTCCTGCCGCTGGCACGCCACGCAGCACCCTCCATAAGTAGTTATGGGAGGGGCTGGAGCGGAAGTGGGAAAATAACAGGAGTGGTCCGGGACAGTGCCAGTGATACAGAGGGGGTGCAAATTACAAAAGAAAGCAGGAAATAAATAAAAGAAATTAAACGGAAATAAAACACCAACCAGAAGCCCAAGTGACTGGGCAATGGGATTAGCAGGGGCAAGTGGGACCAAACTCATGGAGTTTAAGCAGCTGCAGTGGGGGAACAGAGCACAAGACCATAGGGTCATGGGCTACTACTGGAGCTGTGCAGTGGCCTCCATAAGTAGTTGTGGGAGGTGAGAGTATCAGGAGTGGGAAAACGGCAGGAGCGGGTGAGGTGCAGTGCCAGTGATACAGAGGGGGTGCACATTACAAAAGAAAGCAGGAAATAAATAAAAGCAATTAAAAGAAAATAAAACACCAAAAACACCAACTGGAAGCCCAAGCGACTGGGCCAAGGGATTACCAGCTGTAAGCGGGACCAAAATCATGGAGTTAGGGCAGCTGCAGCGGGGGGGAGCAGCACACAAGATCAGCGAGTCAAGGGCTACTTTGCTCTCTTACATCTTCACTCTCTTACTCTGTTCCATTCTGGAAGAGAACTGTCTTAGGGGAATGAGACAAAAAATCTACATTACTTTGCTCTTTTCCTTCCTAAGAAGAGTAATAAACCTAAAAGGTTAAAATGTCAGGAACCACTTCATCACTCTTGGATTATTCCCTTTATTTCAAGCCATCCATTCTAACAGACCATGATCTGTATACAACTTAAATTCCCTTCCCTCAAGATAAAAATGCAATGCTTTGATGGTCCATTTGAATGCATGTCTCTCTTTTCTACTAAAGAATAATTAACTTCTCGAGGGAGACATTTTCCTCTAAAAAACAATATTGGTCTTTCTCTTCCTCCTTGATGTTCCAGGGACAAGACTGCACCCAATCCTACCCCTGGTGCATCTGTTTGCAATACAAAGGGTGTCTTAAAATTTGGAACCTGCACCACTGCCTCTGAGTATTTGTTCTTTTCTTTTTTTAGTAAACTGAAGGCTTGAACGACTTCTGAGATAGGCTGTTTTAATAATTCATTAGTATTGCAACTCTTCTTTAACAAATATGTAAAGGGAGCTGCTAAATGAGAAAAACAATTAATGAATGCCCAACAGGGCCACAAAAGGCTCTAAGGTCTTATTTTGTTTGTGGAAAGGGATTGTTTTTTAATTGCTAACACCTTCTCTTTAAGAGGTTTAATAACTCCCCTCCCCGGTAAGTATCCTAGATACTTGTTTACACACATTTTGCCTTTCTATGGGTTCTCTTTTAAGTTTACCTGGTTTGGGCGTTTCAAGGACGGTTAGTTAGTATGCTACCTAATGTGCTGACCAGGTTGAACTGTAAATATAATTGATATATGCTGCTGAATATTTACGGTGGGGCTCTAACAAGGTATTCATCATTCTTTGTAAGGTCATTATAGCACCATGAAGCCCAAAGGATAAAAAAGTAAACTGATACAGTCCACTAGGAGTGGAGTACACTGTCTTCTCTTTGTCAATAGGGTTAAGGGGAATATCCCAATAACCCTTGCAGAGATTAAGAGCGCTACTAAACTGGGCCTCACCTAATTTCTAAATCATCTCATCTACCCTTGATAAAGAATACATATCAAACTTCAATATTTTGTTTACTTGACGGTTGTCTATAGAAAACCAGATACTACCACCTGGGTTTGGTACTAGAACTACTAGGGGGCCCCAATTACTACTAGAGACTTTGACAACTCCCATTTCTAACATAAATCTTACCTCCTCATCTATTGCAGTTCACCTGGCTTCATGTATTCAGTAAGGATTTAGCCATACTATCTTATCAGG
Source organism: Calotriton arnoldi (assembly GCA_963921515.1). Taxonomy (NCBI): domain Eukaryota; kingdom Metazoa; phylum Chordata; class Amphibia; order Caudata; family Salamandridae; genus Calotriton; species Calotriton arnoldi. The sequence continues at coordinate 838,197 of CAWUFW010004405.1, read as the reverse complement.
TTCAGTAATAATGTCATGCTGGATGATATATGTGAGAGCAGGAGTTAAAGAAAAGATATTAGGTAATCGCTTAGAAGCATGACTCAACTCTTGTTTTTTCTTCTCATATAACTTGTTATTAATATACCAGGTTTCCTGGGTATTTCCACATAACCGATCCCTTACATATAAAGTTGTCTCTGCCCGTTCCCACTTTTTCAACAAATTGAGATAGTATGTTTGTCTTTCTTTACGAGACTTGTTTACTCCTAATCTATGGATCACAGGAGTAATCCTATCAAGGATCTTGTAAGGTTCTTGCCACTGGCTTAACATCTTGTTTTCTGAGGTAGGTAGTAATAATAAGACCAAGTCACCTGGCTGAAATATCCTTTAATTTTTCAGGCCGATTCTAAAGGGCTTTGTGTTCCTGTTGCTGTTTTTCTACATTCTGGTACACAGTTTCCCTAATTTTACCCAGCCTGATTTGAAGTTGGCTGACAGAGTCTAGGAGAAAATTGGTGGTATCTGGTTCATTGTCCCAAAACTCCCTAGTTATATCAATAAGAGTTCTGGGTTTCCCCACAAATGGAGAGTGGCCCGCTGTCTTTTGTTCTTGACATCGTATAGCAAACAAGGCAAAGGGTAGCATCTGATCCTAATTCCTAGCCTCTAAAACCAACTACATGTTGAGGGTAATTTTGAGGATGGAATTATATCTTTCAGCCAATCCATCTGTCAGAGGGTGATATGAGGAAGTGTAAATCTGTTTAATTCCTTACAGGGAACATATTTGACTCATCAAAGGTGGCATAAATGGAATTCAATGGTCAGTCCAAACATCTTGTGGGAAACCCACCTGGGAGAAAATATCAATCATAGCATTAGAAATCTGAACTGTGTTCAGTTGCTTTAGGAGAACGGCTTCCAGGTATTGCGTAGCATAGTCTACCGTTACTAAAACAAATCTATATCCTCGTGTAGATGGCAAAACAGGGTCTATGAGATTCATCCCTAAACTTTTAAAAGGTTCATCAAATATTGGTGATGGGTACAATGGTGCTCTAGGGGGTTGATATTGACTATTTTTGACAAATTTCACTTTCTTTACAGTTATGTCTGATTTGAGCAAAAATCTCAGGACAAAAAAAAATCCTCATTATGCAATTGTATGTTTTTGTCCTGCCAATAAATGATGGTGTGCTAGGAGTGTAACTTTCTTTCTAAAGGGTTGGTGTACTAACAATTGTGTTGATTGGTCCTTGCAACCCTTCCTAAGCAAAAGACCATTTCTTTTAAAGAAATGAGGGCCTAACTCATTATAGTCATCTTCCTCTTTAGCTCTAGCCCATGCCCCCTGTAGTTCAGGGTTTTTCCTTTGGGCAGAACAAAACTTCCTATCACCTTCCCATAAATCTGTGCCTGTAAGGGCAGGGAATGTGGGAGCACCCTATCAAGGAGGGTCTCTATTGGTTTCTCATGTACTTTAAGAGTGTAATAGAACTTTGATGGAGCTTGTACACTGACACATCGAGTCTTTTTAGAAACAAAAATCTCCATTGGCTCTTCCTCTTTCATTTCTGGGCAAAACCTAGCAATGTGCCCCCAATTTGCACATTTGAAACCCAGAGGCCCTGAATATAGTGAAACGGCTCCCTTATTTCCAGTCGAGGTTACGGGCTTTGGTCCTTTAATCAGAGGTTGTTTCCCGCCTTTTCCCAGATTAGTTGTTCTTACCTTATTTGAGAACTCATCCTGGCCAGACCCGGTCTTTTGAGCTCAGTTGAAAGCTGAAGCAATTTCACTGCCAACGTTAAGACCAGATTACTATGCTGCCTCACCCAACGCTGTACAGGCAATTGTAAAGAGTTTCAAAATTGTTCTAGGTAAATTGTTTCAAGTATCTGCTCCAAACCTGCAGTTTTTGACTTCAACCACTTGTCTGCCAGGGGTTTTACCCTATAGATTATGACCCAGCATTTCCCCCAATTTCTATCTCTTATCAGAGTCAAGTTTCCATATGTTTGATCATCGACTCTAAGGGGCTGATTACGATCCCAATTGGAAGAACTCCTAATCGGATTCGGGTTTGCCGAATCCGATTTAGAATCCTTGTTTCTGACCAAATCGTACACAGTTCCCAATGACCGATTACGATGCATGTAAACCGGTAGGGCTGTCTAAATCGGTTCCAAAAGGCATTCGGACAGGTTGCGTCTTTCGGAGTCGAATCGTACAGCTCTATGGACTTGGATTACGAGCGAGTGATTACGATGACCGATTTGGACAACCGTTCCGATTCTGTTTCTCCGGAACGAATCGGCTGCCGGAATATGTCTTAGGGGGCCCTTAGCAGGCCCACCTTCACCAGGGCCCCTCCGAATCGGGTCCATGGGGGTACCCAAGGGACCCCCCTTTCCAACCATGCACAGTGTGGCAGGCACCATGGGGTGCCCACCACAGGGTGCAAGGTTTTCCCCAGCTACCCCTTTCTTCAATGGGAGTCTGTGTTCTCGTTCGGAACACAGGCTCCCATTGATGTCAATGGGAGTCCGACCGAATCGTATCCGGAAGCATCCGGATACATCTAAATCGCTCGGTCGGACTCACCCAATCCGAGTCGTCTGGAAAGCATTCCGGGACTGATTCGGTAGGAATGCTTTCCGGACGAGATCGTAATCGGCCCCTAAGTCTCTCAAGTTTACTTTGCATTATCTCTGCATAAGGTGTGAGGCCCCTGGGGTTAGCTGCCTGATAGGCTGTTTGTAATTGAGCAATGGGCCCAAATACTGCCCCATCTGTCTGTGGGGCATGCTGTAGATTGACAAAGCCTTTCAAAATTATTAAAAAATAACAGGGTCTTCTCTAGCAGAATATTTTTTCAGGATCACTAATGAAAGTGCCATATGCCTCTCTGTTGGCCCAAGACATCAGATAGCCTCCCTATGGTGGTATCTTGATTCTTAGAAACCCTCTCTAATTGTTCTGACTGTGACTCTAAAGCCTTCTCAAAGGTTTCCCTCTCCTTTTGGGAGGTAGATATTAATTTTTGGACATTCCATTCCAATATCTGTGGCCATCAGCTTATTTAAGAATAAAAGCTTCCATTTCCTCTGATCCCAGTTCTGACACCACATTTTGGAGGGAAGAACAGAAAAAAGGCTTAGGAAGCTTACGTTTCAGACGTTTAGCAATGGTGATTTATTGATAGTAACTCTTAAGCCAGAATTAAATATGTTCTCAGTCAGGATAATTGGAATTTCTCAGCTGAGGTAGAAACAATCAGAGGTCCTTTATGTCTTTAGTAAACTTGACTCTTTTCCCTTTCTCTTCCAGGTTATGGTGATAGTTAAGTGAGTTAAGTAAAAAACAATTCTAAAGCGCACGGCTGCCCATGAAGGGGCCTCCCGACGCTGCTCACAAGAGAGCAAAGCAACGACAGGGACGATGAATCCTCAGCCTAGCCGAAGAATTGCCAGGCCTTCAACTGTTTATGGAATTGTAAGTGATTTTCAGTCTTTAAGAGGTTGTGTGGCATAGAGTTCCATAAGGTCAAAGCTAAGACACGAAAGGAGCAGCCTCTAAGCTGGGTGCTCCTTGCTTGTATAGGATTTTGTGGGAAAGGCATAGGGCCTTGAAGTTTGTGCATTTTACCATGGGTAGTCAGTGGAGTTTGCCAAAAAGTTGGGAGGCAGAGCTGAATTTAGGGAGGGAAAAAAGAAGTCTGGCAACATCATTTTGAACAACCTGCAATAAATTCAAAACAGTTTTTTGTGCCCAGATAGAGGATGTTGCAGTAGTCAAGACGCAAGATAACCAGGGATTGTACAATCAGTTGGTGCAATTGTGGGACAAAGAGTTTCAAAATGGGCTTGAGGCTCCTTAGGATGCCAAAACAGTGACCTGCTGAACTCCTGACTAGGGTTTCAAAGGATAACCCTAGTTGTCCATCCATACCCTGAGATTTTTCACCACCAATTTAGGTTCGTGGGATACCCTAGTATTTCTAGCCACCATTGGTCACTGCAGAGATAGGTATGCCTACCCAACTGGAGGATCACCATTTTATTGGCGTTAAGCTTTACACAGTTGTTGTGCATCCATCCTGCAGTCACTGTTAGACAGTTTTTAAAGTTAACGCTTTCAGCTAAGTGTCGTCAGCATATGACACAAGTGCAATTCCAAAGGATTTCATTACCTCAGCAAGGGGTCTGATAGAAATGTTAAAAAGGGTGGCACTGAGTGTCAGACCCCGTGGGATGCCATGTTCCAGCCCTCTTTGGGATGAGGCAAAAGGGGGAGATATATCTTGAAAGGACTGCTTTTTTTAAAAGGAGGTGAACCAGGGCAGGGCTTTGCCCTGAACTCCCAGTTCAGTGAGGAGAGATAGTAGAATCTCATGTGAGACAGTGTTGAAGGTGCTAGCCAACGATGCTCTAGAAAAGAAACAACAAATACCCAGGTATCTGTAAAGTCAGATGTTATGGTTTCCAAACATTCTGTCATATGTCATCTCTTTTGGCATAATCCATCAGATAGTCTCCGTATGGTGGTAATTTGATTCTGAGAAACCCTCTCTAATAGTTCTAACTGCAACTGTAATGCCTTCTGAAGGGTTCCTTCTCCTTTTGGGAGGTGAACATTAATTGTTCGGCAGCCATTCCAATTTCTGTTGGCCATCATCTAATTTGAGAATAAAAGGTTTCATTTTCTCCGATCCCAGTTCTGACACGAGTTTGCGGAGGGAAGAGTGGAATAAAGGCATAGAAAGCTTTGTTTTTAGTCATTTAGCAGTGGTGATTTATTGATTATAACTCTCAAGTCAGAATTAAATATGTTCTCAGTTACGATGATTGGAAGTTAAGTTGAGGTAGGAACAAACAGTTGTCCTTTATCCCTTTAAAAGGTCTTGACTCCACCAGTCCTCAGTCCATGGATCTTTGTCATCCTCTCCTTCCTCATCCTTGCTGGGATTGGTGTCTACATCGTGTTCAATGTCTGAGATGTCAGCTCAATCCTCTGGTCCAGCAGCAATCTACTTTTGATTCTCAGTTGGACTTTTTTAAAGTTAACACAAAATAATTTATAAAATTGGCCACAATATATTTTTGTATAAAGTCATTTGTTAATCCCATCTCAGTCCATCTATGCAGTAAAACTGGAATACCAGTCACATTAAGGCATGTCTACTTTACTATACAATGTGTGCCTTTGCGTTCATTTGACAAATACTTACAAGCCTCACATTATTGATTTATAAGAATCATCTAAAGATGGACCAAATAAAAGCATTGATAATGATTGAGAAGTTAAATATATTGATACTTTTACTTTGTGAGGATTGTTGACTTTTTTCTTCAGAAGGGAACTTTAGTCCTTACCTCTTTTTAAGATGAAATGACAGTAAACATAATTTTCTGATGAACTCAATCCACCAATGTGGTGCAAGCTTTATTTACCACTGGATCAGTAATACACTTTAAATTTGTTAGGGTGATAGTATTGTTGCTGTTAGCATGTCCTCTTTGTTGCAGCTTCTTATTTTTTTAATGTTTATTGATTGATGGTTAATGATGTTGTCACTATTACATATGATTACTGCAATGATTTTGGTGTAATGTACTTTTCTGAAAATATTTTATTGACACTGGAATCAAGTCAATTGTGTTTAACAATTACTTCTACAATACTACAAGTGAGCAATCCTATCTATGGGTATTCCTAACATTATCAAGCAATCCATCTACCAAAAAATATGATTCTACTTTCAGTGAAATGTTGAATGCTTACAGATAAGAAATGGTATGTAGATAGGCACAATAACATGGATGACATTTCTCAGTGCTCGCTACAGCATGTTTCCTCAGTGTCATAGTTAAACTTGCATTTCTAAGAGCATTCATTTATTTATATAGTCAAGTCAAATATTCTTTTATTGGATTTTGTAAAAAATCATAAAAGAGTGGAAAAACCACCATTGAAGGAGAATACATTAAATGTGCATTTTAAAAACTTGTGATAAAAAAGGGAAAATACAAGAAAATCATTCTACGAACAGTTGACACTGGTTGAGTTAAAAAGGTTAAAACATGCTGTCAAAGCAGTAAAAAAGGAGAATGTATAGACTGTATGTACTAGGGCAGCTTAAGTTAATTCACTTTTTATTGTCCAGTTCTTTTGCCGCAATTTTCAGGAAGTTTATGGCTCTACAAAACAATTGGATAGATGACCCTCCGAGACATTGGATGACTGCGGCTCTGCAAGTTCTTGTTTGTTCCTTCTTTAAGACTTCCTGAAGGACCGTTTTTCGGATTTCTAATAGGAAGGGGCAGATACAAATTAGGTGCAACAATGACTCCTCCCCTTGTCCGCAAAGGCGGCATTCCTTGGATTGCCAGGAATATTTCCATTTCGGCGTCAGGTCCTTCGTTGGGAATGACCCTAGCCGCAGCAGCGTTAATTAATGCTTTTTCTGGTAGGAAAAATTATCAAACAAGTATGGTTGAGGTTTCAACGTCTGATATCCTTGAATCACTGCCCATGCATGATGTTTTTTTGAAAAGGCAGTTTTATCTGTCAGTAAAGAAATCCGTTTGATTGCTTTGTTCACTGAGTGTTTGAAGGTGGAGTAAGTTGTAAAGGTGAGCCAGGCCTCCTCCAATTGCAGTGCCGAGAGGGATTCCTTCAGAACTTTGATAGTTGAGTTGTTTAGCCTGGCTTGGTTTTCGATTTCTACCCAACAATGGTGGGCTATGGTGTTGTCTTCAGCATCTCTCATCCTCCAGTAGTACTTAACTAGTGCACCATGTCTGTCAGGGATCTGATTTTTTAGACCATATTCTAAACGGATTTGAGCTTGTGAAATATGTCTAGGGATTGAAAACAGTCTCTTGAACAAAGTGGATTGTGCTGTGTTTAGAACTATAGTGTCCTTAAGGTTCAATATGTCTGAGCCGTATGATATGGAGGGTAGAAATTTAGCAGCAATGACTTTAAACAAGTGCCCAGTGGAGCAGCCTATGAGCTTATTTTTTAGTATTTTGAATGCGAACTGCAGTTGTTCAGCTTTTGTGCGTCCTTGATCCAGGTGTGACTTAAAATTGAGGTTACGATCTATTTGAAATCCTAGATATTTATACGAATCCACCCGGGTCAAGGGTTGCTCATCGAATTTCCAGGTGAATTTGCGGATTTTCGTTGTTTTTGAATGTTTCGAAAAACACATCACCTTAGTTTTTTGATGGTTGATAGTTAGTAAGGCTGTCGCGGTATAAGCTCCTAAATTGGTAATTAGTCGCTGCAGGCCTACTGGTGTTTGAGCTAATAAAACGATGTCGTCCGCGTATTGGAGACAAGGTGTGGATATGTTACCCAATTTTGGAGGTTCGGATTGAATTGACCGAAGATGCTTATCGAGGTCGGCATTGTAGATGTTAAATAAGCAGGGGGCTAACACACACCCTTGTTTTAGCCCGTTGAGTGTTGGTATCTTGTTGGTATTATTTATATAAAAAAACAGATAGACTTGCCAAATTAGGTGAAACTTAATTTCTTGTAGACAATGATACCCTTTCTATTTGCAATAGCAGTTTCAATTATCAAAGTGCAGTCAAGAGTATAGGTTAGCTTTCAATGTATGATGGATATCCATTTTACATCTTGGCATAGGCTTCTTTGCTGTCTGGAATACCGCATACCATCATTTCTTCAAAAAGAAAAATAACATAAGCACAGAGGGTGGACTTTGGGTCATCTCCCTTCTTGTGGATAGTTACATTGTTTTGTTTTTCTATTAGGATTTGGTAATGGTTCATCAAGTAAACCTTTAGATGCAACAAGATCTGTAGCTTGAAACTGAGAGCCAGTATGTGTTCTCTGACGTATAAACCTTGCTTACACAATAACATTCAATTTGATTTTTGTCTCTTTTTTTAGTAGAACGGATATGCTGTTTGGATGCCTGATTTTGTCATACACACACATGGCTATTCACTAGTTGACAATGCGAGTTCATTTGTTTTACTTTGTTGAAATCATAACATGTAGTTGGTTTATGGCTCTTTTGTTCCTAAAGTAATGACCCTTTGTCAAAAATATCTTCTATGGAATATTCTGTTGTGTATGCCATTTAAGTTCACAACTTACAACATAACCTTCAAACTCATTTTCATAACACTGTTCTTTGAGGGAAAACTTACCACTGCTAATGCAGTCTGTTAATCAAGAGGTTCCTACTCCCAGCTTCCTAATAGTAATAGCCCAAAATATGAAGAAAGGAAAGAAGGAAGGATTCTTGTGATGTGTAATTTCTATATTTGTTTTGTGTTTACTTCCATGTATCTTTTTGATCTAATTAAACACATTAATTTCTTAATTAGCTGCATGATCTAATCTAATTAATCTCATTATTTCCTAATTGGCTGTTTGAACCTGTCGTGTCAAATACATCTTGAATACATGTGAACACAACTTATTTTAGCTGAATGGCCATTGCAGAAATGTTGCACTTTAGGATTTTGGTCTCTATTAACAGGACTGTCACTAGAAGAAGGCTGCCAAGCATCTTTGCCTCATTTCCCACACTTACTAGAGGCTCTGTTTTCATGTTACAACATGCAGTTACAAAACTAATGGCAGTTCTGACCTGTTGCTCCATGATGCATCTAATGCTCCAGTACCACTAGGTGGCACCAAATACTGTGGATTCCCTTTCCCCTGCATACTTGTTTTGTAAAATTATGTGCTGCAACTTGGATGGGAAACCAATTAGGGCAATGCAAAAACTGTTTGCCCCCTAGCTGTACCAACATTTCTGACATGCTTGCCTCAGAATATGCAGTACAAGCCTTTCAACTCAGTACTTCTGGTGAAGCTAATATTATTTTCAAAGATATTTTACTATTCTGCTCCAAGTAACTTGCAGAACCGACTTTCCTACACATACAAGTTCATGCAGTAGGAGACCTGCAAGAGTTTCCAAGCTGAAAATACTGCATGCACAGATTGGTCACCATTATTTCACGAGTATTGTGCAAAAATAGCAGCAAAAAACACTAAGCCCCAATGGTATGTTGGGAAGCAGTAGACCACGACCTGGGAGCAGTTTTTCACACCTTTACAGTACAGACTAGGCACAAATTTGATTGAAAGATGGTGGATACCTAATGCCTCCAGCAACTTCAGGCAAAATAAAGGTAACTTTCTAAGAGTTACATTTGCAACATATTTAATAAAAAATTGACTTCACTACTTGATTGGAATTTTACACCATTAGATTGGATTTTTATTAAATATAAAAACAAATCATTGAATGGAGTCTGTAGCTGATGCACGTCAAAAGATGTGGACTAAAGTGTATAATTTATACTTTGACTTTTTCTATGTGCCAGTTCCAGCCTGACCCTTGACAATGCCATTTTAGGCATAGTCACAGAGCGAACATGCCATTTCTAATGTCACACATATCCCACACTTAAATATAATGCATCCTATCTCATAGGCAGCAAGGTGTGCATAATGGGGACTCAGTTAATATTTTAAATCAGGTTTTCGTATCTGGCAAAGGATTGATTTGAAAAGGTTTGTGCAGCAGGGTTCCAGCTGCTGCTATTAGGCTACCCCTGATTTAATTCAGATACGCACAGCCGACTTGTTGGCGGTCCAGTTCCTTTCATCAGGACAAAAAGACACCATAGAACAAACGCTAACCACATGGCAGTCCCCCAAGACAGCTCAACTAATATTAAATAACTCTGACCAATTTGCTGCTTGGGTTATAAAATTATCTATACCAGCAAAACCCCGATACCCCTCCCCACTGTCGGATCCCCAACTGTACCAAACAAAACGAGACTCCAATAAACCATTACCAAACAAACAGGTCTACTCCATACTACAGAACGCCAAGGGCAGCAGCAGGGTAGACGCGACCCTGGACGGTTCAATTACAGACTGGCAAACAGTAACAAACTCAAGCTTTAACCACTGGGGCTGGCTTCCAGGCACTCTTGCCAACAAGAAGACAGTGTGACAAAGAACAGGGAAAATCAGTAATTCTGATGGAAACGTGATCCACATTCTGTCCTGGAATATAGCCGGTGCAAAAAAGCTTCTTGAAGATGGTCTTTCCCTCCACGAGTGGGACAATTGTGATATAATTGCCTTGCAAGAGACATGGGCCCCGGAAGATCTCCCCATAGTTGGTCTCATTCTTTACTCTGTGGCAGCCGAAAGATGTAATCACAATGGACAAGCAAAGGGCGGCCTGGCAGTTTACGTTGCGTTAGCTTTAAAAATCACATCAGAGCAGCTGATCTCTCCAGATCCTAGTATTCAACTTATCAAGCTCTCGTACATCAGTCAGGGAAATATCACAACAGTAATTCTGGTTAACTATTATACACAACCAATGGACCAAAAAAAATGAAGAACAATGCTATTCTAATTAAAACAATTTCGGATTTACGTTGTGCTGTACCTGCATGGAATATTATTCTGACAGGTGACTTCAATGCGAACCTACTTCGCACTCCTGAGGAAGACGAAATCCTGACAGCTGATAATACTTTTTGGAGCATAAAGCAACAGTCTTCAAATAAGCACATTCGTAAAGATCTCCTCGGCCAATAGCTAGTAACAGCTTTAGAATATCAGAGAATGCGGGTGGTTAATGGAAGATCTGAAGAAGACACCCCACCAAAATATCAGTATCACGGCCACGGTCACAATCGACACTGGACTAAACAATCCTGACGCTCCCATTAACACCGCTCCTTGCACATTTTTACATAGAGTATACCACAATAAGTGATCACTCAATCCAACATATTGTTTTCAACCTAACTCTGCCAAGACTGCAAACTGCGATAGGCCAGGAAGGACCTCAAAACGCTTAAACTGGTCAAGCGGATCGACTCAGCAGCAATTCGTTGCAATGACAGATCATCTTGCTGAGTCGGTACTAGGGAACACTAACTGGATAAAAGCATGGTCCTACTTTCTTGCAGGCCTTCCAACCGAAACTGCAAAATCACGGCATACGATAGTCTCTTCTAACCCATATACCGGACTAACAAGTGAAGTACAAAAATGAAGAAGGGACTTAAAAAGAACAGCTAGGAAATTATACAAAAATAACAGCACAGACGCCTCATGGGAAACTTTCCGGGAACAGAAAAAACTCTACAAAAAGAAGCTGTGGGGGAACAAAAGAGCAAGTGCGGACACTTTCTGGCTAAAGTTAATATAAAATGCGAGACAACATAACGCGAATACATTTTGGCTAACAATAAATCAGCTGAACCGGCCTAAGAACATCCTATCATCAAACGTTCAGGAACAGGACTGGGCCGAATATATAGCTCTGAAATTTAAGACACAGCACCACACTCATGAACAGGCACAGACCAACCAGGTCCTTTCAAGCCTTCCTCAAAAACAAGGCGCCAGGGCCCAAGGCACCATTGTTAATGTTATGTTCGACAACCTTGAGCGCTAAATGCTGCCAGCTCAAAAACTCTCCCTACACGGCAAATGCTATAAAAAACAATAAACAAAAGGTATAGTGCTCCTGGACCCAACGGTGTCCCACAAGCCGTTTTTAAACACGATACATTTTTTTGGAGCACCCAGCTAGAGACTCTTTTTGCTGAAGTTGAACTGTTACACCAAATCCCGACAGCTGGCAAGGCTCAATTCTGACACCAATTTATAAAGGGGGTGACAGATCAAATCCATCGAATTATAGACTGATTGCGTTGCTTGACGTTGAAGCCAAATACCTAGCCTCCTTGATCCATGAAGACTTGGTTGACTGGTCCAAAGACCTAAATCTGATCCCCATAAACCAGACTAGCTTTAGAAAAGGGATTGGCTCAATCTCCAACACTATTATCTATCACCCTAATAGCAGAGAAATGCAAAAAAAACAAACAGAGCTTGCATCTCTGCTTTATTGATTTAAAAGCAGCTTTTGACAGCGTGGATCGGAAATTATTATGGATGAAACTAAGGTCATGGAACATACCAGAAAGAATTTTAAAAGGTCTATTGCAATTTTACACGGATACATGGGTTAGAGTAAAACTCGGAGATGTATCAAGAGCCTCAAGAAAATGGAACACAAATAAGGGCCTGAAGCAGGGCTGCGTGCTTGCTCCCCATTTATTTAACTTGTTTTTAGCTGATCTATCTGATAAACTTAGTACAATCAACTCTCCTTCCCCGCGTCTGGGACTATTACCCCTTTCGCACCTCACCTACGCCGACGACATAGTCCTGTTCAGTTTGACCAAGACTGGTCTCACGAGGCTAATAACTGGTCTTGTAGAATTTCTAACAGTAAACAAGCTAGAAATTAATATAGCAAAAACCAAAACAATGCTTATAAGCAACCGGACAGTCCGTCCGTATAACATCTGTCTTGAAGGCAAAGCCTTGGAGAACGTGTCAAGCTACAAATACTTGGGATTCTACCTTGACAATAAATTAAACCAGCGAGAACAGAAAAACTACATGGCCCAACAGGCAAGTGCATTAACCTTTGCCTACAAGACACTGGCAGGCAAACTGGGGGGGCCCTCACTCAAACCACTGATGCCGGTAATAACGGCGAAAACACTATCAACTTTAACTTACGCCAGCATTGGCTTTCAAGGAAAAGACACAACTTTACTTAATAACCTAACATCCAGCATCTTCAAAAGGGTTTTTCAGCTCCCTCAAATGGCGTCCCCCGCCCAATTGCGATTGGAATTTGGTTTATTGAATGAGACAGTTGGCAAGCTATACTCAACAATTAAAGTGTGGTACTATATAAAGCAAAATTCGGTGGACTCTAAACTAAACGAGGCTCTGTGGTTAGAGCTAGAGAAAGATCCTAACGCATCACATATGCACTATTTGCACAATGCTCTTAAATCTACTTGCACTTTAGATCTCTGGAGCAAAAATCTGTCTTATGAAACATTTAAGTCCACACTTAATAAAGTTGCAAAACTTCATTCGCTCTTGCTTGACAGAAGTATTTTGAGCCAGAGAGTCCACGCATGGACTGTCCTCAATAACTACAAGGCTCTCAAACCAGCAGCTTACTTAGATCTAACATTTCCAGTCCACCTGAAAAAACAGCTAATGGCTTTGCGTTTTGGAAAATATCCTTCACTGGAAGTGGAACAATACGGAAGTAAAAAGGTGTCGCCTATGTGGAAGTCCAACAGAAGATCTTATCCACCTAATATGCATCTGTAAGAAACCCAGCACAAGTCACCTTACTAAGAAAAGCTTTTTTGGACAGAGGAATACGATCATGCCGGGCGGCAATTATCAAAGGGCTTGATCCATCTGACCCTCAGATGAACTGTAAACTGGTTAAGTTCTTGCACATACATGAACAGGCAACACAGTAACAAGAGGATCCACCCACAGAAGGCCTAACGCCAGCAATAACTGATCCTTTTGAACACCCATCCTGAGGACGATATCGCAAGGAGGGAGCAAGTGGTCTGGACCACCCGGACGTAGAGACTACTATTCTCAATCATGACTTTCTGCCGGTACTGAAGCGACTAACTCTTGTCATCTGTTAATTGCCGGTTCACTTCTGCAATCCATGTAGAAAGAAGCAGAGTACAGGCACTACTTCATTGAATCTTAGGTTGTATTTATGGTTAACAGATGATTTTAAATCTTTGATATATTTCCTGGTGTATCGGACAGTTGAATGATTTTAAAACTTGCTTGATTCTTTTTATCATAGCTGCTATAAACAATAAGGAAAATTGCTACAGTTTTAATTAACTAAATAAAATATGTACATTACATTAGGTAGGCCTGAAGCCATATTTTTATTGCCAACGTAGTGGCTGGCACAAGAGGTGCTCCAGTCCATAGGCGTCATTTAGCTTTTCATGTCAGTGGTGTATTTCTGCACCATATACTATAGCCTTATAGGAAAGTTAATAGCACCAATCAGGTTTATGCCTATTTTGACAAGTTGAAAAGAGGGGGAAGGGCACAGGCACTTTAGTCCTGTTTAGTAGGGGTAGGCTGCACAGAGTTCTAATTCCTGCAAACAGATAGGGCAAAAACTATGGGGTGGGGGATATCATTCAAAAGGTGGTCATTTCATACATACAGAATTTTAGTTTTTAACCTCTCATTCAACAATGATGTCCCAAACTCAATTTATTTCAATCACTTTGGTAACATGTATACATTTATATTACCTTTTGTACATTGCAATAAGAATGAATTAAAAGTGCAGTTAGAGACAGGCAGATCTTTCTAAAACGCCTACCTATATTCAGATCAGGAATAGCATGAAATGCAATCCAAGGACACTAGAAAGCATTCTCTGAAGTCTTCACGAGGGCTTCAGTCACATAATTTCATCCACACCAGAAACATAGCAATAAAAACCACCTAAATCCACCCTCCAATCACTCTGAAAGGTACATTGCTGTAAAGCTTTTCTACATATGCCTGTTATCCAGGAATGCTGTGCTAATCTTAAAACATAAGATAGATGAACATTTTAATAGTGCAATATACAGTGTGATACCTTAGCTCGTCCCAATACTTTGACCTACTAATCCACAATAATTATAGAATGATTCAGAAACCTATTCAAAACTGCACTACCCTGGCTAGGATAACATCTAAAAGGGCGCATGAGCCTGGATCATGTGACGCTTATCTATATTTTGACCTATTGAAATACTATTGAACTTTCTTAAAATATAATAATCAAAGACAATGGTCCACATGAACAAAAATCAAGAATTGCGATTCTTACCAAATCACAATTTGGACATCGCAATTCCTAATGTAAGAAAATGTACATCTATTAAATTCCTAGTGGGACCCACCTCATGAATAATAATGAAGTAGGTTGCAGTTTGCGACCCATTAGGAATAAAAGCCATCACAGGGATTGTGCCCTGCTGGGGTCAGCAGACGACCATGTCTGTGATTGCTTTTTATTAAAGTATTTTTTTTTTAAATGCAGCCCATTTTCCTTAAAGAAAATTGGGAGGAGTTTAAAAAATAGGAAATAAAACTTTTAAGTTACATTTTTTAAGTGTAGGCAGTAGCCCGGGGATTCTCAAAAATATTTGTGTTTACATTCTCAAAGGGGAAAGGGTCCCTTGGGGACCCCTTTCCATTTGCAACTGGTTACCACTACCTTTTAGTAGTTTGTAAAAAATTAATGTGTTGCAATTGTAAATTGACTGCAAAAAATTAATACATACTACTGCGATTCAGTAGTTGGAAGGGACACCCTAAACACACCCTTTCCAAATACTGAATTGCTAAACCAACTTTTGCAATTTGGCATTTGTACATTAGAACATGCATTTTTGCGGTCGCAAATTAACCAATTCTGATATTTGGCCAATTGCAACCACAAAAAAGTTTAAAAACACAAACTAGCAATTCCCCTCCATAGTGTCCTTGTTAGGCAATTGTGATACATAGTAGCTCCAGTCAGGACTTTATAATGGAAAACTCTTAATCTGTTCTTTCATGAAGTCGACAAAGACATCTGGGCACCAGTGAATCCTCCAAAGAATATACTTACACTTGTTCATTTCACAGGGAGTCATCCATAGAGATTATGAACTCTAAACAACTTTTGTGTTTCGAAGAGGTGTCCTAATGTATTTCAATATATATATATATCCCACAGGTAGTGAGCCAGGAGGCGCGTTTGCAGAGTGGTGGAGAAAGGGGGCATAGCCACCGAAAACCTCTCCGGACACCCACTGTGTGGGACTTGCTGGAGGTAACACGAGGGGTAGCTGGCCCCCAAGGTCCCTCAATAACCAAGCGACTTCATCTCCCTACTAGTAGTGCACCAGGAGGCACGTTTGCAGAGTGGTGGAGAAAGGGGTGTGGCTTCCTACCAGGTCTCAGCAATCCTGCTGTATGGGACTTACTGGAGGTAATTGGGGGTAATTGGCCCCCAAGGAGTTCTTGGGGGCCAACTATGCCTCTTGTTATCTCCAATAAATCCCACACAGTGGGATTGCTAATAGGTCTTCGGAGGCCATGCCCCCTTTCTCCAGCACTCTGCAAACATCTTATGATCTGTACCAGGCCAAGAAGTTTCCCATACTATGTTAGGCCATCTCTTAGTACAGTATCTGTATATTCTCCCCACCCTCCCCAACTGTTTTGTACCCTTTCTTTTCTCTCTGCAGGAACCATCGCTTTATGTATATGCAATGTTATGTTTTGATCACATGATTCGCTGTAGTCTCTTATGTTATTGCTTACCATTATGATATGTTTTGTTTTTGTTTTTATTGGTTGTGTTGACTCTTCATTTGTATTTTTATTACTGATACAAAATCAATAAAATACGTTGAAATAAAAACATACAAGAAACAAAAAAGCCTTGCAATGGGAGGAATTGCAACCATCAGGCTATTATCCCCTTTGTTAGCATAAGGAACGGTAGCTCTCTGGAGATGGGACTACATTTCCATTCACCGCTTTAGAGTCATAATGACCAATTCCCTGTCACACCCTCTGTGGGTCGTTACGTCACAGGCTCAGCCTACGGGCTGCCTTTTAAGGAGAGTTTCTGCTCCTGCCAGTTGTACCAGCAGCGATGAGCGGGAACAAGTACGTCCCCGGACGTGGTGGACCTTTTGATGAAATAAGGAAACGCCGGATGAGTCATATTTGCGGTGTCCATGCACTTCATATACTGCTAAGGAAGTGCATGCATGTCTGAGATGGGTCTTTACATGGGTGTGTGTCTGCATGTAAATGCTCATTTTGCTCATTACATGTCAAGCATGGACATTGAGCTAGTATTCCTGAAATAAAAGACGGGCTACACTGTGTTTTTTCCACACTAACGTAAGGGAGACGTGTATGACTGAGAAAGCGCTAGGTGGTGTTCTGAGAGTTCCGGTGACGCATATACCTTTATCAGTAAACATAAAGCTTAAAAGGGTGCCTGCACACCAAAATGTGCTGAATGTTGACTCGCACTGACAGTATATAGTTGTACTTAGGTGCTGGAACCTGGCCCCTTCTGGTGATGGTCGTTTTTTTGAGATATTATAATTTGGGCAGTGAACACCGTGTCGCGGAGCTTGATGTACCTATGCCATGTACATTTTTCAGGCACTCTTGAGATGCTTCACAGGCTGTACTTTCTTGGGCCAGCGTAAACCTATGAAATACAGGATGCAGGAGTCAAAAAGGAACATTAGTTTTGAAATGAACATGTGTACGAGCATGGAAAGAGAGATCTGGTGCTATTCATGTTAAACACTTGTAATGTGCTATTGTCCTATCGTTTTTCCATGAGTAGAGTGAGACTACAAAGAAAACCAGCCCCCACCGTGTCCAGATATCCGGGATCCCCTATAATCTAGGGTAAGGTGTAGTTGCTCAGTATAGTTTTATATTATTTAATTAGTTGGTGTGAAGGGTTTTACAATAGTAATACTGCTTATATAAGAGGGGTGCATGTGGTTTTTAGGAGGTGTAAAGGCCTTTCACCCATCACGTGTGACAAGTTGCAGTGTTTTGCAGTGACATTCACCTGCATGCTCAAGAGAGCAGTTTTAATTATTTAATATAGGCTGTGTTTGGAAAGCTATCTATCTTAAATATTTATTTCAAGCATTGGTTTGAATATGTCTAATATAATGCTCTTGTTTTGAATCCTTCCCAAATAGGTTGACCTACTAATATAGATCAAATCTCAGGTAGTATTCCCCTAGGTATTTGGTAGATTTGATTTAAAAGTAAATAGGGAAAATATAGCCTATGCTTTAGATTTGGGGATCCTGGAGCTCTAATGAATGCCCCAGACCAATTAGGCTAATTACTGTGGGCAGAAACACGTTGGCTAGTATGAGACGGGTTTGAGCCATTGTTCCCTGTTTACCCACTCAATATAGTTATTTAGAAATACCTAGAGTTCTCCCAAAGAAAGGTGATATACCGAGGAACACTAAGGTATACTTAGAGTATCTGGATCCCGCCTTGTCCAGTAGTTTTATTTAAGAACTCCCTCCTATCTCTAAGTCTTTGAGGAGGTTGAGTCCACCCTGGTGGTAGTATCCTACCAGAGTGGGGAGAGGATGCAGATGATGAAGCATGACACCATTGTATGTGTGAGGCTTCCTATTACATAAAGGATGGCTTTCCCACTCTGCTTGACAGAAGTCCTGCTATGTCCAGTTAGTTCAAGTGATGAACATTTTCCTAAAATCTAGGAAACGTGTTGATTTGTGCACTCTTCTTTTTTGGTGAGCCTGTGTAATTTTTTGTGATCCACCCCAATTGAATATCCACTTCTGTAAAGGACATGATCCTGACCTCCTGGGCTTGACAAAGGTAAAGCATGTGGGTTTTCATGCCAATTCCACATTGAAAGACGATCTGAAATGCTTCTTGGACGTGAATGCAACGTCGATCTATTGGAGCACAATGTGTAGTGACTGTGATGAGTGGTTTCTTTCTTGTTCTTACCTGGTGAGAGCAGAGTTCATGGTTCTCCCTTTAAATGACTACGAATATAGAAATGTGCAAAATCACCTGAAGCTCCACCCATTTGGCCCCACCCCATCCACCTTAGTAGTATGCAATGGTCTTCCCACCTTTTGCCAGGATGATAAGCAGCTTACCAAAAGCCCCCCTCCACCCCCCCAGCGCTTTCCAGTCGAATTTTGTGATGCTTTTTTGATGCTGAGGAATATGAGGACATTTCCACCAAACAAAGAAGCACTTACTTTATATAGTTCAGAGGAAGGACCCTTGTTTGGTGGAAAGTTTCCTCTTTGTTCTCTTGTCATCTTCTCTACAGGAAGATTCATGTTATCACAAATTTCTGGACAAAGACGCATGAGGAACAATCACATTGTGAAAAAGTACAAACGGTCACTGGTGATATTTTCTCGTGCTCCATTACGCAGCTGTAGTGTAAAATATGCACTGGACATTTACCCAAGGAGGTAGCACTTAGTAATTAACAAGTAGAAAGTATTGCACTTGGGTAGATATTGTGTGCCAAACTGTGTACTGCTTTTTGGATAAAGAGCCAGGTGCAGTTCTGTCGTGGGCCAGTCACTGACATAGCTACTGATATTCCCACACAGACACTTAGACACCCACGCACACACTCAGGCATTTACACATCCACTGACAGACCCACTCAGACACATACACACCCACTCACAGACCTACTGAGACACTCCCACAGGTGCTCATAGACCCACTCAGACACTGATGCACCCACTCACAGACCCACTCAGATACTCATGCACCCACTTACAGAACCACTCAAACTCTCTCACACCCACTCACTGACCTACACAGAGACTCATGTACCAACTCACAGGCCCACTCAGAGATGTACACACTGACTCACAGACCCACTCAGTGACTCATGCACCCACTCACAGACCCACTCAGGCACTCATGCACTCACTCACAGACTGACACACACTCATGGACACACTCACAAGCATACTTAGCTACTCTCACAACCACTCACAGACCCACTCACACACTCACATGCCCACTCATAGACCCACTCAGATGCTCATGCATCCCCTCACAGACCCAATGAGATACTTATGCAGCCACTCCCAGACCCACTCATGGACCACTCACATACCCATCAAGACACTCACTCACACACTCACTCACGCACCCACTGAGACACTAATACACTCACTCACACACCCAATGAGACACGCATACACTCACTCACACACTCTCAAAGGTTACAGGTTACAGTTTGGAAATACATTTTTTAAAAACCTTAGAAATTCACTAGAAAAAACGTTACAGGGACGTTATATTTTGGAAATAACATAAAAAAAGATAAAAATTCACTGAAAAAAAACAAAGGTTACAGGGACTCTATGGTTAGCAAATAACATTTAAAAAAAGTAGAAATCCAATTATAACATCAAAGGTTACAGGGCGTTGTAGTTATGAAATAGAATTAAAAAAACCTTAAGAATTCACTTATAAATCCAAAGATTACAGGACGTTATAGTTAGGCTCAAATTTCACCCATATCAATCCATTGAAATTCAGCAGTTATAGTTGTCTGAGCTAACTATAACTTATGCCCCAAATGCACTGCTTACGACTCATGACATGGTCAGTGACATCATTGATATCACTGATAACATCTCAAATGACATCACTGAGGATATCCTCCACAGAACACACCCACACAAACACTCACATACCCATTCACAGACCCATACAAGCACTCACACATCCACTCACTCACCCATATAGCCATTCACACAACCACTCACTCACCAATACAGCTACTCATACAACCAGTCAATCACCCATATAGCCACCCATGCAGCCACACACTCACCCATATAGCTACTCACACACACACTTGTTTACCTATATAGCCACTCACGCACCCACTTACCTACCCATACATCCTCACAACACAACCAGTCATTCACCCATGCAAGCACTCACACACTCACTTATACACCCACACAACCACTTACATACCCATTCATACATCCATACAAGCACTCACATATCCGCTCACTCACCCATAAAGCAATTAGCACAGACACTCACTCTCCAATACATTCACTCACACACCAACTCACTCAACCAAACACCCAAACAGCCAATCTCTCATCCATACAGCTACTTACAGTCCCAGTCACTCACTCATATAGCCATTCAGACACCCATTCACCCACCCATACAGCCACTCACAAAGACACTCACTCGCCCATACAGCCACTGACACACCGACACATTCACCAATACAGCCACTCACACACCCACTCACACACCAATATGTGAGGTCATAAGCGGTGCATTGTGGGGGCATAAGTTATATTTAGCTCAGGAAACTATAACTGCTGAATTTCACTGGTTTTGTATGAGTGAAATCTAAGCCTAACTATAACGTACCTGTAACCTTTGTTTTTTTCACTGAATACATTTGTGACATTGCTGCTGACCTCTCAAATGCCATCATTGATGGCATCACTGTGGCATGAATGATTACATCATTCATGCTACTTTTGTACACATTACTATATAAATGAATATGGCATTAGAGGTTTGAAAGTACAGACAAAATAGCTCAGAATAATATAAAGCATCATTAATGCCATAACATAAACAACCCCCGTAGGTGCAAGCTTCTGTTATGTGCAACATTGACCCTATTCCATACACTTCATGGGTAACCAAGCTCATGTCAACAATGAACCACACATAGATGGGCAACCCCTACTGCATATGGTGTTCAATCTGTATACAACTGCTCAGGGAAAACCAATATCCTCCAGACACTTAAGCTCTATTATGTAATTAATTCTTTACTTTGGACAGCCTTTAACCTGTATCAAACCATTCACAGTTAGTAAACCTGTCTTAAGAAATGAGGCAGACATGAATAGAAAAGTGGGTACTGTAAACAGTGTTTACCCTATGCGGAGACTTTACACTGTGCCACACTGTTTGCAGACAGTGAAAGCCTCATGAGGGATAAACCACAGATTATTAAAAGTATCTACGAAGAAAAGTGTTCACTCAGTACAAAATTTCTCCAAAGAAAGACTATTCACTTATGGACAAAACCACCAGGGGATTGCTGTCCTTACTGAATTATTTTTCCAACTTCATGGAGGATCTGGATTTATTGGTTAATGTAAAAAAATCCTTTGTGATGGTGGTTGGTCCTCACATGACAAAATCATGTAGGTTTACCCTGGAGGCCAGTGTTCTCACAAAGATGAGAGTTTTGTCTTATCTGGGTTAAGTCCGGGCCAGAACTCCGCTACGCCAGCGGAGTGTGCGGAGATTTGCCTACTCCGCGTAGAACGCGTAGTATAGGACAAAATTCCTACTCCGCAGCGGAGCGGAGTTGGCCAGCCCCCGCCTCCACTCGCCTATTAAAAATGATTGATAGGTTCAACCCAAGTAGGAGAGGGCGAGGAAGAGGAGGGAGGGCAGCCCGGGGACGCCGGCAGTACAGGTAATTTTTTTTTTTCCCATTTTTAATAAACTATTATTCATTTTTAATAGGGGGGTGGAGGCGGGTGGCGGAGCGGAGTTTGTTCCCAACTCCGTGGACCTCCGCGTAGTCCTGCTATGCCAGCTATGCCCGGGGTTAATCTGGGTTTGACTCTTTGCTGTGTTGGCACCATCTTGTGAGCAGGAAGAAGGAGGAATTTACACAGGCAACTGCTGCTGTGTTTAGTTTTGCCTTAAGATTAGGAAGAAGATCTGGCAAGGCCCTATGACAGATTTATCAGGCAAAATGTATTTCTAAGGCAATTTAAGGGAGTGAGATCTGGGGGTCAATCAGGCTGACTACAGACCATTGAAAACTTTTTTCTGTGACGTCTCTTGTGTGCCCCGCACAGCGCCCCACATTTTCTTGTATGAGGAACTGGGCATTGGTTACATAACTGATGTTACATAATTT
This sequence comes from Calotriton arnoldi, assembly GCA_963921515.1. Classification (NCBI taxonomy): domain Eukaryota; kingdom Metazoa; phylum Chordata; class Amphibia; order Caudata; family Salamandridae; genus Calotriton; species Calotriton arnoldi. The sequence goes on along the minus strand of CAWUFW010004405.1, from coordinate 815,756 downwards.
CACCCCCTTTCCCTATGGTTAGACATTTCGACAAGGCCTGAGGCCAAACTGAACAAGGAGATCTTAAAAGACTGCATGCCCCTTGATTGGCCACATCATATTCCCTGGCTCAAGTACATTAAGGATATTTCTCAGACCCTAGGTAGGAGTGAGCGGTTTAGCTCTCCAGTGGGAATTGTTAGGACTGATCGTAAATGGGAAAAAGGAAAATTTCTTTCAGCTTAGATCTATCTCTAGAGAAGAGGCTGCCCTATTGAAACCCCATGTGTGTGTGCCCACTTCCTACCGAAATCTATCTCATCCACTGAGACATACCTTTTAATTGTAAAAAGCATGTAAAATCATTTTCTGCTAACCAGATTTAGGTTGGATCTTTTGCACTTTTTGCTAGCATTCCCTGGGAGAGGGTGAACAGGGCCATTCACTTGAGTCCTGAGGCTGCACAAATTTGTCTCTGCAGGACACCCTGCATTTGACAATGTCTTGTAATTTTTATGAGATTCCAAGGAAGGTGTACATTTTCCTGTTGTTAAAAAGAACACATTTTTCCCAAGTGTGACCTGCCCTTTTGTACCTACAAATGCTTTCGGAAGAAATTGTTTTTTATTGTGGTCTGTATCCTGAAAGCTGCTATGAGACTGAGAAAAACTTGTGAATAATTATCCAGGCTGTATGGTAATATCTGCCTTTTTTGTAAGCTGGGTACGTTTCTATATATAATCTTTTTTCTATATACCCATTTAAGATTTTCGTGCAATCTATGCTTGATGTTTTTAATTATTTATGTTTCTTCTCTTATTGCAAATGCTTGGGATATTTTAAAATTGGCTTTTGTTGCTTTTTTGTTTCTTTTGTATTTTGCTTTTATGGTTTTTAGTCAAAGAACCAAATAAAGCTTACATTGAATTGACTACTCACGGTAAACACTTAAGCCTGAAGGTGCTACAGGTGATACTACCCACAGCCTTCATACTCTGCTGAAAACTTAACAGATAGCCCTACACTAAACGGCATGCTCAATGGCGGAAGGCCATTTACTCTCTGCTTAAGATCTCCACTTCCCTTAAAACTCCTCATGGTCTCAGAGTGATAGTTGCGCCCTCCTCAGACTACAGAGCTGAAGCCACCATCTCCCTTTACAAAAACAGAACCATCCTTATCCAAGCCTCAGACCGCAATCTAATGTTATTTGACAATTTTTTCCCCACCATCATGAATACAGTGGCCAACTTCAGTGCCGCCCCCCTTGGAGGGGCTGGCCCCCCAGCGGTTCCCCAGTGCTCGCAAAGTCTATCTCCCACCTCTCCACCACCTTCCGCTAACCCTACATCTGCTCCGAAGGGCCCCCTTCTAGCTTCCTCTATTCTGAATAACAATTCCACCTCAATGCCCGTTGTGAACGAGCCGCGACAGCACAGTCATCACAATATTCTACATGCTCCCCCCCTCACGGTTAGCTAACTCTAACTCCCCTAGCTCCACTGCTCATAACGCTGTCCGGATTCCCCCCAGGATCCCTTCCCCCAGCCCAACCTGCAATCCCGACCTGGTCCCACAGGCCTTCAAAGGTTGCCTTCTGTCCGGCCCCTCCTCCCCTATCTTAACCATCCCTCCAAGCACGCAGTTCCATCTCCCAGAATCCCTTCCCCTGGGGCCCATTCACTCGCCACCTGCCCTACTTTTCCCTGCCCCCACTAGCTCTCCTCCACCGCATGGTCCCCGTGACCTAGCCTCCTATTCCCATTCACACACTTCACTGGAAGCCCGACTTAAAGAGATTGCACTCTGCCTACAACAACTTAAGGCAGAGGTCCATAGCCTACTACATATCACGGAGGATTTGTCAGCTAACTCCAGACTAAGTCGCTCCATTATAACTAATCACCATCTACGCTCGCTCCCAGATAGCGGCTGTACCTGGCGCCCTTCCCTCCCTTATCCTAGGTGATCACCATCCCACATCACCCACACACCCTAATGACCCTTCTCGCCCCACCAGATGTAGAGCCTCCCTGTCTGATAGTGATATTCGTTCTCTCCTACTTTCATATGATCTGGCACTTCCCGCCACCCTATCAAACGTGTGTCTAATTGAATCCATCCCCACTGATCCCTTCAGGGAACCTAGGCCAAACACCAGAACTTTAAATGAGAACAACCTTACGAAAATCACCACCACTCTACCTCCACCAACGGACGCCAACGTTGGACTCAAATGAGCGCTCCTAAACTGTAGATCGGCTGTTAAACACGCAACGGACATTGCCGACCTCATCCTTGTCCAGGATCTTGACCTTGTAATGTTGACGGAAACCTGGTTAAAAGACTCAGCCGCTCCCATCCTGGACTTTTTAATGCCTCCCAACTTTGATATCATTAGGTTGGACAGAACAAGTAGTCAAGGAGGAGGCATTGCATGCTTACATCGTAGTAATCTAACAGTGAAAGTAACTCATGCCGACCTCCTGCCATCTTGTGAATACCTATGCATTGAAGTGACGGGGGCAACAATCACTCATGCAAACTGCACACGTTCTACCACCCCCCTCGCGACAATTTTCCTTTTACAGAACAGATCATGGACATTATTTCGGCCAACGCGGATTTCCAGGGCACTCAGATCTTCCTGTGAGATTTTAACCTCCACTGGAATGATGTAAACGATGTGGTGGTCAATAGCCTTAAATCCTTCCTACGTGGCCTTAACCTAATCCAAATCTGTGACAGCCCTACTCATAGCAAAGGAGCTACCTTAGATCTTGTCATTGGTAAGCCCAACTCTATCCTCCTGGAGTCGATCCTCCCATGTGATTGGACAGACCACTATTGCATCACCTTCCTCACCCTTGAATCGTTAAGAGCAAGCAGAGCCCAACCTATGAACCCAAAATGGTTGAAAAGATGTCTACAGAACATCAACTCGCAAGACCTGACGGCGCTCTGCGATACCATCCTGCCCCCCCCTATGAACATGTCGGATGTCCACGACCTTACGGCCCACTATAGCCACTCAATGCTTAATGTACTTGACTCTGTGGCACCACTTCAGCTTAAAAAAACGTCCTCTAAACTCTCCAAATCGTGGTTCAATGATACTCTTAATTCCGAAAGAAGAAATTTAAGACTTGCAGAAAGGAAGTGGAGATTGTATCCCTCCCTTGAACATCTTTGTCACTTGAGATCCCTGCGTAGCATTTACAATAAACGCATCAGAGACACGAAGGCCACCTTTTTCAGAACTCAACTAGATCAAGTAAGAAACCGTCCAAAAAAACTGTTCGAACTCATCAAGTCCCAAGCTAACAATCATCCTAACCTCTCGTCACGGGGTCAAGGGACATTGCCGAACTGTGAAGAATTTGCTGATTTCTTCACTGATAAGACTATTAAGATCGAGACTGAATTACGCTCGGCCCGTGATCACCTCTCGAGCAGTCCACTGAACACCCTCCGCCCCTCAGGTTTGGATATCACTGACCCTTCACAGCCCTACCTCCCCAAAAACAATGCATCTTGGAGCCTGTTCCAAACCTTGGATGAATGCACTATACGCAAAATGCTGATGACTTTGAAACCTTCCAATCACTACAACGACCCTCTGCCATTGAACCTTTTCCCGGAAGTGAGATCCTCCTTACTAACACTCTGGACGACGATCGTCAATGCATCACTTCGGCAAGGTGCTATTCCGGATTGCCTTAAATCACGTCAAGTTACCCCGATCCTAAAGAAACCAACTGCTGATCCCACGGACCTTCTTAACTTTCGCCCAATCACTAACATCCCCACCCTGGCAAAGCTCCTGGAGAAATGTGTGCTCACCCAACTTTGTAATCACATCGACCATTTCCAACTCCTGGACCAATGCCAATCTGGTTTCCGCCTGGGTCATTGTACAGAGTCGGCGCTAACGCACATCGTGGATGATGCGCTAAGAATGTTGGATCACAATGAGTCGTGCCTATTGATCCTTCCTGACCTTTCGTCAGCATTCGATACTGTCAAACATGATAACCTTACTGACCTCCTGTAACACAGGATGGGGCTGTCTGGGCCTGTACTAAATTGGTTCTCTTCGTTCCTTCTGAACAGATCCCAAAGCTTCAAGGTGAACCAATCCCTGTCCCATCCTGCACCGGTCACCCTGGGGGTTCCTCAAGGTTCAGCACTGTCTCCCACGCTCTTTAACCTATTGATGGAGCCTCTGACAGAAATGCTAAAATCATCCAGCATTCACTATCACATGTATGCGGACGATAACCAACTATACCTGAAGATTGCCTCCCCTGAAGACATTCAGTCCCTCAACCTAGTCCTCCTGGAAACACAAAGCTGGTTGACACGTAATCACCTGAAGCTAAATGCTCTAAAAATAGAATTTCTTCTAATCTCACCCCACAAACAATCTCTGGTCATGGAACAATGGTTGAATCAGCTGACTGCTCTTAACTGTAGACCTCACCTCGTGGATTCGGCATCCTCTCTGGGTATTATACTAGACAAAAGCCTGAACATGCAGAAGCACATCAGTTCCCTCACCAAAGGAGCGAACTTCCAACTCAGCATACTTGGGAAACTCAAACCCTTTCTCCCTGCTCATGACTTAAAGGTTGCAGTACAAGCACTAGTGATCTCAAAGCTGGACTATGGTAGCGCAACACTTTGCGGCTTGCCTAGAGTGAAGACGGCTCCTCTTAGGGCTGCCCTCAACTCCGCTGCTAGGCTCCTAACTGGCACTAAAAAATACCACCACATCTCTCCGGACTTGCGGGACCTGAATTGGCTTCCATATGAAGCTAGGATACAGTTAAAAATTGCATGCATGTCTCACAAAGCCATCCACTTCAAGACCCCGTTGTACCTCGCTCTTAAAACTGGAGGTCTCTTGTGGTTCTAGAGCCTCCAGAAGCACCAGCACCCTTTTGCTCAAACCACAAAAATTCAAGAAAAAAAAGACCTATAACCGAGCCTTCTCAGGGATGGCTCCGAGGATCTGGAACTCCCTTCCCCCCAAAGTCAGGGTGAATCCTTCCACGGTCTTCTTCAAAAAAGAAGTCAAAGGGCTCCTGATGAAGAAATTTCTGCCTCAGCCTGGCCCCTCCATCTGATGCTGGGTCCATAGCCGTTGACTGTGGCCCAGCTGCCTGGCTCACGAGAATGTCGTTCAATTTTAGATTGTGAATTTGTCACTCTGTTGAATCTGTTGTGTTTGCTTGTACCCTCACGAGAATGTCGGACTCTGTTTTGTTTGCTTGTACCCTTCATGCTGCATAATCTGTAAAGCGCTCCGATACCCTCGGTGGTCATGTTCGCGCTATATAAAACTTTCTAAATAAATAAATAATAGAGCACATGTACATGGGTGGGGGCACACAGTCTTCAGTCCTATTTGGAAATTGTTAACCTGGGACAGTTCTCTCAAAACTCTCCAGGTTGCTTGCAATACTTAGTATTCACTACATAGAACCCTTGCCCTGTTGAAAACTATCATAGCAAAACCAACATACTGGACACAAGTCATCAACTGTCACTTGCACACAGACTTAGTCCTGTACACATATATTCATAACATTCACCAATACCTCTATACACCGGTGACCCATTAGGAGCACAATGCACCCATTAGCAGAAAAGAGGATGTACAAAATTAAGAAGAGAAGTGGGATGATGCTTACCCATCACTATGTAAAGTATAAAACAAACTAACACACTCACTGCATTATGTCATCAATGATATCATCAGTGATGTAATTTGAGATGTCATCAGTGATGAAATAGTTGATGCAATAGAACATATCATGAGTGATGTAATATGTGTGATCATCCGCAGCGCATGGTGGGGCGCAAGTTATATTTAGCTCTGCTAACTAGAACTGGTGAATTTCTGTGGTATTATGAGTTCAAAATCTTATGTTGTCACTGATATATTCACCTAACTATAACGCCACTTTAACCTTTGTTTTTTCAGTGAATTCCTAAGGTTTTTTTTCATGTAAAGTAAAATATAACAATTCCTAACTATAATATCTCTTTAATCTTTGTTTTTTTTCAGTGAATTTCTAGTGTTTGTTTTTACCTAAAGTAAAATTTTGTTACCGTATCCAAAGCCAAACCTATGCCATACATGGCCTTTGGTCATGCTCAGCAGGGTTCACCTTAGGGCTTGTCTTGCAGCTAGTCCCTGCATCCAATCCCCTGCAGGCATCCAATCCCACACTGTGCACGGCCTTCTGCCATGCACAGCGGGAGGGTTGGCCATAGGGCCTGGCCAGCAGCCAGGCCCTCTGTCCGACCCTCCCACAGACAGCCAAGCCCCCTGCAGGCAGCCAAGCCCCACAGACTGGTGCAGAGTATGGTTGGTGTTCGGGCCGCGGGAACCCTATTACCTAGCTCTTTTTTTTTTCAAGGGGGCATTTGGGCCCCTTGCCTGATCCTTATTAGGGCCTAGAGACATCATACCCCAGGGCCACATTCCATAATAGAAGGGAGGGAGGCTGTGGACCCCTCCCCAAGCCTTCTTAGCTCCATAAACACAAACCCGGGCACTTCGTCTGGGGCTACACCACTCAATGCCGTGGCATGACTCATTATTCAGCACTGGTAAGCAGATGACTGTTTCTTGTATTTGACTTGCATTGTTTTTAGGCTTCTCTTTATACTGTGTGCCACCTGGTTGGTCTCTTCCTCGCTGCGCTTCTGATCACAACGTTATTGTACAATTTGGGGTTATCAATAGCTGCTCTTTGAAAACTTGGTTGTATCTGCCTTCAGTGTTAGTGCTCAGAATTACATATGACTCTATATAGCGTAGCAGTGTGGTACTTTTATGTACGGTCTGATGAGCAGGTTCTCGTTTGCCGATATGTAGATTTCTTTCCAATAGTTGTATCTGCCTTCAGTGTTAGTGCTCAGAATTACATATGACTCTATATTGCGTAGTAGTGTGGTACTTTTATGTACGGTCTGACCAGCAGGTTCTCGGTCGCCAATATGTAGGTTTCTTTCCAATGCTTTTGTTGTTTTCAACTTCTATACAGTGGCTGGAGTTGCACTTTGACTCCACATCCATTAAGCGTCAGTTCTGTACTTTGACTGCAACACACATGGCATGCACAAGCAGTTTGCTTGGTCCACAGCAAACTCTCTGGGAGAGCACTGTCGATCTTCGGGTTACTTATCCCCTAACTCGTCGCCAGTTGATGTGTCTTTTCCAGTCAGGGTACCCACCAATGACTACACCACACACAAAGCTTAGTTTTACACATCTTTATTCGTCTATGTGTAACTTCAAACTCAACCTTTTAAACCAGTCTTCAGTGCATTCAGCTCTAACACTTACGTCATCGTTCTACGAAGTCCATCAGGAGCCAAAAGTGTTCCATCATTTTTTACTTGCAAGACACTACAGACTGGAGGTCAATTGTCCTCTGCAAGAATAATATCATAAGCATCAGATAAATGCAGTAGAATATTGTTGAAATTGTGGGTATTTTAGCCCCTCAATTTGTATTTCTACATTGTTAATCCTATCCAAAGGGTTTACATGTCCATCTCGTGTTTCAACATGTATATATTCTTCAGTGGGATTCACTATCAGAAACTCTTGGTGATTTATCTCACTTCTGCTGCACTGTCTAGAAATGCTATTGTCTAAGTCCTGTTACGAAGAAGTCTCTGTAGTTTGTATGGCAGGTTTTTTAGTAAGTCACTGTTTTCATTTTGAAATTGGTCCTAGAGTTGGGACATTTCTTCTCTTTTTCTTTACACTCACCTCAGCTTCAGGTCCTGATTCACTTTTCTGCTTGACATAATCGTCCTTTCAGCTGTACTAGGCCCGTACACTTCTTTCTGCCCTTTTACTGTCTGAGTTCTGGGAAGAATGGCTGTCAGGATACTGATAACGCTCCAGCTTTTTAATGTATCACAGTTCCTCAAATTGTAACCACTCCAGTCAAACTCCTGAGTTGACGGAGATTATGGGCCTGATTTATATTTCGGCGGATGGGTTACTCTGCCACAACAGTGACAGATATTCAGTCCTCCGAAATATAAATCCCATAGGATAAAATGGGATTTATATTTCAATGTATGGGATATCTGTCACTGCTCTGATGTAGTAACCCTTCGGCTATAAATCTAAATAAACCCCTCAGTCTTTTCAGAATATATTTGTATTCCTTGTCTTATTCTGAATTTTTTATTTATTTCACAGAAAGTGTGAAGTTTTAAACATGCATAGAAATGCTAGAAATGCCTGCATCCAAGGCATCTGCTTTACCATTATGATAATCTAGTTGATCGCTAAGATCACTGAGACTTACGTCAATTCCACTCTTACCAGATTTTTGGAAGAAAACAACTGCCTGGACATCTCTCAGACGGCTTCCGCTCAGGTCACAGTACGGTGTCTGCTCTCCTGGCTGTCATCGAGCATCTTAGGCTCGCTCTAGATGAGGGACGTACATCGGCTCTGATTCTTTTAGACCTCAGCGCCGCATTTGATACGGTCTCTCATCGGATCCTATTACGTAGGCTGAAGGAAGCAGGTGTTGTGGGCCCGTCCTTGGCCTGGTTTGCTTCCTTTCTCTCTAATAGGACCTTCCAGGTCGTGGCCCCTCCTTTTGCCTCCACATTTCATGCCAACAAACAAGGGGTCCCGCAGGGCTCCGCGTTGATCCCCACGCTTTTTAATCTTTATGTCCAACCTCTGGCGGTCCTGGCGAGGAGCAGAGGGCTTACCATTGTATCATACGCTGATGATACACAGCTGGTGGTGGGTCTCTCGGACAACACCGGGGGTGCAGCATCGAAGTTTCAGGAAGCTCTCACGGCTGTCGCCGAGTGGATGACTGACAACTGTCTCCAACTAAACTCCAGCAAGTCAGAGGTCCTGCTGGTGGGAAATCATCAAGAGCTGTGGGGGGACTGGTGGTGGCCGGCCATATTGGGCTGTGCACCTACTCCTAAGCAGGTGGTGAAAGATCTTGGAGTCTGGGTTGATTCGGACCTCAACTTTCAGTTTCAAACCAAGAAAGTTTCAGAGACCTGCTTTGGCATACTTCGGGGGCTTAAACCGTTGCTTGGGTTTTTTGACCCATCCGTCAGGCACATGATCATCCAGGCCTCCATTTTATCAAGACTGGACTATGCCAATGCACTGTACCTAGGGGTCAACAAGACCGAAACCCTGAGATTACAGCGAGTTCAAAATGCGGCGGCTAGAACCCTGCTGGGTCTCCCCAGAACCTGCCCCACCTCTAGGGCAATCCGTCGGCTGCACTGGCTTCCTGTTGTCAACCGAGTGGAATTTAAGGTCCTCTGCACTGCTTTCAAAATCTTGAAATTTTCCTCTCCGGCCATCTTGTCCAATCTGCTGTTACCTTACTCCCCTACGCGCCAACTTCGCTCAAAGGGACAACATCTGGCGACTGTGCCCCGTGTGAGGAGGGCACGGTCAGGCGGGCGCTCTTTCCGTTTCTTGGCTGCCAAGCTTTGGAATGATCTTCCATTCTCCATTCGTGCTATGGAGAACTACATGGTCTTTCGCAGAGCTATTAAAACCCATCTCTTCCCCACAGCCTAGTGCTTTCTTCTGATCTCCAGCCTCTATGTTCTGCTTCAGCGCTGGGACGCCTCTTTGCTGAGGCAGCTGTGTGCTATACAAAACATGCTAACATAACATAACACATTTGTCGCAATGGTTTTTTAAAATCTTTTTGCTGGTTTAGTGTCTGCTTATCCCATCATTGTTGTCAAAATATAAAGTAAGATCGATAATCCGATATTATGGAAACCCAAGTTTCAGAACATGAAACTTGGATTTCCATAAGACATATCAAGACATAGGTCACACTAGTTTACAGCATCAACTTTAGATGAAAGCAAAAGCGGAAAGAAGTGGTCTTTGGCCATTGGTTATTTATGTTCCAGCCTCGAACAAGCTGCAATAGGAAATAGCTAACTTGCTACTTCATAACAAAAACAGGGGTATGCCATCCGATCCATCTCTGAAACTCAAAAACAGGGTTTCTATTTATTGCTTTTCCTAAGACTTAGAGTAGCACTTAGAAATATCTTGAGGATGTTATGACAATAGCAGCTTAATAACAGTGGTAGAATTTGGTTGCCGTTTTTATTTTCCATGAAATGTTGCGCAGCATTACTTTTGATATTCTGTGTGGTTACCATTCACATTTTATGCACTAGGTTAGGATTTTAAAACACACATTTCAAAATACATCTTCTGTCTGTTGCTGCCATCTTTGAATGCATTATTCATTAATGAAATGGAATTTGTAGTTCCACTGTGTCCATGAACTCATCTTTTGGGACTGATCATTATCTGGAAACACTTCCTGCACAGTGTTACTCAATAGGTTATGTATGGATTGCAGTTCAACTGGACTTCTAATCCATATTGGTGCATTGACTATGTCCCTGCCCCAGGGGGTTAGAAATCTGACACTTCTGACTTTGGGGGTTACCCCCCAAAGAATGCATCACTAAGGGCACATCCTTCTTTATACTAAATATAAATTTAATATGTTAATATTTATTCAATATTTCTTGTTTGCTGGAACTATTTCCACAACATCCAATATATGTAGAGTTACATATATCGGATGTTGTGTTATATTTCACAGTAATTTTGTAACATCTGATAAAAAAATGTCTAAATATGATGAATGACAAAAAGGTATGTCACAGCTTATTCAGTGTCCTGCCTAAATGAAGAACTTAAGATACTTCTCATGTACCTCCATTTAGTTCTTGGTTAAGTGTTCTGTCAAATAAGACTCAGAGAGTGCATATAGTTCAAGCACATTTTCATACATTGAAGATGCAGTTTGTAGGTAGAGCAGCTTTCCCTATCTTTGAAATTATCAGCAAATTTAGCACCCATAATCATTCAATATTTCAAGTTTAACTCAATTGATTTTGTATTGATTTCAATACATACATAATAGCATGACTATTACTCAATACATGAAACCACCTTATTGAAACAATCCTATGATTGTCAAAAAGTACCCTGGGACATGGGGCAGGGAAAACACTCTACACCACAGCCATGATAAACCTTTTCAGATCCACTGGTAATCTCTGTCTGACCACCCTTAATGCACATATCTCTTCCAATAATACTTATCAGCTGAGCTCTGCTTATCTTTGATAGCTTTAGCTCTGATCCCAAAATTATTTAAAAGAAATTGCATTAAAGGGAATACAAGTTGGCTTGTTTAGTGTTACGTAAAAGAAATAAAAAAATAAGCAAATTCATTAATAAATATCTAATTACTGACTGGTTGAAGGGAATGCTTTTGGAAAGTCAGGAAGACACATTTATATACAAAAAGCACCTGTAGTCATATACCTGCATGATTCTGTATTTTTTTTATTTCTGAATAAAACAAATGCACCAGAAGAAAAAAAGCAGGCTATCAACGGAAAAATTTCATGTTCTGAAAAAAATACCAAAACTGCAGTGCCTCTGTTCATTCTTCTCTGAAAAGACCATGGACTACATGTAGGAAAGTTAGGAATAGCTATTTCCTAATTGCAGATCGCTGTGAATCCCAATTAGGAAATCACTATTCCTAAAATGTTAAATTTTTCTGAGTTTTCTTAGTGAATTGTAGTATGTCGAAAATAGACCTACCTCATGAATAGTAATGAGGTAGGCCACAATTTGTGACCCATTCGAAATCACAGCGATCACAAGGATGGTGGCCTGCTGGGGTCAGCAAACCACCATGTCCGTGATTGCTTTTAAATAAAGCAACTGGTTTTTTAAACGCAGTCCGTTTTCCTTAAAGGAAAATGGGATGCGGGGGAAGGGGTCCCCAAGGGACCCCTTCCGATTTACGAACGGGTTACTAACAACATCCAATTGGTGGTAAATTGCGAATGTTTTGCGACTGCATTTTGGTCACAAAACATTCATATATACCATTCCAAATTGGTATTAGGAAGGTACGCCCTCAACAAGCCCCTTCCTAATACTGAATCGCAAAACCCAAATTGCGATTCAGTGACAAGTTACGGGGCAAGAAAAGTGCTGACTTATGCATGGGATAGTAACATTGGAAAAGTCAGACACTAAATAAACCTCTTTTTTGCCCCTTATGCACATTATGGGCCTTCGTCTGCTCTCAAGGCCTAAATGTTGCTGACTGTGCGGTCAACATTATTGTTAATTGTGCGTAATATGAGCAGGTTGACGTTTTGCTTTTTGCATATGCTTTTAGTTTTTGTAAGAAATAGTCCATTGTAGATTTGTTAATGGAAAGTACACTAAATGCACAGTTTGAATAACACATTTTAAAGTCTTCTGGTTCAGTAGCTTTGTGAAAAACAGCAGATGGTCACTGCGTTTAATCAGACAGGTGTGAAAGGTGTTTTCCTTTTGTGCTCCTGGTTTATTTATAGTGCGCACGTGAAGATGACATTTTGATAGCCACAAGAGCCCATGGCACATGCTTCCCATTAAGGTTAGCCTTCAACAGAGCTATGGATAATGAACGCAATGAATTTGGTGTGAGTTTTTTTTTGTGATAAATGATTATTGCGTTTTTCAAAGGTCAGTACCGGTCCAGACCAATATTTGTCAGTATATTTTAATTGCAGTGAGTAAAGTTAGGTAGAACACATGCCTTCCAGGCTTTGAAGTTTCTGCAGAAAAGATGTTTTAAATAAACATATGAAGCCATGCAATCATTCACACTGTCAGAGTACAAAAAGCACACCTGTAGGCTTCTGTAAGCACAAGTTAAGCTGGTCTATTGGTTTTTAAGCTCCTCAAAGCTTTGGAGTAGGGCATTCCCTCCTTCTTTCTAAACCACACTTCTATATTTGATTGTGATTATTATCAATACATTAAATGAGTCATGTAAGCACTGTCTTCTTTTATTTTGGTTCACATTAGATTTAGTAAGTACGCCCTTCTCAGCAAGAATTATTTTGCACAAAATTCTGAATTTCTGTTCACCATTCCACATCTGACAGTAAATAACAGAGGAGTTAAAAGGAGTGACACATGAATCGCAATAGAGCGAAAGGAGCAAGTAAATGCAGAACTTTATGGGACACATGTTTGACTGTTTTTAGCTGTCGCAAACTGAGATTCGGGCTATTTGCGACCGCTAAAAAGGGTTGTAGCAAGTATCAACCCTATATTGCGAGTTAGTAACCTGTTAACGACTCGCAAAATAGGATTTGCTAGTCGCTATTAGGGAGGGGCATGCCAAGGGCGTCCCTTCCTAATCGCGAGTTGCAAGGGAATGCACGATTGTTTTGCGACCGGAATGCGGTCCCAAAACAATCGCAGTTTACTGCCTACTTCACTTTGGTGGTAAGCCACTCGCAAACGACTCCTTCTCCTTTGTGTTTGGCAGCAAAAAAGTTTTTTAAGAGCAGGCAGTGGCCCCAGGGACCACTGCCTACTCTTAAAAAATGAAACTAAAACATTTTATTTTTGTTTTTAAAATGCCTTACGTTTTCCTTTAAGGAAAACGGACTCCATTTGAAAAACCAAAGTTACTTTATTTAAAAAGCAAACACAGACATGGGGGTCTGCTGTCCCCAGCAGGACACCATCTCTGTGTTATTTCTCATTCACAATGGGTCGCAAAAAGCGACCTGCCTCATGAATATTTATGAGGCAGTTCATGTTATGCCCCATTGGGAATCGCGAGATGTGTCTCAAACATATTAGTAAATTTCCTTTTGCAACTCGCAAGTTCAAATTCATGCACTCGAGCAGGGAGGATAGGAATAAACCCAAACAACCAATAGCATAAGGTAAGAGAGGAATACTCCACGGGCTGAGCCAAGATGTGACGCAGTCCCTGTTGAAATCTCACACATTTTAATTCAGTTTGCATGGTATATGTGCCCCAAGGCCATGGGAGTATTTCCATTTCCCAGTTATTGTGCCTATGTGCTTTTGTTTTTCTTGCACCAAATGAGTTTTGTACAGTTCATATTGAGAAATGAGTTTTCTCTGGATGTCTGGGTGAGTTCAGGGTTTATATGGCTATTCATGAATTGTCATATGGGAGCTGTGTAGTTTAGGCCAAAGTCAATGCGAGTTTCTCCTTGTGTCTGTCACTGGACTGGGTCATAAAAGTGTTCAGACTGCATGCTCATCCAATTTAAACCCTCTCTGCAGAGAGCAATTTTCGCACACCTGTCATTGATGTGTAAGATGTGAGCAAATGCTAAAGTAAGTTCTTGAAATGCAATTCAGTATAGTAAGCACGAAAAAAGATTAAACTCGGGCGTTAAAAATGGGGTTAAGGAGGAGATATCATGAACACAAGCATTGCTCCCTTTAAGTACAATTCAAAGGCAAAATATGAAAACGCATATTTAACCGACCATTCATTCACGGCGCGCCATGAACACACAAGCACACAATTGACTGACAAAGATGACAGAGAAACAATACAGCCGTTGTGACAGCACACGTCTCTGGTGGGGATGAACACAATGTTTTCCAAGCAAAATACCTATCATTTGAGTGAAAATTACACATAAAATACAAAATATAAATAGGCAGTCATTTGAGTGAAAACCATACCCAAGGTATGCCCTCGTGTCGAAAAGTCGCACAAGACAAGACACCACCCTAATGTATTCTACATAGTTTCTAAAGTAATGCAACGCCTGTGACACACATCAGATATTTTCTATTTGAACCAGTCACTTGTAAGCAGAAACTTCATGAAAAATTGTAAGCAGAAGAAAAAAGATTTTCACAGGAAATACACAAACTCAATAATCCACATGTATGCAAGATTTCGTTAGTGTTATCTAATTCGCTGTGAATTATTGTACAGTGTATTTAGCATTTTCCGACAGTGCATTTGTTCTCAGCTGTGCAGCGTGGTAAGGAATTTGGCAGAAGAGGAAGTGGCTCATCCCACCCATATCCTCATTATTCAGGAATTCCACGCTTTTATTAAGCGAGTGAGTCGTACCTGATGTCTTAGGTACATGGTGTGGCGGTTTATGGGCTGACCTCTCACTGCCTTAGCATGGCTGGTCTTTGGTTTCTGCAACATAAAACCTGGCAGCATCATAAACAATAGACCATAAAGTGAACATGCATTCAATAAGAGTAGAAAACAGCACACAGCAGTGGCATTAGCCATAGCAATAAACACACACAAATAAAATATATGACTATAGCGACGAAGTACCAATGAGTGAAAAACACAAACCGCTATGCACAATTACAATAATGTCTATTCAAAAGAAACAACATCAGGCACAGCCTGTGAAAGGG
Organism: Calotriton arnoldi; assembly: GCA_963921515.1. NCBI lineage: Eukaryota > Metazoa > Chordata > Amphibia > Caudata > Salamandridae > Calotriton > Calotriton arnoldi. The sequence continues at coordinate 800,467 of CAWUFW010004405.1, read as the reverse complement.
TCAAATCAAAAGGAAGCAACCATATAAGCAAAGAGAGCACAATATGGTAACTCCCCACAGCACAGGCGTACACGTGAACATGCTATGTATATTCATGTGCAAATGTTTGCCTGACTCTCCGTTCATTGAATCGTATATCACCTTGGTCCCCAATGCCTGTTCTTCAACCCAGAGTCAGCCTGAAATCATGACTCCAAGCTGTGTTAAATATTCAAGGAGGCACCATGTCCGTTCACAATCAATATTGCTTTTTTAGTCATCATTCTGCCGAATGTGCGACTCATCAGGTGTAAGAGAAAATAGTTCAAACCAAGCAAAGCATGTAAAGGATACTATATCATTATTTTGTGTTTCCATAACTTCACCGGACATCAAATCACAAAATCAATTGTTTTACCATGGCCGTTATTTTGACCTGGCATGACTTTGACCTGCTCTATTTACAATTCTAACTGATCTGCTAGTGCCAAGTTGAGGTAATTGAAGGAGGATGGTGTCAAAACCCTTTTCAGAGGGCCACGGGGCAAGCAGGGTTACTGGGCCAAACCGTGGGGTTGTGGTCTTTTACTCCTCATATCCATGGGCCCATATGGATTATGAGCAATTGGGTCTACTAAGCCTTTTCCACTTGATTCTCAGTAGTATTATGGTTGAGCAAGGCTCGCTCCGGTGGGGGCAGTGTGGATACAGGGGAGTGAAAGCAAGCTCACAACTCAACATGAGTGCAGCAATAAATTATTGTTCAGTCAAATACTCACGTTTATAAAAAATAGAAGTATCTTATTTCTACGGCTACGCACACAAAGGAACAATATGACATTCACAAACAACTACAAAATCCTACTGAGGTCAGGGCTCTAGTGTCTGCTTGACAGTTCCCTGTCCCACTTCCTCCTCGCGTTAGTAATAGAGGTTATTTCCCATTCACTACTGGCAACATCGAGGGTATGCCCCACTAGTAGTCCGAGTCTTAAGAGTCTACTATGACTTTATTCTTAAAATCAACAGTGTTCCAGGGCCACAGCGCTAATTAGCAGCAAGTTCCCTTAGGGCTGACTGGCCTGAAATCAGTCTTACCCGCACCTTGCAGGATCAGAGCAACCGGAGTTCCTGAGCACACCCCTTCCATGGGGACTGAAGCGACAGCAGTCGATTCAGGTGAGTTTGCTTTGCGTGGCCCCAAACCTACTGCACTCAGCAGTCAGAGAGTCTGCACAAGCGGTCGTGCCTCCGCAGCAACCGGAGATTCTCGACGGCTCCTCTTCACTGGGTTACTCTGTGGTTCCACCCGCAATGGGGGGCTGTTGAAGACATGTAGCTCCTGGTGCAAATTCCTTAATCCAGGGTAGGTGCGCAGGGTCCAGGGCAACCTCACTTCTCTCTGCAATGACTCTGACCAGGTCACACAACTTGCTGGCCCCAGTGACCCCGTCTGGCATATAGGGTCACATTATCTTCACAGTACATGGGCTTCAACCCGATCGGCACAGCGAAGTCCCTGGTGGCATCCCCTCCTGGCATACAGGGTCCTGGCCACTACCACAAATGGGTTACAGCCCTTACAGCACAGAGGTCTACTCACAGCGGCAGCCCAATAGTTGCAGTGTTGCACACATCTAAATTCACGGCGGCCCTCCTCTGACATATGGGGTCGCTGCCTTTGTTCTGCACACGAGCAATGACCTGAATTGTGCAGCAGCTGTCTCCTCACACCTCACCAAGGGATTCGACTTGAGAGGGCTCTCCACTGGACCTCGCTCCCTCCAACAATTTCCTGTTCCTCACAGGGCACACTGGTCTTGACAAGCAGGCAGGCACTGGTGCTCCAGGCTCCAGTGCAAGTGGTCTTGGATTCCTTAGATGATGTCCCCTCACCTGGCAGAGTAACTCGCAGGACTCGGGACCCAGTCCTGGTCACAGGCAGGAGTCTTGCAGGAGTTCCCCCCTCACACAACCTGTCTGGCAGCTTAGCAGATGACAATTTTTGGGGTCTCAAACTCACTTTCTTATAGCCCATTTCCAGACACACAATGTAATTTAGAGTCTGCATCTTAGAAGTGTGTGTTGGGGGACTGCCTTTTTTGAGGAACCTTCTTCTCTGCCCTCATCTTCTTCTTGAAAGCATCTGTCACAGCAGGAGTGATTCCAAAGCTGTTAACCCCACTACACAGGTCATGGAAGCGACTAGAGTTCACACCTGGATGTCAACCACAATGATAAGTGTATCAAAAGGTTAACCCAGGGCCCAGACTTACTCTTTATAATTCTCTTATCAGCCCCTTCTCCTTCTTGAGATGTGCGTAGGCCCCTTTCTGGTGACCTCCCACTGAATCAAAGAGCCCCCTCAGAAGTGTGCAGGGGAAGTCTGTCTCTCACCTACCCACTGTGTGTCCCACCCAGCTCATAGGAATGCAACAATACACAAATCTGTCTCAAGGGGATTTCTCTACCTCCTCTCCATGTTTCACCATGCAGGCCTAGGTCTCCCAAAATGGAACCCAGGGCCCTACATGTATTGTACCATCCACTGGCACACATACATCTGGTGCATGTATACAATCTACACACAGTGCACAGCACTGTATCCTTCATGTACTGTATCACTCATAGGCACACATATTGCATTCCATCTGAATAATAATATGAAAGCTTCGGGAGCATCCAACTAAAATAAAACAATACAAACAATAAAGGGAAAAGTAAAGATAGTAAAGGGGTTACCTTAAGGTGGAAGAAAACACAAATCAAATAGAAAGGGTTATGATTAAATTGAGATGATGATAAAAGGAAGTTGAACACTAGGCACTTTAAATCTAAGTGAAATTTAAGGAAATGAGGGAAAACATAACTAAAAACATAACTGAAAATAAATAATTAAAAAGCAAAAGCTAAGGTATTTAAGCAGAGGATGTACTGTGGGAGGTTGATGTAATAGTACACTACAATAAATACTTAAAGTCACCCACAAAGTAGTGCAAGAGATTAAGTACACGATACAATACAATCATGTTAACCATCAAGACTGAAATAAGACTAGTTCAAGATTTTATACCAAAAGAATAATTGACCAAATATAAGAGCCTTTCTGATGATATGTATGGAATATGTAAGTTGCAGTTTTATTGCCGTACTCCTGCATTCCTCCACATGTATCTCGCCTTATGACCAATATCTCTTAAGGAGCAATAAATTATGCAGTGAGGTTACCAGTGTAAAAAGAAATATGTGTGATTAGCACTTGAAATCAAGTGTTCGCATTATGACATGATTGTTTGGTCATACGCACAATACCTATCAAAACTGCCCGGATTTTTCATACAATTAAATATATATATTTTTTTATATTTGCTTTTCTACTTGTGATGTATATAGCAAATTGCTATATCGCAACAGAAATGAGTTAGAATCAGTGGTTAGCCACGATGGTGTGATGCTTCACCTTAACACCACCAACGAATAAAGGTTACTCCAACGTTAACCAACACCATGTAAGCCATTACCACATATTCACAACAGCAATTATGTACAACCCATTACCACTGTCCATTCCTAAATGATAAAAAAAACATTAATACCCCTATACACTACCTACCACTGCACACTGGAAAATCATTACTACTCTTACATATTACCCATTCCTGAACTCTAAAAAACCCTTGCTACCCATATCCAATACTCACCCAGAACCCTAAAAACCGTAACTATCCCAACACTAAACCTATCCCTAAACCTCACACTATCACTAAACTCCACCAACCACCACCCACCAACCCACCTGTGAACCTTTAAATGCGTTGTAAATGTAATACGTGGTAACTTACTCTGTTGTAACTTACCCCTTTGTAGTGGTAAAAGCATTATTGTAAATGTGTTGTACTGGTCCCTTGTTCTAGTGGCTGCATTGCAGTGGTATAATACCACTCCAATGATATGGAAGTTTAACAAGGAGGACAGGATAGGCTGTATTAATGGCAGCTATTTCCATATTGACTGAACACAATATTAGGAAGCAGTCAAATAGTTAAATGAATGCTGGAGGATGGTGCACCATAGATATGAAACAAGGAAAGGGATTGGTCACTAATGAGGTATAAACAGTAAGAGTCAATCAGAATGGTGTTCTAGGAGTGCATACGCGTGCATAGAAAGAGGCAAGGTCAACAAGATAATGGATAGCAATAGGTCAAACAGTATCCAATGATTAAAGTGAAGGAGTTGCTCCTAGGGGTGGTGTTGGACTTGGCCCTTTTTGCAGGGTCATCCCGGAACTTTTTGCCTTCCTCCTGTATTTTTTTCTGACCTGTTGTTGTTGGTTTTATGACTCTGGGCACTTTACCATTTCTCCTCAGTGCTAAAGTGCATGTGCTCTATCTCGTAAACATGGTAAGATTGGTCTACACCTGTTTGGCATATTTAATTTACCTGTAAGTCCGTTGTACAGTGGTATCCCATGTACCCAGGGTCTGTAAATGAAATGCTACTAGTGGGCTTGCAGTGCTGCTTGCGCCAACCACCAAAGTAGCCTTTCAAACCTGTCTCAGGCCTCTGCCACTGGAGGGCCTGCGTGCACAGTTTACTGCTGCAGTGACGTGGCATGGCAAGTAGTTGCCACGTCCAAACTCCCCTTTTACTACATATAAGTCACCCCTAAGTTTGGCCCTAGCTAGCCCTATGGGAAGGGTGCGGTGTAGGGAAAAGGTAGAACATGTGTCTTAACTTTGTGGCATGTCCTGGTAGTGACAAAAAGCTATTTGATTTCTCACTGCTGTGAGGCTGTCCTCTTTTATGGTTGCATTGGGAATTCCCTGATATGTGCTTCAGTGGTAATTTCTGATCTGAGAGGGGTAGCGTGACAATGTTTGGTATGTTTAGAATAATAGTGGTAAATCCTGGTTATTGGTGAAAGCAGATTTATTATTACTATTTTAGAAATGCCACTTTTAGAAGTGGCCATATCTGTGTGCTTCTGAGTCTTTGTGCCCTGCCTGGATGTGTATTGACTGTCTGGTTTTGACTGACAGGAGAGAGGGGATGTGCATTCACTCTAAACAGACACAAGGGGTGTTGAGGTGTGTCCTGCCTTTACTGGGTGACTCAGCACTAGCTTGAATAGACCTTGGCTGCAGTTAGAGTGGCAGGAGGAGTTTCGCCTTGCACCTGAATAGGCCTGGTCTGCATTTAGAGTGGTGGGAGGAGCGCACCTCCACTTGAATAGGACTGTGCCTTACTTTCAACAATACTGTCTCAGCCCCCCTGAAGTGTGTCTGGAGTCGGGGCTTGGGATGTGAAAAGGGGTGTTGTGCACTTCTAAAATGTGTTTGAAGGGCCCCAGAATAAATACTTTTGCACTATAAATACAGGGGCTGTGACCCCATGAAAGGGTAGACTGCGTGGACTTGTACCCAGCCGCTGCTGGCTTTACAGACTGCACCTTGTTAAAGGATTGCAAGGAGGAACTGCCATTGGACTTTATTGCTTAGAGTACTGTCCTGCTGCCTGCTGGGCTGAGATAAGGACTGCAACTCTTACTACAGAAACCTTTGTGCAGGCCTGCCCGTGGTTGGTGCTGCCAGTGTTCTCCCAGGAGGTCCAGCACAGGAGGAGTGCTGGTGGCTGCTCCTGGTCCCTGCAACTAGATCGCATGGTGAGCGCATTTGGCTGACCTGCAGGAAGCGCTTGTAGAGCACGGTATTGCTTTCCTTTGTGTTTGAGGGGAAACGCGGGGTGAACGCTTTTTGTACGTAGCTGTCTGAGCCCGAGGCGCAACGAAGAGGAATCATGCTGTTCAAAGAAGCTGACGCAGTACCCAGATTATGAATGCGACCCCCAGCCGGTTGCCGTAGCAACGAGAGAGCCGCAAGGGAAACCATCCCCGCCTCTCCAGCGAGGGAGAGCCTGCAGCCACGTGGAAGGCTACAGCTGGGAGCAGAGCCCTGCGGGCTAGGTTCGGTGACCCGGGCTGAGAAGGAAAGGTACAGCGATGCCCGCTCAGCCCCCAGCGCTTGTGGAGTGGGGTTGAGCTTCACAGCGTATGTAGCAGCTGCACCGCGTGGTCATGGGCAGCTGTTCAGTGGCTAGGAGGAACTGAGGGAGCGGCCTGCTGCTCGCTCGCTGGGCCGATGGGTGCCCGTGTCACTTTCCGGCCATCAGCCGAGCGGGGAGGAGTCCTCAACGGAGGCCCCGCTCGGTCACCTTTTGGGGTCAAAATTACTCTCTGTGTGAGAACAGTTCCCTGCGGGCTTACAGGCAGCTGCTGGGTGTTTGATCCCCATAGGGGGACCCAGCGAGGTTGACCCGTAGAAGTAGGCAGTGTGTACCCCCGTGTTGGTGCATACCTGGGGAGGGGCGCTGAGTGGCTTCACTTGTCACTGTCTTCCTGGGCCCGAGGGGCCATACTTGAAACTCGAGTGCTCATTACCGCATTCCCTGGTATAGGTGGGCAGGTGGTCCAGAAGCCTACAGGGAAGAGAGTAGAGTTACTGCATAACCTGTAAGAAGATCGCAGGTGCGGCTCGTAGTGTTGATTATTGTTCTACTGGCCATAATAATGAGTGCTTTTACAGGGCCTGCAGGATATGTGCAGTGATGGTGTAAGGTGATGGGCCCTTCTATGTTGGTGACATGTGCAGCCTATAAATATTTACTTTATTGCACTGCCTATGTGTTATGACAATTGCCCGATTGGCAAAAGTGATGTATGACTTTGTGACGTCATGACAAAGCGCCTAGTGGCACAATGATTTATGTGATTGTGGTCTAAAGTGTTTTATATCTAATACAAAGGATATTTTTTATATGACCTTGTGTGGAGTCTCTTTTTGTGGTGCGCCTAGTGTGTAACTGGTGTGTGTGTGTGTTGCGCAAACGCTTTACACATTGCCTCTGGGATAAGCCTGACTGCTCTGCCAAGCTACCAAGGGGGTGAGCAGGAGTTATCTTGGGTGTGTAACTCCATTACCCTGACTAGAGTGGTGGGTACTGCCTGGCTTAGGTGTATACCCTAGCCAAACAGAAACCCCATTTCTAAAAGGTGGTCATCAGAGTATTATGTTGGACAAGGATAAAGGAATTGCCCCAGTAGTGGAAATAATTGAAACAATAGAACTGAGAATTTCTTTGTAAGCCTGATCTCCAGAAAGAGAAGGGGAAATGATTCTGGATGTGTTGGGTTACTGCATTTTCATTAGGAGGACTTGGGTTGGTATAGAGGGCAAAGGGTTTGGGATAATGGGTTGCCAGAGGGACAGTGAGAACCACCACAAAGGAAAAGAGCATGTCTGGGTGGAGAGTATGGGGAAGTCAGTGCTTATAAGGGTGTCCAGCATGCCATTGGTGGGCTAATGCCCCTGCGGCATAGCGAGAATGTGTGTGATAGGAGTTTTGTGGCAATTATTAATGCAAAATCTTGAATAAAAAGCATCACACTACTAACAGAAAGGATGACAAGAATGAAAGAACCCCATATAAGGTGGAAGATACATTATACTCGCAGACCTGTTCCATTTCAAGTGCTGGAAATTGAAAACGCTAAAGTTCTAGCAAGAATTCTATTGAATTTTAATAGGATATTCAGACCAGGCCGAACTATGGCATGGTGTTACTGGCATTAGTGCAGTGTCCATTAAGAATCCTTATCAAACATCAAGTGATTCAAGTAATCAGCAAGGCTCAATTTGAGACAGTGGTTGCTGGTGGGGATCACCAGCACTCATTTTTAGGTCTCGCGCCTAGCGTTGCAGTGCGCAGACTGCTCGCGAGGCGCAAGACCTCTTGTATGGGGTTTTGTAACTGACCTAGGAATCACACACGCTCATGCGTGTGCGATTCGTTTTTCCCCCGGCTATTGGGCTTTGCGTGCGTCTTTATAAGAAAGACAGCACGCAATTGGGCAAAGGCGGGCGCATGTCCCCCCTTTGCCGCGCCCATTCCCACCGGTGTCTAGCACGCGCAGCAGCGCGCGTTCGCCTCGCTGCCGTGCTCCCTTTCCCCCCCGCTCCTCTGTGGTGCGCGCGCACCACTGGTTTCGATACCCGCGTTCGGCTCCTCTGTGGTGCGCGCGCACCACAGGTTTCGATTCCGTGCTTGTTGGATATTACTATTGCTCAGAAAATATTGTTTTGAACTGTTTTAAATATACAGAGTAGTGGTCGGCTGCTTCTCCTTTTACTTGACTTGCTTTGTAACGGTTTTAATTAACCATGCAATAAAGAATGCGCGTACTTTAACGTAGCTCCGATGGTTAATGTGCCTGCTGCCGAGCCAGAGGGGTGTGTTCTGTGTTTGGCAGCTGTTGTGCACTGTTTTGGGTTCCGATCATCCGCGCCCAGGGCCAGGGGCGTTCGTGTGCCGTGTGCGCTATAAATGTCCTCATTCACTCACTGACGCGCGTCTCTTTCTCTTACACGCCATCGCCCGGGAATTTGTGCAATCGGTGGGGGCGGGAGCGGTGACGGGGCATGTGCTCACGCTGGGGCGGGAAGAGCGGCCCCTCCCCGGCCGGGACAGCCCAGTTCCTTAAATCCACCGGGCCCTCCTTCTGCGAGCAGAACCGGAGCTTTCCAGTCCAGGAGCAGCACCAGCGTGAAGCGGAGCACCCCCCCACCAGAGACGGTAAGAGCGCGGCGCCGGGAGAGTCGCACCCGGAGGACACCCCTGTCTCGCGGACTCTCGGCCCCCATTATCTGTTGGCCCACAATGTGCCAGGCGTCCGTTTGTTACACAGCCACTTCGCTTACACACTAGATTCTCACACATAGTGAAGGCACTCGATGTTGGTGCAAACATCGCCCCACACTAGATTCTCACACATAGTGAAGGCACTCGACGGTGGTGCAAACATCGCCCCACACTAGATTATCAAAAACGTAGCTCTCGCAGGCGCTTCTCAGATCAGTTTGAGTAGCCCACTCACGCTCATGAGTTTGCGTGTTCAGACCATTAAGTGTCAGACACCCCGTTCACTCACTCGATTTTCACAACTGGCTTTTCACGCATCGCTTCTTCGTACTTGTCTATTCAGGTCCCAACAGTTGCTCCTCGCTGATTGGTTTGCATTCGTCAGGCAGGTGCAGACACAGACTTGGTACCCATTCAATTCCCAAACAAACGCACAGATTTCTTCCACGTCAGTTGTTGCACACTCAATTCCCACTCTTCATTCTTGCACCTGAGTTCACACGCTCGACTGTTTATACCTTGATTTGCTCGCCCGATTCACACCAGTCGAATCCAGCTCACACGTTCTGATACTACACCCTTACACACAAGTACTGTTACACACTCAGTTCACACCTGTCATTCTCACGCCATGGTTCAGATGGTCATTTGTTGCTCACTCAATTCTCACACTGGAATTTTGCAACCGAGTTAACGTTTCAGGTGGGCCTGTGCAGTGTGTCCTGTGAGTGGGAAGTGTTCTGCTCTGGCATGAAATGATGTTTGAGGAGCGCCTAGAAGTTAAGGATTCTGCTCTGCCGCTTGAATGGCACTGTTTGAGAAGTGCTTGTGGAGTGAAGTGCTGCGTGTTTGCAGCGGATTGGTAATGTTTAACAACTGCCTCTGGAGGGCGCTCTGGCACAGAGGGACTTGTGGTGGCCTGCAGGTGGTGCTTAAGAGGACTCTTTGAGGTCATTGGTTCCGTTGTACACTAGGAATGCGAGGTTTGAGAGGGGCCTGAAGTGAATCTTCTGTTCTAAGGGGATGTATGGCTGGTCAAAAAGTAGAGATGGGCGAGCCAACTGTTTACCAGGGTGCCCTGCCACAGCCGAGCCAATTGTTGATTCTGGCTTTAAGAGCCCAAGGATGAGACGAGCCCTGAAAATATTTAGCGTCTAAATCATATTAAATTATGATAAGGCGTCTTCAAAATTAAAAAGCCTATTTATTTCGTAAGCCGAAGTGTTTTATCTTAGTACATCACATTATGTGAGAAATGTTATTAAAGTTGGGTGTTTTTAAACATGAACTGAGAAACATTCCCGTGCCCACCCTGATGACAATGCAATAAATGAACTAAGAGGCAAGTCAGGGCTCATGTGTACTCTAAATACAGGGCCACTGGAATTATGCGATTGTTCAGTCGCTACGTATAGATTTGCCCATTTGCCATATAATCCATCATCTGGATCTGTAGATTATGCAGCAAAGGATTGGTGCAAGATCACACGGTGCGATCTCCTCCCTTTTGGGCTCGCGAGGCACAGGACGGTGTGCGGGCTGTGTGTGCTGTCAGAGGGCTGCAGTGGGGGATCTGACTGTTAGTGAGTGCTAAGGAGGGCGACCCCGCAGTGCTGCAATGGACACCGGGGGGGGCTCTGAGCCCCTCACTCTGTGTGGTGATCATGCTGACTGTGCTGACCCTGCGAGACACGGGGGCAGTCCAAGGTGAGTGTGAGCGCTGTGAAGTGTTACCCCGGAGTCAGTCATGTACCCAGATATAGGTGTTTAGATCAACCTGCTGGCCTCCTGGAGAAACGCTGATTTTCTTAGCACCAGACGTATCTTGTATAAAGCGCTCACGGTTAATAAACACTCTGTAAGGCAGTGATGTTACTTCAACAGAGACGTCCCTGTGTCTCAACCTTCGTCTCTCCCTTTGGCTACTCCACCTCTCTCACCGCAAACGTGGGCTTCCCCCCCCCCTGCACCGTCTGTATCGTAAGATGACTAAAGGCAGTCCAAATGTCCGATAATCTGCACTGTTAGACCTGGCACCATTGGCGTGGGTCTCCCTTCCATTTTTTGTTGTTGCCTCTTATGTTTTTGCTGGTTTTAGATGCTTTTGGGCACTGTGCCACTGCTGTTCAGTGCCACAGTGCAAGTGCTCCCTATGGTAAATTGATGTATGGATTAGTGACTCCATGATTGGCTTGATTGGTTTACTTGTCAGACCCTAGTACAGTGCACTGCGTGTGCCCAGGGCTTGTAAATCCAATGCTGCTGGTGGGCTTGCAGCACTGGTTGTGCCACCCACCGGAGCAGCTTGTAAAGTGTGTCTCAGGCCTGCCATTGCAGAGCCTGTGTGCAGTCTGGTACTGCCATGTTGACTGGGCAAGTGCACCCACTTGCCAGTCCCTAAACCTTCCCTTTTATACATATTAGTCACCCCTAAGGTAGGCCCAAGGGCAGGGTGCATTGTGGGTAAAAGGTAGGACATGCCCTGGTGTGTGTGGCATGTCCTAATAGTGAATTACAGCCATTTTCGTTTTCACTATTGCAAGGCTACCTATTCCCCATAGGCCAGAATGGGCAGTTAGATTATAACATTTTATAATCCTAACTGACTCAGGGAACTAGGTAGAAATTCGAGTTTAGTATGCCTGAACTCAGAATGATAAAATACATCTTTTAGTGAAGTTGGTTTTAACATTCTGTGTTTGAAAATACCACTTTTAGAAAGTAGGTATTTTCTTGCCTAACTATCCAAGCCTGCCTCTGCAAGGTTGTGTATTCCTTGTCTGGAGTTTGAGTGACAGGGGCTGGGGGCTTCCAGGAGACAGGGTGAGTCAGCACAGGGCTGAATAGAGAGATCTGCATGCAGATAGGAGGGAGGAGTTGCACCTGGGACCTGAATAGGGCTGTGCCTTTCCTCCACAATGCTGGCTCCACCTCCTGTGGTGTGTCTGATGTCCCTGGCCTGCACTGTCAAAGGAAAAGGAGTCTTGTCAAAGTGCTCCAGGACTGACCAGAACTGGTTTGGACTAGGCAAAGGCCTCTCTGCCTTCAGAGAACAAAGAGAAAAGGTGTATAAAAAGGGGACCCAGACCCCTAGGAAATTAGATCACATCTGGGAATCAAGACGAACCTTTGCTGAGGAGAAGAATCAGGAAGCTGAAGGAGGAGACTACCCCTGTGCTGTGTGTTTGGGGGTTGGCCTGCAGTGGTTGCTTCATTGCCAAAGAAAGGAGAAAAGGACTGAGTGTGCTTTCTATCAACTTGAAGAAGAATCTCCAAGGGCTTGAACTAGAGCTTGCCACCTGCCTGAAGTCTCAGGGATACAAGACTTCACCAACCAGCTCCCCCCTGAATTCCCTTGCTGGGAATTGAAGTACCTGCTGTTGTGCTGGGCCTTCTGAGAGACTGCGTGTCGCTGGGAGCTGGAAACGCGACGCAACGACGAGAAGCGTGTCGCCGCAGCCGCTGTCATCGCATCGCCGAGGAAGCGAGACGCCACTGCCGCTGTCATCATCGCATCGCCGAAGCGCGGCGCATCGCCGGAGAAGCGGGACGCTGCCACAGAGGACATCGTCGCATCACCGGAGAAGCGCGTCGCAGGGCCTGTCGCGGCTCCAAAGATCATCGAGTCGCCACACGGCCGTCAGGCGTGCACGCATCACACCAACGTTGTCGCATCGCAACCAAGACGCCATTTTGTCGCATCGCACCGGAGAAGAGTATCGCATCGAGGTGCCATCTTGTCGCATCGCACCGGAGAGCAGTAAGAAACCGACGCATCACCTCCCCACACAGTAAGGAAGCGAGCATCAACTCCCCTGCGCAGCAGTAAGGAACCGACGCATCCACTCCCCTGAGTGTAAGGAACCGACGCATCATCTTCCCTGCGACCCTTTTGTTTTCTTTGCGTTACACATTCAAGGTACATTGAGAGTAAAGTGTCGCATCTACAACTTGAGAGAACTGAACTATTTTATAACATTCTAAAGTCTATTTTTGAGTACAGTATTGTGGATTTTTGTCATTTGGTCTTGTGTTTAGTCTATATAAAAATACTTATTTTTATAAATACAACCTGTGTGGTGTCCATCTGTAGTGTTGTCACTGTATTACTGTATGTGTTCACAAATGCTTTACACACTGCCTCTGAGATAAGCCTGCCTGCTCGTGCCAAGCTACCAAGGGGGTGAGCAGGGGTTATTTTAGGAGTGTACCCCCCCTTACCCTGACTAGACGCAAGGGTCCCTATTTGTCACAGGTACCTACCTATGCCAACTAGAGACCCCAAAATCTAACATTGGTGGTCAGCGGTGAGGATTTGGACTTGCATTTGTGATTCATATACAGTGATTGGTGTACACTACTAGTGAGTGCAGACCATAACGCGACCACATACTTTTTGAGAATCTTTCCTTGGAACTTCTTTTCTATTTTTGATTCTTGAGAACTGCCAGTCTTTTTGCTACCATGAGCAAGTCAGCATCCATAGTATCTGTAGACATTGTTTTGGAAGAAGAGAGAATTGATATTTACACTGTGCTTTATCTCAAAGCTTTGTGCAAGAAATTTAAAATCTCTGTGAAAGGCCTCACCAGGAAAGAGGAATACCAGAAGCCGCTGAGGGCCTGGGTAGAATCTAGGAATGCCAGTGAGCATCCTGAGGAGCCAGTAATGGAGGCAGAGGATTTAAATGAGCAACTTGAGGGGCCAGTGGGCCCAACTGGAGGGAAAGTACCTTCAGGGGTGGGCAGCAGTGTTTCTTCCAAAGGGTTGTCCCCAGGAGAGCTGGAGGACAGAGCAAGGGAGAGGATGCTTAAATTGGAGCTAGCTAGGCTCAAAATGAATGGTCAGAAAGACATAGAGAGCAAGAAAATAGAGCTTGGGATGGAGTTAGAAATGAAGAAGTTAGCCTTAGAGGAAAAGAGAATGCATTTTGAGCATGAGAGAGGATTGAGGGAATTGGAACTCAAGGCCAAGAAGTTAGAGGTTCCTCCCTCTGGTGGCAGCACACCGCCAGTGCATGTAGAAGCAAGAACCTACATTCCCAAAGATGTAGTTAAAGATTTCCACAAGAATGAGGATATTGGTCAGTGGTTTAGGGCTTATGAAGCTGCAATGTTGGCCCACCGGGTCCCTGAGAAGGATTGGGGAGCGGGGTTGTGGGGCCGCTTTGTTAGTGATGGGAGGGACACTTTGTTGGATTTGCCTACAGAGGAGCAGATGTCCTATACCCACATGAAGGGAGCCCTAATGTCCAGATTTGGTTTGACCCCAGAGCTATACAGACAAAGGTTTAGAAATTGCAGAAAACTGGAGTCTACCACTTGGGTGGAATATGTGTCTTTCTTTTGCAGAGCATTGGATGGTTGGGTGAAGGGTAGCAAAGTGGATAATTTTGAGGCGCTCTATGATTTGCTTGCATGGGAGCACTTGTCAAATAACTGTTTTCCAGAGCTACGCCAGCATCTTATTGATAGCAAGCTGACTAACCCTAGGAAGCTTGCTGAGGAGGCGGACCGCTGGGTGAGCACCCGGGTCCAGAAGGGTCATGTGGGAGACTTCGCCAAAGGTGGGCAGGGTCCCCAGCAGAAAAGTGGGGGGACAAGGGTAAACAGAGGGAGTTCCAGAAAGGGCCCCAAAGTAATCCCCAAGGGAACCAAGGGAAGGGTTCCCAGCCTCCCCTGAGAAGAAGGCACTGGCCCGACAGATAAGCCTGTTCACAAGGGCCCAAGACCTGTTTTAAGTGTGGTCTAGTAGGCCACTGTTCTTATGATGCTAGATGTCCCTTGTATGGGAAGACAGCACCCACTGGTGCACCACCTCGGCAGTTGGCTAGTGTAGCCCTGGGGGAGGAGATGGGTGCCCAGGGTGGGTGGGGTCCAGCAGAGATGTCCCTTGTCTCTTTAGGAGACTGTGAGGTGGTCCCCAGGACCCAGCTGCCTGATTACACTAAAAAATACAGGCAGTGGGTGACCATCAATGGCAAGAGGGTGGAAGCTCTTAGAGACACCGGATCCAGTGTGACAGCTGTCAGTTGTCGGCTGGTGTCTGAAGAGCAGGTAGTCCCCAATGCATTTTACCCAGTTGTTGCCGCTGACAACACAGAGAGCCACTGCAAGGTGGCACAGGTTCCCTTTGAGTGGGGGGGGGTCTCAGGGATTCTTCAAGTAGCTGTGAGGCCAGCCATGCCTGTTGAATGTCTGTTAGGTAACGATTTGGAGAGCTCCCCTTGGGCTAAGGTGGAGCGGAGAGCTCATTTAGAGATGCTGGGTTTGCCTGAGTGGGCCTGCGTGACCACTCGGTCTATGGCAGCCAGTAAGGGTGTTCAAGAGGACCTGGAGCCTGAGAAAATGGCCCAGGTGCCTGCCTTAAAGAGAAGAGGTAGGGGGCACGGGAAACCGGCCCCTGAGATTCCCACGGCCCAGGAGGAGGCGTACCCTGAGGGGGATGCCCTGGAGCCTACCGGGGAAGAGATTGCTGAACTGGGAGACCTGCCTGAGCTGACCCATTGGCAGCAGGAAGGAGGTCCCTCCAGGGAAGAGTTCTGTGAGCAGCAGAACAAGTGCCCTTCTCTTGTGGGTTTGCGGCAGCAGGCTGCAAACCAGGCAGCAGGTGATCAGTCTGGATCACATTGGATCTACTGGGAGAATGGTCTCCTTTATAGTGAGCCTAAGGTTGCTGAGCCTGGGTCAGCCCGTGTGCTGGTGGTACCCCAGCGCTTCAGAGCCTTCCTACTGGGGCTGGCTCATGATGTACCTTTAGCAGGACATTTGGGGCAGGACAAGACCTTTGAAAGGCTTGTCACCCATTTTTATTGGCCCCAAATGCGCAAGAGTTCAGACACTCATTGCAGGACCTGTCAGACTTGCCAGGCAAGTGGAAAGAGTGGGAGGAAGCGCAAGGCTCCTCTCCAGCCATTCCCTGTGGTCAGCCCCCTTTGAAAGGG
Source organism: Calotriton arnoldi (assembly GCA_963921515.1). NCBI lineage: Eukaryota > Metazoa > Chordata > Amphibia > Caudata > Salamandridae > Calotriton > Calotriton arnoldi. Next base: position 784,848 of record CAWUFW010004405.1, on the reverse strand, counting down.
TGGGCATTGACATTGTGGGGCCTCTGGATCCCAAGACAGCCATGGGCAACAGGTTCATCCTGGTCTTGGTGGACCATGCCACCCAGTACCCGGAAGCCATCCCTCTCAGGACAGTGACGGCCCCCGTGGTGGGACGTGCACTGATGGGGATTTTCTCCCGCGTGGGGTTTCCCAGAGAGGTGGTGTCAGACAGAGGTACCAACTTCATTTCTAAGTATATGAAGTCCCTGTGGCAGGAGTGTGGTGTAACCTACAAGTTCACCACTCCTTACCACCCCCAAGGTAATGGGCTGGTTGAGAGATTCAACCGGACCCTCAAAGGCATGATTATGGGTCTTGAGGAACCCATGAGGCGTAAGTGGGACGTCCTCTTACCATGCCTTCTCTTTGCTTACCGTGAGGTGCCACAGAAATCTCTAGGGTTCAGTCCCTTTGAGCTTCTCTATGGACACCCAGTGAGAGGACCTTTGAGTTTGGTCAAGGAAGGCTGGGAGCAATCTCCCAGGAAACCTCCCCAGGATGTATATAGCTACATGCTGGCCTTTAGGAACCAAACTAGGTGATTCAGAAAACTCGCTGAGGCGAATCTGGAAGCCAGCCAGGAGGAGATGAAGCGGTGGTATGACCAGAATGCCACTCTGGTTGAGCTTCAGCCTGGTCAGAAAGTGTGGGTCATGGCCCCCGTGGAGCTCTGTGTGCTCCAGGATAAGTGGACCGGACCATTTGAGGTGGTGGAGCGCAAGAGTCCGGTTACCTACTTGGTGGACTTGCGGTCTCACAGGGTCCTGCATGTCAACCGCCTGAAGCCCCACTTAGAGAGGTCCAAAGTGGGCATGCTCCTAGCAACAGATGCTGGAATGGAGGAGGAGACTGAGCCTCTTCCTGACCTCCTGTCTGCAACAGAGCAAGATGGGTCAGTGGATGGAGTGAACCTCTCTTCCACCCTGACCCCTGAGCAGCAGAATGACTGCCACCAGTTGCTGGAACAGTTTTCTGACCTGTTCTCCCTGATTCCCAGTGTCACTGATTGGTGCGTCCATGATGTAGACACTGGGGACAGTCCTCCTGTCAAGCACAAAACTTACAGGGTGACTGACAGGGTGAGAGCTTGCATCAAGGAGGAGGTCTCCAAGATGCTTGCGTTGGGGGTGATTGAGTCCTCTAACAGTCCTTGGGCCAGCCCAGTGGTCTTGGTCCCAAAGGCTGCCGCACTGGGTGTCTCACCAGAACTGCGGTTCTGTGTGGACTACAACGTCTGGGTACTGGCAGATCGCCTTGACTGATGGGTCAAGAGAGAGGTCAGCATTCTCCACACCAGATGGGCACTACCAATTCCGGGTTATGCCCTTTGGGATGAAGAATGCCCCTGCCACCTTTCAGAGGTTGGTCAACCAGGTGTTGGCTGGACTGGAAGAGTTCAGTGCCGCCTACCTGGATGACATTGCAGTGTTCAGCGCCAGTTGGGAAGAACATCTGCGCCACCTCTGGGAAGTGCTGATGGCGCTGCGGAGAGCAGGCCTCACGATCAAGGCAAGTAAGTGCCAGATCGGCCAGGATTCCGTGGTGTACTTGGGACACCAGGTTGGGAGCGGCCAGGTGGCGCCCCTACAGCCCAAGATTGAGACCATCCTGACTTGGGAACCCCCCAAGACCCAGACAGAGGTGAGAGCCTTTTTAGGACTCACCGGGTATTACAGGAGGTTTGTCAAGGGGTATGGCAGCATTGTTGCACCCTTGACAGAGCTGACTTCCAGGAAGCAGCCCAAGAGAGTGGTTTGGACTGACACCTGTCAGAGAGCTTTTGATGCCCTGAAGACTGCCATGTGCACAGCGCCCGTGCTCCTGGCACCCAACTTCTCAAGAGAGTTTATTGTGCAAACAGACGCTTCAGAGCATGGTGTGGGGGCTGTTCTATCACAGATTAATGAGGAGGGCCTAGACCAACCTGTAGCCTTCATCAGTAGGAGGTTACTTCCACGGGAACAGAGGTGGAGTGCAATTGAGCGTGAGGCATTTGCTGTGGTCTGGGCACTGAAGAAGTTGAGAACATACTTGTTTGGGACTCACTTCCGGGTTCAGACCGACCACAGGCCCCTCAGATGGCAGATGCAGATGAGGGGTGAGAATCCAAAGCTGTTGAGGTGGTCCATATCCCTACAGGGGTTGGACTTCACGGTGGAACACCGCCCTGTTACAGAACACGCCAATGCTGATGGTCTGTCCAGATTTTTCCGCCTTAGTGATGAGAACTCCCAGGAGGTAGGGTAGTTCTCCCCACATTTCAGCTGGAGGGGACACGTGTTAGACCTGGCACCATTTCCGTGGGTCTCCCTTCCATTTTTTGCTGTGGCCTCTTATGTTTTTGCTGGTTTTAGATGCTTTTGGGCACTGTGCCACTGCTGTTCAGTGCCACAGTGCAAGTGCTCCCTATGGTAAATTGATGTATGGATTAGTGACTCCATGATTGGCTTGATTGGTTTACTTGTCAGACCCTAGTACAGTGCACTGTGTGTGCCAAGGGCTTGTAAATCCAATGCTGCTGGTGGGCTTGCAGCACTGGTTGTGCCACCCACCGGAGCAGCTTGTAAAGTGTGTCTCAGACCTGCCATTGCAGAGCCTGTGTGCAGTCTGGTACTGCCATGTTGACTGGGCAAGTGCACCCACTTGTCAGTCCCTAAACCTTCCCTTTTATACATATTACTCACCCCTAAGGAGGCCCAAGGGCAGGGTGCATTGTAGGTAAAAGGTAGGACATGCCCTGGTGTGTGTGGCATGTCCTAATAGTGAATTACAGCCATTTTCGTTTTTCACTATTGCAAGGCTACCTGTTCCCCATAGGCCAGAATGGGCAGTTAGATTATAACATCTTATAATCCTAACTGACTCGGGGAACTAGGTAGAAATTCGAGTTTAGTATGCCTGAACTCAGAATGATAAAATACATCTTTTAGTGAAGTTGGTTTTAACATTCTATGTTTGAAAATACCACTTTTAGAAAGTAGGTATTTTCTTGCCTAACTATCCAAGCCTGCCTCTGCAAGGTTGTGTATTCCTTGTCTGGAGTTTGAGTGACAGGGGCTGGGGGCTTCCAGGAGACAGGGTGAGTCAGCACAGGGCTGAATAGAGAGATCTGCATGCAGGTAGGAGGGAGGAGTTGCACCTGGGACCTGAATAGGGCTGTGCCTTTCCTCCACAATGCTGGCTCCACCTCCTGTGATGTGTCTGATGTCCCTGGCCTGCACTGTCAACGGAAAAGAAGGAGTCTTGTCAACAAAGTGCTCCAGGACTGACCAGAACTGGTTTGGACTAGGCAAAGGCCTCTCTGCCTTCAGAGAACAAAGAGAAAAGGTGTATAAAAAGGGTACCCAGACCCCTAGGAAATTAGATCACTTCTGGGAATCAAGACGAACCTTTGCTGAGGAGAAGAACCAGGAAGCTGAAGGAGGAGACTACCCCTGTGCTGTGTGTTTGGGGGTTGGCCTGCAGTGGTTGCTTCATTGCCAAAGAAAGGAGAAAAGGACTGAGTGTGCTTTCTATCAACTTGAAGAAGAATCTCCAAGGGCTTGAACTAGAGCTTGCCTCCTGCCTGAAGTCTCAGGGATACAAGACTTCACCAACCAGCTCCCCCTGAATTCCCTTGCTGGGAATTGAAGTGCCTGCTGTTGTGCTGGGCCTTCTGAGAGACTGCGTGTCGCTGGGAGCTGGAAACGCGACGCAACGACGAGAAGCGTGTCGCCGCCGCAGCCGCTGTCATCGCATCGCCGAGGAAGCGAGACGCCACTGCCGCTGTCATCATCGCATCGCCGAAGCGCGGCACATCGCCGGAGAAGCGGGACGCTGCCACAGAGGACATTGTCGCATCACCGGAGAAGCGCGTCGCAGGGCCTGTCGCGGCTCCAAAGATCATCGAGTCGCCACACGGCCGTCAGGCGTGCACGCATCACACCAACGTTGTCGCATCGCAACCAAGATGCCATTTTGTCGCATCGCACCGGAGAAGAGTATCGCATCGAGGTGCCATCTTGTCGCATCGCACCGGAGAGCAGTAAGAAACCGACGCATCACCTCCCCACACAGTAAGGAAGCGAGCATCAACTCCCCTGCGCAGCAGTAAGGAACCGACGCATCCACTCCCCTGAATGTAAGGAACCGACGCATCACCTTCCCTGCGACCCTTTTGTTTTCTTTGCGTTACGCATTCAAGGTACATTGAGAGTAAAGTGTGGCATCTACAACTTGAGAGAACTGAACTATTTTATAACATTCTAAAGTCTATTTTTGAGTACAGTATTGTGGATTTTTGTCGTTTGGTAAAATACAACCTGTGTGGTGTCCATCTGTAGTGTTGTCACTGTATTACTGTATGTTTTCAAAAATGCTTTACACAGCCTCTGAGATAAGCCTGCCTGCTCGTGCCAAGCTACAAAAGGGGGTGAGCAGGGGTTATTTTAGGAGTGTAGCCCCCTTACCCTGACTAGACGCAAGGGTCCCTATTTGTCACAGGTACCTACCTATGCCAACTAGAGACCCCCAAATCTAACATGCACAAATACATTTCTTCAGAGAAAACATACTGCAATGTCACTGAAAAAAATATCATTTTTGTTTCTTATAGAAAAACACGTCAAACTACACCCACTGGGGGAGGGTGGCGAAACGGTCAGGGCTGCCCAATTTGGAACTGAGAAACAAGGTGCGACTCTCGGCGCCGCTAAACATCCTGTGATTCTGGGCAAATCACTTAATGCCCCCATGCCTAAAAACACAAGGATTTGACCTTATGTAAAGTAACTGCTGCTCATGTAAAGGGCTCCATTACCTTCGAGTCGAGTTCGCGCTATATATTAAATTGTAGAAAAACCTGTGTTTATTTTTAACATTCCTAAGTATAAAGAAACCAAGTTGATTGACATATACAAAGTCTATGCCCACCAGTTCCTTTCACACATCTCACTTCAGCTCCTCATTGTGAATCTTAACTTTAGAGGTTGAAGTGCAAAAAAGTATGGGAGCTACGATGACTGCAGTGGGGTGAGATCTGCGAATGTGGGGGCGGGGCCACAAGAAAGAACAATTAGAACTGTTAGTGTAAAAAACTCGGAACCTGAAGGCACTGGCTTATCCACTCCCCCAAAAATATGGCACTTTGTAACCAGGGCCACTGGAATTTTGCGGCAGGAAAGGGCCAAGTTATGCGGCAAGATTGAGTAAATTATGTGGCAAGAAAAGGTAAATTTTGCGCCATAATGTGGCACATTTTGTAATAGTATTACTTCATTATTTCTTCATTTTTAAACTTGATAACACTGTCTGGACATTGATTGCACATCATTAAGACAAGTTGAAAATTCAAATATAGCAATAAGCAATAGAAAGGTGACCAGTTCAACTTTTCAACAGGCCTTCCACAGCGTATCAACGTCGCTGCATTTTAAGTAACTTTTGCACCATTTGAGCTAGAAACATTTTTTGTTAAAACCTGCAGATTAAGCAGCAGATGATGGATTATGTGGCAAATGCAGCAATTCTATAATTATGCGAAAATCTCAGCGGCCGCAGGATCACATAATTCCAGTGACCCTGTATATAACAGATGTTTCTGCCGCAGTCAACCATTATAATGAGATCATTTTAATGAGATTAGTGATAGTGGGTGGTCCCAGGACCAGAGTTTCAAGGGAGGAGGTCTCAGCTCCGTGCTAACTCTGTGTGATTCTGGCCACTTATATTGTCTTTAGTCATTCTAAGAGGATCGCAGTAAATGGACCTACAGTAAGTGACAGTGAAAACACTGCAGGATATTACAGCAGATTTAACAACAGTGACCAACGGGTTCTGAGGGACAGCAGCAGGACTTTCAAGCTGCTAACATGGAATATCCCCTAAGTGAGGATGGTGCCAGATCTTACTCATTCGCTCACTCATCCACCCACACCCTCCTCTCATTGAGTTAAGCACCAGCTCTAGCTCTTAGGCACCAACATTTAAAATATATTTATTTTCATTTCGTTTCCAGTTTATAAAACTGTGTAGAGGGTGCCACGTTTAAACACTGACATTCACAGTATCATTCCCACAATAAACAAAGGTGTACAACAAGGGTGAATGAAGTATTACCCGCATAATCGACTTTTCCTGGACTTTTAACGAGGTTAGTCAAGCATATGTGTTGACAGTTTTCCTATCTTTTCGCCTAATCTCAGCTGAAACTGCAACTCTTACTCTGCATCTTCACTAACCTATGTTCTCTAAAAACCCTTTCCTGTGTTCGCTACATTCATGCCCTGTTTATCTCACTGGCAATTACCTATAAAATTGTTGGAGGAACGTGTCCCTATGTCGTGTTCTCTCCGCGAGGGCATTTTTATAGGGGGTAAATATGTCTTTCAAGGGGCATCGTGTCTTTGTCTACCAGCTTCAGGAGATATTCATCACATTCTGAAACGGGGCTTCCGCCGCCCTCTGCATTTTGATGTCTCGTTGGTGCCAGGTCCACTCTACCTGTCCACTTGATTATTATCGGTCCTGAACTGGGCTCTCTCACTGCACTCCTGGTGCCTAAACTCCATACGTCAGCATAACGTGTGCACACTTTCCTGTGTAGTTCTGATTTAAAATGGCAAATATGGAACTATTGCTCTGTGCACTCTGCGGAAAGGCCAAGGATTAAATGTGCAGCTTTCTGTCCCACTGGCAGGCACAATAGGAAGCTCACAATGCCTTCATCCTAAATTCCAAAGTTATTAAATCTTACCCCCACCATGAACACTAATGCACGCCTTAACAAAGACTAAAAATGACTATACTCAAAACAAAAATGTACAAATTAGTTTATATATACTTTAGTAACATTTCATTTACACTACATTTAATAACTCAAACAAATAAATTACACGTGGAAAACATTTTTGTTTGCCCTACTCATTTTTCACTCAATTGGACAAATGCAATGCAATAGATTTCCCAATAGATTTGGCAATTACAACTAAGTGAGCTATTGCCATTTTCAATTACACCTTTTGATTAATGCTTCACAAAGGGAAAAAAACAAACAATGACATTTTCAATGCCAATAGCTCACAACAATGTCATTGCGAGACCTATTGCATTGTAAATGCTTGTTGGAGACTTGCGCTTATTTTTCCTCATCACATATTGATCACGAGCAAGAGAGGGACAAACACCCAAACGGGAAAAAGTGGGAGAGAAAGATTGCAAAACTGTCACAAAAGGATAAGGCAAGGACCACCAACAGTGAGGTAAGAGGGGGAGCAATGCCTGCTAGTGGATTAAAAAGGCCTGAGTTGAAATCAAGACTACACAGCCTTGGTATTTGACGCACCGATTTTTAACAGCACCGCCGGAGCAGACCTTTGGGCTCTGGCATTCATTTTTTTACAAATTACACACTGGAATCAGATCGTGAAATTCAGCATTGATTTGTTCTATTAAACGCACTTAAAAGATGGCATTTTTTATAATTATGAAAAATAAGTCACAACTTGTTTCATGCGTGCAGAGTCTGAAAACACGCAAGAAGGGACGAATCTATTCACTCCTCCCCTCAAAATCAGTGAAAACATGTGCACTGTGGAATTTAGCACACAGTTTTAGGGTTGAATCCTGGCAAGCGGGCCTCTGCGTTTAATCACTAGTGCATGTGCCGTCAGACAGCCTGCGTCAGGTCTGTCAGCCCCCACCAGATGAGCTCCGCCATGTCATGTCAGAGGAACATTCCCGGCATAATCAATTAACACGGTCATTTGTGGGCATTCAGCAAAGCATGAGCGGTAGAACATTCCGCTCTGCTCGCCCATGTACGGGCCATGTAAAGGATTAGGGATGGCATCGCTGCCTCTGCTCGTCTGGTTACAGCACATTTCGGATTCGACTCGGGATTCTTTAGCCATGAATATCCCGGGAAAGTACAAGGAGCCACAGCTGCCACCCGCTCCCCGGGGCCGTATCGTGAAGGCTCGCGCTGGCTCAGGGAAGAGCTAAGTGCCTGTGTTCGTGCACCTGCACTGTGCAGAGTGACTTCCTTTAACCCAGTACTTCTCCAACTGAGGCCCCGATGACGAATGACCCAGTGGCTGGTATGATATTTATCACATCAGATAAAATCCAAATCCGCAGTCGGAATTCATCCCGACCCAAATATGCATGCTCTGGCAAATATAGGGCTTTTTCCCCCCAATACAAATTGACAGGTTTAACTTTATCTTAAAATTCATATCGCTGATAATTAGGGCCTTAGAGTATTATTTTAGACAGCACAGCTCAGAAACAAAAAAATTAAGCCTTGATCACTGATTCCGAGCTGTACTGTCTGAAAATCAAAGTCAACCTTGCAGAAATATCGGACCTGATAATTCTCGCCTCGGTGCCTATTCTAATCATGGGTCCCACTCTGCAACTCTGGGCAATAGCTTGCTTAATCTCCACAACGGCCCCAACAGCGCTGGGATGTCTGGCTTCACCCTGGGGGTGCCCAGGAGTGGACATTTCACAGGGAAAAGCCAGGAAGGGTTCCACAGCGGTATGCGTACAGCGCCTGGACACCCCTTTGGGGGTATGGGTGCGCTTTACAAGTACAAATTTCATTTCAAATTTCATTCATTTAAATGAATTCACTTCACACACTGCATGGGCATAGAGACAGACGCTTCACTCTCTGCACAGAGCCAGCCCTTCATGATACGACGCCTAGCATCATTGTCCACCCTAATAATTCACACAACAACAATCAGAAATTGTACAATATCAAAAACAGTCCAACGCAGTGGCCTGCATAGGGGAGGAGGCAATTTGTATTAAATATAAGGGAAGTGAAAACAGACTTGAATGGTAACTCAGCTGCTCCACATTTACCTTAAAGATTAAGTTCCAAACCTTACTTTATATAGACAAATTTCACTCTGAAAGTTATGTGGAGATTAATGATTTCATGTGAAGCACTCACTCTGCCCAGTTGCTAGGTCCATGCTATACAAATATATTTAATAAATGATCAGACTGCAAGAACGTTTTCTTTAAGTTATGGAGCCTGTTCTCAAACTGCATTATGTAGCACATTTAGCAGTCCTACAAATGTAATATTCATGCACTACAACATGCTATTAACCAACCTATGTGTGTAAGTCTTTGCCACCGCCTCCCCTATATTTTATGTGCAGAGGTCTCCGCCACGACTGCGGAGATCTCTGAACAGTCATGCCTACATTTTAGTAGTAATCGGAGAAGAGACCGGAGGAGTGGCAAGAAATAGTGAATACTTCCTAAATGAAAGATGTATGGTGAGGAATAAAGATGGTTCAAGGAAGGGTAGGGAGGGGTTTTGAGAGGGATATTCACCCACCCACGAAAGAGTAAGTCCATTTCTATTTACAAACTGCACTTCTATAGTTATTACAGCAAAAAAGACCCCAAACAGAATTAAATGTACTCCAGCCAAGACCTGGAGTAAGTCCAGCACCACACATGGCCTGCCACTGGTACTGCAACATCCTCCCATACAAAATAATGGAGGCAGGGACATAAAATAAAACCCCATTGGAAATAATGTTTAAATAAATTAATTTATATCATTTTTTAGAAAAATACATAAATATATTTTAATGTTAAAATACATTGAAATAAAAAAATATGATTTTACTATAAAATTTACTTTTTTTAATTTAAAAATAAATGCATTAATAATAACAATGTATTTTAGGTGAGAGTTTTTTAAATAAACCTTTTCTTCGAAAAGTGTATGGAACGTAAAATATGGTGATAACTAGTAGTAGGTAAAATACAGTTGTAACTAGTAGTAACTTTATGGTTGTATTTGATGTTTTTCAGACTCCACATCTTGTTTCAGGGAGTGTGGACATGTAAGTCTTCAGTTTTTAGTAACTTTACACTTGGAAGTGGCGAATAGCCCAAAGTAGAAAAGTTACTACAAAGTGTAAGAGTAAATTTACACATGTAGATTTACTCACATGCAATGCGTAATTTGCAATAGAGCGAGTGCCAGTATCCAAAGCTATGTTCAGAAGCCAGTGGCCACTGATATTAAATGTCAGCATGCCAAATACCAAGGCTGCTTAATCTTGAATCCAACTCATGTCTCATTAATCTGCTACCAGAAACAACCTGCTTGTTATCTCACACTCGCAGGTTTCCTCCTCGGTTTCTGATGGTTTGTCTGTTTTTCTCTTCCTTTGTCTTTCCCCTCTGTATGTTTTTTCCTCTCTTGCTCTCAATCATGTCTGATGAGGAAAATAGGTGCCGGTTGCCAAAAACGAGTTCCTGTGGGCTACATCGGTAACCACCGGCTCAAATTTAGCACAACTCACATGTAAAGTTACCCTTGTGAATAGCACCCACAGTTTACAGATAAAAAGGGCATTTTGTGACATTTAAATTATACCCACTGACTCTTACTCTTTTTTAGAACAGCTATACAGGGTACAATTAAAAACTTTCTGTGATTTAAGCCTCCAACTTTTTAGTGTGAAATATAACAATACATATTCTACCCTCTTTTGTAAGAAAACAAGACTTTTCGCAATGTGTCCACCTACTTTTTACCCCCATTTGGACTATCAAATACTGGTTTTCGACTGTGATAGTGCACTGAAGCCTGCTAACCAGGCCCCAGTGCCAGTGCTCTCACACTAAAACTGATAAATGTGAATTGGGACCCATAATAGGCAAAGATTATAACCCACTACCATGTGTGAAAATGCCAATGCACTATTTTTAATATATGATATATGCAAGTCACCCCTAAGAAAGGCCTTCTGAGCTTAGGCAGCAGGGTGCATTATATTAAAAGCATGGACATGTAAGTGCAACTTATACGTCCCTATAATGGCCTTTTCCATTAAAGGCTTCTATAAGTGATCAGCGTCTACAGAATAACATGGGCAGGCACCCGGGAAAAATCGAGATCACCAGCTCCATTATGGTACCGCCAAAATATGTCATGTTTGGGATCAAACAATGTGCCTCACCACCCCTGACATGATTCTCATGTCGAGGACGATGTGGCATGCACCCAGGTAGCTACCTTAGAGGTTGCCCACATGGTTGCCCCAGCCTTTCCTGTGCTCTGGGTGCCAGCCCTCAGCTGCTGCCACCAAGACATGAATCTGACCCCCTGCCATGAGGTGTGAACTCTCCCAGGAGTCAGAAACAATGGCATGGACAGGAAGGAGGTCACACCTCCCCCCCTGACAGGGTGGCTAGTGAAGTGGCACATCAAGGCGGTGACCTTCAAAGCCTTCACCACCTGTGATATGCAATGAGGTTGCCTCCCAGAGGATGACACAGCCACCCCCCTGCTCCCAGGCACATTTGCATCCAGGCAGGCAGGAAATGTATGTATTCAAGAGGTGTACACCCTCTGAAGGCTAGCCACACCTCTAGGGTGGGCTATCTGGTCTCTATAGCTATAGAAGGTTTCTGCCATTTTTAAAAGTGGCAGAATGGAGGGTTCTGTGTAGAAAAGGTCTCACACACCCCTGGATGTGGTCACCTCAGGGGCAGATTAGCAGCTGAGGCTAGTAACCCATTGGCCACTTGCACTCACATCCCAAATACCCCTAAATCTAAGATTTAAGGGGTACCCCTGGCACCAGAACCTCTGTTCTGATCTGACTTGCAAAAAAGGACACAGAAGAGACACAAGTCTGCCACACCAGGAGCTGTGCAAACCAAAGGCATGATATTATGCACCTCTGTGGCAACCTTCCTGGAACTGCAGGGCCAGTTCCCCCAGACAGAGGCAGCCCTTTGACATCCAAAGGCAACTCCACACTCCCCTGGACTATTGACACTAGTCCCCTGCACACAGCAGGTAAAAATAACATATTGTAACCAAAGAATCGCTGCCCTCGAGACATTCATGGGATTGCCCAAAAGTAGATGGTCCAGTGCATTGTGGGAAACGTAGTTATGACCTCCAGCAAGATTCAGGCGGCTACTGTTTTCCCCGGATGTCAAAATAACTTCTTGCTGATCTTAATGCTTCCAAGGCTTGTAGGCGGCCAGTCTGGCAACCACAACCACCACCTTTACTCGATGCTGCAACTTGAGGGAACCCCGCAACATATTCATCTGACACCAGCAGTGGCCTTGTTGTTGACATTTTGTACTCGTTTCCTCACCAGCACAGTGTAAGTGATAAAATAAGCTCTTCCGAGGCTCTTGCTTCAGCACCACAGACAGCCAGGACAACTTTGCACCCAGGCTTTTCTAGCCAGGTAAAATTGAACTGAATGTCGTGGTTTGGTCCTGTGACCAGCATCACCTTAACCCTCCTTAGGTTCAACGCAACTCGACCTGCAAGTGACCAATTGTCACTTGTGCTTTTTCCCACTGACTGCAATGCTAAAGGTTTGCAGTATTGATTTGCAGTGATTTATTATTCCTTCTAAAATCCGTAACCGTGGTTGTACTTATCTGATTTACTTTGTTTTTGTGTCTAAATTTATATAAAAATCTGCTTTATTTTTATAAATTGGTGTCACATTTCTTTCGAGTCATGTCAATTACTTACCATCCATGTTGGTACTATGAAATACCTATCACATGTTCCTCTAGTAAAGTCTGACTGCTCTTTGTCACTCTGCCAACTCAGAGCTAAGGATTTATTATTGTGAATCCAAGGACCATCTTTGTGGTATTGTGACAGTATTGCATAGTGAAGCCTAACCAGCATCAAAACATAATACTCCACCTTCCTGCAGTTTCTAAGTATTGCCCCTTTGTGTTCACCTCATGCATGGTGGTGTGAGATAGATCATATAAACTGGGAGGGCTACTTTCTCTTGGGCACGCTTTTTCGCATAAGTAGTGTCTGGGAAATTTACCTAGAAATGGCAAAAGTGAACCCTTTTCTATAAAATTCCTTCAAGGTGTGGATGTTTTGAACTCTGCTGAGCTGAAAGTTCATCCTAAATAGTCAGCTACCGCATCTTGCTTTCGTTTTGTGTGTTTTCACCTGCCAGCTGATGTTTCTCAAAACCACTAAGGAATGTTTTACAATGATTTTGTTGACCTCCCCACGAGGAGAGAAATAGATTCTCCTGGACTAGGGGTCCACTCACATTGATTGGTGACTGTTCATCCATACAAATCTAGAAACAACGTGAATAGAGATTGACGATAACCATAATGGATGGGGAATGATGTGCACTATTGATGCGTTATTCCCCATTCCAAGTTGCCAAACATGGAATTAAGTGCAATGTGCTCGCTCGCTGTGCTAACACAAATTAGATGGTAGACGTGCTGAACCTATATTTTGCGGCCTCGTCATGATTGGGGCTTATGTGCAGGGCCGGACTGCCCATAGCTGGCATCAGGCATTTCCGGGGTGGGCCGCCAGAGTGGGGGCCAATTTTGGACCCCTGGGGGGCCGTTTTTGTTACCAGGGGCCGGTTTTGCAGCATAGCTGCAATATGGCCCCCTGTAACAAAAGCAGCTTCAGTGTTTTCCACGAGCAAACCCCACTGCAGCGGCCGGCACGACTCAATTGCCAGGGCCGGTTTGTGTTCCCAGTCCGGCCCTGCTTATGTGTGCTTTGAATGTTCTTTGCAAAGACACATTCCATACAAGACCATTTCCACTTTCCTGCCCTTCGAAAGCCTGGTGGCCCTGCTCCTTAGACACCCCCCTGGCATGGCAGTTTTACCTTAGTCTCGTTTCTGAATGAATATAACATTCAGTCCAGAGGTCTACCAGGAAAGAAAAGACTAATCTGAATTCTGATCTGGTATGCTGTTCACTCCTTTAAATTAAACAACAATCTGTCTATGAATTATCCATTTCTCCTGGTCGCTCACATTGAACCCCGGAAGAAGGACCATTGACAGGTAAAGCCCCTGCTGCATGTTTCATGTTATGCCCTTCAAGAAAAATCACGCCTTGATGAACAGAGAATTGCTCACACAGAAGTTATTGAAATCAGATATTCAGTTTTCGACGGATTTAACAGTCGAGAATTATGTGGCATTCAAGATTGGAAGTCCAATAGATGTGTTTTATTCTTCCCCAGCTCTTCCTTGAGCTGATAAATTATTTATACCTTCTTCGAAGAATAATCCATCTGCTCACAGAAGACGTTCGGTGATGGCAAACCCATACCTGCAGTAAACAAGTTTTCACTGCATAAAAAGGGTGAAACAAGCAGAGATATTTCTTTCTTTCTTAAGATTGCTCCTCTAATAATGCATTTTAGGGTTACTATTTTTTTTAAAGGATTTTCGTTACGTGGTATTGTAAATTGAAAGAACTTTAAATGACTATTTTACGTGGGACAGATTTGGGAAATTATCAAGACGTCCAGAAGGATGGCTCTCCCCTTCTTCTGCAGAGGGTGGGTTGGGTGGGTGGTGGTGGGGGTGATGCAGTAAAAAAAAGAGAGTTCATAAAGGGGGAAAAAATGTGTGTGATTATTTCTATCAAGAGGAAATTAAATAATGCGCGTAGTAATTATTCAACAGGGTTAGGAGTAAGTCGTGGCACTGTACAACAGAAATGATATATTACACATGAAATGTTGCATATTAAGGCACTTTAATGCACCGTAATGCACTTTAATGCATATTTTGCACAATAGTTACAATTTGTACTGTATTATACTGTTATATTGTACTGTGTTTTTTGGTTGCGTGATTTGCACTTTAATGCTTATTTGTACTATTGAAAGTGTAGGGGGGGGGTTTACATTTGTATTGAAGTATATTGGTCCAACAGGTGCGTGATTGTATTTAACCATATTTATATATATATTTAGTGGAATTGGCACTATAGTGTATTTGGTTAGCAGCTATGTGTTTTATATTTTATGCGTACTTTGCACAAATGTTATCATATGTAAGATGGTGTACTGCTCCAGAACTTGTGAAGCTTACCTAAAGCAGCTGGGGGGTGCTTTGGTGTGTAAATTAGTCAGCTACGCTCTTATTAGAGATTTAGAAAGAGTAGAATATGTATACTTGGTATACTCCGCATAATTTCCACTTTGGAAAGACAGTTTTTATATGAGTAGGAAGAAACTGTTGATTCTGTCTTTAAATGCCAATGGTTTAAATAACAGACGTAAAACTTGTGCGATAGAGAGTTGGCTAAAAGGTTATCACCCAGATGTGATCTTTATACAAGAGACACATTTTCGGGCTCTAACAAATGCTGGAAAAATGCTTAAAAATTGGGCAGGGTTTTACTGTTCATCGGTGTCGGGGGTAGCTCAGAGAGGTGTGAGTATTTTTATAGGTAAGCACGTCCAATTTCAGGTTGAAGCCTCACATTCAGATAAGAGCGGTAGATGGACATTTGTATCTGGGAAAATAAACCAGACAAACCTTATACTAGCTACAATCTACGCACCAGTCCCAGATGATCCACTCCCTATTTTACAATTAAAGCAAGCTCTATCTGGTATACCGGGTCAGATTATATGGGGTGGTGACTTTAATTTTTTACAAAATCCTGTGGTCGACTCAACCAAAAAAGACCGGAGACAAAATAAACCACAAGTTGCCATTGCCTTGCTGAGTTGTAAGTCGGATCTAGACATTCCATATAGCTGGCGTCACAACAATCCGGTTAAACGTGAATATTCTTGTTATTCGGCAAAATATGATTCAGCATCTAGGCTAGACTTTTTACTCACTTCTCATAACCTTGAAGTTAGTAAATATGAGCATATAGTAAATGCCTTCTCAGATCATGTCCTCATCAAGTTGGAAATTATGTTAGATAAGATAGAGGATGAATCATCAAGGAGATGGTATTTTAATAAACTTAATTTAGCTGAGAAAAAATGGTGCGCAGAAATAGAAAAGGAGATTAGCTCCTTTTTTAATATAAATAAGGATTCCGCACCAATTAACATAATATGGGAGGCGTTTAAAGCCACTCTGAGAGGCATAATCATCTCAAAAGAGATTCCAAAACAGAAGGCTAAGAAGGAGGAGAGAATGGTGATAGAAAATAGTCTGGCCCATGCAAATCAGGAATATTTTAGAAATAGGACCCCAGCCACCAGACAAAAAGTATTGAACGCAAAAACGAGAATGAGGGAATTCTATTACGAATTAGGGAATATGTCAAGTAGGCTATACCTCCAGACTAGTTATGAAGATAGCGAATATACAGGAAGATTGCTAGCCTGGCAAGCAAAGGAGAAGCAAGTTCGAAATAGAGTTGAGTACATTCAAGATAAAGTAACTAAATCCCGTGTAAATACTACGTCTTTAATATGTGAGGTTTTTCTTAATCATTATAAAGATATATATCAGACATCTTATCAGATTCCTGTAGAAACAATTGATGAATTTTTGCAGGGATTGCCTATTCCAACTTCGGGAAATAATTTTAAAGAGCTGCTGCTAGCCGAATTTACGAAGGAAGAACTAGATGCAGATATCAGCTCTTTACCTAATTGTAAAGCTACCGGGGAGGATGGCATTCCTGGGGAATTTTTAAAACATTTGCTACAATACTTTGCCCCGAATTTTTAAGACTCGCAAACTTTTTATTACATGGAGGGGATCCGCCAGCATCTTTTCGTATTGCAGTAGTGGTCAGTATTTAAAAAAAAAAGATAAAGACAGTGAAAATGTGAATTCCTATAGGCCAATAAGCCTTTTAAATACTGACTACAACATTTTTACTAAACTGATTGCCAATAGATTAAATAAGATGGTGGGGTCACTTATTGGAACGGATCAATGTGGTTTTATAGCAGGGAGACAGCTCTATACTAATACAAATTTTTTATTAGAATCTTTGGATTTTTTCTAATATTAATAAAGTTCAGGCATAGATATGGTTTTTCGTGCCGAAAAGGCATTTGACCTTGTTTCTTGGAATTGTCTTTTTACGATTTTAGCAAAGTTCGGTTTTCCAAAAGAGTTTATAATTTTATTGAAACAACTTTATATAAACTCTCAGGCGCAAATATTAGTTAACTCTGTTAAGATAGGGACATGCCAAATAAATAGAGGTACCAGGCAAGGCTGTCCCCTTTCACCGATTTTATTTGCTCTTTTTATAGAGCCTTTAGCAATTGCAATCAAGGAAAAAGAGCACATACAGCCCCGGTGCAAGGAATGACGAATATAAAATTGTATGCTGACGATATTGTACTCTTCTTGAATTCGAAGATAGACACCCAGGTGGAAGTGATGAGAGTTTTTGCAGACTTCCAAGAAATAAGAGGCTATAAAATCAATAAGACCAAAACAGAAATTATATTGTGTAACTGTGACGTGAACTCTTTATTATTAGAATTTAGACAGACGTACAATACTCGCCCAAAGAGATACTTAGGGATTTTTGTCACAGAGAAAGTAGAAGACCTTTTTTCCTTAAACTACACCCCATTATTGAAAAAGGTGAGCTCTCAGTTAACACGCTGGAATCAGCTCCCATTGTCAATAATAGGACGAGTTGCGTTAATTCAAATGTCTATTCTTCCATTGTTTAATTTTCTTTTTAGTGCTGCCCCCTGCGTAATACAGTCCTCTTTTTTTAAAGAGTTAGATAGTATGCTCTCCTCTTTCTTATGGGCAAATAAGATATCAAGGTTATCACTTAGTACTTTAAACTATCCTGTGGTGGAAGGAGGTTTATCTCTTCCGAATATTAGAAATTATTATTATGCGACATTTGTACATCATAGTTTTAGATTCTTTTTTTCAGATCCTCAAGAGGCAGATAATTTTTTATGAAAAAGATCCTAAAGGAATATAATATTAGAGATCCCACAAGAGTTACGAAGTACCCTAAGAAAGTTCGTTATAAGACCTTACAGTGGTTATTTAAACAAAAAACACAGCTTTTAGCGTATTATGATATTTTAAGAATTAATAACTCAACTAGACTTTCGAACATACATACGGGGAAATAGGTATTTTTGCGAATAATATACTAAGGCTATGGGACGAAAATGGTTATGTCCAAATTCAGGATTTCATCAGGAGGAACTGTTGGAAAACCTGGATGGAAATTGAAATGGGCCTCCAGCATTCCAACATAATTTTAAAGTGGTCATTTGTTAGATTAAAACCTATATTGGAAACATTAAATATAGAAAATTTGGACTATAAATTCAGTATTAGTGAAGCCCTTAACTGCCCTATACAAAGAAAGATCAGTGATTGGGCTAAGATATTCGATCAGAATACATCTTCCTCATTATATGAAAAAGTTAGGGATAAATGGAGGAAAGTGGAAGATATACAGATTCTTCAATCAACGTGGAATAGGTTAAATACGTTTAATGCATGCATATTTAGAGGGCGAACTTCAGACGTATGCAATTCTATTCGAAATGGTTAATATATAGAACACCTTCCTTCCTACATAAATTATATCCGCAAACTGAAGATAAATGCTTTCGTTGTGCAGAGAAAGGCACTTGGACACATATTATTTGGAAGTGCCCAAAAATTCAGAGTTTTTGGGAGGAGATCGAGAAATGTCTTAGATTTACAATAGACCCTCACATCTCACTTGATGAATCTATTGCGGTTTTGGGATGTTCTTCTGATACTGCCGAATATGAAGAATGTTTGTTTATAGTAGCATTATTGGCAAGATCTTTAATTTTGCAACTCTGGAGAACAGAGAAGATACCCACTTTTAATGCTTGGAGGGCAAAATTATCTAAAGTACAAGAATTGGAAATGGAATATGCAATAAGATCAGGAGCATTAAGAAGGTATGAGAAATATTGGAGTATCTTTGAAATATAGGATAACATATTGCATTTTGGTATACAGGCAGAAAGGGTATGTGGGTACCTATCTGGTTTTAGTATTATTGCATTTTTTTCTTAATGTGATCTTTCTATGTATTTATCCGCCACAAGTTTGTATTTTGTACCTGATTTTAATAGGCTCTTTTTTGGTATTTTAGGAATAATTTGATTGTACTGCTAAAATATTTATTGAAATGAGTATTTGTAATTTCTGCACTTTGCACCTTAGATCGAAGTTAATTATTTCTCTCCTCAATATTTTGGAATATGTATTTATGTATAATATCATGGAATGTGTGTAAGATCTATAAACTCTCAATACATTTTTTTTTTTTTTTAAAAGTCGTCCAGAGGGCTTCATCATTGGTGAAATGGCAATGCATATTCTAAGCTCAGCAGCCCATGGCTGTGCATATAAGGGCCTGATTCACAAACATAAACTTGCACATTTGTGTGAGTTTACTATTTTTGCTATTCACAAACTCTGAGTTATTAGTAAGTTTACGACTGCGGAGACTCTGATGGAGAACTTCGTACATAAAAAGATAGGACTGTCTCCGCAGTTGTAAACTTAGTACTAATTCGGAGTTTGTGAATAACAAAAACAATAGTAAACTTGCACAAATGTGTAAGTTCACCTTTCTCAATCAAACCCAAAGTGTCTGGTTGCTTTTCTGAAGTAGTTTAAATTACCACATTATGACTTCATTGTAACCCTAGCTCAGTGATTGGTTTGGGGTAAATAAATACTGGTTTGATACAGATACAACTTGTGTAAAATCCATAAAATTATGCCGTTTGGTCTGCAGTCAGAAACAAGATATTACCATGTTGTTCCCTAATCAAGTTTCTCATTGTTGACTGTGATTGTTATGAGTAAAGATCAGCCCGTTTTTTAGGGCTTAAGTCATCAACCTATCGAAAAATAAAATTCAGTCAAGGTTTCGGTATAAACAAAACGGGCAAATGTCCTATTACTTACCGGTAATCTTCATTACTCCTGGTCCCGTTGTCCTCGTCCCATTCCTGAACATAGTGGAGAGCACCATCTCCGCGACAGAAAAAAAGAACAGGAGCATGCTGGGATACCTAACCCACTCCCTCCCACTGGGAGTACATAAGCGGTACCAGCCCAGCATGCAGCCTGAAAATACCTAGCCAACAACCGGAAGGCCGGCCGCCCGGGAGGGAGGGGCTTAAGGAATGGGACGAGGACAACGGGACCAGGAGTAATGAAGATTACCGGTAAGTAATAGGACATTACCCTCAGGTCCCTCTAGTCCTCGTCCCATTCCTGAACATAGTGGAGAATACCAAAGCAAACAACCCGGCCTTCCGGACACCAACCAACGCCAGGGGCACCAGACCGAAAAAAGCGGCACCCAACCGAAGCAGAAGGGAGCCCACAAGAAAACGCAGGCAGGAGCACACAACCAGCCATGTCCCCAACCAAGCCGACAGAGCCGAGACACGAAAAGAGGCGGGGGACGACCAAGAAAGGACCGAAAAAGAGCACAAGACCCCCCCAGGCAAGCCCGAAGGAGGCCCTGCACCCAGACCCAAGCCCCAAGGGAACACCCAGAGGGGCAGAAACAAAGACCCCCCCCGAACCCCGGAGAAGCGGAAGCGCCCCCACAGAGCAACCCAGCCAGGAAGGGCAACCGACCAGGGAGAAAAACAGCCAAGGGCAAAGCCCATAGCACCAGGCACCACCAAGCAGCCGCCCCAACAGGGACAAAACAGGCGAACCAGGCCCAACGCCCGAGAGCGTACGAGAGCAGGCCGCATAGGATGACACGGCCGAAGGCCCAGGAAGGAACACAGCAGGGGCAAGACAGAGAGCGAACCCCCCAGAGCAGGGAAGAAGGCGAGCCACAGCCGGACCAACCCACAAACGACCACACCAAAAGGCGAGGGGAAGGAAGACGAGACCGAAGAGGCACGCCAAAGTAAGAGAACAAGGAACGACACGACCAACCACAGGACCAACCCCAACACACCAGGGGAAGCCACCAGCAGAGCCGTAAAGACCGAAGAGGGAGGAACCAGACAAGGAAACAGGCACCAACCCAGAGCAACAACCGGGAAGAAAGGGGCCAAGGAACACAAGCAAGGTCCCCCCCGACCAACAGCCGACAACAGCGGCAACAGGGAAACGGAGGCACAGAAACCCCACAGAAGGCCCAGGCCAAAAGGCAGGAAAGACAAGCCGCCAACCCCAGCAGAGACACCGGACAGCCGCAGCAAAGGCCGCCAAACCGGGAGAAGAACCCGGGGTACAGGAACCCGCCAAGTGGCCAGGCCCGAGGCAAACCCCCAAAAGCAGGAGACACAGGGACACGAACCCAGGAACCCGCCCAAGCGAGGCCAGGGAGAGCAACAAGCGCAACCCGAAGCAGACCCCACACAAGACCAGGGCACATCCAAGAGAGAACAACCGAGGGCCGAACACAGAACCGGGGAAACAAAACCCCAGAACCGGGAAGGAGGAACCGCCACCAACCAAGAGCCGACCCACCGGCCAGGAGGACACCAAGGAACCACCCAAGGCGAACCCCCAAGAAGGGCAAAACAGGAAGGACCAACCTACCAGGATAAAGACCTATGATCTGAAAGAGTTAAATTTAATTTATCTCAATACTCGTTCCTTGGTTAAGCACCAATTGGAACTATTCAACCTCTTAGATACAGAAGCACCAGATCTGTTATTAGTCACAGAAACTTGGCTTACGCTGGAATCTATGCCTGACATCCTAGCGGCTCTCCCTAGCAATTATTACTTGATGCAGGCAAATAGACTTCCAGGGAAAAGAGGAGGAGGAGTAGCAGCAATTATTAAAAGATCTCTCGGCCACTTCCATTGCCTCATTTGAATTTGCCTCAGTGGATAGTCTCACATTAAAATTAATTTTTCCTAAATCGACATTAGTGTGCATATTGATTTATAGACCCCCTACTGCAATAGGAGACTTTGTCACTGAATTAGCTAACTATCTGACCCCACTTACTATAGACTTTGCAAAAATTGTTTTAATTGGAGACCTGAATTGTTGGTCTACAGAGGAAGGGGGGAGCCGGGGTTCCAAAGAGCTCACAGACCTACTGAATAATCTGAATTTAGAAGGGCATATAATGGAATCCACCCACATTAAAGGGCATGCCTTAGACCAATTATGGACCTCTAATCTTCTGGTCCGTAACTTAATGGTCAAGCCATGTGTGTGGTCAGATCACCACTTGATATACTTTGCTATAAATGGCCTATCCTTATGTAAATCGATGAATGACACGAAATTGTTGACTAGAAATTGGAATCGTGTTCACCTACCAGAGTTCCTCAAAACATTGGAATCTACTCTCCCGCTCATAACAGATAATGTTAATGGGATGGAAAGAGCTATTTTCAACTGGCAATTAGGGGCTTCTGAGATACATGCCCCATTACAATGGAAAGAGAGGGTCCCGCGGCGGCATGAAACCTCTTATTGGTTTACTCCAGAGTTAAAACTAGTAAAACTTAAAACCCGCCAGGCGGAACGGAAATGGAGGAGAAGCTATTCACCAACTGATAGGAAAAGGTACGAAAAAGCATTAACTGAGTATAAAGTTGCCATTGTGGAGGCTAAAAAGGCTTTTTACACAAATAGGGTGCTTAGCTCTGAAAATAAATCCAAAGATATTTTCAAAATAGTTAGAGAACTTTCTAGTGCTGATCGCATCATATCGGCCATTACTCCTTCACAAGTTTTATGCGACAACTTGAATACTTTCTTTGTTGACAAAATTAAGGTCATCCAGGAATCTATCTCCTCTAACTCTCAAGACTGGAAATTACATAAGCGATACACTAATCCCATGACCTTGTCTAGTTTCCAAAATGTTACCTTAGATCGGCTAGTAGATCTTAGAAATAAGATACAATCTGGGTCCCCTAATGACCCCTGCCCTGCTAGGATTCAAAAAGACCTTTTTACACAATTTCCGGACACTTTTCTCTCCCTTCTTAACATCTCTTTGGAGCAGGGGTGGTTCCTCGTGCTTTCAAAGAGGCAGTGCTAGTTCCGCTGCAAAGAAAGCTGGAGTAGATCCTAGCTTAATGACTAATTATAGACCAATATCACTCCTCCCATACCCGGCGAAGATATTGGAGGCACATGTTGCAAATCTCCTTTCTGCCTTCATTGAAGAGACTAACTTCCTGGATTCCCATCAGGCAGGCTTTAGGCCTTCACACTCCACTGAATCAGTCATCTTGAGTGTAGTGGATGATCTGAAAGAGGGTGCAGACAGGGGGTGTACACAGGCCTTGGTGTTATTAGATCTTTCCGCCGCTTTCGACACCGTGGATCATACCATACTAGCGGATAGAGTGGAAGCGGCGGGCCTGAGGGAGAGGCGCTGGACTGGATGCTTTCTTTTTAAAGGAACGCACTCAATCTGTCAGGCTGGCACCCTTTAAATCAGCCTGGGTCAACACCACATGTGGTGTACCGCAAGGCTCATCTCTCTCACCGCACCTGTTTAACATCTACATCTGGCCTCTGATTCATGCTCTCCAAACAAGGGGAGTGAAGGTATATAATTATGCAGACGACATGCAGCTGATTTTTCCGATTGATGAGACGGAGGAATCTAAGGATTTCTTCCAACATACTATGCTATTCATCAAAGATTGGATGAGCCATAACTATCTCAAATTAAACTCAGACAAAACAGAGATAGTCATCTCCAATAACAGATTCAATCAGTGGACGCCAGTACACTGGCCAGCTACCTTGGGCATTCCTCCTATTCCAAAAAATTCAGTTAAAAGTCTGGGGATTAAAATCGATGCTAAGCTATCCATGCATGAACAGCTTAAGCTGGTCACTTCCTCCTGTGTTTACCACCTGAGGACTTTTAGGAAAATCAGGAAATTTTTCACCAGAGAAGCAAGCATGGTTATCATGCTTGCTCTGATTATGTCCAGGCTGGATTATGCCAATGCCATCTATTTAGGGCTTCCTGCTAATCAGACCCACAGGCTGCAATTGATTCAAAATCAAGCAGCTAGGTTGGTCTTTCAGCAACCAAGACACTGCCATACTAAACCTCTTTTGAAGCAGTTACACTGGCTCCCGGTGACCCAGCGATTCATGTTCAAGACAGGCTGCATGGTATTTAATGCACTTCACGAAAAAGGCCCCAAATTCATATCTGCAAAGATCTCAAGGTACTTACCCAAACGAAATCTCAGATCCGCCACAATGTCTATGTTGACTATTCCTAGATTTAAGCGCAAGAGAACGGGCGGTTCCCGTTTTTCTGTTCTTGGCCCTACACTTTGGAATTCTTTCCCGATAGACATCAGACTCTCATCTGAGTACACCATTTTCAGAAAAAAACTGAAAACTTGGTTGTTCACTTCAGCCTATTGTTAGTATTCCTCTGGAAGGCTCTCCCTCCCCTCATAGCGCCAAGAGACCTTTGGTATATGTGCGCTTAATAAATTCCCAAACATAAACCTAAACAAGGAGGCCAACAGCCCAACAACGCAGGCGGCCCAGAAACACCCAAGAAGCCAACTGGACAACCGACAGGGCAGCCAGCCAGGAGGCCCCCAACATGGCGCCACCAGAACGCGGAAAGAAAGGCAAAGGGCCAACCGACCCAACCCCAAAAAAAACCAACCAAGAAGGGGCACAGGAAAAGGCACCAGAGCCAGCCACTGCCACGCCACCAAGAGAGGAGAAGCAGCAGGAAGACAGGGAGGGAGACCGGCAACCTACAACCGCCAACCGAACCAAAGGCCCCAGTGCACCAGCCAGGCGCAAAGGAGCGGCACAGGAAAGGAGACAGGACCAACCCAGTACCCAGACCACCAGGGCCAGAACCACCGGCCACCAAGAGGCCGAAAAAGAGGCCCAAAAGCACCAGAGAACGAGCGGCCATGAAAGGACCCAGGCAGGGACCCAAAGGGGACCCCGAAGCAACCAAGGGCCCCACAGCCAAAACAAACCCGACACACCCAAGGCGAGAAGGCACCAGCGACCCAGAAGCACAAGCAAAGGGAGGCCAAACACAGGGACCGCAAGGGAAAAACCCAACAGAGGCATAGCCCAGGCCCCAACAGCACCCTGGAACACCCCAGGCACCACCAAACCAAAAGAGAGGAGCCCGGAGAAACCAAAGGCGCACAACCCACCGGGGGCGGGGGGAACAGACCCAAAAAAGGGGGAAAGAACCCCGCAGAGCCAGCAAAGAGCAACGGCCAGAGGCACCACAGGCCGAAAGCAACCCGCACGGGAGCACAAGCCCAAGGACAGGCCCACAAGGGGAAGGCCACATCCCCAGAGCTGAGGCAAAGCCAACCGCCAGCACAAGGCCGACAAAAGAGGAGCGGGGAAGCAGCAACGCGGCCCACACACCAGGGAAGGCCGACACCAGACCCACAACCGGCAGCCCCACCAACAAACCCACCGGCCAAGACCAAGAGCAGGCACGGCGAGGAGGACACCGAGACTGGCACCCACAAAGCAGGAAAAAAGGCACAGGGCAACCTGAACCCGCAGACAGGGTGGGGCACAGGAGCAGCGCACCCAAGAAACCAAGGAGCCACCCAGGCAGAAGCCAAGGAAGACCCACAACACCCAGCCACCACAGGCGGCAAAGGGAGCGGCAGCCGAGAGGCAAAGGACCCCAAAGCGCACCAAGTAACAAAAAGAAACACAAGAGGGGAGAAGGAAACCATAACAGGAAACCAAACCCCACCAGCCAACCAAGCGCAACACAACCCAGCACCAGGCAAGAGGCAAGCAGCAACGCCAGCCAGAAAGCCCACCAGGAGCCCCACCAGCACAGCCCCGGAGCAAACAGCCAACCAAGGCCAAAGGCCCGCCAGGACAGAGGGAGGGTACAACAGCCACCCCCCCGGAAAACAACGGAACCCAAGAAACAGGGAGGCTGGAAACCCAAAGGGCCCCGACGCAGGACGCAAGAAGCGACCCAGCCACAGCCGAGCAGGGGCCAAGCAAACACCCCCGGAACGACCCAAGGAGCGCACAGCAACTGAGAAGCCCCAGGCAGGCAGCCAAACAGGCCCGAACCAAGCTCGAACCCACCCAAGGAACCGAGAGAAGACACGACCAGGCGCCAGCAAGGAGGAAAGGCCGCAGGCCCGGAAAACACACCCACCCCAGAACATCGGACAGGCATAGGGGGGCAGGAAGAAACAAGGCACCCCGAGCACGGGCCAAGCAAACCCCCCTGGAAGGAAGCAAGGAGCGCCCAGCACCGGGAGCCGCAGGCAGGCACCCAGACAGGCACGCACCAGGCCCGAACCCACAAGAACGGGCAGGAACCAACAGGGCGGACAGGCAGCAGGTGGCCGAAGCTGAGCAACAGGCAAACCAAGGCGGACAGAACCCAACTAGGCACCAACCAGGCCCGACCAGGGAGAACAGAAGCACGCAGGGCAGGATGGCCGGAGGCCCAGAGGAACAAACCAGGCCGGACCCCGCCCAAAAACGAAAAGCCCACGAGAGCAAACGCGTGCACAGGGGTACGGGCGGAAGCCCACAGCACCCGTCCAGCCCCGGTACACCCCAGGCAGGGGAAAACAGGGAGCCAAGGCCTTAGGCCAGCATAGCAGCAGAGCACAGCACAGTGAAGAAAAGAAACCGCTATGCGGTACTCACCAGGGGGACAGGCCAACACCACCACACAGAAACCGTCCCCCAACCCCCCCGCCCAGACGCCAACCAGCAACAAGCGCCGAGCAAGCGGAAAGCCAGGAGGCCCGGGAACCCACAACCTGTTACAAGGAAAAAAGGGGACCGGGGAGTATGCACATAACATAACCCATGTAGTTGCGAAGCACACCCAGAAGGGCAACCTGGCGAAGAACAACAGATGTCCAAAGTAACCCATGAAACTGGCCATAGATGCATGAAAGGCTGAGAGGATCCGCTGGGACAGGAACCTGAGACCATCAGCGAGCGCCACAAGCCAGCACAGAAAGGCTCCAACAGGAATCAACCAGCATAGGGAAAGACCCAAGGACTCCGGGTCCCAGAGCACCAGCAACAACCCAAGGAACCAACGAGGCAAAGAAAAGAGGAACCGCTACGCTGTACTCACCACAGGGGCAGGAAGAGTGCACCACAAGCCTCCTGCCCCCAAGAGCCAGCCCAGGCGCCCTCCAGGACACCAGCGCCGGGCGGAGGAGAGGACTGCAGCAACCGGCCACCGAGGCCCCATCAAGGCCCGCCCCTGCACCGACACCACGAACAGCAGGGGCGACAGGGAGGAAAGAAGGCCAGCAGGACTCCAAATGCCAGGCAGGGAGACCAGGAGCACCGCCAAGCACAGCCCCTGGACCCCACAAACAGCCGCGCGACTTCCAGACCGGCCAAGCCACAGTAAGACGCGCGGTGTAACCCGGAAGAAACCGGGAGGAACGGCGCCCCAGCCGCAAAGGGCCGGGCGCCCATCAATGCGACTCCCAGCAAGCCCGGCAGGCCAGGAGAACGCGGAACAGGACGTCAAGGACAGCCCAGCAGCCCGACGAGACATCCAGGGAAGAAACCATCACGAGGACTAGAGGGACCTGGGGGTAATGACCATATTGAAATTCACTGTATAGAAATTTGCTTCATACATGTTCTTTGAGGTTATACAGGAAACTTGTCAATCCTAGGTTTCCCTTTTATTTAGTGGCATAGCAAAGGATCCACGGGTCCAAATGCAAGCAGGGAAAATGCCCTAACCAGCCATTTTGTTGGGTAGTAAAAGACACCCGTAATTGTGGTGATCCTTGGGCTCAGGGCTTATTTGTATTAAAAAAAAAATAACTGCAGTAGTCCAAAGTTTTTCTCATGAGTATGCTGCAGGTGGTGCTGATCTAGGGGGTTCCCAAATACCAAAGGCACTTGTGAATGAATACCATGGAAGCCTTGGAGCAAAAAAAAGGTTTTTCATCTCTTTTGCCCCTTTAGTCTTTACCTCTTTTGACCCTGTTTTTTTCTCTGCGGGTTGTCCTCCCTGCTCTATTAAAAGCTGCATGCACCCATTCTGACTGGCAATCCCCGTGCTCTCTGTCACATCTCAGTCAGTGCATGGAGAAGATCTCCAGGTCAGAGTTTCCCAGAAGATCACAGAGATGCTACTCCAGCCTCTGAATTGTCTCCTCCAATGCCACAGATTCTCCGAATTTGGCAGTCACCACCTTGGGATGTTTGTGGTGAAGCATAGGAGGTAGAAACTCTGGGGTATATTTACAAAAACTGCCCCTAACTAGCAATAGCTTTAGTTAGCGGCAATTTTCTTACCGCTGCGTATTGCCGAAAATTATCGCCTTGGTACTGATATATTTACAATACTTTGCTACATGGCGATAGTATCAGCTAGCCGCGGTAAAAACTGCTGCTAACACTAGCGTCAAGGTGATAAAAAAAATTACGTTGGCGAGAGAAAAGTTACGAAAGGCCAATTAGCGGCAAAAAAACTCACGTTAGCCAGGCCAACATGACTTTTTAGCCTCTAGAGGCAAAAATAGCCTATAATTACACCCCTAATGAAAAAAATAATATAAAAAGAATGGAATGCTGAATGGATCAGCCAGAGCCAAGTCCAGCACAGGTCAACAACTCCACCAAACCCCCCCCCAATAGCTAGGATGACCAGCCAGAGTCCCAGAGGAAGAGGAAATGCCAAATCAGGGACTCATTCATGAAAAGAGGCGCATCGTTGGGGAAAAACAGTGATGCACCACTTTTCATAAAGCCATCCTTGCGATACCATGGCAGCTGATGCCTGGAAGTGCTGACAGTCTCTGGGGCCTGGAGGCCTTGCTGGGCCTGCGTATGAGACCCGGAATGGGACGTGGCGGTGCTGTGGAGTTGGTGTGGCCTGACAGTGGATGCGGGCCGCGTCGCGCCCAAGCCTGTGGGCTGTGGCGGTAGACATTGAGGTGTTGGTGATCGCCCTTACCTGGTGGCGAAGTCTGGCGCCCCTTGGAGCTGTGATCGGTAGAGGCGCTCCTGCACATCGATGTAGGGAGGTCTGCATTGCATAAAACGCGCCCCCACTACACCGGGGTGTACGGAGGAGATTGCCAATGGTGGGCCGCGCCTATCAGCATCACAGGCTGGAGGATGTGGCACTGCCTGGATGCTGAGGAGAGTGAGGCCCCAGAGCTGCGCCGAACTTTTGAGGTGGGAGCGCTGCAACGTCACGCCTAAGGGGGCCTGTAGCATCACCCACATCGGGAGGTTCCCCAGCGGACTTAGTGGCGACTGCTGTACCTAGGTTTGTGAAATCCCACCTGGCTGAAGCTCCTGCTGGCTGAGTCACAGATTCAGAGAGAGCATGATGGATTGAGCCCCGGTGACGATGTCCAGGTGAGGAGAAGGTGGGATGGGGAGCGGAGGAGGCCTGGGGGTCGTGTCGGGCCCAGGCCTAGCACCTGTGGGTGGCGCACACTGTGCCCTGAGCAATCCCTGTGCAGCGGAGGACCCACATTGCCGAGGACACTGTGCAAGACTGGTGGGGGACTCCACTAACTGGCTCAAGTTGCTGATATCATGCATTGGGGGCAGCAGGTGCCAGGGGCACTGGGGTCAGATCGGGGCTAGGCCCTTTTTATGCAACTTGATCCGCCGTTACTCTCTTGGGAACTGGGAAACACAGAATCTGGTCGCCACTGTTAGATCGGAAGAGGAAACTGGGTGGTGTTGCCTTTCCTCGCCCCCTGTGAGTTTGCTGCGCCGTCTGGTAGCTGCTGCCCCCATCTGCTGCTGCTGGTTCCTCTGACCCAGAGGTCAGGTGTTAGAGACCCTTCTCCACCCACAGGCTCCAGCCTGCGCCCCATCCCTGGTGGTCCAGTGGTAGAGCGTCACTGCTCTGCTGCTTGACTGCCCTCCTGTTACTCTTTTCTGCTGTTCCTGACCCTCTTTCTGCTCTTCTCCATTGCTTTTCTACCTTTGTTTTTTTTCTTCTTTGCTTTGTTTTTCCTGTGCTTTTTTTCAGTTCCTTTTTCACTCTCCTCCCCCTCGTTGCCGCTGCGATCCCCCGCAGCCCCGCACCCTCCAGTGTCCTTTCCCGCGCTTCCTGTCAGGAATACTATTGCTTACCTTCTAAACTGTTCCCCCAAAAGGAAAAAGACTCTTTTCGCACTTTACCCTCGTTGGTACCTGCAACGTTTCCATTCCAAGATGTTCTTGCTTCATTTACTGTTCAAACTCGCCAGCACTGGGTTTCCCGGAATTTCAAGATGGCGGCCGCCATCGAAATCACTTTTAGCAGTCTAGTCGTGTTGCTCTCGCGCTGAAGTGTTTCTTCCAGCGCGCGAGCCCTTTGAACGGCGCACTTCAACTGTGGAACTGGTCTTAGGAGCAGCGTCTTCTCTGTGCGCCGGTTCCTGAGGAGATTTCTTGTTTTCCTTGAACTCCATGAACTTCAGCTTATTCGAAAACTCCGCCCATTAAATAGCGGTGTGCACACCAGAGACTTTTTTTGTGTGGAGACTAGTGTCTCAATCTTACAGTCGCCTCAGAGTTTCTTCCTCAAGATACAGAGTCATAGTAAGAAGATTCTTCGTTCCCTGCGCGTCAGTCAGTTCTGTCAGAATGTTCTGAGGAGATTCTTGGTTTCAGCACTGGAGTCAGAACTGTAAGAATGTTCTAATTATCTCTTGCCTAATTCAAAGACTTGTAGCGTTTTTGGGCGTTAATTCAGAGTTACTGAGAAAAGTACTGTTAACAAACCTTGGAACGATATATATGTCTTTAAAGAGTATTCGTTCTCTCAGATCTCCATCCAAAAGGTTCTAGAGATTTGAATAGACTAGGAGATAGAGTTTCTTCAGTCTCAGAGAGTGGCTAGCATTTTAAAATATCCAGGTGTGTGAAGAAATATATATATATTGCTAAAAATAATTCTCACTTGTACAATATGCTTATAGTTAAAAGTAGAATTTAAGACTACAGTACTAATCAATGGAACATTAATGTTTGTACAGGTTCTGCTTTCCCTTTTCTGATGCGAGTTCCAATAAGCTCTAGTACAGAGAGGTTGCAGAGGATTACTGGATCTGGAGGCGGTCTCTCTTTGTCTTCCCATTCCCCTTTCCCCCCTGTTGGTGGAGTTGTGCGGATTGTTGTCTAAGTCTGCCCACACGCCTGCAGGAGGGAGTTGGGATTCAGCGTCTGCTCCTGTGGAAGAAAATTTGGTTTTAGTTGGTGCTTCCTGACACTTCCCACCTGTCCAGCCCTTCCGCAGCACTACTTAATGGCAGCCGCTGTGCGGCCATGCGCAGCGGGCATGCCACTGGTGCACGGAGGCAAGCCAAAGGCAAGTCTGTAGGTGTCTGTCCGGCCCTGGACCGCGCCCAGTGTCCTCTCAGACACTTCACCGCTACGTCAGCACCCTCCTCACCCTCAACCCTGGACGCCACGCCGCCTGCCAACTAGCATCACCGAAGAATACCCTTGCACCCTTCGCCTGCCGAAACTGCAAACGCACCTTCTGCCACATCAACAAACCAGCACATCCTGCCGCCCAGCAGACCAACAGCGCACCCGACTGGCTCAACTGCATTCTCCTCAATGTGCGGTCCCTCCACAAACATGCCACAGAAATCTGGGACCTCCTTGATGCCACCTCTTCAGACATCGCCTTCTTCACGGAAACCTGGACCAACCTCTACTAAGGACCCGACATCGCTGTCGCCATCCCTTACAAAAATCACCTGTAAGGACCACCCTGACCACCCAGGAGGGGGCATTCCCATCGTCTACAAAAGCACATTCTGACTGACCACGCAATCCAATGACCCAACGGCGACCAAGGAACACCTCCACTTCCAGATCCGGGCCAACACCACCCTCTGCGGCACCCTCATCTACAGGCCGCCTGGCCCATGACCCCGCCATTCACCGATGCCATCGTAGACCTCATCGCACCCCAGGCTCTGCCATCCACTTACTATATCCTACTCAGAGACCTCAACTTCCATCTGGACAACCCCAGTGACCAGAACACCACCACCCTCCTGGAGAACCTCGCCAACATGGGACTCAAGCAGCAAGTCACCACACCAACCCACATAGCTGGACACATGCTTAACCCCGTCTTCTCCGCCAGCGGGAACTTCACCTACAGCCACACCACCGAACTCTCCTGGACCGACCATCATTGTATACATAATGCCTTCAACATGCCCACCGTAGACCACCACCATCATCGTCCCCCCGTCGCAGCTGGATCAAGGCCACCGAAGAATTTCTTGTCAACTACCTCAGCACCACTACTCAGTCAACGCTTACAGACTCCAGCCCCACAGGGCGCAACCTGCACTGATGGATCTCCAACGGTGTCAACACCTGGCAGCTCCTCCGTGTCAGTGGACCAAGCGGCTGGGGGTCACTGGCCACCAGGGCAGGTGACAGCAGACACCCTGGACACCAAACTAGACTCTGTACTTGCGGCTGTGGTAAAAATAGGTACCTCCCTCGAACAAACGCGCACTTCCCTTGAGGGCTGCATCGACAAAATGGAGCGCTTACAACAAGCACATCAGAAACACCATAACTGCATTCTTCCAAAATCAATAAGACACAGCAATTATTCAGCCAAAAAAACGGTTAAAAATTCTTAAAAACCAAACGAGCCACAAGAGCGATCCTCCCCCATTCTCAGACAACAAAACACTACCCAAACGGCGAAACCTTTGCCTCCTTCTTTTCCAAGAAAACCACAATAATCACCACTGATATCCAGAACCCTATGAAACTTCTACCATGCAAACCCCCTCACACCTCATCCCTCTCGATCAGGAAGAATGCCCAAGAAACCCTCCCCTCTCACCTAAAAATAACACCAACTGGTCTAGCTTTATTAACTTTGAGGAAAATTACATCTTAAAACAATTTACCTCTCTGAAATTCTCCAACCACTTCAATGATCCCCTTCCCTCCAAACTCCTCAACGTCTCCCTCACCCAAGGACATATACCTGAGTGCCTAAAAAGTGGCTATACTAAAAAACCCAAACTCAGACCAGTCCAACCCCAAAAACTACCGCCCCATCTCCAACATCCCACCTTTAGCTAAACTCCTAGTAAAATGTGTGCATTTACAGATTCGCAATCGCATCAAGTAATTTCAACTCCTCAACCAATGTCAACAGGCCTTCCGCCAGACCACAACGCCGAAACTGCCATGGTCCACATTGATGACGATGCCCTTCACTCACTCAATCAGAATGAATCTTGCCTACTAATCCTACTTGAGCTGTCAGTGGCATTCGACATGGTCAATTATGACACCCTTTCGAACCTATTAGAACATAGGATGCTAAAATGGTTCTTTTTCTTCCTTTACAATAGATCACAACGCATCCTAATCAACCACACTCTTTTTGATCAGTTGCCAGTATTGCTTGGCATACCACAAGGTACTACTTTAACCCCGACATTGTTTAACCTATATATCGAACCCATGACCACAATCCTCAAACTCGCCCACATCTCCTACCACATGTATGCAGATGACACTGAACTCTACAAGAACACAGCTTCTCCCGATTAAATTAATATCCTCAATAACACTTTGACAAAAATGCAATATTGGTAGACTCATAACCACCTCAAACTCAATGCTCTCAAAACAGAATTCCTAGTGATATCACCACCTGCCATCACCCCTAGTATCAAAGACAGGCTTCCACATCTTACTACAGCACATATTTGACTCTGCCAAATCCCTAAGTATTACCTTGGCTAATGCCCTCTCCGTGCTAAAGCACATCAGTGCCACAACCAGAGGAGTTAACCATCAACTGCATGCACTAAGGAAACTAAAAGCTTTCCTCTCCTCTGCAGACCTCAAAACAGTGGCTCAAACTCTTGTGCTATCGAAATTAGATTATGGTAGCGCCACCCTCGTTGGCCTCCCCAAAATCAAACCTGCACCATTGAAGGCTACTCTGATTGCGGCAGCTCGGCTCATCACAGGATCAAAAAAGTGAACATATCACCCCGACCTCCAATCTCTGAAATGGCTACCCTATGAGGCTAGGAGCCATCTCAAAATTGCATGTTTGATGCATAAAGCGCTGCATCACAATGCTCTTCTTACCTGACCCAAAAACTGACCCTAAAAGGTGGAAACAGATCTTTCAGAAGTACAAGCTCCTTACTACTTAAGCCGCAAAAATTCAACAAGAAGAAAACCTACAACCATTCTTTCTCCTGAATTGCCCCCAAAGTCTGAAACTCTCTTACTATCGAGATCAGATGCAACCCCTCCACATCCACCTTCAGAAGGGGAGTAAGAATTCTACTATCCAGCAAATTCCTCTAATACTGAGGACATTCATAACCCCCTGTCCCCAGGAACAACTCTTTCCTGCCCGTCTGTGCCATTGTTTCTTTAGCATGCCTACACCCGTACCCTCGAGACCCATGCTGTTTTCCTGTGTTCCCTGTCCTCATTATTTTTACTATGTTTTTGTATACTGCCTATCATTTTGTATCATACCTTCCTTTGTGATTCCTGTAAAGTGCGCTGTTACCTAAATAGGTCTTGTTCATGCTATGTAAAACTCTTAAAATAAAATAAATTAAAAAAAATATTAATAGTAGTGGTCTGCAAAATTCACATTATTTGCTTTTCCGTAATTACAGCAAAATTACAGAAAAAGTATGCAAAATGATGTATAATTAGGCAAAATTGGGAGTGTATTTTAGCACAAAATGCGTCCTCAGGTCCACTTTGGAAGCAAGATGCAGTTTGAGGTAAAATAAAGTGCAAAAAAAAAAAAAATACCACCAACAACAGCTGCTCGCATTCTTCTTTTGCGTTGTTCTCATGGGCTCACAGTGAATTTTTTACAGTGAGCAGCACATTCGTGGTAAATGTTTACTGTGAATAGCACGTAATTATGCAATGTGGTGTAATCCCATATTTTTTTGAATTGTGCATAACAAGAGTAACACAAAATTATTGAAATTACGCTAATTAAACTAGTGTAATGAAGATTCCTCCTTTGCCTAAGTAATATCTCAATTTTACCATTTCAAAGCCATGTAGGCTAAATGATATAGATCTCGTTGTCATGTTCAGCTGGTTAAAGTCAGTTTGTTCACTTGAAGATAACATTTTTAACAAGGGCTCAAGGTCATTTTTTCTGGCTTCTCGGTCTGGTATAAATCTCCCTCCACTATTTTAGTGCGCTTCTGTAGAAGTATAATTTAAAAACATTTCTCCAGCCATGCTTGAGTATGCTGTATATGCAGTATTTCGGCTTCATAGCGCTCTGTATACGAGGCGGAACTATAATTTAGGCATCTTTGGTACAAGACCCTAAAGCACTG
Source organism: Calotriton arnoldi (assembly GCA_963921515.1). Classification (NCBI taxonomy): domain Eukaryota; kingdom Metazoa; phylum Chordata; class Amphibia; order Caudata; family Salamandridae; genus Calotriton; species Calotriton arnoldi. The sequence goes on along the minus strand of CAWUFW010004405.1, from coordinate 749,734 downwards.
GAGTTACCGTGCTTAATTTGAAAAATAAATAAATAAAGAGTAGATAGGCTCAAAGTGCCTAAGAAGTTGCCAGGATGCCGGGATTGCTGAATTGCAAGGGTACCTAGTCGTGTTTCTACCTCATGCATCTTTCTTCCACCTTCCTAAAATTCCTGTCCCTTTATCTCGATTTTACAGGATCTTTATTCTTCCCTGCTTATTACCTTTCTCACGCTGTTCCTTTTACTTCATTTTCTATTTTTCTCGTTTTACAGAAAAACACAGGATGACTCCATCGAAAGACATTGGATGACCACTGTATACGATTTCAAACAACCAAAAGTTCATTGGCATGCTAATACCGTGATTACACGGTATATTTGTTTCAATTTGTCATAAAAACATTTGTTTTTAAAACAACCACATCGCTCTCAAAGGACAGATGACCCCAGTGCGTGTAATTAGTACATAAAGCTGAAAGATGCAGCCCTCCTGCTCAATAGACTGCCACAGCTGCTTTCCCCTCTTCTCTCTCTCTCTTTGTATTTTTACACTCTCGGCTTGATTCACAAATTATAGTTTTCTGGAGCTCATAATGTTGTACTACTTATGTGCTACAAAATGAAGTTCACAAGTCTCTATCTTTCCTGTACAATGATTTCCGGTACACGTAGGAATACATCTTTATAATAAATCTGGGAGAGAAAAGGAGAGTGGCAGGGAAATAATTACAGCAAAATGGATGGGGTTTATGGAAATTTGAAGAGGAGTTTAGGGAGGGACATGCAAATACACACAAGCACACCCACAAAAGAGTTCGTCAATTGCTATTCACAAAATACCCTTCAAACTTCACTGCAGCTCCAGTAAAAAGAAAGCAGATGCAAAGGTATTTCAGGCATTCCTTGAAGTAAGTTAAACAACACACATGGCCGTAGCTGGTACTGTAACACACTATCATAGGGTTTATCTGAGGCAGTATATAACACTACTGAAAATAGGAAAATAATTGGATTTTTCAAATATGTCTAATTTTATGCTTTCAACATAACACTTTTTTAAAGTTCTTGAATTTAGATATTTCTTTAAAAACATACTACAAGGCTGTCAACACATGGAACACACCTGCTAATGCAAGAGGGGTAGAAGTGACCACTCAGGACTCCCCCACCCATCTACAGGTGAAACTCATTACAACACCAAACAAACACATGCAGGCTGACCACCTAAGAAATTAAGTCACACATCAAACAACTTTTTTACCTTTCCTATTCCAGTGAATATCTTTGCAACTTTACCTTTCCTTATGAGGAACATTTATTTGAGATGGAGATAGAGGGTTTACAAGCAAAGGGTCAGCATCTTTCAATGTCCAAAGAAGCAGTCATTGACATTTTCCCCTGAAGTGATCCTTGAAATGTTTTCAGATTGGGAGCAAGAACTTGAGTTACCTACACCTTTCCAAGCTATACCTGCCCATGTCAGAATAATGGCAGCATTCCAGTTCACGGTCATGGGGTCTTTCTGTCGGGCTTGCCTGGTACCCGGCCCATATTTTTCATGTTGCTTGGGTGAAGCACGTAGCCTATAAAGCAGCACACTGCACCACAGGAAGTTGCCTGCTGTTCTAGTGATTTCTGGCCCGCAACTTGCTGTTCTGCACTTACCTCTTGTCACGTTCCTGTTCCAGCTTCTCTTGAGGCGCCCTTGGGGGTCTACGGGTCCTTGTGGTATCTTTATCTTCTCGGGTGTCCGTCTTCCTGTTTGCAATCACGTCCAGTATTCACCATCATGGCATTCCTTTCAAGTTCCTGGAGGACTCCTTGACTAGAAACCTACTAAAAGAGAAGATGAAGAGAAAATACAAAACTTAATGTCACAAGTTGTAGTGCGCACACGCTAAAGTAGATCCTTATCTAAGTGTGTTTCCTATTATGGGAGTTTCTTCATGTGTTTGACCGACTCTCATGAGAAGTACCTGTGGGGACATTTAAAAACTAAGATTACAGACTATTTGAAGTATGGACAGAATAATAAAGCAGCACTTTTCTATGAACATTGTATTGTTTACAGTAACATGGGTACTAAGATGCTAGTTTCCAGCTAAGCAAGGAACCTAATCATTTGATTCAAATTATGATAATGAAATGCCCACAATTATGTTCTTTGTTGATGTAATTTTATCTTTGTTTATTATGTGTAAGGCTCCCGTTTTTCCATTTTTACAGATAATTACAGACAGAAAACAAAGTGTTTCATGTCTGTATTTATTTTAAAAGCGGAAAAATACAGAAAATTGTGCTTCTTGTGGGTGATTCCCCATGCTGTTTTTCGTGATTTCTAGGACAACAGCTGAGCAGATAGGCAGCATGGGAAGTTAAAAATTGGTTGAGGTTTCCCTAAACGCAGGTGTATGGTAACATATTTGTATTACAATGCTCATATTTAACTGTAGGTGTAGTGTTTTGCTATATTAGGTTGCTTAATTTGCTAAAATGCGACAGGCAGCAAAGTATGAGTGCATGTTTATCAGTTAAATAAATGTGGAAATATACCATTTTATGACTCCATATATTCCCCAAACACAAAATAAATATGGATAAATACCAATAAGATGGGCAAAAAATAAATATGGATAAATACAGACGGAAATGTTAAAAAAATAAATACCATAAAACCGGGAGCCCTAATTATGTGTTACATGCAGCTAAGGTAGCATAAGAAATCTCAAGAACGGGCATGGAGATAATGTAAGGTAGGGTGTTATCCAATATAGATCACAGTAAATTACTGTATCAATTCGCATTTCCTTTAAGTAGTTACCACAACTGTCCCATTTCTATTTTCTTCTCAGCATTAATTTTGGCACTTTATACTTTTCATTTAAAATTGCTTGTGAGACGTGTGTGACTTACCAGAAGTTGCTGAGCAGTCACCTCCTGTCATCAGTTTCTCTTGTCCCTTCCCTTCCTCCCCATTGATCAGGATTGGTTTTGACCCTGTTGGGCCGTCCTGCTTGATTCGGAGGTTGGCACTTATCTTCGTAGAATTTTCCCAGTCCCGCAGAAAATGCAGGTGAGATTCCTGAAACTTTCTAAACGGTCAGTTTCGACAGGGCAGGAATCTCACAGGTAAAGCAATCTCGATGTTTGCACCAGGTACTGAGATGCATTACTAGCAGAGTGCCTGTGATGCCAGGGGTTGTATACAATGCCTTTTCTGGAAACATACACAATAGATATGTCTTCCGTTACTCATCTTTAGCACACTGTTTGTTTTCCTGGAATTTCGGTGACATGTGGCTCATAGGTAAGTTTTATATCTCTAACTAGGGCTGCATGCCCACCTGGGAGATTTTATCTCAATCCTACTCACTCATTATTCACCATAGACAAACATTACTCTAGCAGTGACTGCATGCATGTGTAGATGAATTTGTACATTTAGAAGTGACATGTATCTTTAGAAATATCACATATTTTTTGCAGGTGATGCTAGGTATGCTCTCTTTCACCTTTTCCTCACACCCTTCTGACGTCCAACTACACAGTCTCATCAAGGGTACAATAGAGCAGACATACGTACATGAGCCACCATTGAACATACTTTTGGTATTGCTAGGTAGCACTTCAAATGTCTTTGTGTATGGAGTCGGGGGAGTACTCCTGTACTCACCTGAAGTTGTGTGCAAGATAGTATCAGCTTGTTTCATGTTGCACAACATCGCCATTGACAGTGCTGACATGTACATATCAACCCCGAACTATGGCCCCATCTAGGTTTCCTGATGGATCAGTGTCTGTAGGTGGATGATTGCCTAATTGGCCCATTTTTCAAATGAGTTGCTAGTTTGGTTGTTGCATCATTGTGGTTGGACAGTGTGTGGTATCCAAATACACTCCTACATGTGAAGTGTGATTGAAGTATGTATTGTAGATCAACATACAACTCTTCTGTAGTACAACAAGGTCCAGGGGATCCCAACAACTGACTTACGTTCAAATGAAAGCACATCTAAGTTCTAAGATAGAATGAACACACAACCAATAATATGACAGAGAAACTATGCATCATAGTAGTGTATCATTAACCAATAGAAAGGGAAGACAACGCAAACCTGCATAAAGCCAACACGCAGGATGCCATACATCTCTTTCTCCTAGCAAAATATATAAGAATAAAATTATAATTTTAATATCTTCAGCTCAGGCATGCACTGACACCACATATCCGATCCCTGAAGGACCTACCGGAGTTTCACCTGCTGGAGGGGTGCTTGTTAATGGGAGACCTGGGTGCCCACAAAATCAGGCAAATCTATCAAACACTAATCACACTACACTTGCTACATTACGCACGTCATGGGAAGCGGACATTCCGGATCTCACAGATGACGACTGGACTGAGGCCCTGGCAAGTCCCCGCGGAGCAACTATCGCCACCCGATACCACCTAATCCAATTTAAATATGTACATAGAGCATACTACACGAGGCCCCGTCTTTGGCGTATGGGCGTTATCCCGTCCTCTGTCTGCCCTAGATGCGGGGACGAGGAGGCGACCTTCCTACATACAGTATGGAGTTGCAGGGCACTTCAGCCCTTCTGGCAGAGGGTGACCCAGTGTTTAGAACAGGTCTTATCCTGGTGACTTCCTCTAGACCCCAAACTATTCCTACTACACAGCACTGATGGGAATGGTGGAAACCGATGCAAGCAACACCTTTTATTCTTAGGGCTCACATTAGCCAAACGAGACATCGCCCAATACTGTAAGGGGATCTCCCCACCCTCCATGGGTGGCTGGAAAAGTGCCATGGATAAATGTTTGGGGATGGAGATAGCTGTTTTCAGGGCATGGAGCTGGCCACAAAAGCATAATAAGATTTGGTCCCGCTGGGACGAATACAGGGGTATTGAACTGCCCCCCGCACCACCCTTAGAACCGTTCATCCTACGGGAAACACATCTATGCAGTCAATGACCCTCCCTCGGTTAGCAGTCTTCATCACATGGATCAGCTTGACAGGCAATCCTCATGGGATGGGGTGGGGTGCACCGCCTGGGCCAAGGTTGGTCTTTATAGTTTTATTTTTCTTTCATCTTTTTGTTAATGTATTGCAATCTCAGTACAATTATATAATATTGTTTAATTGGATGTATGGAATGGGCCCCCGGGCCATGATGTGCCAGCAAAAATTTCAATAAAATTTGTTAAAAGAAGAAAATGAATGCTGTTGTGCGGCTGTGCACCTAGGGCAGGCAGGGGTTAGTGGATGGTGGGAAAATGTAAAAAAAAATAAAACCACATTTTTAAAAATTTGACAAAAACGAAAAAATTTAAAAAATTGAAAAACAAATGAAAACAATTTTTTTTAAATTAAAAGAAAACAATTAAAATGAAAAAATAAAAATAAAAAAACAAAGAAGATTGAAAATAATTTGAAAACAAAATTGACAATAGAAAATGAAAATGAAAAAAATAATAATTGCTGATGTGCTGGGGACTATAAGAAGCCATTTGGGACTTGGGAGGCAAGGAGGTGCAGCTGAAAAATGCAAAACACTGTTCATAATCATACATTATATTTTCTATGTGCGACTAGGCATAGCATAATATTTAACTAATATAAGGGAAAAGTAAAAAAATTAACAAAAACAAAAAGACTTAGGCCTCTCCTATGAATCTTCATAGAAAATGGCTTTGAAAACTGGAAAAATGGTCGCTGCACAAAATGGCCACTGGCCACATGGTCAGCCAACAAAGGACACATGCAGCCCTATGTCAAAAAGCACACTGGCTGGCTATACAAAATGGCCATCGGCTACATGGTCAAACAACAATCAGCACAGAGGCATGGCCCCAACAAAGAAAACATGTAGGCCTTAGAAAAAAAGCACACTGGCTAGCTATACAAAATGGCCACTGGCCATATGGTCAAACAACAACAACCAGCAAGGCAGAATGGCCTCAACAAAGAACAGGAGGAGATCCTCGTACCAACTCCCCCTGCGACAGTTCTCCGGTCCAACTTGCCCACCGTCTGCTACCCTCTGCTGCCTGTCTACATGCTGCCCTCGGTTGTGCCTTCTCTGCTAGTTTCTTGCTTTGTTTTCCTTTTTCTGCTCACTTTTCTGCCCTCCATTTTACCTTTTCTGCTCATTCTTCCGCCCTCTGTTTTGCCTTTTCTGCTAATTTTGCCCTCCCTTTTGCATTTTCTGCTCACTTTTCTGCCCTCTGTTTTGCCTTTTCTGCTCGTTCTTCTGTCCTCTGTTTTGCCTTTCTCTGCTCATTTTTCTGCCCTCCATTTTCCTTTCTCCTCATTTTCTGCCCTCTGTTTTGACCTTTTCTGCTCTTTTGCCTTTTCTGCTAATTTTTCTGCCCTATGTTTTGCCCTCTGTTTGACCTTTTCAGCTCATTTTTCTGCCCTCTGTTTTGCCTTATCTGCTTGTTTTTCTGCCCTCTGTTTTGCTTTTTTTTGCTAATTTCTTCCTCTTCCCACCATTTCCTCAAGACCTGGCTTTTCGCTGAGACCTCACACCCCAGCAACCAGATTCCCCCAGTGGTGACAATGCAGAGCTCTACATATGCTGATTGATTAACTGAAGAACACATGAAGGCCTATGGAAAGAGCACACTGGCGTGCTAGTTGCTAAACAAAATGGCCACTGGCCACATAGTCGAACAAGAGCAGCCAGCAAGGAGGCATGGCCACAACAAAGAACACATGCAGGCCTATGGCAAAAGCACACTGGCTGGCTGCACAAAATGGTTGCCGGCCACATGGTCAAACAACAACACCAAGCAAGGAGTCCTTGCCGCAACAAAGGACACATGCAGGCCTATTGCAAAAGCACACTGGCTTGCTAGTTGCTACAAAAATGGCCACCGGCCACATGGTTAAAAAAACAGCAACCAGCAAGGAGGCATGGCCACAACAAAGAATATATGTAGGCCTATGGCAAAGGCACACTGGCTGGCTGCACAAAATGGGCGCTGGCCACATGGTCAAACAACAACACCAAACAAGGAGGCATGACCAACAAAGAACACATGCAGGCTTATAGCAAAAAGTACACTGTCTGGCTACACCAAATGGCCACCAGCCACATAGTCAAACAAAAAGTAAGGAGGCATGGAAAACAAAGAACACGTGCAGGCCTATGGACACTGACTATACAAAATGGTCTCTGGCCACATGGCATGGGGAACAAAGACAAACGGTGTGCTATCGCAAACACACTCACACACTGGCCAGACAAAGGAGGCATGGTAACACTGAAGAAAATACTAGCATTAATTCAGCAATGCCAAAAATTAACATTTACTGAGCTGAGGAATTTCACACACATCCTCCAAAGGCATCAAATATATATTATCCCACCTATACACTTTTTGCAGAAACAAACATGAAATCCCCCCCAAAAACACATTTTTCAATTTAATCCAGTGCCATCCCTGGCTTAAATGACGCTTCAATTCAACAGATACCACAGAAACAGTTGTTTCATGCGCCCATGACTAGTTCTGGGCCTACTGGCTGGGTGGCCCATTGGCAGACTAGGCCACATAGTAAAAATAAATGAACATTGCAAATTTATTAAAATACTTGGAGAACCTGTGCAACATTTTCCTTTTACAAAAGAAAAAAAATTATATGCAAAAAATAACTAGACCCCTACTGAAACTGCAGGCCACCCTCCACAATAAATTTTAAACATCGAATACAAGTACAAATAAATTGTGGTGCATGCCCTCTATCAAACAAACAAACCCGAGTGCTCGCGGGCAGCCGGCAAGTCTTGCGGGTGCTTGGGGCAGCCGGCAAATCTAATGAGCGCCTGGCAAGACTTGTCACATTTGCCAACTTGCGCAAAAACATGACACGAGCGTGCCAACCCAAAAGAAATTCTGCCACGAGGCGGAAAGTGGAATTTATTGGGAACTCTGCATTCTCCGTGTAGCGCAGAGTTCCCGAATTCCACAGGCTCTGTAAGCGGTGCAGAATTTTACACCCAGGCCTAGTTGCAATGCCATTGTGGGCCATGAAATCTGCTACAATATGTTTGGCTTGGAAGATTCCAGGGAAATCCTTCACTGCTGTTTTGTTATGGTAGCCATGAATTACCATGGCCCCCTTTCTGCATGTGTCCTTAGGGCATTCATTTTAATTTACAGCCTCATGGGTTGTGCAGTGGAGGCATCCTTGAAAAGCCTTTGTTGCTCTGTTATGTCAGCTCCCCATCAGTCAGATCAGTAGGCAAGCCTGTGCGTACCTGTATTTGTTTTCAGTGAGCGACCCAATGAAGTATAATTGGCATTCAGTAATTAAGAGGTTTTTTTTCTTTTTTTTAAGTTGGCAATTGGTTTGTGCAGATGTAATCATAGGCTGCTTTTTTTCTGAGACTAATTGTGTTTCTGTGTTTACTTAGTTAAAGTTTTCCCCAGTGGAAGATGCTGAAAGCACTTCATGTTTGGGGGATGGGCATAGTGTGACTTGTATTGAAGACTCTTCAGCTTTGCCATGACATGTTGTGGTCTATGTGACTTGTATTTCCAGTAGGAGTGTTGGTATCTTAGATGATACGTCATATTGCTGCTACCATCAGATTTAGCAGTCTGTAAGCCTGTGAAAAGTTTACTGGCCTAATCCTGCGCAATTGGTATCATGTGCTCATCATATACACAAAACACACTCTGTAAATAGTGTATCATGAGCTCAGTGCAGCCAGACAGAGACTGTAAACAATGCATTATTCATTGGGTGTTCTTAGTTCGGTCAGGCATAGGCATACACACTGGAAGTTGCACCCTAACACACACACACACACTGTAAAAAAAAACTGAGTGTATTAATTGTATAGCTCTTCAATCCCTGGTGGCACAGCACCAGGGATAATGTGCTGCATGGCTACACACTTATAAGGTTCAATAGGCGAGACCTATTGACTATGCCAATGCGTTTTTTATATATTAGCATCCTACCCTGTGGGTAGAGAAGGCAACTTTAGGAGTGACTCAGGAACATATAGAACAGGTCTTTTCTTCATGGCAAATGTATTTTTCCCAGCAATATGTCACTGGACTGTATTCAATCTGCAGCCTAGACATAGGATAGTGGTTCTCCTGGCAAACATACATTTTTGTCACACATATAGGTGGTCTAAATTACCACTATAGTTAATATATCACATTTAACTTTACAGGTCACAGGCACACTTTAGATATCACTTATAATGGATTTATAGGGAAATTAAATAGGCTACATAATGAGTTCTAATGTACAGTACATGTTTTAGAGGGGAGGCACAGGCTCTTTACTATTGTTAAGCAGAGATAAAGTGCACAGTGTTTAAACCAGCAAAACTATGATACAAAAAAGGCAATAAAACTGGGGTGACATTGCAAACAAGGCTGATTTGTTACTGCTTCCCTCTACTGCTTTATTCTATGCATGAATGGAGGTTTTGTGTTACCTTTGTTGCCTTTTGGCTCACAGCCAGGGTTGAGGGGTATTATGGGTGACCGGCCCATGAGTACTCTTCAGATGAATCAGATTTGCGAGCTTCCAGTTTTTCCATGACTAAAAGACTTCTGCAGCCTATGGTCTTGGTTTTGTTTCACTCTTGCTAGCTGACTGGCATGTGGCTGGGGTTGTAGTGGAATAATGGTATGTTTTCTTTTATGAAGGTTACAGCATGTGGTTTTACTGCCTGTGACTATCTAAGCTTCAGACTAATGGCCACATGTTGAGTTTTCCAGCACTATTGTCTTTGGCCCTGCTGTGGATGCTATCAATGCTAACAGTTTAGTCATCTGAGAAAAATAGGATCGCAGTAAAGGCCCTGGGTGCTTGTTCCAGCATATTCAAGGTTAAACTCAGAAGTCTTTGCCTTAGTTCCTGGTTGGCCCAGAGCCAATCGCGTCTTCATTCTAGAGTTCCAGACAGTATGGAGTCAGGGACAGTAGATGAATCTTCCAGATTTTGATGCCATTGTCACTTCGAAGTGTGGAGGACTTGCAACAGCTTAAGGGTTCCCCGTGAAGCTCTCTGTCTCTGCTTATGGCTGCATTGGTTGGGGCACTGGGAGAAGTCAGTGGCTGGAGCATGAGGACCGAGTCAGCTTGCTACAGATGTCAGTGGTGGAAATCTAAAAAGCATAGCGGCAGGAGCCTGTGGGCACCGGGACAGTCTGCACTGCATGTGCACTTTCCATTTTATATTGAGGAACCTGCATTCATTTACAAGGATGTCTTGATGAAATTTGTATAAATGTTGAACTCAATGCCATTTTTCTCTATGGAACATCAGTGGCAGATATTGCCATTGGACATAGATGCCAAGGTGCACAGGCGGTTATTGTGCTATAGGCAGTGTACATGCGGAAAGGTAAGCAATGCAGTCTTTACTCCAACCACAAATAGGATGCAACTTTTCCTGGCGTGGTGCACGCCACCAGTCTTGGTATGTTTTATTGTCTGTCACCATTTGGACAAGACAGTATCTGTGTCATCAAACGTGAGGTGTCATTACTGGGGAGGGCAGAAAGGGCCAAGAAAGGAAGACCATGTGAAGGGCAGGGATAACAAACGGAGAACCTGACCACCACATGTCGATGTACTTACTGCTTCCGGATCACTACAACTACGCTAAACACTCCCTGCTAAAGTTTTGAACTTCACATAAGTTGAATTTCTCTAAAATGTAAGTCGAATAAAACTTTCACTCCTTACGCAATAGCTAGTTTACTTTTTAGCTAGTTTACTTTTTTTGTGAAGTTACTGTCTGTTAGGTATGGCAATGAAAAAAGTCTAATGCAATACCTAAATATTAATAACACACAAGCAAGCTGTTTCCTGCTAGTGCAGATGTGTGTCAATGTTTCGCTTACTGATAGCAATGAAATAAACTCTTGAAAAATCTATATTTGGAAATGCTTCTCTTTTAAACGAAAAAGCTCGATTTTTCGTGAAAGCGACTGGTTGGTTCGTGCTGAAGTTTAATCTTCTAACAATATCGTGAAAGACAATAGGTTTTCCGTGCCATTCCATAAGAGTTAAAACTCCAGTTCCAAAGGAAAGAATGATAGTTTGATCAAGATAAAGGCGCAGTCACTTTGCATTTAGGAGCTCTGCCCACCGCACGCATCTCTTTGTGTTATTGAAAGAACATGTGCAGAAAGTATGAAAATATCATTATGCCTTCCAGAGCTAACAGCTAAGCCCATGTAACCCAAAGGGTCCCAGCTTTAAGTTAATTCATGTGACCACTCACCAAGAAAGAACTAAAACAATACCTCTTGATATATTGTAGTAGAGCTATAGTTTAGAAATTCCTTGCGGTATTAACCAGATCAAAAGAGATTTAAGCACATCTGTTCGGCATTAGAAAGACTTCCACTAAAGATAACCTTCTTTGGAAAGTTGTGTTTTCATTTTGCTGCGTTTTGTGCTCCTCATGCTGAAAGACAAGGATGCATAGCCTAATTTGCTGACAGTTTAAGAACCTGTCATTAATATAAAGCAAACAAATTTCCATCAAAAAGAGAAAGGAAACCTTTTAATGATCATTTTTTTGCATTTGCTAAACTTTGCAACAACTCACTTTGTGAGATCTGTGTTAAACGTTCTACATGTTCGTGCTTGTGCAAAGTGATTGATGGTGCTACGTTGATGCAATTGGAATGTTAATAACGCTATAAGCCCATCACATATAAAATGGATTCTGACTCGAATGTCTTTCTTAAATTGTGTATGACTGTTTAACTTACATTCAAATGGCTTCAAATGTGTCGCGAGACACAGTAATATTCTTGCAAATGCATTCTGTATAAACTCTAGTCTAGTCTTTCTATAGTTTTCTTTTTAGACCCAAATCGATATAGTTACTATAATCAACTATGGCAGAGATACATTTAATTCACAATGATACCATAGAGTGAGCACTAAAAATGTTCAAGAGTTTTTTCAGCACTAGTAAATGATAAAAACATGCACTTGTAACTGTGCTAATCTGATTATAGAGAGCAAGTCCATGCTCTATCTTTACCCATACATTTCTACATTGTCTGAAAGGGTTAAAACATCTCCCATGGCGAAGGGACAGAACTCCCTTTCCCAGAATGGGGTGCATAAATATACTATGATCTCTATGTTGCTTTCAATTAATTTAGGATAAATATTACACAATCGAGCACCAACTTCTAATAGACAATTATGAAAGGTTCACTCTTGGTCTTAGGCTCCTATTTGGAAGTACATGAAAAAGACACATCCAAAAGATTCTGTAAGGTGTTGACAAGATGAAGCCTTGTGGTTCACCATCTGTCAGACACTGAGCCGTAAACAAACTTTTGGAAACTGCCACCATTTGAGTTCAATGGCTCGAAAAATCTTTGTTCTGTGTCGGTGCCATGCCCTAGAAACCAGGAACAAGGAGTCAACATTGTCAAAAGGCGCTAACCAACCTAAAACGATGTGCTCCATGGAGTGACCCTGATCCACCTGGCATCTGTGATAATCCATTGTGCCCACTACTATTTCCATACTTGCACCCTGTTCAGAACCCTACTTCCATAGGACGTAAGGTATTGTTAGATTCAGCAAAATCTGCAACTTTTTTTTTTTTGCAGTTGACATGGCGCGAACTTGACCGAAGGGATCAGAGCGCTTTACGTGAGCACCAGTTGCGTTACAGACGGACACATTCATTTTGTTAGGCACAAGGAGATTAAGTGATTTGCCCAGAATTACAGGATGTTGAGCGACCCTGCCGAGATTCAAACCCGGTTCCCCAGCTTCAAGGTCGGCTGCTCAGCGCTCTTCAGTATTTCAGACAGAAATTAGATTTGTGAAATGGGCCTATAATTAGCAGGATTACCCAGATCAACTGATGATTTTTTTAAAGTGGACTCCCAAGTGCTGCTTTCAGATTTTTTAGAACAGTGCCCAAGAGTAGGGATGCTCTGGGCCTCTGGACACAAAGTAGTTTTAAATGTCTTCATGAGCTTAGCTGGGCTGAGATCATGAGATAACCCAGATGGCTTGCTTTTAGAACCCAAGGATTCCCCCTCTAATTCTGAGAGTGGTTTAAACGCTCAGGTCTGAGCTCTGGGTGACAATTAAGGATCCGGCACATCCTGAACAGTTTATCAAAGTATTTCAATATTCATATATTAAAAAATATTGCCATCTCATTATGTTCCGGGTCAACCCTAAAGTTAATCTTATTGGCGAGTACTCAGATCAATGAGTGTGGATAATATTGCTGCTGAAATGTTAATTGGTGAAAAGATCTGCGTAGTATAAAAGACAGATTTTGCAGACTTGATCGTGGCTTTTTAAATCCTACTCTGATCTTCACTTGTAGATTTTGATCCAGTCTCCATTTGCTTACAAATAAATACAATTTGATTTACTCATTTCAATTTATTACTAAACCATTTTTTTGCCATTCTATTGGATCTAAGCCTTTGTTGACTTAGTGGAGCAACATTGTTAAGTGCACTGTTTTATCTTCTACTGATTTTGGCTAATAAAATACACAGTTTCTGCTCTCTTGGGTTGTTTGACGATTTCATATTAGTTACTAGTACCTCATTGATTACTAGAACCACTGTCTACTTTCTCTAGGTCATCGCTCCCCACTAGATTGCCTTGCTTGTATTTAAGTCATTAAGCAACATGGAATAACAAAATGGTCCTTACATGGGAACCACACCAGGACTGCAGAGCTAGACAATGCAGTGTACAGACTTGCTAAAATGGAGCATAGCCTTGATTGTGAAAGGGTTAACTATCACATATGGCCAGTTTTAACGTCTCATATACGTCTAAGCATTGTTGGGCCACGGGAGCTGCCGAGTTGTCAAAATAAATATTATAGACTCCATCACCACTCTGTAAGAGGCATCTATAGTAAAGTGTGAAATTAAAGTGGTGAGGACATCAATGTCTACCACTTTAGCATGTGCTACACGATAGACCAGTAATACATTCTGCAAATTTGTAGGTGATCTATGATCATAATTATTATTCGGCTTCCAAGGAGCTAATTCCTATAACCATTCTTTAAAGATATTTATGAGCAGCACCCCTGCCTCACCAAATATCTTGCCTTTGTGATTACCTATTTAAATTGCATAGGCTCCTAGTATGAGCAAGGTTGTTCATGGGCTACTTGATTCTGTAAACCAAGCTGCATTGAGACACATTAAGTCCATTTGGAGGGTTAGTATTACATTGCGACTCTCCTTGCAGTTTTTGTCTGTAAAACAAGCATTCAAAAGATGCCCCAATGACAGGGTTTGTTGCATCTGTGTATTCATTGCCTGCGCTACCTTGTCCAGATGGTGGCGAGTGACAAAAGATAAAACAATGGTATATCGCAGGATCACAAAGTGTAGTGCAACATATGCTCTCCAGCTATCAGACAGATGTCAGAAAACATAGAATGCAAATCTGCTGCCTGCAGGTAGGTTTTGTCATTGGTGCTGGTGGAGAACATTGGCATAGTGACTAGATACAGGTCGATCATTTTGGGCGTGCTATTGGTGCACCTGGAGCGTGACCGTCTAGCAAGTTAGTGAAAATATGGTTATGCTGTGCGACAAATGATCGGAGCTCATGACCAAAGTTCAGTGTACTACCTCCTTTAAACAGCCCCCAACAAGCCACTACAAGCAACTGAGGCTCCTCCGTTATGCGGAGGAGCGTCTCTCCCCAGCAGCAGTGTCAAAAATTGAAAAACAAAATGATAATAAACCAAGTTTATTATCATTTTATTTTTCTCCCCAGCGAGTCTTGGGGGAGGGGTTATCACGGGGAGGTGGGCATTCAAAGAGGGAGGGTGGTGGGCACTGTGATCAGCGCTAATGACGGTTTGGCCGGCCATCTCATGAATGAGAGTAGCGTCAGGATTGGCAGCAGGGAATTTTGGGAGTCTGTGCTAGTGAGGAAAATAGGAGCGGCCATGCGTCAGGATGGACAGGTAAGTTAATATATATTTTTTTTGTTGTTGTAGTCATTAGTCCCCCTTCCTCTCCCCCACCCCTCAGTGCGATCACCAGCCGCTACTGACTACAAGTCGATGTAACTTGTGCAGTGCTTTAAATGGAAATACAGCAGTACTGGTACTCACTCTGAAGAGTACCTGCTTGCTCCTAAGAAGTACTGGTACTCTACCATTAAAAGTATTGTACCAGTGCTGAGAAGTGCAGGTACTCTCCCTTTCAAATTAAAGAAGTACAGGACATCAGTACCAGACAGTACCTGCCCTTTAAAGCAGTGTACTTGTAATAAAAATTACAAATGCTTAAGAAGGCAGTCAAAGTTAAGACACTCTCACTGCTTTAAGAATTTTTAAAGAATAAAAAATAAGTATGTTAAAGCTGTTTTTATCTAATTCTTGCCGAAGCAGTTTCTACACACTAACAGATCCTGTTACCAACCGAGAATCAACCTCAAGCCATGAGTGGCTGCACAACGAGCCAGTTTAAATATGTAGGATCTGTGCGACAAACAACTGTAGTTTTTGCAGCCAGAATGTCATCTGTGCGGCATATTTCCTGTTCTCAAATTGGTTGCCACAGAGTGACTGCAAGCCAAATGGGATGGGAGTGAAAGTTACAAACCGTTTAGGAGGCAATCACAATTAAGATAGTTTCCACACTTTCATAATTCTAGAAATATATATTTATGAGCACTTGTAAAATTCAAACCAGTTGTATTGCCCCATCCCATTAAAAATATATATTTATTTATTCTTGTAGAGCAGTTTCTATGCTGCAGCAGTACTGAGAATCAGCCTCATGATTTGATGAAAGCAGTATATATTCAGACCTTTCCTTTATCCCAAATAATGTTTTAAGTCTGCAAACAGTTCTACAGGTAAAGGGTTTGGAGGTGAAATGAACTCCTGCCCAAAGGTTTCCACTACACATGCATGGAAATAGCTTCTTCTTTTTTGGTCAGTTGGTATGAGATCAGCATGATCCATGGCCAATCATGGGTTTATCCACAAGACACTGACTTTTTAACTTCACTCTTTACTTGACTGGGAGACAGTGTAGTGTCCCCTAGTGCCCACATAATGTTGTCTGCTTTTTTAGATCCAATGAGATGTGGGAAACATAATTTTGAATCCTATTCAGCTTACCTGAGGTTTTGTCATAGAGGCCCAGGGCGATTATGCTGTTATATTCAATGTCACACAGGACAACTGTTAGAAACATGCCAACTGATTAAGGATCTGTGAAGATGTAAAGTTTTTTTATTCCATCTTCATGAAGTATTAAAGATAACCCTGCAACTTCCCTAACGTCACAAAACTGCTTGCTTTGCTATTTATGTATGAAAGTCATGCCCTTTACAAAATTTATGTTGCCCATTTCTTTACTTACCAGCAACAAAATGGCTCTGCATAAGACATACTTACAGAAAGTAGTTACTGTTACTTCCCTAAACACTCTCATTGTATAAAAACACTTTGCAAAATGTGAACTTATTTTGCAAATGTTTTAAAACATATAATATTATCTCTCTATGCTTAGAAAATTAGCTTGCAATGTAGTAATATGTCTTATTCAGGAGAAGGTAACACAGAAAACAGCAGCCTTCATGAGGGGTGCAAAAATCTGGAACTTCACAATACTTGGCTGACAAAGTTTTGCACACCCCTCATCTGGAAAGGGTAGTATCCCTTACTGTGTGTGAAGGTATTTAATTAGTTGTTTTGGTAACTTTGTGTATATGAGGAGTAAATGAAAGATCCTCATCAGAAGCCAATTCCACACCATTGTAGAGGGCCAAAGACCCCAACCCATAGAAGATCAGTAAAAAGGTTGACATTTTGGTCCAGGGAATTAAAGAGCAAAAATCTAACTCGAAAATATTTAGGCACAGACATTCCTGTGCCACTTTTGGACATGTGTGCGGCAGTCCATGACCTGGCAACAATTATTTGGGTCATTGGAGATCTTGACATGCAACTAAGTTTCATAATATATATATGATAATCGATGCTGCAGCTCAAGAGGAATCCTCTGACAGTCAAAGTAAAGTACTTTCTTTGAATGGAAATGGTGAAACAGAACTTGAGCAATTGTAGAACTGTGCCTCACACAGTACTAGTCTTCTCAAGGCATTTGGGCAAGATGTGGTGCAGATGTCAGATTTTGCTGAAATAACATATTTGTTCAAAGCACATGTCTGTCCCTGATTGTTGCATTTAGTAACTCTTAACTGATGTTCAGGTGGATGGTTCCATTGCCACTGCAAAGTTAAAGACCTACCTTAAATGCCCTGAGGATGAAGTGGAATTTCAGATATGCTGATAGTTTTCCAGTCACTTGAGTTTCTGGTGTATTTGCCACTGTTGATCATCCATTAGTTTGGCAAGACCACTAAAATAGCATTGAGTCTCTTTGAAGTGATGGTCGTAAATGCACGCTTAAGACTCAGCTTAATTTCTAGCAGGGCTTTGCCATCAAGAGGGAAATGTTGACTAATTTAGTGATCCAAGACACAATAAAGGGAAGTACTAGAATGCTTTTATTTTCATTGCAGCTGTGAAAGGGGGAAGTTGAGGCTTCCATAGATTTGATCATAGTTTGATGGAAGTCTATGAGACTGTTGAGATCTTAGAGAAGAAAAAGGTACAAATGTGTTCAACTCCATTAAAGACACACCATCTGTTGTAAATACAGTGGAGGCTACCAAAAGCATGGATATCTTGTCAAAGAAGTGGGACATTAGGTCATTAAAGAGCTTCTAAAAGGGAGCAGCCATATTATGTGCTATCAGATCAGCTGCCAGTTGTTGAAAAATCTGGGATAATAATTCTTTGGAGTCCTTACAAAATTCTTCATCTAGGCTGAGCCATAGGATTAATGAGCAAGGAAGATGACTTGTATCATCATTGTAAACTTTATTTCGATCACTTGGATCTTAAAGTACATCACACATAAATAGACATATAATCATGCTAACAAGTGGTCACAGAATTAAAAATACACAGAATAAAATCTCAAAGTTGCTCTACAAAAGTAAAAATAGACTCATTCTGACAGCATATTACATTTGAAAAAAGGTTGTACAAAGCCCAGCCCTCATACCCTTGAATTGTCTGTAGCAGCAGTTCGGTAAATATGCCCCCACTAGTCCCACAATAATTCCCTAAAAGGCAGCATATAATCAGTTGTCACGAGAAGGGCTAGCTCGAAGCTGTTGGAGACGCTGGCCTTTTCCACAGCAACAATTTGCAGAAAGCACAATTAAAGCTACAGGTGCAATAAAAGCTAAAAAATACAAACACGCACATCATCCAATCGCAAATAAAAGCATAGCAGGTATAGGCCACATTTAAAAGTCAGTAACACAACGAAACGCCTTAAAAAGTTGGCTTTCTTCAATTTAAAGGTTAGACAGAGGCAGAAGATTGTGCCCATACTACTATTGGTATTTGAGAGAACACAAATCTATCAATGTTACATTTTAAAGCAAAATTGCTTACATTTTATTCTTTGGGTGGCTAGCACCTCGAATTGGGACACTGCAAGATACTAAAAGAACTAGAAATTACCTAGTGTGTTTGGAATTCACACATCAGTTGTTTTCTGTTCTTAGAATACTCTTTGAGTGCTTGATCCATAGGGCCATCAAATATTTAGCCACCACAACTCTACTTTTGTCAGTGCTGAGTATTCTGTATGCTTCGAACTGCTGTCTGGTCCTGCACAGTGGGACAATCCAATTTGCCCTTAGGTTTTTGTAACAAGAGCAAACAAAAAATAAATGTACCAACGTTTCCGGCCCCCCTGATCATACTGGGCACATGTCATCTGGTATGGCCTTTGTTTGCCCTTTCCTGCAAAACATTTTAGTGGGGAGAGTCCTGTCTCTGAACTGGAGATACAATTTCTTCGCAGCAGCAGGGGCAATTTTTTCAAGGGTTTGTTCATAACATGGGCAAGGTTTAAAATCTATGAAAGCTATTGTAAGTGATCCCTTGAACTTAATCACATTTTCCACAGATGTGAATTCCCAGTAAATTTCTTTAACTCTTTCTTTCGGGATCGAGCACATCTTCACGGGTGAGGTCCAATATATTTCCAACCGCGGCTTCCTCAGGAGTGCCCAATAGATCTCATCTAGGGAATTTTATTGACACTTGGGGATGTAATAAGATCTCTTAGGCCCACCCGATAAGATTCAGGAGCCACAGCAGACCACACCCGGTGCCAAAACATTAAGAGTCTGCATTCTATTTTTTGTAGGATCCTCCTTTGAGCCAAGTCTAAAAGAACAGGGATCAGGGGAGTACTCACAGGGAGATTGAATAGTGATTTTATGAGTCGATGCTCAATAAGTGCTAAGCTGTCTAAGTTCCAGCTTCCCCACAATTCCACCCCACACAATCCTGACCCCAATGCTGTGGTATTGTAAACCACAAGTGCAGGGGCCACGCTTTTTCACACTGTCCGTCTGTGGATCTTATCTCTACTGGAATAGTGACACATGCATTTTTTCAAGTTGTGGGGCCCAACTCAGATTAGGCGTACGTCTTATACCTAGTAATTGAAAGTCCCCACCAAGTCAATGGGGTTCTCTACCATTAACATGCATCTCTTGCAATGTTCCTTTTCTCAGGTAGAGGAAACCATACATTTGGTCTTGGAACTATTCGGTTCCAGCTTCCGCTCATCACAGAAGGAATTAAAATGATTTAATAACTGTTGGAGCCCCTGAGGTGACTTTGATATCAATAGGGTGTTGTCGGTGAAGAGGAGGGCTGGAACCCTCCTACCCCCTTCACTTGCTTAAACCTGTTTGATTAATCCTGCATGATTGAATAATATGGCGGAGCCTGTTTGAAAGCATTTGCTGAATTCTATATTGACAGGGTTTACCTTGCATTCGGTTAGTGGGGATATTTTGTTCAATTTGATAGTGGTGTATCTCTTATTATTTGTTAGATGTTCAGCTAAAAAGAAGTTCAAGGAAGAGACAACCTCAGTGAAGGCATACCTTAGGCTATATGGCTGGAGTTTATTGATATTCCTGGACCAAGCAAATTCACGTGTCAAGAAATTTGTAGCAAATATTTGCTCAAACTTCCCTTTGATGTCAACGTGGTGAGGTTAAGCAAGAGTAACTTAAGTTGTTTGTTTCTGTACCTGTGAAATGAGAAGATTAAGCTGTTGGCCACCCCTGTGATTGAGAAATGCCACTTCCTGAGAAAACCCATAATTACCTGTCTTTCACCTTGTGCTATTTAAGGTAGTTTCTATATCTGGTTCACCTAGATCTTTTGCAGGAGTGGGGAAACTCCACCTAACTCCAACCAACTCAGTATCATACCCTACCAGAACCTGGGATGTCACAGTGAATAGCTGGGGAAAGAAATGGGATTTCTTCTGTCTGCTTTGCTCATCATCTATAGGATAGAGGAATGAAGCTGATCACACACACTTAGCATAGTTTGTGTTGCATTGTATTCTGTGAGAGGTGTAACAAGGTAATGCACAAATAGCAAGGACAAATGAAGAGCCATATTATTAAATTTCTTCACTAAACCAGAGCATTTATCTATGCAATGCTGTTGATGCACTTGGTGTGAAATTGGACTGTTATTTGTCCAAGAACCAAAAGACAATATATTCCAATTCAAAATGAAATAGACATATGCAGATTGACCAGACTTACAGCCTAAAGTCACCAGTATACTTTTAGTATCTACTCTATTTAAAAGAGGAATGAATTTGCTCTCCAATCCAACTTTGTTTGCATCTTTTTCATGACTAATTTTGCAGGACCTTGAGTTAGACTTGAAGAGTGCTCGAAGGTGAAAAGGCAGACCTCTGCTGAATTGTGCTGGCACCTATTACCCGCAAACTGTATTGCCTAGCGGCACCCACACCCTATCCCAATATCAATGACAGAATATCAGAACCAAAAACATTGTGTGGACAGAATATCATGTCAAAAATATCAAGGACCAAAATATCGAGAATGTAAGTGCAAACAGGTAAGCATAGATTTACTATTCTTAACTCCACATCTACATACCATGAAAATATATATATGTCAAAATCCAAATATGCAGAGTTATATATAGTAAAACTTTACTTACATATAGAAACTTTTCTGCACAATATTTTCTGTCCTCGATATGCTTGACACAATATTTTGTCCCACAATATTTTTGGTTCCAACATACTGTGTAAACACACCTTTGCCAATTGCTACAAGAGACCTCGGATACCAGTTATGGTATAATAATTACTGGTTGCAAAATTACTGAAAATAATTTACTGGGAATCTCATGAGATCTGGCACGACCTTAAAAGTCCTCCTTCTCCTGCTTCTGATGGTAAGTGGATTATCATGACAAGTATGTTTGGGTTCACTAGGGCACTACTTGAGAGATCCTGGGTTGGTAATTGATGCCAGTTCTGACCCTGCCTCTTCCACAAAATATGATGTCATGCAGGGTTGACAGTCATAAAGAACTGTGTGACCTTGTGGCTTATGGTCATCTAAAATTAAAGAAGACTTTGTTTGACAAGCACAACACATTTTGATCTAGACTTAAATGCAGTAACAAAAGTGTAGGAGAAGGGTGGATCTGAGATTTATTTGAAAAGGAGGTGTTTGAAGGAATCTTATTGATGCATTGGACTGCATTTTTCGAGAGAATACTTAGGGGTCGATTCCGATCCCGGTCGGAGGCGCACCTAATACCATTCGGCCAGGAAAAAAGCCAGGCGAATGCCTGTTTCCCGACCGATTCGCACATACGTCCGAATGAGCAAGTACGATGCGCACAACTGCCCAAATCCCGACCCAGTCGTACTCACCCAACACAGGTCCAGTTCTCCGACCGATGCGGATCCGGAAACGCACAATCGAGTCGCACGGAAGCCAAAATGCAGCTCCGTCTGGCCGGACAAGTACGATGCTCTTTCCATACGCGCCGAACCCGTCGCTACGCACGGCACGTCAAAGCATCTGGGAGAGGCACACATAAGCTCCGATTCGCGCCACAAGACGATCCACGGCTACGAGACGAACACGCCAGCAAAGAGGACGAGGCGAAGCAAAGAGAAAGACGAACGAGACGAACCAATCATGAATCCCATCGTGCCGATCCTACCAATATTCTACATCTATTACCGGAAGAGGCACGGACGCGTACGGCGCAGAAGGTAAGTCAGACACCAACCACAAAAACAAACTACACGTACCCGACATATCACACACACACAGAGGGATGCAGAAATTACTTACACCAGCAACAGCAGCACCATAGGGGCGGGATGGCTATCACCAATGCCACATATACACCTAGGGGCCTGGATGCCAACAACTAACACCACCACTACCCAGGGGGTGCTAGATGCCTGTCACTACTACCACCTCTACCCATGGGTGCCAGATACCTACCACTACTACCACCCATACCCATGGGGGGCTGGATGCCTACCACCACTACCACCCCTACTCAGGGGGTGCTAGATGCCTACCACTACTACCACCTCTACCCATGGGTGCCAGATGCCTACCACCACTACCACCTCTACCCATGGGGGGCTGGATGCCTACCACTACTACCACCTCTACCCATGGGGGGCAGGATGCCTACCACTACTACCACCCCTACCCATGTGGGGCTGGATGCCTACCACCACTACCACCCCTACTCAGGGGGTGCTAGATGCCTACCACTACTACCACCTCTACCCATGGGGGCAGGATGCCTGTCACTACTACCACCTCTACCCATGGGGGGCTGGATGCCTACCACTACTACCACCTCTACCCATGGGGGCTGGATGCCTACTACCACTACCACCCCTACTCAGGGGGTGCCAGATGCCTACCACTACTACCACCTCTACGCATGGGGGCAGGATGCCTACCACTACTACCACCCCTACTCAGGGGGTGCCAGATGCCTACCACTACTACCACCTCTACCCATGGGGGCAGGATGCCTACCACCAACAACACCCCCACTCACAGGATGGCTAATGCATGACACAACAAGCACACACCAACATAAGGAATACAACAAAAAAACATCCCCCAACACCATGACAAGCGTGTGTAGACTGTGTGAAATGCCTACAACACTGAACATGACTTTGAATATACAATGTGACCCCCTATCACATGTGTCACACATAAATGTGTGTGGCCCCCATAATGCAAGCAGACCATGACCACTGTGGCAATGGGGTCCAACCCCCATCATCACAGTGACCAAAAGGTAAGTGTGGGGTCCATAGCTGAAGCACATTTTGAACATTGTGGCAATGGGGTCTAAACCCCCATCATCACAGTGACCAAAAGGTAAGTGTGGGGTCCATAGCTGAAGCACATTTTGCACATTGTGGCAATGGGGTCTAAACCCCCATCATCACAGTGACCAAAAGGTGAGTGTGGGGTCCATAGCTGAAGCACATTTTCAACATTGTGGCAATGGGGTCTAAACCCCATCATCACAGTGACCATAAGGTGAGTGTGGGGTCCATTGCTGAAGCACATTTTGAACATTGTGGCAATGGGGTCTAAACCCCCATCATCACAGTGACCAAAAGGTAAGTGTGGGGTCCATAGCTGAAGCACATTTTGAACATTGTGGCAATGGGGTCTAAACCCCCATCATCACAGTGACCAAAAGGTAAGTGTGGGGTCCATAGCTGAAGCACATTTTGCACATTGTGGCAATGGGGTCTAAACCCCCATCATCACAGTGACCAAAATGTGAGTGTGGGGTCCATAGCTGAAGCACATTTTGAACATTGTGGCAATGGGGTCCAACCCCCATCATCACAGTGACCAAAAGGTAAGTGTTGACATTGAAAAGGCTGCAACTGCCAAACTGCATGGATGATTCCTGGTCACAGAACAACAAACACATCAGTGGCAAAGTAGTGCTTGTGTCCCATAGCAACATAGATTGGGTGAGGCAAACAGTGCAGTGCAAATAAGACATACCTTTGGCCATGTGCAGACAAACATCACCCATGGGGGCTGACACTGTCAACATCCATCAATGACACAATGACAGAAGTGACCATCATAATGCAGACCCACATATTTGCACCAATGGGCACACAAATGTAGATACCCTGTGGAGACTGTAGATGTGAGGTGAACAAATAACATACCATGGCAGCAATGGGACACACAAACAATGATCATTGTGCTGACTGATGACCTAGGAGTCCCAGGGACAGCAGGGGAAACACACCAAACAACATACAGCCAATAGCACACTAAAGATATGCCAATGCAGTGGTGCAGATGCACAAACAGGCAGACCCACACTGCACATCACACACAACAGGTGAGGGGGGTGCCAGTGTCCCCAGGCAACCACACAACACATGATGAGGCCTGAATACCAATTACACAGATGCACATACAGTGCCACACAAAAGTAACTCATGGATCCAAATCCCCTATGTGGGCAATCAGGCATTGTTAGATGAGAGGGAGCACAAATTACACATGTCACACAAGCTTGTAGGAACAGCAACTAACACAGCAAGAGACAGACCCACCACAGCACTACCCCCAGGGACCCCATATTGTGCTGACACTAGCCTGCATGATAATCCCACTGTGATGACAATGTCAGATGTCGTTCACACTGTGAACCCCAGCCATGTCTCCTGAGCAACTAACTACCATCACACCTACACAAGCTCCAATCAATCAGCACGGCCTGCCAGCCAAGGCCAATATGGAGGTAGGGGTCTGGCCATGCAACAACTCACTTTTGCACACACTCAACACCACACACCCTGATCTCCACCTATGTGCAGCAGTGAAGCTCACATGGACTGGTGACATTGCACATGCACACATGACAATACCAGGGGTGGTGGTGGGAACCAAGGTGCAGAAACCCATCACACATGGCCAGTCAACAAGACTTGTCAATGTCTGACACACAGCACAGTATGCTGTACATGGGCATGATGTGAAATCCACCACAATCAATGGGATCCTGGCCATAGTCACACACCAATGAAGAAGCCAAGGTGACACACGAAGAACACACGTACACAACTACCAACATTGCAGCTCTGACCCTGAGGAGTGGCAGCAGTCACACACACAACGTGTCACAATCACTGTAAGCTAACACAAACTGTAAATCACATTACTCGTGTAAACAACAAGTGCCAAGGGGAATCCTGAATGTGTCCCATCTGCGTTTGCCCACATCCCCAGCACTGACAACAAAGACAACCTGGGATGACAACCTCATGAACATTAGTTTGCCATGCACCCACATCACAGAGAAACCAGGTCCAAGATGCTGGATGAACACAGAACAACTCAGCAAGCATCACAAACAGGAACATCCCTAGGGACACAGCCTGTGTAGGAAAAGGGAAGGGAACACGCACAGACATGCTTACACAACACAGGCCCACGCAATGTCACCAGATTACACACTGCCATGAGGGCACACCACTCCTGTGGAAGGTCCGCTGTGCCAAACCTTGTCTGTGCACGACCCAAACATGTCAGCAGAACACTCCGTCAGTGAGTCAACAACCACAACACACAGAAGGCTCTGCTCACATCAGCCTGGGTACGGGGGTGTCACGTCAGTCATCTGCACACACACCAAACACGTGTCAAGCAAGTTGCACTGTATACACAGATGAGTCCTTCGACATTGATGTGCAAAACTGCATGTCCAGTGGAGCTGGGCACACAGTCAGGGAAATCGGAACATTGAACAGTGGTAAGCCCACCAGATGTGCATCAGTGTAAGACAAAGATGTTCATTTACAAATGCAAAAAGGACATCCCTGTGTCAAATGCTGAACATTACACCCTCAGACTGTAGCAAAGGATGCCATAGATCCAGAATACAACAGGACACATATCCCATGGACCACATGGAGTCCATCACTGCAACACTTCATCGTCCTGATGTGAACACTATTACAACTGCAAATGCAGGATGCTACTCATCCACATCATGTACATCAAAAGAAAACCCAAAAGTAAACAAAAAGAGGCTTTATTCAGCAAATGTCAGGGTAAAAACGGAAGTCCAAAAGAAACTAAGGCCAATGGCCAGTCCAAAATCACAGTACCAACGGGGTGAGAAGTGACAACTGGTCACACATTGCTTGCCTGCACTGGTACGGTTGGGGGACATCACCCTTGGAGGGGCATACAAGGGGCAGGCCAGGCACCGCAGGGACAGGATCAGGGGATGGCAGAGTGAGGCAGTGAAGGGGTGGTGGGTGCAGGAGTGTCACCGGCAACTGCAGTGGAGGTGTCTGACTCAGGGGGGCCGGCACCACCGTGGTACACAAGTCAGTTGGTGTGGGTGCCGCAACCACTGCAGTGGGCTGGACTGATGTAGTGGACTGGGTACCCACTGCAGTGCCCGAGTCAGACGTGGTGGTTGTGGACTCCACTGCAGTGCATGACTCCAAGGGAGTGGAAGGGTGGGCAGATGAGGTGGGCAGGACAGAGGGGGGACCCGGTCCCCACAACAGTGACACTAACAGGCAGAGCATCTGGGTTGGGGGTGGAAGAGCAAGTGGCAGGGGGGGAGGGCCTAAGCAGTCTGGGGATACGGTATCGGTGTGTGGGGGAACCTGGGGCAGGGTGTGGCGGGGGAACCTGTGCAGTGGTGGCCTGGGGATGGAGGAGAGAGACTGGGTGCTGGAGCTGCGTGGTGGTGGTGGTGGGGGTCTTGCTCTTCCTGCTCCGGGGGACTTCCGAATGGGCTCCTGTGTCTGCCTGCGCCTGGGGGAGGGTGTCCGGGGGCGAGGGGCACTCCTCTCTGTGTGGGTGGACTTCCTCTTCCCCTGGTGTGCTGGGTCAGCAGGAATGGTGGGGAAGAGGCCGAGGTCACACAGGAAGACCTGCTGTGTATGTGGGGTAGCAGGCGAGGCAAGGGAAGGGGTCTTGGAGGGAGAGGATTTGGAGGACTGCGGAGTGAATGTGGATGCCTGTGTGTGTGTGTGTGTCCCCATCCCCTGTGTCTGTGGTATCAGTCCCCTGAGGATGCTTGTGTGCACGTCTTGCCTTACTCTTGGGTGTGTCTGTGCTGCTCGTGTCTGTGTGTTTGGATGACTGTGCAGGTGTGCATGTGCTTTGGACAGGTAGGGGGGCAGGAAGTGTGGATGGGGCAGAGGTGGGAGGGGTGAGGGACTGTTGGAGGAGGGACACTGCTGCCGTCAGGGAGGAGTCCATGGACCTATTGCTCCTCTGTAGGGCAGACATACCCGTCGAGATGCCCTCCATGAACGACACCAGCTGTGTCAACAGAGTGGTGTGTGCATGGAGGACACTCAGCATTGCTGTCTGCCCTACATGGAGCTGCCGAAGGAGGTACACAGACTCCTCACTCAGGGCAGCAGGGGACACAGGGGCAGGGGCTGCGGTGCCTGGCACGAAGGAGACACGCTCCCGAGCACGGGAGCCTCCACGGACCTCAGGAATGGGAGCCGATGGGAGGGCGGTGGTGGTGGTGGTGGCGGGGCCAGACAGACTAGCTGGCCTTTGGTGGCTGCCGAGACCCGCCTCCACAAGGGAGTCATCCTCCGAGCTGCTGTGGTCCCCAGCTGAGGTGGATGGTGCTGAGGACTCC
Organism: Calotriton arnoldi; assembly: GCA_963921515.1. Lineage (NCBI taxonomy): Eukaryota > Metazoa > Chordata > Amphibia > Caudata > Salamandridae > Calotriton > Calotriton arnoldi. The sequence goes on along the minus strand of CAWUFW010004405.1, from coordinate 722,118 downwards.
TCGGTGTGGCTCCCCTCGCCCTCCGTGCCACTGGGTCCCTCTGACCACTCGTCCGATGCTGACCCAGTCTGGCTCCGCTGCTCCTCCTGGTCCGTGGAGCTGTCCCCTCCTGTGGCCGTGGATGTATCTGCAAACAATTAGGGAAACAGACAAACATCAGTCACCTGCACTGACCGCACACACCACAGTAAGTACAGCACATTACAGAGCAAGCCCTGGCATCCTTAGTTGAACATTGCCTAAAGTCCTCACACAGATTCGGGGAAGCCAATTGTCAGTCTGATGGTCAACCATGGGACTCACACCCCTCCTGCCCTTGCACCCATCTGTCTGGTGCCTGTCTGATGGTAAGACCCCAGTGTGGACACATGCACCACCTACACAGTTGTTGGACATTGCAGGGAACACGGTGAAGCATGTGAACATGCACACATCACATCTCTTGCCACTGAGTCAGTGCAGGTGTCCGGATAAAGGGATGGCCAGATTCTAATTAGAAATGCATGTGATGCATACCAGCACCAGACACCATGATGCACCCATGTCCGGATAGTCAATGCCACAATGGGGTGCATGTTGCACATGTCACTCCCCTGCAGGATCAGTCCCAGGAAGTTGAATGCCATGACACAGGAATGCGTGCAAAGTCATACATTACTGTCTCAAGTCACATGGCCATGGCAGCCAGACAACAACAGTCTGCACTGTGTCACAATCCGAGGGCATGGGGAATGCAAGTTATGTGACTGACAAGTGCACATGTCCATCCCCCAAAAACCACATCATCTGTACTACTATTTGTCCACGTCATACCAACTGGACATATGGGGGACATGAAACACAACTCTCTGAACATGAGCACCTCACAGTGTGCTGTGAATGAAAATACAGCTGCCTGAAAGTCACAGTCGCAAACACCTGTGTGCACAGTCAAGTGATCAGACACCTATAAGTCACAGAAGTATCGTCTATCATGGTCACATCTCAGATGGCATGCTGAGCCCCAAACGATGAACATACCAGTAGTCCTGACAACGAAGACACAGCACAATGAGACAGAGGCAGACACCTGAGGGTACATTTCACTGATCACAACATGCCAGATGATACACGGGAGTGGGAGTACAGAGTGTATTGTATGCACTGGAGTAGGCATGACTGTCCAGCTCCACCTGTAAGAGGGATGAGTCCTGGACAGTAGGCAGGTGGCTAAGCATGTGTGACACACTGGATACACATACTCCTGAGGCCCAAATATTGTTCCCACCAGCAGCATGGGTGTGTGCCACATTCCCCAGGGACATGTGGTGAGTCAGAGCAGCAAGCGGACCACATATCAAAGTTACACGCAGATCACATGTCAGAACTTAGGCATTGTGTAAGCAATTGACCCACCCATGAATCGCACAACATAGTCACGGGAACAAATGCTGTCCCCCACCTTGAGCAAAGCAAAATGCAATGACACAGTCCCCAAATGACACAATTTCCTGACTATAAGGGCCACACATATGCGTATCAGAGGAGAAGTGGGCATGTAACAAATGAGGGACATGGGTCCTGGACCACATGACTGATGTACTGTGGAAGTTTAACTCAGGCCAGAGGAGGGCACATAGCATGGCAGACAAAGTGCACAGTGCAGTCATGGACTCACCCCCTCCTTGCTGCTGTCTGTCCTTCAGCTGCCCATCCAGGTCAGGGAAGACCACCGCCAGGATCCGGAGCATGTGGGGGTCAGGGTCCGGTGTCCGCCCCTCCTGCGAGGAGGCGACAGCTTCAGCTGGACCCTTGCGATCCTCCGGGTCCAGCCACGAAGGTCCTGCCACCTCTTTTGGCAGTTGCGGATCCTGCGCCTGTAGACCCCCACGGATCTTACTTTCCGGGCGATGGTCAGCCAGATGTCCTGCTTCTGGTGGGCATCAACCTGTGAGGATGACAAAGTGAAAAGGCCATTACTACACATGCAACATATACGTGCATCACACAGTTGGATATACATGTCTCAATTACAGGGGCATATGATGTACACAGGCAGTGCAACAATGGCTATGAACAGTTTGCCAGCAGTCACTACATGGTATCATTGCATGGGAAGTAAACCTAGTTGGAATGCACTGTTACTGCACTGTACCAGTTCAGTGCATGTAACTACACACTTTGGGGTGTGACAACTACTCAGTGGGCATGCTAGCCAGTGGTGTGCACAGTGAAAGTCCTGCTAGTCAGACAACATGCACAATTAGTGATGCAGTGGACAGCACACTCACCTGCTCCCCTGGTTTCCCATACAGCTTGCTGTACTGTGGAAGGAGGCTGTCCAGCAGGGCCTGGTTCTCCTCAAGGCTGAAGGCTGGGGCTCTCTCCACAGTACGTGCCATTGCAGGAGCCAGAGGATGCATAAACAGCAGCAGTGTTGGTGGCAGATGTCGTCCTGGAGCATGTAGTGCAGGCAAGTGAGCTCTCAGGGGAACAGCCAGCATTATATGTGTGCTGCAGAGGCAGATACTGTCCCATGTGTCCAAAGTGATAGGTCCAAGTCGTTTGCATCTTCTAAATCTGACCAATCCATGGTATAGCAGCACTAATACACGCCCACAGCATCCTTCAAATCTTCAACTTCATGACACCCATGATTTTGCAACATTGTTGTGGCTGGCCAACTGAATTCACTGCATCAGACTCGTTGGAGCTTCGAAAACGCGTCCGTTGCCATGCCAGGCCCCAGCCAATGTGTGCGCACCGATCGGTCCATTGCTGTACAACGCGTACCCGGGATACAACGCGTACCCGCTCACATTGAATGCAATGGGCCGGCCGGGCACACCGATCGGTCCATTGCAGTTCAACGCGTACCCGCGATACAACGCGTACCCGCTCACATTGAATGCAATGGGCCGGCCGGGCACACCGATCGGTCCATTGCAGTTCAACGCGTACCCGCGATACAACGCGTACCCGCTCACATTGAATGCAATGGGCCGGCCGGGCACACCGATCGGTCCATTGCAGTTCAACGCGTACCCGCGATACAACGCGTACCCGCTCACATTGAATGCAATGGGCCGGCCGGGCACACCGATCGGTCCATTGCAGTTCAACGCGTACCCGCGATACAACGCGTACCCGCTCACATTGAATGCAATGGGCCGGCCGGGCACACCGATCGGTCCATTGCTGTTCAACGCGTACCCGCGATACAACGCGTACCCGCTCACATTGAATGCAATGGGCCGGCCGGGCACACCGATCGGTCCATTGCAGTTCAACGCGTACCTGCGGATACAACGCGTACCCGCTCACATTGAATGCAATGGGCCGGCCGGGCACACCGATCGGTCCATTGCAGTTCAACGCGTACCCGCGATACAACGCGTACCCGCTCACATTGAATGCAATGGGCCGGCCGGGCACACCGATCGGTCCATTGCTCTACAACGCGTACCCGGGATACAACGCGTACCCGCTCACATTGAATGCAATGGCCAATCGTGTGCGCACCGATCGGTCCATTGCTGTACAACGCGTACCCGCTCACATTGAATGCAATGGCCAATGTGTGCGCACCGATCGGTCCATTGCTGTACAACGCGTCCCTGTACAAGTCACTGGCATATGTCACCATGCCTGTCACAGGTGAACATATGCCAGCCACATATACTTCCCAGGGAGTGAGGGGCACACCTACAACACCACAGCCTGTCCACACTGTATCCTAAGGCATGTAAGGCTGCATTACATGTTCCGTGTATGGGGGTCAACATGTTGTTTTTTGGGTGGCACTTGGGGGCAGCCACTCCCAGGCTGTGCACGTGTTCATGGGGACAGAATCCTTGGTGTGTTGTGCACATGAACACTGTGGTGTGCAACTGTTCATTTCAGGGCATGTGGCATGGTCACATTTCACGGTTGTGTATGTGTATGTCATGTCACATACCCCCTGAGTCCCATGTGGGACGGTATGTACGTCCCAGGGTGACCCATTGCCACAATTGTGATGGCCCTCCACAGTCTGTGTGCATGTCGTGTTTACAATGTCTCTGATTCCATGTGCACAATGGGAGACAGTCTCCACATCCACGTTGTTTGTGCATGGACTTTGATGTTGTGCGTGTGTGTGTCACAGACGTCCATGTCTGTCCTGCCGAGGCAACAGGGACCACTACCTGTGGGGGTCATGGTTGTTTAGCTGTGGTGTATTCATGATGCACCATGTCATGCCAGTGTCCATGTGTCAATACAGGGTCCCTGGGAATCTACCTGTCGATGAGCTGTGATGCCTGGGGCACATCTGTCCTCACATGTCACTGTGGTGTGTGTTTGGAACGTGACAGCAGTACATGGGTACTGTGACACAGCCTAATGATATCCCATAGCACAACCTGGGACTTGTTGAGGACACATGTTGAACTGTGATGTTAGATGTTAGCCATGTAGGTGCCATACATGTCCTTACGGAACGGCACACGCATCATGTACTTGTGTCTCGTAATGATGTATCATGTGATATTGAGTCTGGTCTATGCCACATATGTGGGGTGACTGACAATCTTTCTTTCCTCACCTATGCACTGCAGGGCACCAGCTGTCCATCGGCCATTCCCTGACCTTGCAATGGTGGTTGAACGGGACTGCATCCGACGGTACCGCTTCACCAGGCCACTGATTGAGGAATTGACGGTGCGGTTGGCCCCACATTTGCAACCTGGCCGGACATACCCTACAGCGCTGACCCCCAAGGTGAAGGTGATGGCAGCCCTACACTTCTTTGCCACCGGTACCTTTCAACACACTGTGGCGTCTGCTGGTGGGATGTCACAGACCATGTTCAGCCGTGTGCTCCGCGACGTTTTGGAGGCTATGTTGAGGTACCTGAACCAGTACATCTATTTCCCTAGACTTCAACAACTCACTGACGTGAAGAGTGACTTCTATGCCCTGGGGAGGATGCCGCATGTCATTGGCTCCATTGATGGGACACATGTGGCTTTGGTACCACCACAGGCCCAAGAGCAGGCATACAGGAACCGCAAACACTACCATTCGGTCAATGCACTGGTGGTATGTCTTGCAGATATGAGCATCACACACGTCTGTGCCCGTTTCCCCGGTTCTGCACACGATGCCTACGTGATGAGGAGTAGTCGCATCCCGAGGATGATGTCACAGATGCGGAACCAGCGTGCCTGGCTTGTTGGTGTGTACTGACTTTGTAGCATTGTGTGTGTTCTGCAATGTAGTGTTCCACCCTCTTTTCCAACTCAGCTAATGTGCAATTGTCTGTATGTAGGTGACTCCGGATACCCCAACATGCCGTGGTTGCTGACGCCCCTCAGGAACCCTGTGACACCAGCCCAGATGCGCTACAATGAGGCACATGGTCGGACCAGGAGAGTGATTGAGCGGACATTTGGTCTCCTGAAGAGCCGCTTCCGCTGCCTAGATAAGACAGGAGGGGCCCTCCCATATGCCCCAGCAAAGGTGTGCAAGATTGTCATCGTCTGCTGCATGCTACACAACCTGGCAGTGCGGAAGGAGTTGCCTCTCATCCTGGATGACGATGACCAACATCCGCCACCTGTGGAGGATCCTGGGCTGGACCACGATGCCAGTGGTGATGATGATGATGAGGGTGATGTCCGCACACAGCTCATCACCAACTTCTTCAGCTGAATGTGAGTATCCAGGGATGTTATGTCAATGATGTGAGTTTGCATGATATGTGTTGGTGGTGCTCTGGTGCTGTTTGAGTGTGTCCATGTGCTACTTGACTGGATGCGTGCAGCAATGTGTCCTTACAGGTAGTCTGTACTCCACAACAGTGTTGACATGCTAACTTGGTCCTGGGTGGGTATCTTGTGACATGTATTGGGCATGAGTATTGCAGTTCTGTCCTGTTCTTCAGTGCTTTTGACTGTGTGTCATTTCTGTCCTTCACAGGGTACTTTCAGAGTTGTTTGGTCAACTGTGATCCCCCGACACCGTGAATCAACTTCCAGGGTGGTAGCTGTCGTTTCCCTACAGGTGATGTGCGCCACACCCATGGACTTCCTTTCTTCTACACTTGTTGACTGTGTGCCCACTGCCAGGTGGGATTACCTTGCATCTGTAGTGGTTACAACATGTTGCAAATGTGTAATAAACCTGTGCTTCACTTTGTGATGTGCGTTGTCTGTGGTCACACATCTGACTGACATTTGCTTCCTGCACCAGTGGGCTAGTTAACACAGACTGTGAATAGGTGTTGTGTCTGTGCATTGCACCGTATTTCCTGGCAACATCAGTGTAGGCGATGAGTCAGATGGCCCTGGTGTGTATGTGTTGTGTAGCCCTGGTGGTGTGTCTCCCTCATATGTGTCACGTCGCCATGACTCACATGCCGGTGTTGTACTTGCTGTAGCAGTTAGCATGCACAGTGTCATTTCACAGATCATCATCTCCACTTCAGAAACAACGTTGTAATCACAACAGAGGCAAGTATGGTGTATTAGTGAGTTTATTGACATACATGTGTGAGTATAGTGCACAGGATGGTGGGTGCTGTACATTGTGATTGTAATCCAAAGTTCCTAGATGATTTGGAAGTCCTGATAGCAGAAATGTCCTGAGTAAAGTCCACAGTCATCTGATACATTGGTCCAACTTGAGCTCCCCATGTCATGTGGGAGAGTTGTGTTGCATTCGACAGGGTGAAGAGTTTGCGCACAAAGGTGATTTTCCGGAACAGGTGTTGGCTTCCTGGGGGTTGTGCATGGCCATCAGCCTCTCAGTTGTCCTTCCTCGGACGACCCCTCTTCTTTGGGGGGGACCCTCAAGTGCAGGCTGCTGCGGTGCAGGGGACTCTCCGCCAGAGTCATCCTCCCTCCCTGTGGCAGTTGCAGTTGTTGCAGCACCAGATGTTGTGGGCACACAGGGAGGTGTTGACATGTTGGTGCACATCTGGCGGAGGCATTGTAATATGTCCCTATGCACCGCCGTCTGTTCTTGCAATGTGTCCCACTTGGACTCCATGCGGGACATGTGTAAGTCCAAGCGGGCATGATGGGCAGCCTGCTGCTGTTGAATGTCCCTGAGGATCCCCACTACCTGGCTGAACTCTCCGGTGCTAGTCTGGTACGCATCAGCTATGCGTACCAGTTGTGGGTCATCATGCAGTCCAGACCCCTCTGCAAGCAGCGACCTATGTCTACCACCCCTCCCACCACCCCTGGCGACACGTGAAGGACCTGCGTTGGCACGCACAGGTGACCCTGGGCCCCCTTGGGGGTTGTTGCTGGTGTTGGTGTCCGTAGCTCCACGTTGGGCCGGGGTCCGTGTGCTGTTGGTGGTGGTGGTCCTTGGTCTGTCCGTGTCGGCAGGGGTGGTCTGTGTGTTGGCAGTTGTTGGAGGGGTGGGTGCAGGGGGTGCAGCTGGTGGTCCTGCTGGTGCTGCATGATGACTCACTGCGGAGGTGCCAGGTAGGTCTTCGTCATCCGAGGTGGGCAGAGGCTGTTCCACACCAGTGAGCTCAGTGTCCCCCGGAGCCTGGGACAGGGACTCCTCAGCGTCTGCTGCTGTGTCCCCATCATCACCTGTATTTGGAAGAGACACACAATGTATGTAATGTTTCTACAGGCATCAATGGTTCAAACACCTGACAGTTGTGACTGTACCTCTGGATGCGGGCCTGTACATTGCATTGTCCTAAGTTGTCACAGTCAGCTGTTGATATTGGTGTAGCGCATTGTCCTGACAACATGAAGCATTTCAATGTGAATGTTGAGGTGTGTGCATAGCCAGCATTGGTGGTATTTGGTTGACATCCGGACATCCTTCTCCCTCCAGCCCAGTTATCCCACCATGAAGCATGCCACCCTTGCAGTGGGTGCAGGTTGACTCTCAGGATGTCAGTCAGTGGTGTCCTGCTGTTGGTTGGTGGCCAGTTCCCAGCATGGCCTTGTGCTCCCCACAACAGAGCAGCAGTGTCAGACATCTTTGATGGGGCTTTCCACTCTCTGTGAGGTGTGCATGCTTCAGTGTGAGCTTGCTGGGCCATGTGGGGGGGATGTTGAGCTGTGACTACCACTCCCATCATGCTATTGCCTCCACCCCCTTCCCAGCATGCCCATACTTCCTTCCTTTTGAGTGTACTTCACTGTGTGTGGGTGTGACAGCAATGGCAAGATGGCTGACAGTGGTGTCCTGCTGTTGGTTGGTGGCCAGTTCCCAGCATGGCCTTGTGCTCCCCACAACAGAGCAGCAGTGTCAGACATCTTTGATGGGGCTTTCCACTCTCTGTGAGGTGTGCATGCTTCAGTGTGAGCTTGCTGGGCCATGTGGGGGGGATGTTGAGCTGTGACTACCACTCCCATCATGCTATTGCCTCCACCCCCTTCCCAGCATGCCCATACTTCCTTCCTTTTGAGTGTACTTCACTGTGTGTGGGTGTGACAGCAATGGCAAGATGGCTGACAGTGGTGTCCTGCTGTTGGTTGGTGGCCAGTTCCCAGCATGGCCTTGTGCTCCCCACAACAGAGCAGCAGTGTCAGACATCTTTGATGGGGCTTTCCACTCTCTGTGAGGTGTGCATGCTTCAGTGTGAGCTTGCTGGGCCATGTGGGGGGGATGTTGAGCTGTGACTACCACTCCCATCATGCTATTGCCTCCACCCCCTTCCCAGCATGCCCATACTTCCTTCCTTTTGAGTGTACTTCACTGTGTGTGGGTGTGACAGCAATGGCAAGATGGCTGACAGTGGTGTCCTGCTGTTGGTTGGTGGCCAGTTCCCAGCATGGCCTTGTGCTCCCCACAACAGAGCAGCAGTGTCAGACATCTTTGATGGGGCTTTCCACTCTCTGTGAGGTGTGCATGCTTCAGTGTGAGCTTGCTGGGCCATGTGGGGGGGATGTTGAGCTGTGACTACCACTCCCATCATGCTATTGCCTCCACCCCCTTCCCAGCATGCCCATACTTCCTTCCTTTTGAGTGTACTTCACTGTGTGTGGGTGTGACAGCAATGGCAAGATGGCTGACAGTGGTGTCCTGCTGTTGGTTGGTGGCCAGTTCCCAGCATGGCCTTGTGCTCCCCACAACAGAGCAGCAGTGTCAGACATCTTTGATGGGGCTTTCCACTCTCTGTGAGGTGTGCATGCTTCAGTGTGAGCTTGCTGGGCCATGTGGGGGGGATGTTGAGCTGTGACTACCACTCCCATCATGCTATTGCCTCCACCCCCTTCCCAGCATGCCCATACTTCCTTCCTTTTGAGTGTACTTCACTGTGTGTGGGTGTGACAGCAATGGCAAGATGGCTGACAGTGGTGTCCTGCTGTTGGTTGGTGGCCAGTTCCCAGCATGGCCTTGTGCTCCCCACAACAGAGCAGCAGTGTCAGACATCTTTGATGGGGCTTTCCACTCTCTGTGAGGTGTGCATGCTTCAGTGTGAGCTTGCTGGGCCATGTGGGGGGGATGTTGAGCCGTGACTACCACTCCCATCATGCTATTGCCTCCACCCCCTTCCCAGCTTGCCCATACTTCCTTCCTTCTGACTCTGCTTCCCTGTGGGGTAGTGTGCCTGTGCTGAATGGATGGCTGACAGTGTTGTCCTGGCGTTTGTTTGGCTACAAGTCCCATGTGTGTCACTGTGCTTCCCACAGCATGACCCAGGGTGGTGGTTCTTTGTGGGATAAATATTTTTAGTGTGAGGCAATGCATTTTCCCAGGTGAGTTGTGTGTAGTTTGGGTTAGGGGTGTGTGTGGGAAGAGCTGCTGGTAACTATGGTCATAGCTGTCAGTCCTCCTTCCCACCCAGCCAGATATCCCACCACGGAACGTGCTTCCATTGCAGGGAGTGCAAGTTGTCTTTCAGGATGTCAGACAGTGGTGTCCTGCTGTTGGTTGGTGCACAGTTCCCAGCAGGGCCTTGTGCTCCCCACAGCAGTAGCCAGTGTCAGCCATCTTGTCAGTTGTTTTCCACTCCCTGTGATGTGAGCATGGTTCAGAGTGGTGTTGATGGGCGTATTGTGATGGTGGGCAATATCTGTGACTACGACTCCCATGATGCTATTGGCTACACTGACTTGACCAGCATACACAGAATTCCTTCCTTTCTGTGGGATTCCCTGTGTGGTGGTGTTGTAGTGGTGGCTACATATCTGACAGTGTTTGTTGGTTAGATTTGTGCCACTGCCTAGCTTTATTTGTTGTAGGGTTTGTACATGTCATGACACAGTTACATATCACTATGAGATGGCATGTATTGTGTTTATCTGACTGACATACACATCTTGGGATGATTCTGGTTTTGTTGCTGTGGATTTGCTAAGGGTGCATGGTTTGACTATCCCCTTGACAGTGATGTGTGTGTATTGTCACACGATATTGGGTATATTGGTTGTGTACTCACCAGGCTCTGGGATGTCTTCTAGTCCATAGACGCTCACTGGTGGTAGGATGGCCCGCACCTTCTCCTCCCAGGGCCTGAGGTATAGTGGTTTGGCAGGAGGGCCACTGCCGGTGTGTTGGCTCAAGATGTAATCCTTCTTCAGTAGGTCCCTGACCCTCCTGCGCACATCATACCACCTGTTCTGGATGTCTTCCTTTGTGCGCAAACATGGTGATTGTGCGTTCACCCTGTCAACGATCCTCGCCCACATCTTGGTTTTCTGCGACATGGGGGTCTGTTGGACCAGTGTACCAAACAGCTGTGGCTCTACCCTGAGGATCTCATCTACCAGGACTTCCAATTCACTATCTAGGAACTTTGGATTCTTCTTGGGGGGCATGGTGATGGGTGGTGGTGGTGAGTGATGTGTGTGTTGGTGTGCAAGTGAGGGTGTGTGAGTGTGTGTTTTGCTGGGTGTATGTGAGGGTGCTGTTTGTTGAGGTGCTGATGGTGTGTGGCTTGTGTGATGGATGAGCTGTGAGTGTGTGTGTGGTTGCTGTCTGTTGGTGTTCTGTGCTGGCAGGTAATTTGAATTTGCAAAGGATCATGGTAGGGATTTGTGTCCTTTATATGGGTGGAGTTGTGGGTGTGTCTTTGTTCCCTGTTCCCCCCAGTATTTATTGGCTTTGTAATTGCTTGTTTGGCCTTTTTTTTGTGTTTTTCCCTTTGTACTTTTTGTGCATGTAGGAGACGTTCTTCTGACCGAGTCGGACCCTGCAGTTGTCTCGTGCGAGCTTCTCCGAGTCGTTCACGCTGTGTTTGTGCTGTTTCCTGTGCTGTGTACGCGTCGGTCGCGGTGTATTGGGTTTCTTCGGCTCGCTGTTTTGTATGCGTGTCGGTCGTACGGCTTGAGCTCCGTGCGACTCGGTCGTGTTTTCCATGCGTTGCATCGTACTTGGCGGGTCGGAGTTCGCGGGTACGTTTTGTTCGGGATTCTTCCTGGTGCGTGTCGGTCGGTTCGATTCGCGTGCTTTTCCGGCCGGATAGCTGTGTTCCGCGCGGTTCGGTCGTTCGGCTTGTGGTCCGTACGAGTCGGTCGGATTTTGCATGCTTTTCATCGTACTTTGCGGTTCGGGCTGCACCGGTACGTGTCGGTCGGAATTAATTCCGGCTCCGAGTCGGTCGGTACGTTTTCTGGCCCGAATCGGAATCGGCCCCTTAGTGTTTATGTCAACAAAAATTTTTTTTTTTGCAGAGGAGTCTGTTTAGGAGCAATGCTCATGCAGTGTTGTCGCCAGTGACAGTGTGAAACAGATTTCACCGCAAACCCTGCTTTGTTTACAAATTTTTTAGCTGCTTTTTTCAGGGTGTTTTCACTCTTTGGGGCCAATTACAATGAGTGTTGGACAGCCACCGACCTCAGGTCGGAGGCTTCCCGACACTCATCGCAGGTTTCAATTCTGACCGGCTGATTATGTTACAGCCGGTTGGAATTGAAACTGGCCGGTCATTACGGCTAGCTTCCGACAGGCTTCAGGAGCCTGTCTGCCAGTCGGAAACCGGCCCGTAATCTAAATGGAAGATTTTCCGCCTTCTGGATTACAATGCACGGTTTCCGGCAGGGTTTCCATGCCGGCCTTTCCGACATGAAAACCCTGACGGAAAGCATGTCTTTTGGCCTCTGGATGGGGGCCAAGGGGGCGCCATAGGTGCCCCCTTGTTGATCCCTGCACTTTGTGGCAGGCTCCTTGAGGTGCCTGCCTCGGGGTGCAGGGATGAACTCCTATTCCTCTATTGGAGCTTGTGTTACGGCCGGTTTACAGCCGCAACACGAGCTCCCATAGAGGAATGGGAGTATGCGACCGCACCATGTGCAGTCGTATCGTGATTAGGCGGTCAGGACTGCTGACCAGAGGTCGGTCGGTCCCGTTTCCGCGATGGTCGCCTGACATCGAAATAAGCCCCTTTATCTTTTTCGATACACAGTGATTTTCCATAAAAATCCTTATCTTGAGATTGAAAAAAAGGCATTTTGCTTGAGTGCACTCCTGCCCTATCTGTGTGGGAGAAAACCCAGGAGGGGTGTGAGAAGAAAATTAAGGCCAAGACAGTCTAATGCTACACTACAGTCAGTATTCTTATGGGAGAGGTAAAATTAAGAAGAGAGGGTTGAAGATGGAGTCTGGCACATGCTGACACAGGAGAAGCACTACTTCCTGTGGCAGTCTGTGTAGGAAGGTGGAATCTGACTATATGGTTGCCCCCACTTTTTTTATGGTGTTTTGCTGATTTATGACTTAGTTGGGCTGGGATCCTGCTATTCAGGGCCCCAGTCTATCTGCTTTCTCTGTAAAAAGGTTTCCATGTGCCTTAGGCACATCTCTGATTGGAATCTGGAGTGCCCTTATAAGTCCCTAGTATATGGTATACTATGTACCCAGGGCATAGGTACCTCAGAGGCCTACCAGGGGCTGCAGCATGTATTATGGCACCCCTGGAAGGCCATCCAAACTGACACCACAGGTCTGCTACTGCAGCCTGGGTAAGGTGGTGCATGCACCCCTTACTGTGATATAGGCTACCTATATCACTATATACATACACACATATAAACCTATAAGTCACTCCTATGGCAGGCCTTATCAATCCTGAAGGCAGAGTGCGTGGTTCCTATGTGAGAGGGTGCCCCTGCATGAGCAGGGCCCCTCTGCAGCGTTCGGAGACCCTTCTCTGATGCTGTTTGTAGTGCAGCCTGACCATATACTCTTAAGCGCATTATAACCTCGCGTTAAATGCTAACTTTGGGATGGCTGCACAGAAACATGTCGTGTTTGGTGTCACACATCTTGGAATACTACCCCCCGCCAATTCTGGCGGCAGGAGGTAGCATTCCACCCTTCTAGAGGAGAGACATGTTAACCCTGGCCTGGCCGGTAACTTCTTTCTAAAGCCCTGGCATCACAAAATGGATGCTGCTGCCACAGACACAAGTCTGGCCTCCTGCTGCTGGACGAAACTCCGGCAGGGAGGCCTGGACAATAGGTTTCCTGTCCCAGGGAGGTGTGACCACCTCCCCAGACAGGAATAGTGTGTATTGGGGCTGGGCGGGAGCACTTTCGGGTGCTTTGAAGTCCTGCACTGGGGGCACACTTGGTGTCCCTGTGCATACCCAGTTCAAACCGGATCAGGGGCTTTCAGCCCCTGCTTTGGCGCGAACTGGACAAAGGAAAGGGGTGTAGCCACCCCTCTGCCCTGACCCACCCATAGGTGGGGCCACAGAGTAGTCCAACCCCTAAACTTAGTATAAGTATAGGAACCCAGTCCTTAGGACTTTAGATTATCCCTGGACGAAACTCTGACACAGAATCCTGGACCTTCGACGCTCTACTAAAGACTAGAGGACAGAAGAATCTCCCTTGGGGTCAAGGAGTGACTCCCCTGCTTGGCAGGCACCAAAGAAGCAATTGTCCGGTCTGCATCGCCTAAGCTCCCGTCGGACGCCGAAGTCTTTGCATCACCAGAGGTGGATTTCCAGACTTCCCCGAGGCTGCCCTGAGTCCCCAGCAAAGCTGAGGCCCGTAGCTGTCGTGGGTAACGTGGAACCGTGACCCCTGGACACCGAGCACACTTGCAAGTGCATCCTCTTCCTGGACTCCCACGAAGTCGTGCTTTGGGCTCCGAGTAGCCCCTGCCTCCAGCACCAACTGCACCGAAGATCACTGGCCTCCACTCCACGAGTGTCCTGTGAGCCAGCTCCACGTGCGTGGACTCGAGGCTCCTTCGCGGTTGCTAGTCCGTTGGCTAGTAGCCCCTCACGAAGGCCAATCTTTTCCTGCTTGGGTTTCCCTGGTTGCTCCAGGCTTGCCCTGACTTACCCTTTTTGGGTCAGTCCCTCAGACCTTGCTGGTCTGTACCATCGTCCTTCTTCACTTTCCACGAGACTTGCCGTTGCCAAGGCCTGTTGGGTCCAATCCGGTCGCCGACACCTCAGCAATCGACAGACTTCGTGGGACAGTCCGAATCTCACTCCTGGTCGCCGACAACGCCTCCTGGACCTCGTGGCTGAAGACTCAAGACGACTGTCAACCTACCTGAAGCATCCGACAGCGGTGGGCATCTGCTCATCGCCTTCCTGGTCACTGGCTAGTGACCCAGACTCTGTCCCCTCTGCTTACAGGTTCTTCAGATCTCCGATCCACCCTTGGATCCATCCGGACACTTTTCACTTGGTCGCCAGCAGCACTTTGCAGCAGATCGCCATTCAAATCGACGACGAAACCCGACCCCGAAAGGCACCTATGCACCCGGCTTCCCTGGGTGAGGTAACACGAGTACTCCGGTGCTCCCGTGGGTAGAGACTCTAGAACGACCTAGTTCTCAAAGGGTTTGCTCCAAGTCCTCTTTTAAGTGTCCCTTTTCTTTAAATTCCTAACCGCGACTTTCCCCATAGAAGTTAACGGCGATTCGCGGCTGTGTTACTACACTGCACGCGTCCCCCGTGGGTCCCCTGTGTCACTACCTTGGGTGGTTCCTTGTGGTCCAAGCACTTCTACAGGCTCTAGGCCTTGTGTCTAGCTCAGTCGTGGTTCTTATACCACTTTATTGGTATATGGTTTGGTACGCCCCTAGGGCTCAAACGTGTATTTGTGCTATTACTGTGAATAACTGACTTATAATTTATGTACTTCGAACTCTAGCCTCATAAAGAGACTAGAGGGGTGTGTTTAGTAATAAATACATATATTTTGAATATATACCTGGTGTGGTCCTCTTTCATTTGGTCACTCAAGAGATTATAGACTGGTAAAACAAGCTGCTTTACATTCCTTCAAGACTTAGCCTGAAGGCTGCTCTCCATAGCTACCACTAGGATAGCTTTCAATAAAGGTTGTCTTTAACCTATCTCCAATAAGGGGTTGTTTGGACTGGTGCAAGGTGCCCACTATAATTAGTGATACAAAAGGGGATGATGGACGGAGACGTTTGAGCCAATCAAACACTCACCCCCAGTCAACTGATCTGGGTTTAATCCATCATCATTCTTTAGCTCACTCCACCACCCCAGTTCAGACATGGCCATATGCAAATCAGTCTGACCCTGTGCCTCATGGGAACAGTCCAGCCCGAACTGCCAAGCCATGTCTTCCCTGGACCGGAAACAAGCATCCTAGGACCGGTTTCTGGCATTTCAGCCGTCATCAGCCAGGCTTGCTTGAATCCAGTGGCAAAGTGAGCAAGGGACCCACGTCTGGGCATACCCCGCCAACTTAGGGCGACCAAAGCGATACAAAAGGGGATGATGGACGGAGCGTTTGAGCTAATCAAACACTCACCCCCAGTCAACTGATCTGGGTTTAATCCATCATCATTCTTTAGCTCACTCCACCACCCCAGTTCAGACATGGCCATATGCAAATCAGTCTGACCCTGTGCCTCATGGGAACAGTCCAGCCCGAACTGCCAAGCCATGTCTTCCCTGGACCGGAAACAAGCATCCTAGGACCGGTTTCTGGCATTTCAGCCGTCATCAGCCAGGCTTGCTTGAATCCAGTGGCAAAGTGAGCAAGGGACCCACGTCTGGGCATACCCCCGCCAACTTAGGGCGACCAAAGCGATACAAAAGGGGATGATGGACGGAACGTTTGAGCCAATCAAACACTCACCCCCAGTCAACTGATCTGGGTTTAATCCATCATCATTCTTTAGCTCACTCCACCACCCCAGTTCAGACATGGCCATATGCAAATCAGTCTGACCCTGTGCCTCATGGGAACAGTCAGCCCGAACTGCCATGCCATGTCTTCCCTGGACCGGAAACAAGCATCCTAGGACCGGTTTCTGGCATTTCAGCCGTCATCAGCCAGGCTTGCTTGAATCCAGTGGCAAAGTGAGCAAGGGACCCACGTCTGGGGGTGGGTGTTTGATTTGCTCTAACGCTCCGTCCATCATCCCCTTTGGTATCGCTTTGTTCGCCCTAAGTTGGCAGGGTATGCCCAGACGTGGGTCCCTTGCTCACTTTGCCACTGGATTCAAGACAGCCTGGCTGATGAGGGTTTTGAACCCGAAGCCGGTCCCAGGATGCTTGTTTCCGGTCCAGGAAGACATGGCTTGGCAGTTCGGGCTGGACTGTTCCCATGAGGCACAGGTCAGACTGATTTGCATATGGCCATGTCTGAACTGAGTGGTGGAGTGAGCTAAAGAATGATGATGGATTAAACCCAGATCAGTTGACTGGGGTGAGTGTTTGATTTGCTCTAACGCTCCGTCCATCATCCCCTTTGTATCGCTTTGTTAGCCCTAAGTTGGCAGGGTATGCCCAGGCGTGGGTCCCTTGCTCACTTTGCCACTGGATTCAAAGATAGCCTGGCTGATGAGGGTTTTGAACCCGAAGCCGGTCCCAGGATGCTTGTTTCCGGTCAGGGAAGACATGGCTTGGCAGTTCGGGCTGGACTGTTCCCATGAGGCACAGGGTCAGACTGATTTGCATATGGCCATGTCTGAACTGGGAGTGGTGGAGTGAGCTAAAGAATGATGATGGATTAAACCCAGATCAGTTGACTGGGGTGAGTGTTTGATTTGCTCTAACGCTCCGTCCATCATCCCCTTTGGTATCGCTTTGTTCGCCCTAAGTTGGCAGGGTATGCCCAGACGTGGGTCCCTTGCTCACTTTGCCACTGGATTCAAGATAGCCTGGCTGATGAGGGTTTTGAACCCGAAACCGGTCCCAGGATGCTTGTTTCCGGTCCAGGAAGACATGGCTTGGCAGTTCGGGCTGGACTGTTCCCATGAGGCACAGGGTCAGACTGATTTGCATATGGCCATGTCTGAACTGGGGTGGTGGAGTGAGCTAAAGAATGATGATGGATTAAACCCAGATCAGTTGACTGGGGGTGAGTGTTTGATTTGCTCTAACGCTCCGTCCATCATCCCCTTTGCTATCCCTTTATCTTTTTGGCAGATTTTGTATGTTGTGTGTAATGTTTCAGTTTCAGCTATTTAAAAATGTACTGTTAGCCACCTTATAATGAGGTGAAGAAAATATTGAAGGACAGGAAGTTAGTACTGCCACACTGGTCATTTGTAAGGTATTCATCACAATGTATCACTCTCCCTTTTATATCCCAGTACCTCGCTCTGAATCTATGAAATCAATAGAACGCTTTCCTCTATTTTGTATTTGCAGAATTTTTCTTTTCTTCCCAAATATCTCCAAATATTTTGACTTCAATAGGCAGCTTTAATATTTGTGTTGTGTAGTGAATATATTTGCCTATTCATGCACAGACTCCTTGGGATGGGTTCATGCAACATAAAAGGAAATAACTAAATCAATAAATAAATACAATTGGCACAATTTACAAGGGTAAATTAACGTCCTGAAATGCCCTCATATACAGAATTATGTCTATGCCTAGGCATAGTTAGACATAAATTTCCTCCTAAATGCAATTCAGCTATTTAGGGTATGCCTAGAAGTATGCGTCTTTGCCCCGGTATGTTATGTTAAAAAATTTTATAAAGCGCACGTACACCGGATTGGTTTCATGGCGCTACTGTGAGGGGTGCCGAAGCCCAGGGGACTTACTCGTAGGCTTGAGTAAACAGCCAGGTCTTAAGGAGCTTCCTGAAACTCAAGAGATCAGTGCAGGATCTGATTCCAAATGGGAGAGAGTTCCAATATCTTGGAGCTAAGACGGCAAACCTAGCGCCGCCCAGGCGTTTCAGTTTAAAAGAGGGAGTAGACAGAAGGTGCTTGTGGGCTGAGTGCAAATTGCGCAAGGGTAGGTGCTTTTGGATAAGGCTATGGACAAATGTAGGGCTCCTTCCATTCAGAGACTTGAAGATGAGACAGCATACCTTAAAGGCGCATCGCTGGGTGATTGGGAGCCAGTGCAGCTTCCTCATGAGGGGGGTAACATGTTGTTGCCTAGGTTGCTGAAAAATCAGTCTTGCAGCCTGGTTCTGAACCAGTTGCAGTCGTTTGACCAGGTAGAGTGGGATGCCGAAGTATAGGGAATTGGCATAATCAATATGGGACATAACCATGGCAAGAACCACCTGGATAAGGGCTTCCTGAGAGAGAAATCTCCTGATCTTTCTTATTTTTTCTCAGCTGATAGAAGCAATTTGAGATCATTGATCCTATTTGGGACTTCACGGTGAGATCACAATTAATTGTAACTCCAAGACTTTTGACTGAGGTAGATGGAGAGGGGGACTGACCACATTCTCTTGGCCAAAAGTCAGGGCTCCAAGGATTATAGCTGCCCCCGATTAGGACTAGCTCAGTTTTATCTGGGTTGAGTTTTAAGTGATTGCAGTTCATCCACTTGCTGATGAACAGCATGGTGGTCTGGAAATTGCGGACAGAGTCAGGGGAGTTGCTGATGGGGAGTATCAGTTGGAAGTCATCAGCATAACTGAAGGTGCAGACCTTCCTCTCTTTCAAGGCTCGAATCAGTGGGAGAAGATAGAGATTGAACAGGAGGGGGGAAAGTGATGAACCCTGTGGAACTCCACATCTGGTCCTCATCTTTGGGGCAGTGAACTGAGCAATGCGAACCGATTGATAGCGGTTTTCCAAGAAAGAACTTATCCAGTCTAGGGCTAATCCCTGCGTCTCTGACACGGTCGACCAATATACCATGGTCGATCGTGTCAAAAGCTGCAGAGAGATCAAGCAATATTAGGGCCTGCGGGGAGCCCATGTCAGCCTCCATCCGGAGAGTATCCAATACCGACAGTATAACGGCCTCAGTAGAATGTGCTGGGCGGAACCCTGCCTGATGGGGATCAAGATATTCAGACTGTTCCAGGAATACGGATAGGCATTTAGTCGCATAGGCTTCCAAGACCTTAGCCAGGTATGGGAGTAGGGATATAGGGCGGTAATTCATCAAGGTTTGAGGGTCAGCTCCTGGTTTCTTCAGGAGGGGGACGACAATGTGAGGTGTGGGACAGGTAAAACACAAAATATTATCAAATTTTAAGTGAAAATACGCCAAATGTATTTCTACATTGCGCAGGTGGAAATCTTGCACATGCCGTGTAGAACTACAAATTGATAAAATAGAGAAAAGGGCATCACCTGATAAAAGTAATACACATCTGATAAACATTGCTACTCGGAGCACGTAATAGCCTTCTTCTTCAAGACATTGTGGACAGCAGGCATCAGCTACAATTGTGTTTGCGTGTTTGTTTGGGAATTACAATGTGTTAGAATGTGTCTTTGAGTGTGTGTAAAGAAGTGTTAAATGTGAGCTGTATCGTGTGTTTTTAAATTAATTAAAAATGTACATATTTGTAATTTTCTAAATATGTGCATCTATTATATTTATAATAATGTGAATTTTTGTCATCAATGTTGACAGTTATAGGTATATTGATTTCATATTTTTTACTTAATTTTCCACTTTTTAAATATTTTTAGAATGTGATGCATACAGTGGTTTGCAATGCCTAAAATTGTGTGGCCATTTTTACATTAATTTTACACTTTTTACCTTGTTATTTTTATATTTTGTTAATATGTTAACACTAAATAGAAAGACAACAATACCAGCCCCATAAAGAGGTTTTAGCAATCTTGTTTCTTTCCCCTAGCACACCTGCACAATAGCATACTGATGATGAGAAGTCCAAGATACTAAATAAGCATCATCAGTGTAACCAATGGTAGCTTTCATGAGGTGTCTTCTTTTACACACTGGTATTACACCCACTATTATGTGTTTACATGATTTCTAAATTGGAATTCACTTACATATACTTACGCATTCCTGGAGCAGGAATATACTTAATCCAAGTCCCTCATCTACAAATAGTGAGGATCAAGGGACCACAGTTCAGAAAGAACGGGGTATATTCCTAATGGGGCTTTGTCTGGATACATGAATATATGGTGGAGGGTACTCCATTATTATCATCCCTGTTGACTACTCTTTGATAAAAGGATGGAGAAGATTTGAGAGTGTTTGCACTATAGTACTACTGGAGTATATGTGAAAGTAATTGTTGAATTGCAACTGACATCAGTTTCTTGGTGTGTTTTTACATGTACATATTCCTCCCTGTGCTTTGCCTTAATGTTTCATTTTGTAGTAGATATTCCCCATTTTCCACCCTCTCCCAATGCCACTCCTACATTTATATCAAAAGTAGGACAACGTGTGCAGGATTCTACACACTCTTGACAAATCTATGCACCTCAAAGATAGGACAGGCATAGATCTCCATGCATGCCTGAGTGAATGAATTAAATTCATGAGCATGTGAAGGAGTACTACCAGAGAACTACATCACGCACTCATGAATGCCTTTTGTAAATTGGGCTCATTGTAACTGAATAATCCCACAACTCTATAGTGCTCACTGACCAAAGTCGCAGCACAATTTACTTCTTCAGAGATCCTTCTAAAAATGATATGTTTACCCCAACAGCGCTGACTCAGTAACAATGATTTGTTATACAGGGCAGGCATTGTTAGGTGGGCTGATTTTCATGGTGATGCACTCAGAAAAAATCAGATCCAACTCTTTGCCTAACCTGCAGGTGATAGCAAGTAGGCAGCAGGTAGAAATGCACGGCTGCTAACTCCCTGTTTGCTTTAATAGGGTTGTCACTTTTTCATTTCATATTATAAGTCCTATTACTTTTTGCGAGAAGTCTAACAATACCCTTTTCAATGTTCAACATCACTTCATGATCAATGCAAAGTCCATAACTGATTTATTTTCGTGATATGAGACCTATAGGCATTACATCTTTTTATGGTTGACCTTCTGCCCATATTCTGTATCACAGAATTTCCCACTTGTGCAAACTCTCCATTGATAAAGATGAAGAGATGAAAAAAGCAAGCAAAATCACAGACAATTTAAATGACAAAAGAATTGTGCTAATACATGCAAAGAATGAGAATAGTAAGGAGTTTGATTAAAGGTTCAGTTCATCCCTAACTTCTATAAAGGCATGCTACTAATTTAAAATGTTTCTTAAGTAACTTCTAACATCCCACTCCCACTTCAAAAATTTACAAATGATGTTCCAAAAAGACTAGACCTATAGTTACAACATCAGCCCCTATTTCATTGTTTGATGAACTACAGCTTCACTCACTGGCTTCATCTAAATCAAAATGAAAAAATATTAAGTTGCAAGTGTAATGTATTTGCTGCTTTGTCAAAAGCAAAGACATATCCAATTTGCGCATTTGCCCAAGGTGCACACGCTATTCCCCTAGAATGTGGCCTCAAACATTCAATCTCACTCATAAAAGCATGGACCTTCTTGCCACGCCCTGCAGAAGAAACAAAAGAAGGAGACTGAAAACTGCCCGTTTGGCTTCACAAGAGACCCACCCTTCTCTTCTTCTATAGACTTTCCTCAAGAGACACCCATACAAAGGGGCATTCTCCCAACTTGCTTTTACTTTATGAGCTTGCTCCTTCCACCTGCAAGCACAAACATCCCTGTACAGCTATCAATAAATATTGGTTCCCAGGACAATTAATCCATTTGTGATTTATGGATGTATGACGGAAACCCACATGCATTTTCCTTACATGCCTTTACTTTGCAGTCACTACCCCAACTGCGACATTACCATGCGTTCCTTTACCCCGCAAGTCAGTCAAGTGACTTGCCTTAGGGGGCGCTGCACTGTGGAATAGTACAAATTACTATTCCAACTCCAGTCAGTATATCAGTAGAGAAGGTGTTGGACTTAAAATTCAACACCAGTCCAACAACGCGCCCCTTACAGTAAGTCGTTGTAATGACTTCCGTGGTAAACATACGTGTGGTAATGTCTAAGTCGGGGTAGTGACTGTGGACTAAAGGCAGGTCGTCGTTCTGCCTGCGGTGTAAAGGATATTTCCAGTATCTTATGTCTCCAACATTGTAATTCGCATCATGCCTGGTCCCGTTATAAACCTGCCTGGGACACTTTCTATGCTTGCAATATAACCTTCTAGTTCTCTCTCCCTCAATGTTTCCACCTCATTTTTAAATGACTGTAGATCTAACCATCTTCAATCAGACTTTCTGCAGACTCATACTGTTATTCCCTATATGAGACAGCTTTCTTCTTGGCGGCTTTATAGACAAGGCTATTGTCTCCCCAACTCTCCTTGCCCCAACTAAGCACAAGAAGTGCTAACTAAACGAAATGAATCCCCA
The DNA here is from genome assembly GCA_963921515.1 of Calotriton arnoldi. NCBI lineage: Eukaryota > Metazoa > Chordata > Amphibia > Caudata > Salamandridae > Calotriton > Calotriton arnoldi. The sequence continues at coordinate 699,574 of CAWUFW010004405.1, read as the reverse complement.
GTGACTGACCATGGTCACTTGCTGTGGACAACTGACACAGAACAATTTAAGTAGCACCCTGCGATCAGACCAGCATCATATCAAGCAATGGTTAGCCCATGTCAATTCTATACTAGCCTACTTTCAGAAGAGAAAGGTAGTATCCACTTTTCTGATGACTCTTAACAAATACGATGCAAAAAGTATTGCAGCTAGTGTCACTTAGCTACTTATGTCACACTTAAATAATTGTTGCCATGTATGTGCCCTATCAATGACTCAGAGCATTCTATTCATCCCTTTGCACACATGACATTGCCATCTTAGACCCTGTCCACCAAGCCAAATATAACAGATCGTACACTGATATCTTCAAACTAATCTGGGATCTCTAAAGCACCGTAGATTGTCTGAAGTCAAATGGGATCTCAGACTCACCAGAGACGCGCTATAATTGCTACTCAATGCCATATTTCCACCCAGTTCCTACCAGCTGGGATCAGCTCCGATCAAAACAAATATTTCTCTCTCCCTTTGTCTCAGTACACACAGATCGATGGAGGCACCAACTTTAAATGAACCACGCAAGACTTTAGTTCATCCCTAAGATTCAACACTAATCTCATTCATTTCTGCAGCTCAGTGAGATGTGCTGCTCCCTCCCTTATGCATCCAAAAGCCAAGTAGCCGACGTGCACTCTAACAGCACTCAGTTACTTGAATACAAGCTACACGATTTGACCACTGTGTCTCCTTAAACCGATTCACACACGTCATGTAAATATGCAGCCCTTCAAGTGAGGCAGAAAAGATAAAAAGTCTTCTACCCTTTGTTCATTCATACACCAATCAAACGCCCAAATTCTGATCATGGTCTCTCTGAATCACAAAACCAGGGCTGTCTTAACAGCACTATAGGCCCCGGGCAAATCCGTGCTCCTGGCCCTGCCTACCAACCACTCACAGGAATAAAAATGTTTAACAGAAAATTAGTGTTAGATTCTGGTCTGCATATGCTCGGAGGGCCCCCAGGGACCTGCCAGCATGCCCATGCATTAAGATGGCACTGCACAGAACCGCACCCAACAGAGTAGTCCAGGGCCGGACTGGCCGTAGCGGGCACCGGGCGTTTCCCCGGTGGGCCGCTAGGGTGGGGGCCGTTTTTGTTACGGGGGTCGGCAATTTCGGCCCCCTGTAACAAAATCGGCCGAAACCGGCCATCGCAAACAGCTCGGCTGCACCCCCCTACCCCCAGGGGGGCTGGCCGAGCAGTTCGCCAGGGCCGGTTTCGGTTCCCAGTCCGGCCCTGGAGTAGTCTACTGCAAAGCAAATAACTTTCGATTGAAATGCCCTTCACAGCCACTAAAATCCTTCATTTGAGTGCCTCTTCCACAACTGTAATTATGTAACATCATGTCACATAGGACTTGTTTGGAGGCAAATGTAATATAACCATGTTAACTTAAGGCCTTATTTACAAGGAATTAACGCAGTGCAGCGCTACAAGCCATTTGGCTGCGCCGTGCTGCGTTAATTCCGAAGCAAAGGGATGCGTCATATCTACAATGATATGACGGATCCCTTTGCTCTCCCCTGCGCTGGTGCACAATTAGCTGCCATGCGCCGACGCAGGCACCCTTGCACCATGGTGCAAGGTTGCCTGCGTCACAGGGATGATTGTTTTTGTGCAGGAAGGGACACCTTCCTACACAAAAACAATCACAAGAGGTGATTTTCTCTTCCTATGTGTGCATCAGAATGCAGCACACATAGAAAGTGGAAAAAAATGAGGAGAAATGAAAACATTTCTCCTCTTTGCGCCACCCTTCGCCTCCCCTGGGGAGGTGTAGCATTCTGACGCATATCCAGGTTTACAATTTCTTGTAAATCTGGAAAAGCGGCAGAAGCCATGGGTGTCGCTTGGGAACACCCACAGCACCACCCATGGCACGCCCCTTTACACAAAGTGTTGCGTGTAAAGGGGTCATATTTACAAGGACACAAAAAGCCACGTAGGGTGGCTTAACTTGTCCTTGTAAATATTTGGCAGCAGGTTGCGCCGCCGATACATCACAAAAAGTGACGCTCCTGCGGCATAAGGGGCTTGTAAATAAGCCCCTCAATACTTACAAAAAATGGTTTCAACTTTTTTTCAGCCCTTATTGGACTTGTTCCTGCCCAATTGCTACTCCATTATACATTAGATAATGAATGTGCTACGGGAAGTGGTGTGCCTGTCGTTCACAGAAAATCATCACCCTTCGAATATATTTGCTACCAAAAATTCACCAGGTTTGAATGTTTGGTCATATGATTAAAGTCTGTTTCAATTAGTTTCACAAAAGTGGCATGTGGTCCTCATAGAAAGAATAAAGCCATTACAAATCAGTGCATGATCTACATATCACTCAAATCACTCATAGACACTCCCTTCAGGGGCATTTTAAAACTACTCTCGAGTGACAAAACAGACTCATCAGTTCTCTCCTTCTCAACATTCTTTAAAGCAAATAACTTAAGAGAACACATCACAAAACTCACATTGTATTGTAATTGCATGTATATAGTGCTTACTATCCCTGACGAGGCATCAAATCGCTTTTTCGGCGAGTAGCATGCTACTCCGGACCCCATAAAGGATTAGTGATGCATTAGTATAGTAAAATATGAAAGTAATTTGAGTGGTGGATATGTTAGTCAGTTATTTGGATTGAGAAGGATAGTGGAGGGATAAAAGAGGGAAAAAAAGCTTTGCATTTATATAGCGCTTGCTACTCCTGATGGGGTGTTGAAGCGCTCTTTCAGCGAGTAGTACGCTACTCTAGAACCCATAAAGCATTAGTGGTGAATTAGTATAGTGAAAATTTGTAAGTAATTTGAGTGGTGGATATATTAGTCAGTTATTTGGATTGAGAAGGATAGTGGAGGGAAAAGGTTTGCATTTATTCAGCGCTTGCTACCCCTGATGAGGTATTGAGGCACTTTTTCAGTGAGTAGTACACTCCTCCGGAACCCAAAAAGGATTAGTGGTGAATTAGTATAGTGAAATATGAAATTAATTTGAGTGGTGGACAACGTTAGTCTGTTATTTGGATTGAAAAGTGAAGGCATAGAAGAGAGAATGATTTAGACATTTGTTTGGAGCTCATAGCAGTAGAAGGAGGCTTGGGATGAGTAAAAGGGAGGTGGAGGGAGAAGGGTCAGAGGGAAGGGTTTAGAAAGGCTTGTTTGGGAGATCTGAATAGTTAAGAGGTATGAGACGATGCAAGGAGGGGTAGAGTAGGGAATAGTCTAGAAAGGGTTATTTTGAGGGTCATAGTAGTGGTATGGGGTTTGGGATGAATGAGAGAGTGGAGGTAGAGGATATATTGATAGAGGTATAGGGTGAGAAATAGGGTAGTGCATTGGAAAGAGTAGTAGAATGAGGTTTGAGATGAGTCAGAGAGTTGAGGTAGAGGATATATTGAGAGTAGTATAGGATGCGAAATAGGGTAGTGCATTGGATATGCTGAATTAGAAGAAAAGAAGTAAATATATAGATACATAAGTACATGGAAGGTATATAAATGCATAAGGAAGGTAGTATATGTAGATTGAAGATGCATTTAATAAACTCCGGCTTTCAAGTGTTGTTGTACTTTAAATAAAAAAAATTGTAATTCAATAGTGAAGCAATTGTAGATAGTTATTATAAAAGATTTACTTATTCATGCAGTCACTTATATACATGTTAAAAACAAAGACTAATGTAACTATCAGTAATATGTACATTTGTTAAGCAGAACTAGTGAATTTCTATATTTTTAAAAACATAATTATTATACACGTTTATACAAAGCAATACACATATAGGTACATATCTAAAGTACAAATAAATGCTTATATACAGAGGTATATTCTGTATTTGTCTGTTTGCATGTGGTGGTTATGTGGGGAAGAGCCAGTTATTGAGTAGTTTTCTGAAGATAAGGTGGATATCCGTGGATCTTATGTTGGCAGTAAAGAGTTCCATAGTTTGGCTTCTTGAACAGAGAAGGATGTGTCACCCATGGTTTTTTTCTTGTACGTTGGGATTTTGAGGCGAGGTATCACTCTGGAGTGGAGGTTCCTTTGTTGAATGTGTTTGGTGATTGTATTCCTGATGAAGAGTGGTCCTGTTCCATGTATCTCTTTGTGGGTGATACAAAGCAGCTTGAACGTGGATCTTCTGGCAACCGGTAACCAATGCAGGGCTTTCAAAGCAGGAGAGATGTGGGCTTGCAGCTTTATATGTAAGAGTAGTCTGGCAGCCGCGTTCTGAATCCGTTATAGTCTTTTCATAGTTGTTAAAGGTGATCTGTGGTCGAGGCTATTGGCGTAGTCGAGTTTGGACAGAACATTGGTAGCCTGTACCTTGTGTGGAAATCCGAAATGGGGGAAGATTTGTCACAGAGTTTTTATAGTAACAAAGCTTGATCTTGCTAGTTTGTCCACTTGGGCATTCATTGATAGCTTAGAGTTCATGGTCATTCCGAGGTTTCTTACTTCCTTTGATACTTTAGGTGGTGTTCCCAGATCAGCAGGCCATGTGGCAAGCGGGTCATCATTTTTCCAATCGCCACACGTCAGTGTTTCCGTTTTGGAAGCATTCAATTTGAGATGGCTCCATGTCATCCATTGATCCATGGCTCTAAGACAGCTGAAAATAGGTGACTTTCCAATGTCTTTGGGGCATTCCAGTTGAAGGAGTATTTGTATGTCATATGTATAGTTATAGCACGTGAGGTGAAATTGATTGATCAGTGCCGGTAATGACTTCATGTAGATCTCAAAAAGTATGTGGGAGATGATAGACCCTTGAGGGACCCCTGCTTTTGTAATGTCCGGTTTGGATGAGAAGGGGGGGGGGGTATGGATGACATTAGTTCTGTTGCGAAGGTAGGATGTGTTCCAGTCTAGAGCAGTCACCTCTATGCCGGCTTCGTAGAGTCTTTGAATCAGAGTGTCATAGTCAACTGTGTCAAAGGCAGCTGAGAGGTGCAAGGGAAGTAGCGCAGCAATCCCATTGCGGTGAACTGTGTTCTTCAGGTCATCCCTGATGGCAACGAGGGCAGATTCTGTGCCTCTTCCTGGACGGAATCCCGTTTGGAAGTCTGAAAGTATGGCATTATCTTCAATGAATTGTGATATCTGGGCAGATGCTGCTCTTTCTATCAGTTTACCCGGGAAAGGTCCATTTGTAATTGGTCTGTAGTTGTCAGGGTTTTGCGGGTCCAAGTTTGTTTTCTTCAGTAATGGGTGTTTGTAGGACTTTTTGAGTTCTTCTGGAATTTTCCAGTAGTTAAGGAATTGTTGAGGATTCTTCTTACTGGTGTGGCAGCAGAGGTTGTTAGAAGAATTGTCTTGAAGGTTTGCGGTGGACTCGTGTTAGAAGGGCTGCCGGCAGGCCTGCTTGCATTGACCAGGTCCATAAATTCATCGTGTGAAATGTGTTGGAAAGAACGGAGCAGCTGGGTTAGAGAATTCTTGGATTGTTGTTTTGTCAAAGGGTTAGTGCTGGTGCTTTGTCTTTGTTTTAAATATGAGTCCAACATGTCTGCTTTGGCCGTATAATGATTTGCCAGTTTGTCTATGAAATCTTGAGTAATGGGATGAGCTCCTTCTAGGCAATTTGGTTTACGAAAATTAATTGAGAATTTTATAGAATTCTTTATTTGCACATTTTGAATTGTGTCTGAATTTCTTAACTTTTTTGATAGCTGACTTGTATAATCTGTTAATTTTCTGTAGGCGAAGTTTGTCTTGATTGGTCTTTGTTTTGAGCCATGCATATTGCAGCTTTCTAATTTGTTGTTTTATCTCCTTTATCTCTGTGTTTCTCCAAGGTGCCTGTTTTCTTTTGTTCTGTTGTGTCATTTTTAGTGGCATAAGGATATCAAAAGATTCTTGTTGCCACTCATGTAGTTTTTGAACAGAAGTTATTGTGTGTAGATCTGAACCGGATGTTAGCTATGCTTCTAAGTGTTCCAAATTGAGTTTGTTCCACGGTCGATAGGTCGATGCATGTAATGTGGTTTTAGGTGCATCGCTTAGTGCTATTTTATGTTTGAATGCAAGCAAATGGTGGTCTGACCATGTGACTGGAGTCATTGTTTGAAAGGTAACTACTTCTGTATTTGTAAAAATGACATCTAGGATGTATCCACCGATGTGTGTGGGTTTGTGGACGATCTGATGCAGGTACAGTGTGTTTAGGCCAGTGATTATTTTTTGGGGATGGGGCATATTGGGTTTGTCAAACCACATGTTGAGGTCACCCAGAACACATAGGTTGGACTGTGGTGTTATCAGGTTTGAAACCGTATCTAGAAGTGTGACTGGGATTGTTGCATTGATATGTGGAGGTCTGTAAAAGAGCAGGAAGTTACAGAAGGAAGACGGAGTAGGATTGCATCTGGTAAAAAGGTCCTCACAATCTTTTATGGAGACTTCATCAGCTTTATTGATATGTAATGTTTGCCTGAACACAACGGCTAGGCCACCTCCTTTTTTGTATACGATTGTGGGTGATCGTATATAGGCTAGAGGAACAGCTTCATGCAGGACTGGAGCCATATCATCTCCCAACCATGATTCAGTTATAAATAGTATGTGAGGTTTTGCATCAGTGAGAAGGTCGTAGATGTGATGTTTGTTTTTAGAGAGCGATCGGGCATTTATTAGTAGACAGTTTAGAGAATGTTTTTTGGCAATAGTATGACTTTGTTTTGTAGAAGAGTGAGCAGTATTTTGTGGGCTTGTAGCAGGTGTGTCCTTAGTGTTGGTATTAGCTGTATGAGGATAGCAATTGTGTAGCCTTTCTGTATCGTGTTCCTCGTCTAGCAGGCTAAGAAGGCATTTTGATGGGTCTGTGTGTGTAGGTGGTGGAGACGGTCTTTGAGAGTGAGTTGGTGTGCTGTGTTGTTTTTGCAGTGTAACCTTGCTGTGCACTAGACATGGAGAAGTGAAGTTGTGAGGTGTGGCATGTTGCTTATTTTGTTTACGTTTGTTTAGCCCACAATTCAACAGGTAAAATTGAAACAGTCACGGGCAAGTTAAAATCTCAAATTTCTAAACAAAACAGGTGAAAAATGATGCAATCACAGGCAGGTAAAAACTTAAATTTATAAACTGTAACAAGCAAAACAGGTGAAAATAATGCAACCATGGGTGGTGGAAAATCGGTTTTTAAATTTCAGGAAAGAGACAGCAAAAGTTTGCCTACTTACCACCTCCTGGTCCTTGGTTCACTGCAATCTTGGGTACTGGGGAACTGGATCTCACAAAATGAAGGTGAATGGTTTGATCTTACCCTCACTAACAACAGCAACCACAACCTTTTTAAAACTCTTGTATCAAATGCCCTATCCTCGGTAGGGCTTGTAATAGGTATAAATAAGCTCCCCTCCTCTGTATACAAGGCATTAAACTATATCATCACCGAAGTCTCTAGAAAACAGCTTTCAATCAATGGTATCTGAAGATGAAGAACTTAGCTATTCCTACTATCTAGTATAGTATAGTATTCCATAAATAAATATATTATATATTTATGTATTTATTAACATTTATTTAATAGTTTTTTTTTTAAAGATCTATATGTAAACCCGGTCGCTTCTGGGCACTGACTAGGAGAAAGAAGCAAAATGTATCTGGAAGGTCTGAAAACATAAAAAGCAGACTCCAGACGTGTATGTAAAAATAACACAGATAAGATATATTGCAGTTTTTTGTAGATAATCTACTTAGTTGAAAGCCTGTTTGAAAGGTTTGGCTTTCACGTTTCCTGAACTGAAAGCAGCAGGATTCTATTTGGAATGGGCCCTAAAGCTGTTCCATAGTTTGTCCTTGAACTCCCAAGGAGTTTCCTTCATACTTTAACTTTAATCTCTTAAATGGAAGTTGTTTGCCCAGAGGCGCTGACGATGACCACAGGTTCATTGCAGGAGTGTTTCATTTTGTACTCTTTGCGCATAGTGACAATTTTTGTGGGAGGCCAGTTCAAACTTTGGTATGGTAGTGCAGCCACACCATCACCAGGCCATTTGTAAGCTCTATTTAGAGGTCAGTTTGGGTGAATCTTAATTATTTTATGAAGTAGTTGGAAGATGGCTCTCATAACTACTGTGTTGCTTTGTGGAATACAGCTGAGATCTGAATTGAAGATTATTCCCATATTTTTGACCTGATTATCGGATGAACTTTAGACTTTTATGGGATTGTCCAAGGTTCCCAGGAAGACTCAATGAAATCTATGGCAGTTGCTAATTTTTTTGGGGCACGTGTCCACATGCAAAATTTCCATGAAGTAAAAATTCTTAAAATGATGAATATGTATTTTTCAAAATTAGATGTGCGTTATTCGTTTCTCTATTGGGAAACTATTTCCCCTGTAGAGGAATCACTTTCACAACACCCGACAGGAGTACATTCTAGGACACTACATGCAGGAGTTATATAAGTACTACTTACTTAGAAGTTTATAGATGTTCACCTACTTTTATGGTAGGCTTAACCAAGTACACCCCCAAACCTAGCCCCTGTTTCTGTAGTGAACAGAGTAGAGTCACAAGCAAAGACACCTGTCATCAGGAAACTCAAATTCCAAACCTCTCCAGCTCTGAAACAATTATTCACCGGTACAGAAACTAATCTATGAAACTCACTCTATTTTCAGAAGGAACTCTACCTATTTTATAAAATCCATATTTTTATCTCCATCTGAACTAATCTCGAATATCATTTTCATTGTCCAGTCTTCCTTTTACTAGTAAGTATTGCCATGGTTAATGGTATTATTATACATCTGTAACGTTCTCTTTTGATCACGTAATACACATAAGAAAACGTACTAATGTCTGGTAGTTGCATCACCATTATAGAAAAAAATGTAAAATCAATAAATACATAAATAACTAAAGAAACAAACACATAAATAAAAGCTTGCCCTAGCTGAAATTCAACCATATTAGTGAAATGTTCACCTTCTCAAATACTTTTATGTATATGCAAGTAGTCCAAATCTTATTCTGGGACTCAGGACTGATGTTTAACTGGAAATCGAAATTGTGGGTTGATTTAATTCGCCATTTCATCATGGAAAGCATTCTTTCCACACAGAACATATTAGTGTTTGCTGTATACAACCTCACTCACAACCAGATGTCCTTGCAGCAGAAGTAAAATACTGAGCATGTTGGAAAGACAGCTGAACGCAATTCCCACACTCAAAGGAAAATGCTTTTAATCATTCGAGAATGTTCTATTTTGAACATTTCCTTTGTATGAAGGCTGCCACGAAAATGTTCAAAAGCTACTAATAATTGATATCAGTCTCTAATGTAAATATACACTTCTTTGAGAAGTGGGATAAAAAGACATTCTGCTCTGATTATACAATGAGCAGTTTGTGCACCCTGAAATCAGTAACAAATATTGAAGGAAAAGGAGTAAGTGGAAAATGTTCCTAATTAGTATACTGATGAACCTTGGGAAATTTAAGAAAGGATTGATTATGCTGATCCCCTCTAATCCCCCGTAGCATCGTATTCTGTTAAATGGCATCCATCTGTTGACTCAGCTCCAAAGTTTTTAAAAGACAAACATGATACAAATTCTGATAAAATGTGTTTACATTCCACTTTACAGTAAAGGGCACCTAGAGACAGAGAGAGCAGAGCGTATGTGTGTGTGCTCACATTTTATCTTTCTTTACCCTTCTTTATTTTCTCTCTCTAGTCTTCTTTCTTCTTGCACTATTTCCTTCCTTTTTCTCTCTTTCTCTGTGACGTTTACATTTACTTCATGTAAATAGGCGACATATTCACGTTGTTTGACTCATTCTGTTTTGTATCATTAGATCATACATTTACCAGTTTGTCTGCTGAAGCCCAACTCTGCATCCACGAAAGATGCGATCTTGGACCTTAGCAAGTTTTTCTGTCTCTTTTCCCTTACTAAACGGTTCTACTGCAATTTAAAGCAAATTCTTTCAATCTGTGGAAGTGTGCAGGGCCGGACTGAGAACGCAAACTAGCCCTGGCAATTAAGTTGACCCGGCCCGGCCAGGAAGGGGGGAGGGGGGAATGGGGGAGGTGCTGGTTGGGAACACTGCTGCTTTAGTTACAGTGGGGCCAACATTGCAGCCCTGCTGCAAAACCACCCCCCAGTAGCAAAAACGGCCACCATCAGTCCAAAACCAGCCCCCAACCTTCCGTCCCACCGGGAAAAAGCCTGGTGCCCGCTACGGCCCATCCAGCCCTGAAAGGGTGGGAAAAGCCATTGACATGCTGCCATTATGCACCTGGTCAAGTGGCTGGAATAGCCATTGGGAGTGCTTGCGGTGTAAACATTGTTTCTGTTGGGATTTGCAGAATCACGGACTCTGTGAATTTCTCTCAGTGCTGGTCAATGCTAGGATATAGCCCTTCGAAAAACAACTGACTTCCATCCCTCCATTCGCATTCTCAAAATGTCATTTTTAGGCCTAGCTGGAGTCAGCATTAGCTGCTTGCCATCCTCATATAATCAAAGACATTCACCAAATAAAAATATGTACACATTTAGAGGGTCTTTGGGTCTTCCTCCTTCATCCACTAGTCTGTTCAAAGGTCATTCACATTTCGCTTCCACGCTAAACAGCATTCAGCTTGCGGAATTGGGTCAGCAGAATTCAGCCATTGGCTCTATTGCATTTTGCCTGATCCCATGTGTATATCTACCTAAATGAAGTGTACATCGGTGTCAAGAGTGATGGTCCGATATATTACTTTGAAAATTATTTTTCTTTCTATTCCTTATCATTGTTTTATTTTTGTAGTCATCCTTCTGTGTTTAAACTATGTGGCCAGGTTGAGGTAATTAAATGTTTGTGTGTGTCAATAGAATTCGTATTTTCCTGTTGTGTACATTAAAACTAAAAAGAATTTCCATACCTTTTCTAAGTACATGTGCCTACTAGAAAGCACCCTTACTGTGATATTGAAATTACATGGGATGGTGAATTTCGTCCTGTCTCTAGAGCATAGACACTCAGGCCCACATAAGCTGATGCAGGGCAACTACTTTGTATGGCTCTGCATGGCATAGTAAATCTGGAGTACCACAAGGCAGCACAAGTCGCTGCCTTGAGTAATTCTGCATTAGGAAAGCATTCCAAGTGTACAGCATGAGTGTTCCCTCTTATCCACTCATGGTCTGTGGCGCATTCCCAGATTTACTACTACTAGTAAACCTGAGTATGAGTCAAAATGCTACACTTTTCCAGGTGAGGTGTACCGAGGAAAAATATCTTTATTTCTCCTCGTTATTTCCTCTTTCTACGTGTGATGCCTTTTGCAGCACATGTAGAAAGAGGAAAATGCCCCTGAGGACTGTTTTTGTGCAAGAAGGTGTCACTTAGTGCACAAAACAATCCTACCTGTAACACAGGCACCCTTGCACCATGGTGCTAGGGTGCCTGCATTGGAGCTTGGCAGCCACATGTGCACAAGAGCAGAGAGAGAGCAGGCATGCGCCATATGTTACTAATTATGGTGCATTCCTGCTAGCTCCATTTGACGCAGTACAGCAAATTGTCTTGCTGTGTTGAGCTATATCAAATTTTATTTAATCTGCATCTCAGTGGCTTGCAATGCTCTGGAATCAAATTCCATGACATTTATTTCCCAAATTCATCTAAAATGATAAACAAAAGAACAAAAAAGGCTACCACGTTTGACGGCCCTGAAATTACAGTTGTGGGCCACTCCTAGAATTCCAGATCCAATAAGTGCATAACTCACCTACTTTTCCTAATCACTGAAATTCCCCATTAGGAGAAGAACCTCCCAATGCTTCTCATACATTCATTGAATGTCTTCTACCTCAAAAGATAGAGGGAGATTTCAATTAGAAGACCCAATAAACCTTTGTAGCAGCTGCACAAGTATGCCTTGGTCTTTGAATTATGTTTTCAAAATCAAAAATCATCCCAGACATAGGTCTGTGAATGCCTGGGGTTTGGCGGACCCACCGGAATAAGTATAAACTGGTCCAAGTCTGTTATCTTCTCCCTGAGGGAGGCAACTGAATGCTTTCCAACAGTTTCCACTTAAGTGGGTTGGGGCCTCTGTATGGTGTCTGGGCATATGGATCAGCAATTACTTGCACCAGCTGCGCGGTCCAGTTGCTGGATGAGAAGTTCTCTATGTGGGTCAGGCTACCGCTATTGATGGCGGGAAGGATAACCGTCACTAAGATGGTGGTCCTGCCCAAATTCCTTACCTATTCATTAATATTCCAATCCCCTTCACTAGAGTCTTCTTTGTCTGTCTCTGGTCATTGCTTACCAGACTGACATGGATGGGCAGACAGTCTAGACTGGCATGGGAAGTGCTGATGCTCCCGTTTGAGCAAGGTGGCCTTAGTGCCCCCAATTTTGAGTTGTACTGTTATTGTGCACGAGTACAGAATGCACATTATTGGGTCCATCTCATGACGCCCACTTCTCAAAGAGGCCCCAAATCCTATGTTCTGGTAGCATGAATTTTTTAACACTGGTTTTCTTGAAATCGCCTTAATTGATAATGATGAGCGGAGGGCTAGGTTAAGGAGAATCTCGGACCCTCTGAGTGACATCCTTAGTTGCTTTCGGGGTGACTGGGTGACTGTGGCGGGTCATGAACTATTATCATCCCTGTCAAAAACTCTTTTTCCTCAATAATTTGTTAATCAGATGCACACTGTACCTTATATTGATCGTTGTAGTATTTCGTTTCATGGTTTTAATTTTTTTTCTCTTGTATGATGGCATGTGCTTTTTTCGTAGTGTGATTTTACTTGATTCATGTGTGTATCCTCTGTGGAAATAAAATGTTCCCCAATACATTTTTTTAAAGGAAAAAAGAAACTAGCTCACCATGGGCAACCGAAGCCTTGCTTTGGCACGAGCACTATGACTGATATTAAACATGTACAACACACTTGTCTCACTGTCATGTATAAATGTACCGGGCGGCAACCTTCTTTTTCTTGCCTTTGTTGATGTTTGTCAATTAAAAAACTAATTAAAAACATTTAAAAAAAGTAACCATTCCAGACACATACTAGCTGACTCGTTCAACTCAAGTTTACTGGTGTGACTGGTCAGATATCACAATGGAATCCTGTAGTCTCAGTGACAACACCACCCTAAGGAGGAGAACATAAGTGAAGGCAAATTTCAAGACAAAATTATGGAAACACTATCAATCAACACTTTAGATGAATTTAGCAACTGCAGGTCAAACTCACCTAATATTGTGCACTCAAATTAGGGTATTCAAGGTGTTTTCAATCTCAAATCTATTAACAGCTATTACCATTCTCCAACCAATCCCTTGGATTCAAATACCTGCCTAAATAAAGGCTGCCCAGAGTTTAAATGTAGGCATTGTAGTTATGTCAAGATCACCTATTTGAGATTTTTTGAAATTTCAGTGTGCAAACATAAAAGAACTACATTCACAGGCAAGATTTCCATCAAGATAAGGTTTAACCAGGAGAATTTTCCCTCAAAATCATATTTTGGCCTCTAGATCTCTCTCATTAAAAGTAGGTTTTGCAAGTTATTTCACTCACCCAAAAAATATTTTTGAAGGATTTTTAAGCTGCACTTTGTTTTTTAAAACATGACCAACTATGTGACATTCCCAAGTCCAAAATGTTTAAAGGGGAAACAGCCATCACATTGCATGCGTTACAACGCATGCGATTACAACGTGGTCGTTACAACGACTGCGTTGTTACATCGCAGTACCATTATAACGCAAGTCGTTACATAGACTTGCTGTAGGGGGCGCGCTAACCTAAGGAATAGTATAATTTACTATTCCAACACCTTCCCTACTGTTGCACACACTGGAGTTGGAATAGTAAATTATACTATTCCGAAATCCAGGGCGCCCCATACAGCAAGTCGATGTAACGACTTGCGTTGTAATGGTACTGCGATGTAACAACGCGTCGTTGTAACGACCGTGTTGTAATCGCATGCGTTGTAAAGGCCTATATTCGTTTAAAGAAAATGTTTACAAAGTGGGTGGACACATAAGAAGGGCAATATTCTACTCACATAACCCTGATGTGCAGAACTGAATACCTCTTTGACCTAGTATTCGACTAGAGCCTCCAGACTTTGCATGCGACCATTGGTGATGCAGTGCCACCATAATTTATTTGTACTTAATTAAAATGAATCTGTAATCTGCATAACTTCTGCTCAGATGATTTATACATTTTTTACAAAAGATGTATTAATTATTTCGCACATTATTTCATACATTGTTTTGTGCATTTTGTTAACATTTTGGTTTAATAAACTCAATGAACCACATGTTTTTGACTGACTTTAGTTAGCATATGTGCAATTTTACATTGTTGTGAGTAGTCATGGGTGCCTAACTCCCATGTTTGAAATAAGCATTGTATTTCTGCTTGCTGTGAGTAACTCTTTTTCTGTTTCAGGCACCAGAGTCATCATATTCTTGTTTAGAAATGTTATTCTCAGTGAGCTAACAGCTGGGAGGTTGTAGAGTAGCAATTAGATAGTTCAGACAGTGATTTTCTGCACCGGATGAGAAACTGAGCAGGTGAATACTCCTCTGTGAGATATTGTGAAGGTGGCAGTAATGGAAGAGGTTGCCACTGTATTATCCACGAGAAGGATGCCAACACCAAGTGTAAAACTGCCTTTTGATTGATTCCTTGCCAGTGAGAACATAAAGAATGTATCATTTGGAAGGAACTTATCTTTTAACTGTGTGAAGCTTGTTAGTTAGTTAGATCTCTTGTTTCTGTCCACCTTAGCAGGTGGACGTCCTTTTCCTTCTCTTGAGATTAATGCTCTATATGTTTCTGCTCTCAGAGTTACTCACGAGAGCAAGCAAACTCTTTCTCATTCTAACCAGAACCTTTATTTGGTTCTCCTTTTGATGCTATATTTGCCTACACTAGCTGATTCTGAATTTCTCAGACCTGCCCCACAACCTTAGCATAGTATTAGGGAGTTTCCTTCATGGAAACAAGACTTCGCTTCGATTTGCATATGTGCCTTCAATAAAAAATAACAGCATTTACTACATATATTTTAGTTGGATCATATTCATGTAAGCTCTGTTCAGGTGAATTTTTGATTTATGTATAATTAATTTAATTGGAGACCGCAACTTTGCTAATTAATTTATAAAACTTTGTGGTTTGCCAACTTACTCCTCTCTGTCATTACTGTGGGGCAACATCTGCTTCACTGCGGTTGCAATGTTATTGATTTTGTGATTTCAGCATCAGTTTGGGATAAAAGTTTCATCCGAGTGGACATAGCGGAGTCTCAAATTTGCATCAAGTTTGAGCGGTGCAAATACCATCCTGATCTATTTTGCTATTACTATCCAACCCAATTCTGGTTGGATTGTTCTAGACATCTTGTTAGAGGGGATCGACACTTTTCTTCACCAAAAGGAACCTGGCCTAGACAAACCAGCAAGGACAGGTATTAGGTGAATGAGTACATGATCAGGTTCCAAGAAACATCAGTTTCACTTTCATCACCACAACCCTGCCACCAAGTGAAGGCAGACACAGAAGTACTCCTCAAGGACATACACCAACATATTGGCAAAAACCAATGATGAAAAAAAGTGGTTTAGTACAGAATTAGCAAACAAGGCACAGTCAACAATTAAAACAGCAGTGGATTTTGGCCATGTCCGCTTTGAAGAAAGCCCTAATGAATAACAACAGAACAGGGTCATCAGGCTCTCCAGAGGACAAAGAAGGCCCGTTAAGCCACTGTATCAGTCAAACTACTAACTATAAAGGGAAATTGTTCAAAATCTTCTGAAATGTTACCAGAGTCTGAAACATCCAAGAACAAGTGCCTTACCCTTATCCCCAGCACTGCAAAACCTTGCTTGCCTTCCTCCAGAACAAACTTGAGGAAATGTACACAAATATCTGAGCTGAAATAATCCAAAACAATCTACAACCATTCCATACTAATGCCCCTGGCAAATCCTTTGCAAACCTGAACTTGGCAACCATTTGAAAATTGGAAATTAAAACCAAACCATTAAATCCCCTCATCAAACCACTCAAGCTTCTAACTTTGAAGCCCATTTAAACACACAAACATGTAACACTGAAAGATTACCAGTTCATCCATCAAAAAGGTATTGATCGTAAGACAGTAAATATACAGTGGTATCTCCCTTACAGGAGGCATCAAGAGCCTATACAATTGAACTGACTACTACAAAGCCACTCCAACTTCATCTTTATGAGTAAGATCATGGAGAACAAGATCCTAGTCAAGTCCTAAGAACACATGAAGGTGAATAACATTCTGCTCAACTGGCATCACACTGATTATGAACTGTGAATCCAAGGCTGCCAATATTAGATAGGATTCTTTTTCTCCGTTTGGCATACGAATGATAGAAATGCATATCCTACTCACATTTGGAGTATGAAATGTTACTGGAGTGGTTTGAAAAATAATGGAGTTCTCCGGCATTGCCCTATAGTGGCACTGCTCTTTCCTTTTAGATTGAAGCTAAAACATCAAACTTCACTGCATTTGATATTAAGACATTTCATGTGGTGTACCAACAGGACTCTCCACTAACAGATGTTTTTCAACATCTGGGTGCAGCTATTGGCACTGGCGATTACTGAGCACCAATATCAATTTCTAATGTACACTGATGTTACAATGCTCCATGTCTGGCTAATTATCAGTTGGCACAGAATCACAAATTCCTCTAGGCACCCATTATTGGATAGAGGAGATCTATCCACAGCATAACACCACAAAAACCAAGATCTTGATAACTGGTCTCCAGTTCACAAACACTTTGCTTTTGCTGTGGTCTTGGAAAATGAGAACTTTAGCATCCCTTGCACAGATATTTAAAAACGTTGGGGTCTGTTTCAACAGTCGCAAAAGAAAACTGCAATTCACGCTGCTACTAATATGGGTCCACTGCTAGAAAAGAGAGATGAAAGAGAACTTAGGGTCTTGGCAGCATACAACTTGATTACTGCAACACAATTCATGTTGGCGCTCCAAAGAACTAAATGAAATTCAGACTCTTCAGACAAGACAACATTAAGTGGCCAAACAGTGTTTTAACCTTAAGAACTCAACTTTGCTGATTCCCAGTTGACTAGAGACTAAAGCTAAAAGAGGGCCGTTAGAGAACATGGTCCAGAATAACCACAGAAGCAAGTGCTACATTAAAGCAGATTCGCATTACACAATTTTACGAAAATTTGCAAGACATCACTGGAATTAATTTTTGCATTATTTTTGCCCGTGGGAAACTGGTTTAAGCATAATATGTTTCACAGGAAAAGTAAACCACAGTCCAGAGATCATTTCTCCTTAAACCAGTCTCCTGCTTATTTCTTTTATGACTTTTGAATGCGGGGCATGCGTTTTTTGATACATAGTTAGGAGAGATAATTGGCTAGTACATTCAATTGCATTTTGCATAATATTTGCAAAATTTCGCAATTTCATCCACCTCTAACTGACACCCACTACACATGTCCTTAAGGTTAGGTCGTACGTGTTAAAACTGATCTTGCAGGAAATTTTTTATTGCAAAACACACTGCAGCACTTCTATTAAAGTCTTAAGTCCACAACTCCAGAATGCCTTCACACTATATCTGAGGGAACCACCGTGTATGGGGGCTTTAAAGCAAGGTCTGCTGAGGCACCTTTTAGTGGAGGCCCGAACATAATATCCTGAAATAGTATCTCTTTACCCTTATACAAGTAGGAACCAACCTCCTGGAGCATTCATTCAAATATCCTACAATACCATCAGGTGAGAATTCTACACCGGAGATCTCCTTGCAGACTTTCTACAGTTGCCACTTCGGCAGGAGGTTGTCATGATGGGTGCAACACCTAAAACATTTGAAAGGTCCAACTATAAGTTGATCAGAGTAGGATTCCCATATGGAATTCCATTCTGCTCAGTCATGAGTGGGTTGAAGTTTGCCACCTAGATTTATTGGGTACAAGAACAACTGATCCTCAGACAAGGCACAGGGGTGCATGTAATGCTCCCACATTGCCAGACAACATTCTCCTACTTTCTTCCTCACCCACCTCCATTCTACCCCTGCCGTAGAATCAAAGACTTACCACCTGCATAAACTTACCATGAGCTAAGAGCAGGTGGTAGATGTGTGCATTAAATGGCACAGAAAAAGGAATACTGTTGTATGGTTCCTACTAATCAAGTAAGACTGTGCGTTTGGACAACATATGCGTCAAAAAATAGGACCTTAATCTGCACATATCATCAGAATATGTTGGCCCAATTCCTGACTAGCTCACAGTGCGCCATCTGGACCCCTGAACCTGACAGGGTACCAGGTGGTGTCTTCAGCCTTAGGACATGACCCCTCTGATCCCCCTCCCAGGGAAATCGTGGGAACAGATCTATGATTTCGTTATTACCTTAGGCATGCCCAAAGGCAGACACAAGACATACACAATTTGGCATTTCAAATATGTATTGAAGCAATTGTATTCTTGGGTAAAAAACATGAGCTGCAATTATGAGCAGAAGGAAACAAAGCATTGTTACCAGCATTACAAGAATGGTGAAAAAGATGAATAATTCAACCATTATGATATTGCAGTAATTATATGAATATATAAATTTGTTTCATACCGATAACCCTACCTAAAGCTAACTATGCTAGAGAGCATAATAAGTTGTGCCTTCTGCCAGGTCTCTTGGAGTACGTTAACTCCCCATTTGCCTGTTTGAGTGATGTATACGGAAGCCAGCCTGGTGTGGAACAGGCCTCCGTCCTTTGCAGGATGGTGGCAGAAGTCAGTAGGGCAGGAATCATTCACAAGTGAACATCCAGGATAATCAATGGAAGTGCTCCTCTGGTGAGCTAAATGTCAGAACCAGTTTATATAGTAAAAACTGGCCTTATTCAGACTGTGCCTGAGGTCCTTAGCTATTCATTGTTTGTATTTCCCAATCAGAGCTGTCTTCAAAAAGATAACACCAATACGCAAGGGCAGCGTGCTGAATGTACTTTATCCTTGAACATAATGTACAGTGTTCTGATAAGATGCTTACAAAGAAATGTGCTTGCAAGCAGAACACTTTCTGAGTACATTATCATGTTCATGCAAAGCAGGCAAAAAGTCACTTGTCTAAAAAGATGTCAATTTTAAACGTGAACATGAAAAATGGAAGCTTTTGTGAATGGGCCCTGTTAAACATTATGACAATACTGTGCAGAAGACCATATTGTAAATCCAGGTCTGCGCAGTTACTCCCCATTCTATGGGGATTAACTAGTAATTGCACAGTAGTGGTTGCGTGTTACATAACGTTCTGGTGATTGCAGGTGCAGGGCTTGCACCCCACAAGTACCGTTCAACCCATAATCAGTGTTTATCTCCTGAAAAGAATCTGTAAGCAAGTAAGTTGTTGTCTTACACAAGTAAATAGCATTTAGTAATTTGCATTGTAGACATCACATGCATTGTCTGTATCCTCAAAATGGCTACACACCATACAATATTCAACCACATGACCTTTACCTTGTTTTGCCTTAAGGCTTCAAAATGCAATATCCTTACTACTGTATATCGGTAAACTCTGACCTACCTAAAACTATACAGTAGTTACCACCACTGTGTAATATATATATATATATATATATATATATATAGACTCAGGCATCATTAAATGGGTCATAGATCAGAGCCTCACCCGCAGGATGTGGTCTATGGCCCATTTAATGATAATTGAGTCTTGTATGCTCAGCATCCTTTATGTTTAACACAGTTAGAGTGAGCACTGACTATGTCAACTACAATGGAACTGGCTTACATCATTCATGTTGGAAATAGGGATCTCTAAAATTTGTGCAAAACTATACAGGACATTTTTCTCAAGTGTTCCAATACTTTGGGCCTCATTTATAAACAAAATGATGCAGCACTGCAAGCTATTTTGCTGCACCGAGCTTTGTCATTTTAAAAGCAGAGGGATGCATCATCTTAACAGCAATACGACGCATCCATGTACTTTTCCCTGCGCTGGCGCACAATTGGCTGCCTTGTGCCAGCGCAAGCACCCTTGCGCCATGCTGCAGGGTGCCTGCATTGCAGGGATGATTGTTTTTGTGCAGGAAGGGACACCTCATTGATGGCAGTTTCCTCTTTCTTTGAATGCTGCAGAACGCAGCACGCATACAAGAGAAAAAAACGAGGAGAAATAAAAGCATTTCTCCTCGTTGTGCCACTCCTATGCCTCCCCTGGGGCGGTGTAGGATTCTGCCGCATTCCCAGCTTTACAAAATGGGGCCACATTTACAAGACCATGAAAAGTCACGGATGGTTACTTTACGTCACTTTGTAAATATGGGTAGGCTCACTGCGCCACCAGTGTGTCAGAAAAAGTGACGCACCGGCAGCACAAGGGGCTTGTAAATGAGGCCTTTTGTTCCAATTGTTTTCAATAATAAATCTTGAAAATAAATACACACCACACACGCAGTTTTTGCTTGTGAAATGAAGAATGTTTTCTTGTATGCTTTCGTAATTTAAAACGAGTGGGGGTTGTTGAATTGCACATATTCTTACTGTCCTTCCTGGGGACAAAAACCCATCATCAACAAGCGATGTAATGTAGAATGAAAATAAAATTACTTAGTAAACCTAGCATTTTCAATATTAAATAAAAGTCAGTTTGAGACATTAATTATTGTTAGCAACTTATGGACCAAGCTTCAATTGAGGAACACGTTGGGGTATTGTAAGACATGAAGCTTATTTTAACTGCTTTTTACTTTTGTAATGCAATATCCTTCCTATTATACAATTTATTTAAATTGTGAGAGATCGTATCCTGCTAGTATGGTACTTGTGGAATGTGTGTGCTTGCAGGTACGTTTTACATTTTTTCTAACAACATTACTTTCAAAGAATCCAGCACATCTGGTTTGAGAATTAGGTTGATAAATGTATGATACAAGAAAAAACAAAGCATCCTGTGGCATTATATGTCTACCCCATTGGTATAACATAGAATTAACATTAATTCAAAGCTATTGTGGCGATCATCAAAATACCATATGATTAATACTTCTTAACTTACATTTTCCGTGCGGTGAGTATAGTAGGGCATTAATAGAACTTTGATCTTATGTTGCTACCTTAATATAGATTGATTTTCCAGTTATTTTAAGAAATTCCCAATTCAACGGGCCCTGGTCTGTGTAAGGAATGCATGTCAGATTCATTGAGAAGAACATAAATAAAAAACATGTACGTCTAGAAAGAGTGGAACGTTACAACCACACTGAAAGAAAACTCTTCTTAAAGCTGAGTGCCAAATGTCTGGATCATACATACTTCCAAAGAAAGTATTTTTTCATCTATCACCTATTCAACATCTAGCATATTGCAAAGTCGTTACATGTGTGGAGAGCGTTTGTGAGTTTTCAGGAGATATCTAAGAATTCTAGAAGGGCCCTGAGAAAAGTATGGCAATCATGGTTTTCCAGGAGTATACATGTACATAACATTCATTCAGGCAGAATTTCCTGCAGTGGCATTTTTTTTGTTTCTCCGTGAACATAAAACATTTTGCCTCTATGGAGAAAACCCTTTGTCTACACCAATTAAATATGAAGGCCCCATTCCTACCTTGTAAATACACTTAAGTGGAGTAACTCTCCAAGCATTTCCAATGAGGGACTCCACCTGTAAGCGGCGTATGAATACCAACAGACAGAAGTTTTATATATGTATGGATATAGTGATCTTTGTACACCACAAACCTAGATGCAAAATAACATAGTGCTGAACAACAGAGGAAGGCCAAAGAGTATGATTCAAATAATTTACAAAAAGTGGGTAGAGGTAGATATTACAGGCCCAGATTAACTAACATTCATTCAGTGGTGTGAAAATTTGCCTCACTGCGTTGCGTACACTTGGGTTAATCCACCTTAAAGAGATATGTCTGCAGCCTCTTCATGAATGACTTCAAGTTTGGAGCACTTCTGATGATGATTAGGATCTTATTCTAAATCCTAGGGCTGTAAATGGAGATGATTTGCATTCAGGTTTTTTTCCATCTTGCACCTCTTTGACTGCAATCTATGGACGTCTTTACTCCTGCAGTGGCATTGTCTGCTAAAAGTGGTTAGTTTATGGGCCTGTGTTTTGTTTCAATTCTGAATTACTTGACCATTTGAGTGATGTGGTTCAAAGTCTTCAAGCCCTTCATGAGATGTACCTTTTTGGGGTTTCAAAGGAGTGTGTGGGAGGCCTTGAGCAAAATGTTGCCTCCATTCTGGTGTGAAACGATCAGTATTGGCCTGTTTTCTTGAACTTGGTTAATAAAATAACAAGGGTAACTTTCTTCAGGAGAGAGAACTGCAGGGGCGGCTCCTCTACAATGGCGAAGGAGCGTCACCCCACTGGCTCAGAGCCAGTAGCTGAAAAATAAAACAATATTTTAGCATTGTTTTGTTGTTCAGCTGCTGGCCGAGCCAGCGCTGTAGGGAGGGGGCGGGGCCAGCGCCATTGGAGGGGGGAGGAGGTTGTGCACTTGTAAGTGCGCATGAGTGTTTGGCCGGCCGTCTTAGCCCGGCCAAGCACACATGCGCACTTACGTTTCTCCAACCCGGCTGTATTGCACAGTTGGGCTGAAGAAACAGCACAGACTCCCTGTCCTGAGTGGAGCATCAAAGCAGCCCACTCAGGCCAATCCTTGCGCTGCTCTCATAGCGTGTGAGCAGCGCGGAGATTGCACAGGGAGTCTGGTGCCTGCTGGGACAAGAAAGACGCGGGAGGCAGCCAGCAGCTCCAGGTAAGTCTCCTTTTCTTTTTATTATTATTAGTATTTGTAAACCTACCCCCGTGCTTCCCCTCCCATGCCCCCTCCACTCGCCCCACCACTGTTTGTTATTGGTGCCCACCACTGGAGAGCTGGAATGATGCTGTTTTGATTTTCCTGTTGATGTGTTCTTTGAATGTGAGGTCTGTGTCCTGGATGTACCCAAGAGATTCTGCATTTGTGATTTTAGTCAAGGTTCTTGCTAGTGGGCCAGGCTCGAATCTGCTTTTATTTGGAAGTCTTGGCAAACATGAGGAATACATGCTTTCTCAAGTTAACATTTAGGGGCCGATTACGATGCAGCCGTAAAGGCTCCGACCATCGGCCTCCTCAGAAATGCGTCACACTGCATTTGGAATACAGAAGGGAGCCCTCCGGCTGCTCTTGGTATCAGGACTGATTTTGCCACATCGGAGCCACTCGAAAATACAGTGGGCTCTGCTACGCATTTTTGAGGAGGCCTGGGGGCTGAAGATTGCTTCTTTATCTCTGAGCAACCAGAGTTTGCGAGTGTTGTTCTAACGCTTGCCCTTCCAAACTTGAAAGGCAGTCACACGGAGACTCGTGACTAAAAAAGACAAAAAAAGACATGAGGGGAAGCGCCTTGGGAGCAAATTGAGATATTACTACCACCTTGCACGACACGGAATTTGATCCTTTTAAAGCATGGGGTGGTTTGTATGTTTTACTTTGAACTCACTAAGGCACTAACTAACAATTTAAAAAGAAGGATGTTAACAGACTTTGTAAATCAGCTGCAAGGCATTATGGACATTGGAGTCCAGTATTAAAAGAAGTGTACAGAATCCCAAACATTGCACAGAGAGAGTGTATTTACATAATATTTTGAAGGGCATTCGTTGAAAAAAACTGTGGTTGGGTCTGCAAGGCTGATAGAAAATCAGTACAGCCTTTTCTTAAAAAGGAACTTACATTGTGTAGTCCTTCGTTTGTGTTACTTACCTGTCTATATATCATCCAGGTGTAGCCAACCCTCATTGATTGCATATGACTAAGATTCGCATGGATTGAAACGCGTTATGCTCTATTTCTCTGCCTGAAATAAATTCATCATTTGAACGTTTGGTTGGAGTGGCTTGACTTTGCGCTATTAATAGTGTGCAAGTTTCTTTTGGAATATAAATATATATATATATATATATATATATATGGTTTTAGTTCGGTCAGAGTTTCCATAGGAATAGAGCTTTTTGTTTCACTAGTAACTTTGGCACTGTTTGACAAATCTGAACATACCTTTCCAAAAAAAGTTCAACTTTCTCAGTTCTTTCCTGGAAAGTTCTGTGTCAATCTGTCATGCTTGAACCATGAAAAAAATGGGGTGCAGGGGGGACAAAACATTGTCTACGTGAGGGGTGCAGAAAAAAATATCTGAATGGAATTACACTAAATTTGGCAGAAAGTTATAAGAACCGTACTTAGAAAGCCTATTTTTCGTTACTTGGTGTAAATCTGTTTAGCCGTTTGGATATCCGTCACCGTTGTGACAGAGTAACCTATCCACCGAGATCTAAATCAGGCTCTAAGTCTTTTCCATGAGTTGTTTCCTGATCTCTTTCTTAGATTGGTACATTGAGGAGACTTGGTGTTCATTGCTCTCCCAAACATCAAACCTGCAGGACTTTCACCTGTGGGCGAGTGGGGTGTCAAACTGAAATTTCTCAAGGTAAAATGAATCACAGTTTTCGAATCAAGCTTTTCAAGATTAGCATGCTGCACTACTTTCTTTAGTGTGCTCATAAACTGCTCAACAAGTCAGTTGGCCTGCTTCCACAAAGGTGTGCTCTTTTGATGCTTTATATTCAAATGCTCCAAAAAATCTTTAGACTCTCAACTATTGAAAGGCGGGCCATTGTGAGACTTCACTATGGTTGGAACACCCCATGTCACAAAGATGCCATCTATTCTTTCAATGAGCCTTTCTTGTGTAGTATATGAAAGAACCTCATTTAATGGAAAATCGTGAATACTCGTCCATAATCACCAGCAGGTGATGTCCATTGTCAAGTGGACCGAAAAAGTCAATGGCTATTCTCTCTCATGCATGCTTTGGGAGTTCTGACATTTTGAAGGTGTAGTGGGTAGTTTTTGTAGAAAGGCAGTTGCATAGATGACAGGCCTTTAATTCCTTTTCAACCCTGTCATCAAGATAAGGAAATTAGACATGATCTTGATGGGGTTGTTTTGTGGCAGCGTTTACACAGTGCTTTCATGGGCCACTTCAATTATTTTCTGTCTCAGACTCTCCAGAATCAGAATTCTTGACCCACATAAGATAACTCCTTCCTGAGTTAAAGGCAGTAAATCCTTGACATTTTTTTATTTTTGATATTCAGTGGCCATGGGTATGCCAAACGTGGGTCCCTTGCTCGGTGTGCCACTGGATTCAAGCTAGTCGGGCTGATGAGGGGGTGATACCCCAAAACCGGTCCCAGGTTGCCTGGTTCCGGTCCAGAGAGAACCTGGCCTGGCAGGACGGGCTGGACTATTCCAGTGAATAGCAGGGTCAAGACTTATTTGCCTATGGCTGGGTCCAAACTGGGGTGGCATAGTGAGCAAAAGAACAATGGATTGAACCCAAATCTCTTGACTGGGGGTGAGTGGGTGAAAAGTTTCAGCACTCTGTCCATTATCTTGTTGTGTTCAGGATAGGAATGCACATCTCCATCATCCAACTCCCCTTCATCACTAAAAAAAAGCTACTTTACATCCATACACTTAGCATTCCTTATGATGGTTCTACACCTGCCATCCTGCATGATAACACTTTGACAATTTTGAGAGGCTTGGAAAACTTTAATTTTCCTTTCTCCACCCTCACTGGCAATCTTATGTGCACAACTTCACCTACACACAATTCAGGATACTTTACTTTCTGAGCAGTGTCTTATCTCTGTTTGGCATTCCACTTTTTCCTTTCCACCCCTCTTATGAATTGATTATATTCCACACTATCATCATTATATTGATATTTGAGACATTTTTTAAGAAGCTTCCAATTACACAAATCGGAGGATGGAAGTTTTCCCCTTAATAACTTAAAGGGAATGATCCCAGTGGTGAGGTGAGGACTTATGTGATTTGGAACCAATCTTTCCCTGACCAATATGTAAACTGGAATGTTGTTTTGTTATATAAACACTATCCTTTGGATAAGGGTTTGACCTTTCTATAAGGCCATTACTTTGAGGGTCATAAACACTTAAGAGTTTTTTCACAATTGGAACACTTTTCACAACTCCTTACAAAATGATCCGCCTCCCTGTCCATACTTGGCCATCAAAATTGAGCTCTTAATGAGCTCTTCAGGGCTGACATGCCAGTGTAACCCTGGTGATTGGCTTTCGTGATAACACTCTTGACAGCTTCTGGTGGTACACACTTACCCATTCTGAATATGATATTGTTTGCCACACTTAGTTTATCAGCAACGTGGGCGAAAACATGTAACTCTCCACCTTAGTGTTTGATTGGCAGACAACTTGTATATGTGTACTCTTTCACATTATACAATATAACATCTTCAATGAACCACGTCTTCAGTCAGAGGCACATCCTTCAAAGCACAGATCTCACTCACACTTGGAACCATGTCAAAATCACTCTCATTACTCTCTAAAATGATTCAGAACTGGTCAGGGCAAACAAGATACAAATTCTGCAAAATCTGCAATTTTTAAAATTTTCCAGGAACATGCAAAATCTTAAAACAATATTCTTGCAACTTTGAGCACAAGCTTCTAATGTGTAATGTTTAATTTAGCCCACCCTCTGGTGAAAATATATATACAAGTGGTTTATGATCAGTTTGCAGATTGAAACTGCTGCTCCAGATGTCTCAGATGATTCACTACCCAAACATAAGCCAGCAGTTCACGCTCGATCACAGTGTAGCGTCTTTAAGTTGAGTTAAGTGTTCTGGAGCCGTAAGTTATTACCCACTCATCAAGTCATTGTCGTTGCGGCAGCACCACACGTAGTTCATAAGCTCTTGCATCTATTGTGAAGGTGCATTCCTTGCCAATGGTAAATGGTCTCAAGATGGGTGCACTGGTTATGTTCAGTTTTATCAAATTGAAAGCATCTTCTTACTCTTTTTCCCATTTATATTCTTGGTCTTTGCGGAGAAGGTGCCTAATAGGGTCCATGACTTTGGCAAAATTCTTAAAGAACCTAGAATAGTATTCATACAACCACAAAAGGACAGCAACTGCTATTTGTTACTTGGTTGGGGTACCAAGCTGATTTAATTCACCAGGAACTCTTTGGGAACAAATACCTTTGCCTTTAACCTGTGGCTTAGATTCTCAACTTGTACCTTAAACAGATTGCATTTGCAAGAAAAAAGTATTAGACCACTGGTTTCTAGCCTTCAAATAATCTCAAGATGTTGACTAGTGTTTTTTGAAAATACCAGAATGCCATCGTGAAAGCATCTCACACTTTCATCCACATCTTTGAAAATATGATACATAGCTCTTTGAAAGATGGAAGATGTGGACACCAAGCTAAAGGGTATCTGCTTTTACCGGAAGAGACTGAACAGAGAGGTTAGAGGTCTTGACTCTTCCAAAAATTCAACTACTTAGTGATAAGCTTAACATAAATGAAGAGTGGAGAACAGCACAGCTCCGCCTACTATGGAAATACATTTATTCACCTTTGGTGGAGGATGTCTGTCAATGATGATGTTTACATTCAGGGTACACCTCTCATCTTTTGTCTGACTGGCAAAGATCTTTTTTAAGTTTCCTGCACTGTATAAACCCTCTTAATTTTCCCAAACATTGACCGAAGGTCTTTCAGAATTCTTTGATAAGCTCAGCACTTAAGTCCTGGTGATCCAGCGCGATATTAGCAAACAGCATTCATACACCAAATACTCACTTGGGCCCATACATTCATACTACGCTAATACTTACGCTGGGGAGTCAGTTGTACTCTTTATCAAAATTCCCTGCTACCAATTACTTTTCTGATTGAAGAGTAATAACTTACCAATTAATCCTTTGCCAATTGGGAAATTTAAAATGAGTGACATTCATTTCAGTACATAATCCTGAAATAACCACTGAGTCAGGAAGTTTTAAAATGTTTATCTAAAGATTTTAGCAGAGTAAATACAGAACCACATGATACTCAGTCGCATATCAAGGATGAAGCATAGAATAATAATTATTGATCAATGACGGTCCCTTAGAAAGGAGAAGATAGAGACAGCAGCGCAACTAAGGTTGCAGGTATATTTACCTAAAGTGCGAGAACCAAACCCCTTGGCCAAGGAGTTGGAAAAGATAGGACCCAGGAAGGATGAAGAGCAAAGACCTCCTCCAGGTTCAGGACAGGACCGGTGACCTCTCTACCAACGACGCCTGCGTCGTTCCCCTCTCTGATACTCGACTTCTCCTCGATTCTCCCGTGCCTTCATTCTAATGGACTCCGCCGCCCCCTCCTCAGGACCTTTCTGGATAGCAGTTCAGTCTGCAATCGATCAGCTTGTCGGTCTGGAGCATCTGCCTGTCAGCGTCTAGTCTAACTAATTAACTAATGCTATATCTATTATACCCTTCTACGCCCATGTACCTCCCCTTAATGTTGCCAAAATATGGGACCACTATTTCTGATTGGACGGGGACAGGGGGTTGATCCTCACACCATATGATTTAGTTCAATTTTCTGAAGACCATTGTTTTAAAATACCGCCCATCAATTTTAATACATTTGCTTTATTTCCCACCCGTCTCACGACAAAGTTTATACATTCTTCATGTACATTGTTGCATTTTTAACAGGAACAACATGGGTACAGCAATGTTGGTCATTAGGTCGTGGCCTTGGACGATGTCCAGGTTGACTTCATCCTTTTCTTTTGGCAGCCATGCAGGACGCATGCGCAGAATCATTGTCTCTCGAGTTTCAGTTCAGCAACTCCAGGCCCAAGTTTATGAACTAATAAAAGTCAAAGAAGAAAATATTAAAATCACAAATAAAATGTTTCACTGTATACCCACTCTTTCTACTCTATTCCCTTTTATTTATAAATTCTATCCCGCATTAGTAGCGTTAGAGAAACGACAAATTAATTTTAACACGAAAGCAAGCTGTAGCATGTGAAAACATCAAGCAGCCATTTTAATGCACACTGCGCAGAAGCAGGAGTTTCCCACCAAGCAAAGAAAGACGTCACACCACGTGATGTGGTTGAGACATGCGCAGTAAAGTTCCCGCGTTTTAGCGGCCATTTTAGAAAAAGACCAGCATTATTCGTTAGTTTAAACACATAGGCAAGCTTCCTTGCTATTTATGTAGTGTATGCAAGAGTTAGTACAAACAATACAAGTTTAATAAATTAATACTATGAGAAGATTGTATCTGAGCAAGTCTCATTTGTGAGTCCTTGCTCCATCAATCCCCTCTCTGATGGCGTTTCTGAGCCATCAAATACTACCCACAATCAGATGCCAACTTTTAACATAAAATAGTCTCATTTTCATTTTTACCCTTTCTATTTTTCACATCCCCTTTCAGTTTCTTGTATAATTCACTTCTCAAGTCTTCCAGTTCAATTTCATCAAACTTTCTCTTCTTTCCTTTTCCTGTCACATTGTACGATTCATTCTTTCTACAACACTTGCACCATATTATTATTGACAGTACTATTATTGCTATCCCTGCTAAGGGTACTAATATTTGACCTATAAGTCCTTTCCCTATATTAGTAAACCAGGTACCAATTGACGCAATACTACTTGTCAATAATTCCCATACACTATCAACTTCCAGTGGTTTAAGTTCCTTCTCAAGTTTAGTTATATTCTGTATATACATTCCAATTTCTGCACTTTTATCAGGAATGTAAGTGCAACAGTGTTTCGTCTTCAATAATTTACAGACTCCGCCCTCTTTTGCCAATATAATATCAAGAGCAAGTCGATTTTGCATAACGATAGACCTAATCGCAACCATCTCCGCATTAATCATTAGAAATCCTCCAGCAGTATCTGTTGATAAACGATCAACCACTGTAGACAATTTACATATCTTCCTTGAGTTCAAAATTATCCCCACTGAAGGTATTAATGCACCAAATATATCACCTACAATTTCTGAAAAACTAGCTCTTTTACTACGTGTTAATTCACTATTATTTTCATTGCTCACAGTGTTTCTTTTTACGTGGTATATTTTTGGAAATACTATTCCAAAGTAACAACTTCCATACCACCGTGCAGGAAGCCTAAAGTAAGCCTTATTCCCACACACATAATAGACTCCAGGAAAAACTGAATCTGTTCCTCCTTTGATTCCCCACCCTCTAAGAATTAAGAAATTATGTTCACATTCACTGGTACCGATGAAAACATTGTTATAATCAGTTTTTAACCTATGTAGACACATTTTCCCTGTCTTTACAAAATCCAGAGCCATTGCAGCTTGAGCCTTGCCAGGTGTGTAACTACCTTCTTTCTCAGCCCAAGGTGGCAAATGAGCTTTATGCTCAGAAGCTTTCCTTTGAAAATCTTGTCTTCTATTTTCTACTAAATTCAAAAATATCTTTTCTTCTTCATGTAATGAACATGTTAGATTATGTCTATGTGCATGTGTTATATCTATCGATTTCATTGTTAAGAAAAATTCTCCCATAAACTGTGCATCTTGACTACTAAACACTGGGTTGATACTCTTTCGAATCGGAACCTCAGAAAATATCACATCTATGTTTGAATAATAATACTGAAGTCTCCCTGTTCTATAAAATAAACTTGCTAATACACTACATGATATGCCATATGTTAATGGCAAGTGATGATAGGTTAACCCTTCTGCTACTGATTCTGGTAACTTCATACAGACATAACAATTACTAACTTCCATGGTATCTACATATTGAAATAATAACTTTGTGAAATCATTTAAACTAGTGTCGTTATCAGTTATTTCATGAAAAAATTCCGGTTCATTTTCTGCCATTAGTTCTACTCTATTACCCTTCAAGTTTGCTGTCCTTTCCTTAGTTTCGTTATTAATCTTTTTATCCATTATCATAAGGTAAGGAACTGCTACGATCAGAACTAACCATACTATAAGCACCATTACTAGACTACATATGCATACTGCACAGCATCTTTTACAACATTTCTGTTTTGATCTCCCAGTAACTCTATCGTCGGACATTTTGACAAGGAAGATTGCTCTTCTTATCTATTTTCCGTTTCTTTATAGTACTATTTCTTTTTATCAAGGCGGTCTTGTTTCTTTTTCATAGGTCAGTTCCGCACTGGTTCCTTCGTCACCACTTTCACTTGACTCTGAGCTCTCGTAATCTTCAAGAATGATGTAAGTCCAATCAGGACCCTTGAATTTGTTGTTCACAAGTTTCAGTCTCTTGCTTCTTCTTTTCTCAGTTCTGCTTTCTTGTTCTGTTTGACTTGTTACTTCATTTACTTGATCTGGATCTTCACTTCTGGTTATGTGGTATCTTACTCTTTTACTGACACTAGGCCAATGATCACCTTTTCTTGTTTTCTTTGTTGGCACTGTCTCTTTGTTTTCGTCTTCAAAAATCCTTTTATTTTCAGGTTTTAGCACAGTTTTGTTTTCTGCAATTACTGTTTCTCTTATTTGTTCCTTTTCAGGTCTGATTAGTTTCTTTTCATCAGCTTCAATGTGAGTTTCCAATAAGTGACCTTGTTCTTGATTTATTTCTTCATGTTCATTTTTCTCGAGATCTTCTTTTTCTGTGTTTTCTGGATCTAACTGGTTCTGATCAGGGCTTATTGCACTTTGTACTTCTGCAGCCTGACCGGATTCTTCTAAACCTGTCTGTCCCTGCTCAAAACTTGTTGGTTCTTCATTATTTTGAGCCCAGTTTCCTCTCCCTATCTGGCCCTGCTCAGGTTCTTTTATTGTATCTTCTTCTTTTTCCTGAGCTGCTGCTTCTTCACCTATCTGATCTTCTTCGATTTCTTCCAAGTTTGCTTGACTTCTTGTTCTGTGGTAAACTTCAGGAATTTCCACCACTGGTATCCAGTCCTGACTTGTGCTCGGTTGTTCTTCTTCAGCTTCTCTTGAATCTCGAACCTGAGATTCTTCAGCTGGGCAACCTTCAGCTTCCTCAGTGATTGGTGCTGACTGAGGATTTTCTTCTTCAGGGTCTGGTACTCTTTTGTTGTGACTTACATGAATCCAATTAGGAAATCCTGCACACTTCACTGCTGTATTTGTGATCAGTATGACCTGACAAGGTTTTCCCCACCTAGGTGATAGACACGTCTCTCTGGTGTGATTCTTCACTACCACCCAGTCACCAGGATTCAGATCATGTTCTTGTTCAGGCTGCCTGGAAACGGCGTCTTCTCCAACCTGGTGAGAGACAGAACGCACTAGGTCAGCCAATCCTTTGCAATAATCCAGGACCATATCATCAGATATATTCAGCAGTTTATTTGTGGGAACATGTGCTTGTCTCATTGCTCTTCCCATCATTATTTCGTGTGGACTCAATCCGGTGTTTCTATCAGGAATGCTTCTGAGTCCCATTAAAACAAGTGGCAATGCATCCGGCCACTCTAATGATGTTGATGCACACATTTTTCCCAGTCTGGATTTTATTGTGCCATTTAATTGTTCAACCACTCCAGAAGCCTCTGGACGATATGCACAGTGCAGTTTTTGTTCAATTTGAAATGCTTCACATATTATTTTAATTACTTCACTGTTAAAATGTTTTCCTCTATCCGATTCCAAAGTTACTGGGAAACCGAACCTAGGAATGAGTTTTCGTAGCAACAACTTTGCAACTGTAATGCTGCCGTTCCTTCTGGTAGGGTAAGCCTCCACCCACTTAGAAAACAGACACACTATGACAAGTACATATTTCAGCCCTCTGCAGGATGGAAACTGAATGAAATCAAATTGCAATCTTATAAATGGACCTTCTGCCTTTCCAATTTTCCCAAACCCAATTATTGTTTTTCTTCCTGGATTATGCATCTGGCACGTTAAACATCTCTGGCAAAGACTCTCTGCTACAGCCCTAAATCTTGGATTGTACCAATTTTGTCTGAAGAGCCTAATCATTGCATCTCTCCCTATGTGAGTGTCTCCATGATACATCCTGGCCATCTGTGAAAGCCAAGAATCGGGCATGACTGGTCTGCCATCGGCATAAATCCATACATCATCGTCTGCCCTTTGAGAACATCCCATTTTAATCCATGTATTTTTCTCACTCTCATCAGCATCATCTTGCATTCCTTTTACCTCATTCCATGTTTCAGGTGGTGCATACAGCATAAGTTGGCAGCTGATTCCCATTCTTTCCACCCTTTTATTGACTGACAACCTATTTTTGGCACAATGTTGAGCCACAAGGTCTGCATATCGGTTGCCGACTACCACCCAGTCATCTCCTGACTGGTGTGCGGCACATTTCACCACAGCCAATTCTTTTGGTGATTGTATTGCTTCTAGCAATTCCCTTACAAATTGTCCATTTTTAATGGGGGATCCTGAAGAAGTCATGAAATCCCTCTGCATCCAAAGTTGGCCAAAATCATGCACAACCCCGTAACCATATTGGCTATCTGTAAATATAGTTACTTTTTGATTCCTCCCAATTTTGCAAGCCTTTATCAATGCAATCAATTCAGCTATTTGTGCAGATTTGACTCCAGGTAAATAGAATGCTTCAACTATTCCAGTTAATTCACATACCGCATAGGCAGCAGTTAGTTTACCATCTTCATGTCTTTGGCACGAACCATCAACAAACCGCTCCCTGTCTGGCTTCTTGAGGGGTAGTTCCTCAATATCAGGACGTGGTTTCGTGCATAGCTCTGTGACTTTTAAACAATCATGTTCTTCTTCTTCGTCATCTTTAACTTCCTCATGATATGGGTCTGGCAGTAAGGTAGCTGGATTTACTATTGTGCACCTTACCATGGTCACATTTTCAGCACCCATTATTATTCTTTCATACTTAGTCAGCCGACTAGGAGTAAGATGAGGAGTTCGCGTTCTTGTTAACAGAATCACAACTGCATGTGGAACAAAAACTTTTACAGGGTGTCCCATTACAATTGACTCACTTTGTTCAATGCTCAAACAGGTAGCCGCTACTGCTTTTAAGCAACCTGGCAACGCGGCTGCCACTGGGTCCAATGTAGCAGAAAAGTATGCTATAGGACGTCTGTCTAAACCATGTCTCTGAGTTAGGACGGAAAGTGCACAATTTTCTCTCTCGTGACAAAATAATGCGAATTTTCTTTTATAATCAGGCATTCCTAAGGCAGGTGCTGAACACAACGCATTTCTCAATTTTACAAAAGCTCCTACGCTCTCATCATCCCACTCAACTGGGTCCCTTGCCTTCTTTTTTGTCAATTGAATTAATGGCTTTGCTAATAGAGAAAATCCTAATATCCATTGTCGACAATAACCTACTATTCCCAGGAACATTCTCACTTCTCTTTGTGTTACAGGCAATTGCATTTTCTTGATTATTTTTACTCTTTCAGATGTTATTCTTCTTTTTCCCCTCTCAATTTGGTGTCCCAGATATTTAACTGCTGTTGTACAAAACTGCAATTTTTCAGGTGAAACTTTATGCCCTTCTTCAGCTAAATGATTTAATAATGCAATGGAGTCAACAACACAGTCCTCTCTGGTGTTTGATGCCACCAGTAAGTCGTCGATATATTGCACTAAGACTGAGCTTCCTGGCATCACTAGTTTCTCTAGACACTTTTTCAATATCTGATTGAAGATGGAAGGACTTTCCGTGTACCCCTGAGGAACACGATTCCATACATAGACTTTGTTCTCGAATTTAAATGAAAAAAGATACTGGCTATCTGGATGCAAAGGTATCGAAAAGAATGCTTGGCATAGATCAATCACAGTAAACCATCCTGCACTCCAAGGAATCTGATATAAAATTACTACAGGATTTGGCACTATAGGACAACAAGGTTCCACAATCTTGTTTATTTTGCGCAGGTCTTGAACAATCC
The DNA here is from genome assembly GCA_963921515.1 of Calotriton arnoldi. NCBI lineage: Eukaryota > Metazoa > Chordata > Amphibia > Caudata > Salamandridae > Calotriton > Calotriton arnoldi. Next base: position 664,630 of record CAWUFW010004405.1, on the reverse strand, counting down.
TGTATTTTCCACTAGGTTTCTTCAAACCCATGATTGGTGAATTACAAGGGCTACTCATTACTTCTTTTAATATGTCTTGTTTTACCATTCTGTTAATTTCTTCAATTACTCCTGCCTTTACTTCTGCACTCATTTTGTACTGTCTGGTATTTGGGAAAATCGCACCTTCTTTTACAACAATTTTAACTGGGTCTATTTTGGCCATAAGTCCTACTTCTTTTCCTGTGAAATCCCATACCATGGGGTTTACAGTAGTTTTTAATTCTTCTGGCAATTCGTCTTTTGTTATCAAAGAAAACATTGCATCTACTTCTGTACCTTGTTTTGCAATCATAAACTTATATACATGGTCTTCGTCTGGGGTCTGAACTGCCACACCATCCGGTGTGCAAACAATTGTGCAATTCATTTTGCATAACAAATCTCGGCCCAATAAATTTACTGGACTAGAATCACACACTACAAATTGATGCATTTCTCTAAAGTTTCCTATTTTTACTTCCATTGGTTCAGTAAGAGGTGTTCTAATCTTTCGATTTGCCACCCCACAACTTGGATAGCTTCTCCAGAGAGAGGAAGGTCTGGGATGTCTGCTGTTCTCACAGTAGACCTGGTAGCACCAGTGTCCAAAAGGAAAGTAATATCATTACCTTTCACATTCCCTTCAACATATGGACCTGACTGATCTACCGGTAAGGATGCGCCAAGCACGCACTCCTTCTCCCCTCTCCTAGGCACCGTCACTGACTATAGGAGCAGAAGTCGTCCTGTAAAAGAAATTGTGATGTTATATAATCATTCTTACCACTTCCTCCTTGATATCCGACGTCTGTACCGTGCTTTGCTCTGCTTACATTACCCTGTATAGGTGCAGGAGGCAACTGACTCTGAGGATTTACACCCTGTTGTGAGTCATTCTGCGTCTGTGGATTTAAATTTTGATTTGGGCCATTATTATTTCGAATCTTTTTACATTCATCCTTCCAATGCCCCAATTTTCCGCATCCATGACAAGGAAATTTCTTTTTAGCCTCTTCTCTGCTCATTCGTCCTCTCACTTTTCCACCATTCCCAGTGTCACCACTCGTTCCAGAATCCTTTCCTTGATTTTCACTCGGATTATCCAAATTAATTCCCTGTTTCTCGGCCATTTTCACCTGTGCCCACATTACTTTCTCCTGCAATTTCTTGTGCCTGTCCTCAATGTTGTCTCCACAATATTTTGCATATTTCAAAATTTCATCTATTGGCTTCCCCTGCCAACATAACATATGCTGCTTAATCATCTGACAAATCTCTGGCTTCAGACCATAAACAAATCGGTAGACAAACTGACTCATGTTTTTATCTCCAATGTCCTCAAAGCCACTATACTGCTTGAATACCTGCAATAAACGCTCATAATAGGCGTGTACCGATTCACTGGCTTCTTGTGTAGTTCTATCTATTTTCACCCAATCTGTTTCTTTCTGTGGTATTTTACCTTTCAGGTAAGTTATTACCTGTTGATATTTTCTCATCACATCATTTGACGGGGCACTTGTCTTTGGATCTCTAGGATACTCCTCACTAGGCCAATCAACTGTTATTTTACAATCCGTCCACAAATCAGCAGGTACCACTATGTCAAACAAACCATCCAAATCCTTCAACAATACCTTAGACACCTTTACAAACCTCTCAACTTGCTTGTACCATTCAATTGGCTTCTCTCTTAATTTAGGAAAATCGTTCGTAAATGACAAAATATCCTGTCTGCTCCATGGGACATGAACATATCCCCCTCCTGGAACTTCTCGCATCGGGTACATTTGGTCTGCTTTCCCTGTTTCCTTTATTAAATATTCAGATGCTGTTCTACTTGATCGTGCCTCTTCCTTTTTCTTGGCCCATCTAGTTCTCCATTTATCTAGATCTCCCCATTTCTGTAAAACTGTCATTAATTCTTTTATTTGTAATTTTCTTCCGGAGGCATTCATGTTTTCTAAATCTTTGTCTGAAAAATCTGCTCTATAGGGTTTCTGCAACACTTTTGATCTCCCTATTTCAATTCCCATCTGCAAAGCTAAGTCTGATAATTTTTCATGGAATAATTTTGCATTTCTTGTAATACTCCTGCACACGAACAATAGTTCTTCATCGTAAGTATTTAGGCGATCTAACCCTACATTTCCTGCTATTATTTCTTCCAATTCGACCTTTAATTTATAAATGTCCATGATCTTTGGGGGTGTGCTTTGTTTGTCTGCTCCTTGTGCCCACCTTTCTAAGTCTTCGGGTGTTACTACAGTGACACTTTTTGCTCCCGATGAAGTTATTAGGTTTATATCTTTCGAGCAACCAGGTGTAGCCCTTCTGGGAGTGCTATTTACAGAATCTCGAATGGGTAAATCCATTAATGAAATCACAGATTCACAGTCACTAAAGTGATCCTCAACCATTACTACTGCTTCAGGTTTAGGAATATTCACAGGGGTAGGCGTAACTAGCTGTGGAGGATAGTTTCCCTTGTCACTATATAATGGGACTACTGGACCAATTGTTACAGGTATGGTCAAAGAGTCAGGATGCACTTTTATCTGTTATTTTATGTATTAATTCTGCTCTGGTTTTCTCTAGGGCTTCTTTTTCTTTATCGTGAAGTACCCTACTCGTTGGGAAATCATGCAATACCTGCGGTACTAATGGGGTCTTTAACGGTGGTGCACTTGGGGTGCATCCACTCGTTCCTTCCTGATATGGTGGGGGGTTATTTAATATCTCTTCCATAAATTCATCTTCAGAATCTCCATTTCTCATTAAATGTTTTGTCTTTTCTGTGCATTTACTCCCTAACAGTTCTTCTGCTGTCAATATTGGATACAGTCCTTCTGTAAGCATTGCCCTCCTCCATTGTTTCATCTGACCATCCCTAGACTCATGTTGGTTTCTGGGAAAAAATCCTCGATAACCCCTATTACTCCTGGATCGGTCACGCTCAAATGCCTCAGTTTCCCATTCCTCTAAGGCTTCGTATTGAGTTAATCTAGGTCTGGGTACTAAGTCATTCATCCTCAATCTAAAATTTTGAAGAATTCTCCCATTGAAAGTGCCATTCTCGGGAAATGCTAATATTCCATCATTTTTGGTATATTCTATCCAATTTTCTATCCATACGCGAGTATGATAACCTCTCTCCATCATAAATGAAGCGGGCGTTTTAGCTGGTGGAACGATAATTCCTTCCCTAGTTTTGATTGGTTTATCCTTTTTTAAATAGTTCTTAATCTTTTGTAAAAATGACATTTTTCTCTTCTCTCCGTACATCTTGGGTAAATCTCGATGTATAAAATTATATTCTGCAAACCCTAGATATCTCCTATCCGGACGAGTTCCTGTTAAAGTTGGATCGCGTTTTAACATGCAATCTCCTATCCACTAAGATTTCAGCTTCTATGGTAACAACCAATCAAATTTCGTCTAACTTCTGTCTTTGCGCCAATCCTAGCGTGGCCTTTCTGTGACGTTTTGTCTGCCAACCCCTCCTTTACAATCTGCGTTTCTCTGTCCCTCGCGGTTTCGACCAATCCCAGTGCGGCACCTGTGACGTCAGTACTGCTCCTGACTACTGACCCCTCCTTTACAAGAGTCGTTCCACACCCGCTGTTTCAACCAATTCCAGCGCGGTGTTTTGTGACGTCAGCTCCCTCTCCAGCAGCTGACCCTCCCTTTACAAAATCGTACGTAAAAACCTTATTTTCTCTTCGGTTTTAATTAAAATTCAGTAACAACATAAAACATTCGATATCGTGCCAATTTCTCTAGATTTGAAAAGATAGTTTCTCTCACACTTAGTAAAACTTTTCTGTTTACTAGACATACACTACGAGTAAAACCCTTCCGTTTACTCTTCACGCAAGCTTTAGAAATACCTGCTACTTCTTCAATGTTACCCTTTCTTGGTAATATAACATCAAATTTTACCAGCGTACTCCTTTGCTATTACTCACACGCATAGAGTCCCTAACCAGTACTGATAGTCCTGCTTAACTTTTCAGTACTATTTCTGCCTGACAGATAACCTCACTGCAGTATGGCTTCCACTTACCATCCGCTATTCAATTTTCCCCGGGGAATTCTAGACAACATAAAACTACTTTGAACACACGGATGTTAGTTCATAAAAATAAAATTCTCATTACCCAATTAACAAAGTACAACCATCCTCTGCTACCAGAAAACTGATCCAGCGCGATATTAGCAAACCGCATTCATACACCAAATACTCACTTGGGCCCATACATTCATACTACGCTAATACTTACGCTGGGGAGTCAGTTGTACTCTTTATCAAAATTCCCTGCTACCAATTACTTTTCTGATTGAAGAGTAATGACTTACCAATGAATCCTTTGCCAATTGGGAAATTTAAAATGAGTGACATTCATTTCAGTACATAATCCTGAAATAACCACTGAGTCAGGAAGTTTTAAAATGTTTATCTAAAGATTTTAGCAGAGTAAATACAGAACCACATGATACTCAGTCGCATATCAAGGATGAAGCATAGAATAATAATTATTGATCAATGATGGTCCCTTAGAAAGGAGAAGATAGAGACAGCAGCGCAACTAAGGTTGCAGGTATATTTACCTAAAGTGCGAGAACCAAACCCTTTGGCCAAGGAGTTGGAAGAGATAGGACCCAGGAAGGATGAAGAGCAAAGACCTCCTCCAGGTTCAGGACAGGACCGGTGACCTCTCTACCAACGACGCCTGCGTCGTTCCCCTCTCTGATACTCGACTTCTCCTCGATTCTCGCGTGCCTTCCTTCTAATGGACTCCGCCGCCCCCTCCTCAGGACCTTTCTGGATAGCAGTTCAGTCTGCAATCGATCAGCTTGTCGGTCTGGAGCATCTGCCTGTCAACGTCTAGTCTAACTAATTAACTAATGCTATATCTATTATACCCTTCTACGCCCATGTACCTCCCCTTAATGTTGCCAAAATATGGGACCACTATTTCTGATTGGACGGGGACAGGGGGTTGATCCTCACACCATATGATTTAGTTCAATTTTCTGAAGACCATTGTTTTAAAATACCGCCCATCAATTTTAATACATTTGCTTTATTTCCCACCCGTCTCACGACAAAGTTTATACATTCTTCATGTACATTGTTGCATTTTTAACAGGAACAACATGGGTACAGCAATGTTGGTCATTAGGTCGTGGCCTTGGACGATGTCCAGGTTGACTTCATCCTTTTCTTTTGGCAGCCATGCAGGACGCATGCGCAGAATCATTGTCTCTCGAGTTTCAGTTCAGCAACCCCAGGCCCAAGTTTATGAACTAATAAAAGTCAAAGAAGAAAATATTAAAATCACAAATAAAATGTTTCACTGTATACCCACTCTTTCTACTCTATTCCCTTTTATTTATAAATTCTATCCCGCATTAGTAGCGTTAGAGAAACGACAAATTAATTTTAAAACGAAAGCAAGCTGTAGCATGTGAAAACATCAAGCAGCCATTTTAATGCACACTGCGCAGAAGCAGGAGTTTCCCACCAAGCAAAGAAAGACGTCACACCACGTGATGTGGTTGAGACATGCGCAGTAAAGTTCCCGCGTTTTAGCGGCCATTTTAGAAAAAGACAAGCGTTATTCGTTAGTTTAAACACATAGGCAAGCTTCCTTGCTATTTATGTAGTGTATGCAAACGTTAGTACAAACAATACAAGTTTAATAAATTAATATTATGAGAAGATTGTATCCGAGCAAGTCTCATTTGTGAGTCCTTGCTCCATCACTGGAATATTGGGATTCAACACAATCTTCGACAAATGTTGGACCTTCCAACCCAGCATGCAGGCAACCTCACAGGTTCCATAGATTTTGATGTAGGCACATCTTCCCTTGAATTTGGCATCAGAACAAAAATAGCCATTGAAATCAATTGACCTTCTGCCTGAAGATACTGTTTTAATGTCGGGGTCAACAGGGTGCCAACCAAAGACACAAACCTCTCACCTAAAATCTCTTGCATAATCATTGTATATGGTGACCCAGAGTCTGCCATAACTTCCAATTCATTGTTGAACACTTGCAGAGTGCACATTGGAGGTTTATCCACCCTTCCCTCAGAAGTGTTTTCCTTTTCCTTGAAAACCAAAATAATTCGCTAGTAAAGGTTTCATTTCAGGTTCCTCAGCTTCATTACGGTCATGGTGAATATCTGTTGTGAATTCTGCAACTCTAGGCCTCTGTGCATGCCACCTCTCTTTGCATACCCTGCTAAAATGTCCTGTGCGACCACAAAGATTACAGTCTTTTCCTAAAGCAATACAGTACTTGTATGAAGCAATGTACGAATAGCTACTGCTCCGGAAGCAGGCCATTCTTGTTTTATTTTTCCATGGCTTGTGCACTAGATGTTTACTGGTTTTGTTGACTAAACTTCATATTTCCCTTTCCTTGTTGGTAGATTGCTCATCATTGACTTTGAATTCCCAGGAAAATGACTGTTCTGTTGCTTTGACAGACTTAATGACTTCTTCAAGTGTGGGATCTTTTATGACGCACAATTTCTCCTGGACTCTTTTGTTGTTAGCATTGGCCATTAGCAGGTCATGAACCATTTCATCCGTAAACTCCCCAAAGTTGCTTGTCTTTGATAATCCCCCTAATGCATTGAATGACTCCATCTTTTTGCCTCCTGGTACAAAAAATATAACATTCAAGAGTAATACTAATTGAAGGTTTGAATCTTCTCTCATTAATGCCTCGATCAAAGTCATCATAATTGTGCTCACAAACAGGTGCTTCGACATTTGGCAGCGCTCAAAAAATATCTTGCCCGTCTGCCACCAGACAGTGTAAAAATTTGGCTTTTCTATATTCAACAGTCATCCCATTGGCATCAATGGCCGCCAACTGTGTATAGAATTCTTCTTTCCATCATTTAGAGGGTACAGGAGGATATCCTCTATTCTGAAAAAACTTTGGGTTGGATGAAACTGCATACTGGCACTGAGGAAGCCCATTGAGTGAAGTACTAAAATGCTTAAAGAGATGAGTAAGCAAACAAATGTGACTTCAAGTCCACAGAGTTTAAACGTAGGAACAGAAAGACTCTGTAAATAATGTAATAAAACATACATATTGTGGTGCACACTAAACACTAGCTGAAGAGTGTGAGTAAACAAGCTATGGAACCTGTTCCAAATCCAGATACTGTGTGACTGGGCAGGAGAATTGATCGAGTCAGTGAAATGAGCATGATGCATGGAAGATGGCCCCTACATGCATTGGGCTGTGCACTGAAGGTGATTCAGATGGAGTTAAGCAGTCGTGGCAATGTCTGAGGGTCTCGAATGAATCGGAGACTGGAAGTTAGTCAGAATGCGGTCAGTCCTCAATAAGCCTGGCTGCTGGACCTCCCAAAAAAAAAGAGATATGCCCCGTAGAAGAGAAACAGGCATGCCTAGACACTCCAACGACGATCTCAGACACGACTCATTGGTTTAACGTCGGTCTGTGAGACCGTTTTGATCTTAGTTTAGCACATAATTGAAGGCAGAAAACCTATCCACAACTCTGTGAGCAGAGCCCCCCAAAGCTCTCCTATCGGATGGCAGTACCACCAAGCACTTGGAACAAAGGAGTGTAGGGGCATCGTATCCCATCCTGTTCATCGCTAATTTCACAACGTTAGGATGCCAGATGAGATAAAAAGAAAAACACTTTATTTCATGACCAGCAAAAAGGGAGCACTCATCCAGAATAATAACAACAACTTCCAACTGTTATTTTCAGGTCTATGTTGTATGGAACGCACCATATGAAAAGGGACGGCGGGGCATGGAAAGGGATAGATAGGAAATAAAAGCAAAGGAGCACAAGGGATAATGATAACACAATTAGTCAAACAATGTGACGACGAGGGGGTACTTTTGTTCATAGAAATTATGTTTAGTGCTCAAGAAAGCTGAAATGAGGACGTTTTCTATGAGTTCTAAAATATCTTCCTCGTCCATTTCAGCACATCATTATGAAATGCAGATTGAAACATGTACTGTCAGTTAACTCCCTTGTGATCAACTGCACACAACTTTCTAATCTTGATGGAATCAAAGCTCTTAAAACGGAAAGCATTTCCTTCATTGGATACTGCTGTAAATGAAAAAATTAGAAGTTTCTTTTTTGTCCTAGAAAGCTAAAATGAGCTCACAATTTCTATGAGTTCTCAAATTTTGATTAAAAAATATAATTTGGGGGGGTGTGGCCAGCGGCATGGCCGATTAGCCGCGTTTGCCGGGGCTCCGCACGCCCGACTGTGATCCTGTGCTTTACCCTGTCTTCAAGCCACATATACAGCACCATTCTGTAAACCGAGGCTGCCTCAACCCCTGGACCGAGGGGAGCGACTGCTTCCACAGCTGCTGTGGCGCCCTGTACGGCGGAAACAGAGTTCGCCGGGGAGACAGGTCCCGGCCGCCAAGATGGCCGCCCAGACCCGACACTAAAGAGGATCTGGCCTGGCACGCTCCTGCGGAGGCGGTGAGGGGGACTGCCCACACGTCCTACTGGGGCAGCGGCAGCGCCCGGGGACGACATCCAGCCTCCGGTGACCGGTGGGGGCTGAGCGTAGGGGAGGACGTGACCTGCTGACACCGGTGGGGCTAGGGAGCCCGCTCCCCCTGGCGGTTGAAATACAGTGACGCCGCCGGCGACGACATGGGGGGGGACTCCCCTGCCTGCACCCCGGGCCCTACAGAGACCTGTAGCCTGCCTCGTGGCCCCGGGGAGGAGAGAGCCGCTGCTGATGCAGACACCGGCACGGCCGCCTCCCGCCGAGATAAGTGGTGGGGGCACCTGCCGGCAACGTTGCTGCGAGGACCTTTGCCTGTAACCCCCCCCTCCCGGAGTGTGATATTGGGGGCATTTCTGCAGCGGTGCGCGGACGCACTAGCTCTCAGCTCCTGCCAGCAATCCACTAAATAGTGGAGACTTTCCTCTGCTCCTGGCAGCACGACCGGGCCGCATTGGTGGCTGGTTCAGGCACGACGCTGCACCAAGTGCCTGGAAGCTGGTGAAGGAGTGGTACCTGCCGCAGGGGTGGGGCCAAGAGAGCCTTGCAGTGACCCGTCTTCCCCCTGGTGGATAACACTTGCCGCCGCGTGAACCAGCAGAGAGAGTGGCAGCGGGCAGGGGCCCCCCGGAGACACCGTGCGAAGATCTACACCCTGGGAACAGGGTCTCAGGGGCGCTGCATAACAATATCCTGGTTCTGACCTCCTGGGGAATACGGACTGGCTGCCTCTGGGCGCCTCGAGTGGAATGGACTGAGTGGGGGTGCCTGCTGTCCTTCACCTTCGCTGGGACGATATCTTCAGGCCTCTCCATGAGAGACATCAGTCCGAGCAAGAACACTGATTGGACGCAACCAGGGTGATGTAGCGCGGGGCCGGGGTCTCCGCCGGCCACAACGGAGGGAGGTTGCCTGCAAGTAAACCTCCTGTTACGTCTAAGATCCTGGTATCAGCGACTGGCTGTCACTGGCTGGTAGGGGAATCCCATACATACCGGACGGCCCTGTCTGACCCTGCTTTGGCCGCTGAAGTGTTTCCTTCGTTACCCACAGCGGGGGGAAGACCTCTCTTAGAAGACCTCCACCACGTGCTGCGCTCAGTGGGGATACGGCAAGCTGAATCTCCTGCATTGCCTCTCGGAATCTACGAGTTGACTGCTCTCCCATTGGTGCTGCTCGCCCGGCGACACACGACTGGCGGCAAACTCCTGCGCAACCACATAATGGCCAAAGACAAAGAACCTAAGGCGCAGAGGCAAGGAAAACTGGACAAGTACGCGAAGGTACTTCCGACACCGGTGGAACCTGAGGGGGCACAGGCGAGTGCCCCGGACAATGCAGCCATCCTCCAGGCAATCTATGCCTCCAGAGAGGCCATCGAAGGTAAAATGGCCGAGATACGAACAGAGGTGTGTCTCCTGCGACAAGATGTATGCAAAATCGCAGACCCCGTCACCCAAGCAGAGGCGCGGATTTCGGAGGTGGAAGATGTGACACATAAGTCCACAGGCGACATTAAGGAGCTCCAGACCACCATGAGGGAGGTGCTGTGGAAGGTGGACAACGCGGAGAACAGGGCCCGGAGAAATAATCTCCGCTTAATCGGAATTCCAGAAGGACATGAGAATGACGACCCGATCGCCTTTTTTATGACCTGGCTGCGAGACACCCTCCCAGGAGCTACCTTTTCCACCTGCTTTCTCATTGAACGGGCGCACAGGATGCCGGCTGCGAGGCCCCTGCCTGGGGCCCACCCACGTCCACTTACCGCCCGCTCCCTAAAATACCAAAACCGAGACGTAATCCTGAGGGAAGCACGGAGAGTGGGAGACCTCGAGCTAGCTAACACCAGAGTTATGACATTCCCCGACTACTCAAGAGAGGTACAAAAGATGCGGAGGTCCTTCGATTCTGTGAAAGTTAAACTCCATGCTCTACGCATCCAATACATGCTTCTCTTCCCTGCCAAGCTCAAGGTCATCTTCCAGGGCTCGACTCAGTTCTTCCAAACACCTGAGGACGCATGGGCGTGGATTGAGGAGCGCCCTAGGCCGGAGCTTGGTGGCACGACGACGCGGTCCGGAAACTCGCAACCAAGATGGGAGTCCAGGCCGTAGAAGCCGAAACTGAGGCGGTGACTTACTTTGAGGAATCCGAAACGCTCGGGAACGGCGAGGAAGGAGACCCCATACCGACGCAGAGAGAGACTCTCCGAAGAAGAGGCGGAGGGGTCTCAAGACCCTAATAGAAGTCCGACACAAGGGGACAGCACGCATGCGGATCAGTCTGACCAGGACTCCCTGGTGGATACCGATGGAGACCACCCCCTGCTACAGGCCATACACAGGGCGGAGGGGGCCGGGGCGACGGCCCCAGAATTGGTACCCGAAGATCAAATGCACCCAAACAAAAGTGGCGAAGACGTGAACCAGAGGCGTGGAGGGAGCACAAACCGGTATGACACCAACTACAAGAAGGCCTCCCCCTCCTTGAACCTATTTACATCCAGGAGGGGCGGTGTGTGCCATCTACTTGGACCAGGACCATATCCTTTGTTTGGTTGTTTATTATTTAGGGACTAGGTGGGGGGGTGAAGGGAGGGTTCGACAGACTCCTCAGTGGACACTTATGTCTGTTTTCATGTTGAAGGTTAGAGGGTTAGACATGGGGCACACGAGGATGTGGGGTGGGGGGTTTGGGGTGAGTTGGGAGGGGAGTTTGGTTTTTTTTTATTCAAAGAGGTTTCATGGTTATTCACATCAGGTTATCTCCCATTGCAGAATCAGCGACAACTGGATAGGGACGCCACGGCTAGGGTACACTCCTCATGCGAAGCATACAAACCACAAACGAGATGGGTGATATACCATATACCGTGCTGACATGGAATGTTAACGGCCTGGGAAGTAAGATTAAGAGGGGATTAGTGAACAGATATATTAAACGGCTCAAGCCTGACGTAGTCCTCCTACAAGAGACCCATCTCCGAGGTACCCGTTGTGCATTCCTAGGAAGAGGGGCATACACTACACTTGCGGGATTCTCCCCCGGAGCCCGAGGAGTGGCTGTCCTCATTAAGAAAACCCGACCCTTCCACGTAATTAAAACATGGGTAGACCCTGGGGGCACATACGCAGCGGTCCGAGGCACGTGGGGCCGGAGGGACTTCACACTGATTAGTGTTTATGCCCCACCGTGCTTGCAATCCCAGACACTCCACGCCGTGGCTCAGATACTGTTAGATTCAGACTCTTCTACCCATATAATAGGGGGCGACTTCAACGACGTGATTAACCTCCTCGTTAATAGGTCCCATCCAGTGGCGGGCACTCGGGCACCTACTCCACTGGCAGACTTTGTGCACTCCCTGGGCCTGACTGATCTCTGGCGCCGCCACCATCCCTTTGACCGTAGCTACTCGTTTTTCTCGGGGGCTCATAAGACCTTTTCCCGGCTTGTCTACCTTTTCGCACCGACGGGGGAAATCCAAGTTATCATAGGCACAGATTATCTAGCAAGAGGCATCTCTGATCACTCCCCATTACAGTTGCAGGTTGGGGGTAGGGAGCATAAGCCCAAATCGGACTGGAGATTAGACGCTTTGGAGCTACGTGATGAACAGGTAGCAGAGACCGTTGCCGTAGAGACTAAATAATTTTTTCAGGACAATGAAGGATCCGTACCCTCAGAGGCCACTCTCTGGGTGGCCTACAAGGCAGTGCTAAGGGGAAGACTGCAAGATGTAATTGCCCGTAAGCATAGAGAGGAAACGCTGCAAATACGAGGCTTAGAGAGTAAACTGTTAGAATCAGAAAAAGAACTATCCCCAAATAATGAGGCGGAGAAGCTTAGGCAACTGGAGATCACACGTAGGGAATTCCGGGCCCTAGCGGAGGGAGAAGCTCGTTCGCAAATTCTAGCCACCCACCACAGATTATACAAAACTGGGGACAGAGCGGGACGGCTGCTAGCATGGTTGAGCCGGAAAGACCAAGAAATGAACTGGGTAGGTCAAATTGAAGAGGTGGGGACACAACATATGATGGCACCCGCGATTGCAGACGCGTTCGCAAACTATTATGCCAACCTATACTCGGCCCGCTCGACGACGGACGAGAGCAGTATAGATGATTATCTCGCCAGGATAGACATGCCCACTCTGCAAACGGAAGACACAGAGGCTCTGGATGAGGATATTTCCTTAGAAGAAGTCACTGCTGCCATTGCCAAGCAGAAGTCGGGGAAAACCCCAGGGCCGAACGGACTCCCAGGGGAATTCTTTAAACAAAACAGTAGTATTCTGGCCCCACGCCTCCTCAACCTGTTTTTAGCGGCAAAAGAAGAGGGAGCATACCCCCAGACCTCTGTCAAGCCACAGTTGTGGTCATACCAAAGCTGGGTAAGCCCCCGGGGAGCTGTGGCTCTTACCGCCCAATCTCGCTCCTTAATGTTGAGACCAAGATATTGGCCTCTATATTGGCCACGCGCCTTTTGATGGTCATAGCATCCCTGGTGAATAAGGACCAGTCGGGCTTCATGCCCAAACGCGCTACGCGCTTCAATCTCCGTAGACTTGCAAACTGGCTAGACACGACTATAGGAAATGCGGGCCCTCATCTGCTACTATCACTCGACGCCGAAAAGGCATTCGACACAGTACACTGGCCCTTCATGAGGCGGGTCCTCTCCAAATTGGGCTTTGGGCACAACTTCCGAGCGTGGGTTGATATCCTATACACTAATCCCAGGGCTAGAGTACGAGTGAATGACGTTAAATCGTCTGAGATTCCCATCCAAAGGGGGACTAGGCAGGGATGCCCGCTATCCCCCCTGCTTTTTTCGCTTGTTCTAGAACCCCTCGCATGCCTGATTAGAACACACCCAGACCTCACAGGGTTCCGGGACCTCGCGGGTCAGCTGCCAGATGAACGTATCTCACTCTACACAGATGACATTCTACTATATATAACTAACCCGGATAAGACACTCCCAACTATTTTGACTGTAACCGAAGATTACGGTAGGCAGGCGGGATATAAGATTAACTGGGGAAAGTCAGTCCTTTCCCCAATAGCAGGCCACGTTGACATGCAGTCTATACCGGCGTGTCTCCTGGTGGCGGAGGAAGGTTTTAAGTACTTGGGACTATACATCTCCGTAAATGTGACAAGCTGCCTCTCCCATAACATTCAACCAGTCTTAGCGAACTTCAGGAATGATGTGGTTCGATGGCAGCGCCTCCCCCTGACACTGCTCGGTAGGGCGGCTATGTTTAAAATGATCACCCTGCCCAAGTTACTGTATGTTCTCCAAAATACATACTATAAAATACCGGAGGCAATCTTCAATACAATAAACTTCGAGCTGCGCACTCTGCTGTGGGATGGAGGACACCCCCGAGTATCGCTCCAAACGCTGCAACGTAGCCAATACAACGGAGGAATAGCTCTACCAAATATCAGGGCATATTATAGTGCGACACACCTAGTGGTTCTTAACGAATGGGGACATGCGCCGCAGGACCATCCCACATACGCCCTAGAGAGACTCCAATTTCACAAATGCTCACACCATCACTACATCTATGGGGGCCAAGGGACTAGAAGCCTCCTACCAGCAACGCAGAGAGTGATTGAGGCATGGAGGGAGGCCGAACGAGAGATGCACTGGGACAAATGACTAACTAAATCCACACCACTATGGGAGGGTAGACGCCTGCCTGAGCTTGCAAAACTGCAAGGGTTTAAGAGATGGGACGCTAAAGGCATTACTACCTTGAGATACATAACGCGGCGGGCGCACTAATGACGTTTACAGACCTGCAGACGGAATATAGTTTGACGGATACACAACACTACAAATACGTTGAATTCCGACACGCATGGCTGGCTCAGAAACCGGATATTGTGGAGCTCCCGGAATATGCCCCGCTAGAGGGTCGGCTATTACAGGAAGAGATGCAGGAGAAAGCAGTCTCCTGGACGTACAAAACTCTAATAAATAATATGCCTGACAGACTAGGGACACTCCGGGGCAAGTGGGAAGACCTTCTAGGTCCACTAGAAAATATAGACTGGGAGATGGCCCTGATGCACCCCAGAGAGGTGGCGATTAAGCTCAGACTCCGATTAGTCCAGTTCAAAATCCTCCATAGGGTATACTATGACCGGGCGAAACTGCATGCGATGGGCAGGGCAGAGACGCCGGAGTGTCTGCGATGCAACACAGAAAGAGGCTCCTTCATTCATACGTTATGGGATTGCCAGGTAATATATCGCTACTGGACGCGGATCGTGCAAGAACTAAACAATGTATTGCACGTACAAATCCCGATGAACCCCAAATATGTTCTGTTGGGCATAAACACAGACGTTGACATTTCAAGACATCAACTTTTACTTAGCAACTTGGGTCTTATAGTGGCTAAACGGGATATAGCTAAGCATTGGGGGAGACCCGAGCCCCCCACATTGAAGGAGTGGCGGACTGGTATGGATATGTATATGGGAGCTGAAAAAACGGTATATAAAGCGAGGGGATGCCCGCGGAAATTTTGGAAAATCTGGCAACCATGGCTGAGCTGCTACAATCTAGAAATGGAGGAGGACGAGAGGGAGGCAATGGCCAACACCTGAAACAGGGCAGGGGTGGGGGGTTCGCTCTCCTAAGTCCACACTTAACTAAGCGATCTGTGAGATATCCCATACCGGGGGGGGAATTACCACCGGGGTCGTGAGGGGAAATTGTATTCTTGCTACTTCTAAATCTTTATCATATATAAACCTTGTCACCTGTAACAGATGGACGCTGACCGAGATGTATCTGCTGAATTGTTTTGATGTTGTATTAAAAAACAATAAAAATATTTCACAAAAAAAAAATATAATTTTGACATACAATCTCAAACATATACTTCTAAAAGCACCAGCAGTCTGTCAGTTAGCACCCTATTAAACAAAACTGCAGCATCACCACAGAGTTCTAATAAACAACTAAAGCTTTTGTATTCAAGACAAAATTGAGGCACTCCTGAATGCCATTTGGTTGGAATATCAGCTGTTGAATTTAAAGCCTTTCAAGACTTTCCTGAAAAGCAAGCTTAGTAAAGGAGCATTGAGTAGGCATGAAATCAGAGAGATAAAAATGTGAGAGCAGGTGTGTGTTTTAGTAACTGGAGCCATATTGGATTTTTAATGGAGCTAAAAATAGAAATTAACCAGTTATAGTTACCGAGCTAACTATAACTTGTGCCACTGGCATGCCCTGCATATTACCTCACATAGTGCATTACTCATGACATATTAAATGACATCACTGATGACATCTCAAATGGCACCTTAAAGAGGGGGGGCTGATAAAAGAAAAAGAAAAGAATTATTTGGTGACACGTCGGTAAAATAAATTGTTAGTTTTGTTGATGTATATTGAAATCTTCTGTATCTGAGGGCTGCTGAAGCGTGCGTCAGTGAGAAGTGACAGCCTGAGATAATTAATATAATTAGTTCATTCGTTTTCTATAAAAACATTAATGGTTCTTTATAATACTTACTTGCTCATTGACACCATTAAAATCACAGAAAAATGAGAAAAATCCAAAACTAAGGGTAAAACTAAAGAAAAAGTTTTACCCTTAAAAAAAAGTCTCACAGAAACAGACATTGGTAAAATTCGGAATAGTAGCTGTGATTGAAACTATTAGTGACTAGTCCCAGCCACCACAAAAAATACCCCTCCCATTACCTGCTGTACCAGAAACTGCTTGTTCACCAGCACATTGCTGGTTTTCGGCAGGATATACAAAAGCATACATTTCATTTCCTGTGTGTGCTAAAGACTTTGAATATACTCCATTTTAAATGTGTAAGTTCCTGAATCAAATGGGTTGAAACTATCGCACTGGACACTTACTCTAACTCTCCAGACCATCTCTACACCACCTACTCTTTCGCTCTATGCACTGTCCATCTTTTCTCCTATCTCCTACTGCCCTACTCTATATCTCTCTCTTTCATCTCCCCCCCTTCCCTCAACCCCTCTCCATTATCCCCCAAACCCTCCCCCCTCAACCTGCACCTCCTGCTCAACCCCATTCCCGACCCACTGCCTAACATCCGCAGATAACCAGACTGGGACATTCCCTTTGTGAACCATATCTCACTACGATGCACTGCATAACTGTACTCTCCCTAAATGTGAAGGGATTAAACCACCCAACTAAACGCCCAAAAATACTAGACTACACCCACAAGCTTAATGGAGACCTTATACTCAAACAAGAAACTAAAATAGCATTGAAATAGGCCACTCTCCTAAAGAAAGCATGGGTTGGAGACTTAGCATGTGCACCAGCCATCATCAAATGCATATGGTTAAATTACCCTCGTCTTCAAAACCTCTGGCCTTACTATCTCATGCTCAGAAGCAGACCTTGAAGGCAGGTGGCTCCTAACTAAGATACAGAAATAAAATACTGAAATTATAGTTGTGAACATTTATGCGCCTAATAACAACCCAGCCTCCTCAATGCAGATTCATATTAGGAGGGGATTTTAACTTACCCTGGTATGCCAACCTGGATAGAAATTCTGCCTGCCAATTCAAACCCAACAAGTTCCGCAAATAGATGCTAAATATGTGTTATTCCATTAAACTAAAAGATATCTGGAGACTATTCAACCCCACGGGGAAAGACTGCTTGTTCTTCTCCCACCCACACAATTCTTTCTCCTGAATAGATTACATCCTAGTTGACTAAATGCATGTCCCAGCCACATCTTCCCATACCATTGAACCAATACTTGTTTCAGATCGCTTTTGAATTTCCCTCCTATATGATACTTCCTGCAACACAACATGAACCAAAACATGGGGAATGAACTAACTCCTTACAGAACACCCTACCTTTGAGGAAATAATCATGAAATACTTAGAATTCAACAGATCCTCCGGCTCTAATCCCCAAATCATCTGGGATGCTCTGAAATGCACTAGCAGGGGCACATGATTAAACTTATCGTAAAGAAAAACAAACTAGATAATAAAGCCTTCGACCAACTAGAACTCAGAATAAAAACATTAGAAAAAGACCTCAAGCAATCCAAAGACAAAACACAGTTAAACACACTTACTAAATTAAAATATGAATATAATAACATCTTAAGTAACAAAGCCCACTTAATAGTCCAAAGATATAAATGCATCAACTTCTGTGGATGAAATAAAGCCGGCAGAGTTCTAGCCATCAGAAAACAAGAATAACTTCTATAATTAACAAACACCGCATCCCTTCAATGAATGAGAACTATATCCTGAACACTTTCGAACACTCCGTTTGCACCCTCTTCTCCAAAAGCAAAAAAAAAAAAACATATGAAACGTGCTTGGAATATTTCAACAAAATGAATATTACCAAGTTAGATGAATCAACAAAACAATCTCTAGAACATCCGATTTCCCACTATGAAAGTGTAAATGCTATTAAAACGATGAAAGCCAGGAAGGCTCCAGGCCTTATAAACACTGATCGCAAAATATATGCAAAAATTCTGGCACTCAGGCTGATCCCATCCTCAGAAAACAATAGACCCCTGTCAATCCGGCTTCATTAAAGGGAGATTCAGCGCTGATAACATCAGACTTATTAATCATGACATGAACAAGCCCTCCACCTTGATCAGCCCACCTGCCCGATGGCATTTGATGCAGAGAATGCCTTCGATAAGGTACTGTGAGCCTTCCTCCAAACTACGCTCACCTCCTTCAATGTAGGCCCCTTCTTATCTAGGATGATCCCCAGTTAACATAAGGAACATAAGCTAGACTAAACTTGAATGATAAATTAACCAATTCCTTTAGCCTTCAACAAGACACCAGGCAAGGGTGCCCTCTCTCACCCCTTTTGTTCTTATTAACTTTAGAACCTATACTCCTACTAATTAAAGAAAATTCCCTCATCCCCGGCATCCACTTCCTTGTAGGTCCGCAGAAACTGGCCGCCTATGCCGATGACATACTCATCTTCACCACCCAAGCAGAATCAGTGCTCCCTCGCATGACGGCCACTATCAATGAGTACTCTGAAGTTTCAGGTTACTGTCTCAACAAAGAAAAAACAGAAGTACTTCCACTCAATGTGCACTGCAACAGCTCTCTGATCAGTGCTTATGGCCTCAAATGAGTCCCTAATAAGATAAAATATTTGTGAATATGGTTCACCCAAAACCTCCAAAAATCCATGGACCTTAATGAAAAAAAGACACTAAACAAAATTAAATACAGCTTAGACTAATGGTCCACCAGATTCATCACTTAGTGGGGAAAAATAGAATTCATCAACATGTTGATCACTCCCCTTATTAATTTTTTAATTAGCATGTCCCCCATATACCTTTCTGATTTTTTTGCGAAAATAGATGCAATGCTCACTGAGTTCCTACGGTGTTCCAAAAACCCAGAATTACTCTGAAGAAACTAAGGCTTCCTAAAAACCTTGGTGGCCTTAACCTACCATACTACAGGAGATAGCAACGCGCTTTCCTAGCGAAACAGGGAAGCCAATGGTTTCTGTCTACTGTTAATACCTCCTCCTCCTTGCTCACAATTGAAAAAGAACTTGCTAAACTACTATCCCTTGCATTCCTTATAACTATTACGAAAATTATAACAAACCAATCTGCAAACATTCTCTCAAGCACAGTCCAGGCCCTATGCAAAATCGGCAACAGACTACCCAACAAAATGTGATACTCACACTTAGATTCCCTGTGGCACAATGAAATTAGAAGGAAGAACGTTGTTTATAGAGAAATGGGTGCAAAAGGGCATACTATCAGTAGGAGATCTCGTTACCCCTTCAGAGCCCATACCCTTCTCCCAACTCAAAGCTGATTCGATCTCAATGACCTGGACTTTTTCTACTTACTGAAAATGAAATCACTTATAGCTAGACATAAATCATCAAGCCCTCCCGATCTACCTAACACTCCAAAATCGTACACCAAAGGCGGATACCTAGCTTCCAAACGATACTCCTGCCTCTCTCCCACTAAATCCTTGCTGTAGGAAAGTAGGATCTGCTTCTTATGGTTACACCCACTTTTTGCTTTTTGCACCCACTGTTTTGACTAGTCTGGCTGGGATCCTGCTATTCAGGACCCAAGCCTATCTGCTTTTTCCCTTAAATTGCAACATATGTACTTTGGTACACTCCAGATTGGATACTGGGGTACCCTTATAAGTCCCTAGTATATGGTACCCATGTACCCAGGGCATAGGTACCCCAGAGGCCTCCCATGGGCTGAAGCATGTATTATGCCACCCATGAGAGGCCATGCAAAATGGAACTCTAGGTCTGCTACAGCAGCCTGTGTAAGTTGGTGATTGCACCACTTACTTTAGATATAGGTTCACTATATCTATATATATCACTACACTTAAAACTTTGTAAGTCACCCCTATAGCAGGCCTTAACAATCCTGAAAGCAAGGTGCTGGGTTTTGCGTGAGAGGGTGCTCCTGCATGAGCAGGGCCCCTCTGCAGTCTTCGGAGACCATTCTCCCGGGCTGTACGTGATACTACAGACATATAGGTAGAGGTGCATTATAACCTCGCGGTAAATGCTATCTCGAAAACGACTGCAATGAAGTATGTCGTGTTTAGTGTCAAACACCTTGGAATCATACCTCCACACCAGTAACTGGTGTGGGAGGTATGATTCCTCCCCTCAGAACCGAGGTTCTGGGGGTACCTAAGTCTACCGGTACCAACTTTCTCGAGCCTTACAGCACAAAATGGATGCTGCCAGCCACAGACACAAGTCTGCCCTCCTGCTGCTGAGCCAAGCTCGAGCAGGGGAAGGCAGCACAATAGGCATCCTGTCACAGGGAGGTGTTACCACCACCCAGACAGGATTTAGTGTATTGGGGCTGGGTGGGTGCACTGTCTCAGTGCCAGAAAGTCTGCACGAGGGGCACACTTGGTGTACCTGTGCATAGTCCAGTTCAAACCAGTTCTAGGAGCCATCCGCACCTGCTCTGGCGCGAAGCTGGACAAAGGACATTGGTGTAGCCACCCACCTGTCCCTCCCCTAGGAGGGTCCCAAGAATCTGTCCAACCCTTTCCTGTGGGTATAAAATGGGTTACCTGCTACAGGACATTAGATTTTACGTGGACAAGATTCTGCAAGAAGATACCACTACACTTCGACCGTCTGGACACGCTGGACTTCGCTGGACCTCCCTTGGGCTCGACTTCGTCTTCCCTTGCCGTCCCCAGTCTCGCCACTGTCCGTGATCCATACAGGCTCCGTGCAGGACCCTGTGGTCCTCCAAGACGACAGAAGAATCTCCCTTGGGGTGAAGGAGTCACTCCCCTGCAAACGCAGGCACCGTAACGCATCTGACCGGTTTGCTGACCCTGAGCTCCTGCGGACTCCAAAGGCTTCAGCAACACAGGAGGTGGGTTTCTGAAGGTCTCCGAGGTTGAGCTGCTGTCTTACTCTGTTTGAGGCAGATATCCCTCGTGGGGACCGTATACCTGTACTCTAGTGCACCGTGTCCATTTGCAGCAGCACATGCTTGTTGTCTTGCAACAATTCCGTGTATTGGGCCATTTGTAGCCCTGACCCCAGTGCATCTTTTCTGGGAAGGGCTCCAGCATCCTCGCACTCTGTGCCCTGCTAGCTGGTATCCTGTGAAACCGCCTGAGGTCCCCTTGCGACTCCTGTGCCTTCGGCCTGTGGGTCCACCTGAGGGTCAACTTCACTTTATTTGACTCCCCTGGTTGCTTCAGGCCTGCCCTGACTCCCCTTGCAGTGGTGAGTCTCCTGGTCCTTGCTGGGCCGGATCGACACTGAATTTGACCATCTACGTTGGTTGCCGCTGCCAAGGCTTGATTGGTGCTCCCGCCGGACACCGACCCCTCAGCACTCAACATTCTTCGTGGGACAGCTCGCCTCCGGCTCCTGGCCATCCTAGACGTCTCTGGGTCCTCGCAGCTGAAGAGTCAAGCTCACTGTCAACGCACCTGAAGCACCCGACATCGGTGGGCATTTGTCTACCGAGCCCTTGGTCACTCCAAAGTGACCCAGACTCTGTCCCCTCTGCTTTCAGGTTCTTCTCATCTAGAATCCACATTTGCATTCCACCGGACACTTTTCTTTCTTCCCGCAGCACCATTCCTTTGTCGGCATCCATAGAAAACGACGAGGGTTTCCGACGCCACTTCGTACCTATGCACCCGGCTCCTCTGGGATAGGTAACTCTGGTACAAAGGTATCCACGGGTGGGGTGACTCTCCAAACTCTTAAATTCCAAGGGTTGTCTTCATAATCTGCTGGGAAGGGTCCTTAATCTCTGATTTTCCAACCGCGACTTTCCCATTGAATTGTACGGAGCACGCGGTCGTGTTCCCACACTGTACCCGTCCTCCGTGGGGTCCATACTCCCTCACCTTGGGTGGTTCCTTGGGGTCCCAGCGATTCTACACCTTCTAGACTAGGTCTAGTCCCGAGTCGTGGTTCTTATACCACTTATTTAGTATATGGTTTGGTCTCCCCCGGGAGCCCACTGTGTATTGTGCTACTTACGATTGATTCTTTGCAACTGTATTATTTGATTTGTGTTCTATCCTCGTGTAGAGGATACTAGAGAGTGTTATATACAAGAAATACATATTTTTATAACTACTGTGTGGTTTCCCTTTCATTTAACCAATACTATAAGGTTACATTCTGGTAAAACAAGGTGCTTAACATTCCTTCAAGACTTAGCCTGAAGGCTGCTCTCCATAGCTACCACTAGGATAGCTTTCAATAAAGGTTATCTTTGACATAATCACCATAAGGGTTGTTTGGACTGGTGTAAGGTGCCCACTTTAATTAGTGGACAGCATATACCAGGCCAACTTCTCACATTGGTGTGCAGCGGTTGGGATTCAAGCCTGCATTGTTTTACCAGAAAAATCTTTGTATTGATTAACTGAAAAACCACTAGTATCTAGGAACATATAATTCTAGCTTAAGATAGTAAGTTCTACTGAACTTGGGGTTGGGTAAGTCAAGGGTCTAGCACACCCTTTCTCCAACCTAAGAGAGTTTAGTTCCCACTAGGTTAGGTAGGTGCCTACACTACACCTCACTTAGTATGTCTTCTACTGGGAATGCCACTGGTGGCATCCTGCCTACTAAATATGATAGCTTTGCATTCACTGAATTAAAAGCTATGTGTGTATCTAGGAAGCTGAAGACAGGGAGAAATGCCAACACTCAACATCTAATAGATGCATTACTGATAGATGACAATAGGAAGACGCCTTGGTCAGATGAGCAGGATAGAGTGGGTGGAACAGGGGAAGAAGATAGGTCAGGAGGGGACACCTTCTATGACCTAGATTCCAACCCTGGACAGAAGGATCAAAATGATCCACCCCAGAACAACTCAGATCCCCAGGAGGAAGAGGAAGAAGAGGGTCAAGAGGACCAGCACTTTAGTCCTCCAGGGAGAGTGCAGAGTTTGCCAAGGAGATCTAGGTCTCCCTCTGCTGAGTCAAATCATTCTAGACATTCTGTAGGGAGCTCTGTTTCTAGCAAGAGGGCCAACTCTTATGACAGGGAGTGCCAATTGCTAGAGCTTGAGAAAGCTAAGTTTAGGCTCAGGCAACAGCAATTGGCCCTGGATAAAGAGTCCCTACAAGTCCAGAAGACTAGGAAGAAATTGGGACTGGAGTCCCATGGTGGCAGCTATAGTGTCCCCAGGGTTAGGGAACACACCTTTGATCATAGGATCCTGAGCAAGATTGTCCCTCCCTTCCATGTAGGGGATGACATCCAGAAATGGATAACTGCTTTAGAGAGGCCTATAAAGTACAGAAGGTCCCTCAAGAGCAGTGGGCAGCTATCTTGTGGCTCTCTTTTGCTGACAAAGGTAGAGATAAGCTCCTCACTGTAAGAAAAGAGGATGCTGATAACTACTCAGTCCTGAAGAGTGCTCTCGTTTAAGGGTATGGCTTAACCACTGAACAGTACAGGATTAAGTTCAGACACACCGAGAAGACACAGACCCAGGACTGGGTAGACTTTGTTGATTGTGCCATTAAGGCTCTGGAAGGCTGGTTACTTGGTAGCAAGGTGAATGATTTTAAAGGATTGTACAACTTGATTATGAGGGAGCAGATCCTTAATAATTGCCAAAACCAGTTGTTGCATCAATACCTGGTTGACTCTGATCTGACTTCTTCCCAAGAATTGGGAAAGAAGGTAGATAAGTGGGTTAGAACCAGGGTGAAGCAGAAAGCCCAGACCAATGGAGGTGACCAGAAGAAACCAGACTCTAAGAACTCAGATAAGGGTGGGGACAAAAATAAAGATCAAAAGTCTTCATCAGGGCCCCAAAAACCTGCATCTGGGGGGGAGTCACAATCCAACAAGGGAAAAGGCAAAAGGAAACCTTGGTGTCACATCTGTAAAGAGAAGACCAATTGGACAAAAGATGCCAATTGTCCAAGGGCCAAGGATTCTACTCCTACCACCACTGCCCCTAAGGCAACTGCTCCCCCTACCACAGTTTCAAGCGTTGGTACACAGAACAAGGGAATAGTGGGGTTAACCTTGGGCTCTGAGGTGGGTTCTGGCCTAGTCAGAACTCCATCTCAGGCTGTTTTGGTCTGTGATGGAGGCATGGACATCGCCTCCTTATTTGTTAGTCCCAGTAACCTGGGCAAATACAGACAACAGCCTTTAATAAATGGTAAGGAGGCCATGGCATGGGGGCGTGGCCAAGCCGGGCAGCAAGATGGCCGCACTGTGAGGTGGCTCTGCCGGCAGAGCCCAATATCCGATAATAATCCGTGCTCTGAGGTGGCATCCAAGGACACACGAGAGGCGGCGGGGTGCCAGAACCCCCGTACCAGTGAAGGGGAGACATCCGGCTGCCCTGGTGGTTTGCGGGCCGTGTAATCGGGCTGCGGCCTTCGGCCTGCCGGGAAAGGTGCAGTGAAACCCGACAGCAACGCGGAGAGAGGCCGGAGGGTCGCTGAGACTGGAGGGAGCGGCCCGCTAACAGACGGACAGTGTGGAGGCAACCCCTGAGACCGCAACCACGAAAACAGTGGGAGGCGGTGAGCGACGCGAGATCCGAACGGCGGCGGTGGTCTGCGGCCTACAGTAACGAGCAACGCGGCTCGGCGCTGAAGCGGAGATCCGGGTCGGACCACACAGAGGGAGAAGCAGAGGAGGCGGCACGACCGAAGCTCCGGCTGGGAAAAAGGAGATCTGCGGCCCACGGCGACGAGCACCGTGACATGGCGCTGAAGTGAAGATCTGGGGCAGACATTTGCGGACCCCCCCCCCCCCTCTGGAGAGACAGCAACGGAGGAGGCACAGCCGGTGAGATGCGCAAGAACCACACAGTGAACGCTGCGACTCACAGACGGCCGGTGTGACGGCAACCCCCGGGACCGCATACACGAAAATCAGCGGGAGGTGGTGAGCGGCGCGAGATCTGGACGGCGGCGGAGGTCTACGGCCTACAGCAACTAGCAATGAGCGGGGTGGCGCGGTGCTGAAGCGGTGGGCCGGGTCGGGCGCTGACGGGCCCCCCCCCCCGCTGAGGGGAGAGAGGTGGAAAAGGAAGTTCTGCGGCCCACGGCGACGAGCACCGAGACGCGGAGCCGAAGTGAAGGTCTGGGTCAGGGTCTGGGTCGGACACCAGCGGGCCCTCGTCCCCCCCCCCATTGGAGGGACAGCAACGGGGGCGGCGCGGCGGCCTACCTGGAGACACAGATGTGGCCATTGGACATTCCGATCCCGACGAGAATGCGGTGAGTGTTGAGGCCGGGCAGAACGCGCAATAGCAGCGAGTGCGTCCAGTACCGCAGGGGGAGAGCTCTCACCTGACAGCGAGGGAGCTGAGAGCGGCGACACCGGCGATCCGGATTTTGTACATGGCCCCTACCGCAGAGTAGCGAGCAATAGCAGGAGAGACGCCAGGAGAGACCCGCGCAAGTGCAGCAGCCCAGTCTAACAGAGAACTCAAACCAACACAAAACGGTTGCATTTGAGCAGTGGGGCAATCAGGACTGATCAGGCGAGAGGGTTTGGCGCCAGAGCGGAGTGGGCAGCGCGTACCAGATGCGAGGGTCCCCCCCACACCTCAATACAGGGAGCACACAACCTGCATAAATGACCACGAAGCGCACATCTAGCTGGCAACACAACTGCGGAGCGGACACAGACATACAACCGCCAAAGCGTACGAGAGAACGACGGCATTGGCGTAGAGCAGCGATGGGGAAACCAGACACCAAACAAGCCAGGCTCTCCTTTGACAAACGAGCAACACGCCAACAGGACCCCCCCTCTACGCAGCTAACCACGGTCCCCGAAACACAAATGGACTCGGATCAGGATGAGGACATTAGAGCACTGATGTGTGAGGTGCGAGGGAGCTTGCGGGCGATAGACACTAAGCTGGACAGCATGGCACTGCGGATGGACCAGATGTCTCAACGACTAGATAAACATGCCGGACGCCTGGACACGCTTGAACAGCGGGTGTCCGACTCGGAAGACCGGCAGGAAACGTCAAAGGGTAACTTGCACCAGATGGAGCGGGTGCTGGACGTGATACGAGCGCGAAGCGAAGACTTGGAGGCGAGGTCCCGACGTAATAACGTGCGTATCACTGGCGTCCCTGAGACAACCAATATCCAAAATATGGAGAGATACGTGGAGGACATGCTTCGTGAGTTAGGTGCAGATGAACTTTCCCCAATGTTTCTGGTAGAGAGGGCGCATTGTACCCTCGGTCCTAGGCCTGTGGCGGGAGCGACGCCACGGCCCATCTTGGCGCGCCTGCTCAACTACAGGGACACAGTGCTAAGAGTGGCCAGAGTGAAAGGCGATACGCACTACCAAGGGAATAGGATTGCCATCTTCCCCGACTTCACACAGGCGGTGCAGGCTGCACGGCGAGAATTTATCCCCGCCAAAAAACTACTACAACAAACGGGTACCAAATATGCCATGATGTACCCAGCGAAGTTAAGGGTGCAAACGGAGGGAAAACCAATGTTTTTCACAGACGCCGGCGCGGCGCTGACGTTTGCAAAGCAGAATATGAAGAAACACCGCACCCGGGAAGCTAAGCCCTCGCACGCCTCGGATCCGCAGATGAGTGACAATGATTGAATTGTGGGTTGGGGGGTGGTCTGCTACTTGGCGCATAGGGGGAAATGGCACGCAGTAGTCTCTACTAATTAAGTGGTTCAACCGTATCTCCAGACGCCTGTCGATATAGGGGGGGATACACTTTGAGACGCTGATAGGTGTGGGTGCCCTCCTCAAAGGCTCTGCCACCCTGTCCGAGAGTGACAGGGGAGTATGCAGGCAACTCCACGCCCCCATGGGATGATTCCCTGTTACACAATGTTTAGTTGGGGACAATACTGGGGGTTCTGCTTCAAGGGGGGCGCACAACCTGATTGGGGGTTGGTGTGGGAGGGGGGTGGGGGGGTAATGTTGTTGTTGTTTTTTGTTACCAGATACAGTACACCTCAGCAACCGATCTTAATGTTAATACCAGAAGGTATCCACACCCAGAACGACCTAGCAGACCTAGACACACACTAATAGATCATGGCTAAACTCTCCTGCCTCACTTGGAACGTACGGGGCCTGAATGACCACCGCAAAGTCCGGCTTATACACTCTTACTTAAACAGGCATGCAGTCGATATTGGTCTCTTACAGGAGACACACTTGAGAGAACCGGCGGGTGCTCGGCTGGCCATGACCGGATGGGGTGAGATTCACACTGCAGGGTATTCCAGCTACTCTCGTGGAGTGGCGATCCTTATACGCAGGGGGGTGCCTTGGCAAACGAAACAGGCGATACGTGACCCAGAGGGCAGATACTTAATATTACAGGGCACATTATTCCACCGGGCAGTAATAATAGTCAACATATACGGCCCAAATGTTGATAACCCAGGGTTCTTTCGCGACGTGTGGCACAGGGTCCAATCGTTAGGAGATGCATCAGTCCTATGGGGTGGAGACTTTAATATCACGCTAGCACCACACATGGACAGGGAGGGAGCATCACGGGTTCATCATCCCCAGGCGACAGAGGCACTACTACACATAATACAAGACTACGGCCTGGTGGACTCCTGGAGAGTGCTACATCCGGCGGCCAGGGAGGGAACCTGCATCACACATCACCGACATGCCTGGTCTAGACTCGATTTCTGGCTGCTCACTAAAGATATACAGGGCTGGACACAGACAGTTACACACTATGCTAGGACTCTTTCAGACCACGCACCGGTGGCTCTGAATCTCGACATCCCAAAGCCATATCAGCAGCCATTTTCGTGGCGACTCCCTCCCCACGCTTTACTAGACTCTGCATTCTGCGAAAGTTTGAGAACACATATACAAGAATATTTCGAACATAACACTGGATCGGTCTCATCGGCTGGCACCTTATGGGACGCCTTTAAGGTGGTGGTGCGGACAGTCCGGAATACTCCGCAATATACGGAACAGCCTAAATAAACTGGAGCGAGAACTGCGTGAGCTAGAAAACCAATACTCTGAATCCCCGTCCCCCTCGGTATTAGCACGTATACGCTCACAGCTCACGGCATTCCAAGAGGAAGCGGAGCGAGAAACCAAATTCCTCCATAAATCCGTTCAGGCGCGCAGATACGGTGAGGGCGACAGACCGGGGAAAACACTGGCCAACCTATTGCGCACCCCGAGAGGGTCCACCTGTATTACAGAGTTGACTACCGAAAATGGGGAGGTGGCTCGCTCACCACCGGAGATCGTGGCCACAATGCGGAGTTACTATGCACATTTATATACTTCAACCTCGGAACCTGGTGACGACATCCTCCGCGCCTATTTCGACTCCATTGAGTTGGTGTGGTTTAACAACGCCTACCGGGCATATATGGAGATCCCTTACACTGTGGAGGATGTCAAGCGGATCATAGGCGAGCTCCCAGCGGATAAGGCACCTGGGGCCGATGGACTGACGGCCAGATTTTATAAAGAATATGCTGACCTGCTCGCGCCGCGGCTCTTGGCGACATACCAGGAGGCCATGGAGTCGGGCACCTTACCGGCCTCCATGCGCGAGGCCATAATTATCACAGTCCTGAAACCAGACAAGGACCCGCAATACTGTGACTCCTACCGCCCTCTCTCCCTGATTAACTTAGACGCGAAGATATACGCAAAACTCCTCGCCACTCGAATGCAACCGCTGCTCCCCCTGATTGTAAGACCGGACCAGTCGGGTTTTGTACCAGGCCGGTCAACGTCGCATAATTTGCGTACACTGTTTGCCCTGATGCATCACCTTGCACCGCAGATCCCCGCTGTAGCGGCATTACTGGACGCCACCAAGGCGTTCGACTCCTTGGAGTGGGGATTCCTGTTTCCATTACTTCAACACATTGGCCTAAGCCCTATCTTCATTCAACAGATCAAGTTACTTTATACCATGCCTACGGCGCGCTTAAGAGTCAATGGCATGATATCCGAACCCATAGCCATTACGAGGGGAACGAGACAGGGCTGTCCCCTGTCTCCGCTACTTTTTGCGATAGCCACAGAGCCGCTCGCGGCACGAATCAGACAACACCAACATACAGCGGGGTATCGGGTTCACCACTAGAGGGCTGACGATATCTCTATATGCCGACGATGTCACTCTCTATATGACAAACCCTAAGGACAATCTGGGACCCATGACCAGGGAACTGATCCGATACGGAGAACTTTCAGGGGTACGGATTAATTGGGGGAAGTCGGTAATTGTTCCTCTGACACAGAGCACTAAACCCTTTGACACGGACTATCCGATTGCATGGGCAACAGGGCCAACACGATACTTGGGAATATGAATCAGTACTGAGGTAAACGACATCTGGACGGAGAACTATGGGAAAGTGGTACACTGGATAACGGAGAGGGTACACCGCTGGAAGACGCTCCCACTGTCACTGATCGGGTGTATAGCAGTGACCAAAATGATCATACTGCCCAAGCTGTTGTACCTTTTCGTAAATGTGCCTATCCCCCTGACTTCTCATTTTTTTTAAACGTTGCGGTCCCTCATGATAGAGCTGGTGTGGGCGGGACGACAACCCAGGATATCATGGGAAGTATTGACACTCCCACAGTCTCAGGGAGGGCTGGCGGCCCCTGATTTTGCACTTTAAGCCTACTGCGCTCAGGCGCAGTTCCTGCACTACTGGGTACACCCAACGCCCTTTCAACCGCACGTAGCGATTGAGATGGATAGAGCGGCGCCGTTACCGCTAGGCACGGCAGTATACCAACCTTATAAGAGACCACGGAATGAAATCGATACGGTCGAGGCGCTGCGCTGGGCGTGGACAGGGCTGCGCATGCGAGCGAACCTAGAGCTCTTATACGCCCCCTCTATGCCATTGGCCAGTAACCCACAAATACCCCCTATGGGGGAACGAAGTGCACGGGAGCGTGCAGCCTCCTTGCAGCTCCGGGCCGGCAAAGACCTCTTTCCCGACGACACATTTCTCACACTACAGCAGATGTGCGGGTCAACGGCCCCTACTGCGGCAGATATGCTGCTCTATTACCAACTACGGGCCGCTTGCAGGAAAAAATATAACACGTTCCCAAACCCCCCTCCAACATTGCCGGCATTGGAAAACGTATTGGAGGTAGCACATGGTCGCAAATTAATCACTCGTTTATACAACACAACACAGCGCGACTTTCCAATCATTACACCAAAGGCGAGGGCGGCATGGGTTGAGGATCTGGGGGAGGACATAACAGATGACCAGTGGAAGTTCATCTGTGGCCAACTGCAGATGCTGTCCTCTAATTACCGACTCAGACTGTTACATTTTAAATACATGCACCGTCTCTACCGCACCCCGGTGCAGATGCGCCGTATGGGACTGATGCAAGATGATTGCTGCTGGCGGTGCGGGGCCGCGTGCGCAACCTTTCTACACATGGCATGGCGGTGCCGCCCAGTGGCTAACTTCTGGACGCATATACTACTGCTAATTCATGACATAACGGGACAAGAGATACCCTGTACACCACTGACGGCGGTGCTGGGTGACATAACGGTAGTTCCCCCCAAACACCGGAAATTGACGGCCATGCTCCTGCTCATGGCTAAACGCCAGGTGGCGCTCAAATGGAGGGCTGCCCATCCGCCTACAGTGAAAGAATGGGTCACAAGTGTCACTCACTGTAAAACTCAGCTGGAAAACTACTGGGAGCTAATCCCAACAAGGTCCCGTCCCAGGGACTTCTGGGGCCCGTTTACTGACTGGCTCACCACTGTGCAAACAGCAGAATTCTAATGAGATCACAGAAAGAGAGGAGTGCCCTTGCGGGAAGGCCCGGAACATAACAGACCTTTTAGCAGTTCAGGGAGTGAACACTGCATGTTGGGGGCAGGGGGGACGGTGATGCCGGCCGCAATGCACTGGGATATGAAAGTTATATGTACTGGGATGCCATTACTTTGTGGATGCCGCTACATCACCAGGTTGCTGCAGCTGAAATTTGTACTGCTGATGGTCGTTGTTATGATTATTTGTGTTGTCTTTTAATTAACAAATGCCAATAAAAAAATAAAAAATAAAAAAAAGGAGGCTATGGCATACAGGGACACGGGTGCAAGTGTCACCATGGTGACAAAAGATCTTGTGGACCCTGACCAGATCATACTTGGTGAGATGTACCAAGTGACCAATGCTAGCAATGTCAGGACAGACCATTCCTTGGCAGTTGTTAATTTCACCTGGGGAGGGGTAACTGGCCCTAAGAAGGTTACGGTAAGTTCAGACCTCCCTGTGGAATGCTTGTTGGGCAATGATTTGGAGACTTCAGCCTGGGCTGAAGTGGAACTCAGGACTCATGCAGCAATGTTGGACATCACTGCAGATGTGTTTGCTGTGACTAGGTCACAGGCCAAACTGAAAGTCACCGAACAGGCCCTGGATCCTGAAAAGATGGACCAGGTGCCTTCCAAGAAGAGGAGCAGGAGGGGTAAGGCTGTGTCTTCCCCCCTGGCTCAGGAAGAGGATCAGTCTTTTGAGGAAGTTGATCCCAGGCCTTGTGAAGGAACTGTCCCAGAGGAACTTGAACCTGACCAGGTTGAGTTCTTGGGGACAGGGGGCCCTTCAAGGGCAGAACTGAGTCAGGAGCAGCAAACCTGCCCCTCTCTTGAACCCCTCAGACAGCAAGCTGCTGTTGAGGCTGCTGGGAGTATCAGTGGATCTCACAAGATCTATTGGGATGAGGGACTTCTATATTCAGAGGGTAGAGACCCCAAGCCTGGTGCCACCAGGAGGTTGGTTATACATCTGAAGTTTAGGGGCTTCCTACTCACCCTAGCACATGACATTCCCCTAGCAGGACACTTAGGCCAAAGCAAAACTTGGGACAGGCTTGTCCCTCACTTTCACTGGCCTCATATGTCAGAGCGCACAAAGGAGTTTTGTCGCTCCTGTATTACTTGCCAAGCCAGTGGTAAGGCAGGACGTACTACAAAGGCCCCCCTGATACCACTACCTGTGGTGGGGGTTCCCTTTGAGAGGGTGGAGATTGACATAATTGGTCCCATGAACCCTCCAACAGCATTCTTACATCCTGGTGGTGGTGGACCATGCTACCAGGTATTCAGAAGCTATTCCCCTTAGGACCACCACAGCACCTGTGGTGGCAAGGGCCCTCCTTGGGATTTTCTCCAGGGTGGGTTTTCCTAAGGAGGTCTTAACAGACAGAGGTACTAACTTTATGTCTAGTTACATAACTGCAATGTGTAAAGAGTGTGGTGTCAACTACAAGTTTACCACACCCTATCATCCTCAATGCAATGGGTTGGTTGAAAGGTTCAACAAAACCCTAAAGGGCATGATAATGGGGCTGCCAGAAAAGCTCAGGCGAAAATGGGATGTTCTGTTGCCCTGCCTTCTCTTTGCCTACAGAGAGGTGCCACAGAAGGGGGTTGGCTACAGCCCATTTGAACTTTTGTTTGGTCACCCAGTTAGTGGTCCCCTGTGTCTGGTGAAGGAGGGATGGGAGTTACCTCTCAAGCCTCCTAAACAGGATATTGTGGACTATTTACTTGGTCTCCGCTCCAGGATGGCTGAGTATATGAAGAAGGCATCCAAAAGCCTTGAGGCTAGCCAGGAATTGCAAAAGGCCTGGCATGACCAAAAGGCTGTCTTGATTGTGTACCAGCCAGGACAGAAAGTATGGGAGCTGGAGCCTGTGGCCCCAGCAGCTCTCCAAGACAGATGGAGTGGACCCCACACCATACTTGAGCAAAAGGGAGAAGTCACTTACTTGGTGGACCTTGGAACTCCCAGGAACCCCCACACTGTGCTCCATGTGAACAGGCTCAAGCCTTATGTTGACAGGGCAGACATGGGCTTGCTCATGGCTACTGATGAGGGACAGGAGGAAGAGAGTGACCCACTCCCTGACCTCCTCTCACAGAACCCTGATGATGGCTCAGTAGATGGTGTAGCTTTGGCAAGCAGCCTCACAGAGCAGCAACAGTCTGATTGCAGGAAGGTCCTCACAACAGTTTAGGCACATGTTCTCACTGACTCCAAGTCAGACCACCTGGTGTACCCATGAAGTGGACACAGGTGAAAACCTACCTGTAAATAACAAAATTTACAGACAACCTGACCATGTCAGGAACTGCATCAGGACTGAGGTCCAGAAGATGCTGGAATTGGGAGTCATTGAGCCCTAAACTCGTCCTTGGGCTAGTCCAGTGGTCTTGGTACCTAATCCTCACACCACAGATGGTAAGAGAGAGATGAGGTTTTGTGTTGACTACAGAGGACTCAATGCAGTCACTAGGACTGATGCTCATCCTATTCCAAGGGCAGATGAGCTCATAGATACTTTGGTCTCAGCCAGGTTTCTGAGTACTTTTGACCTTACAGCTGGCTACTGGCAAATCAGACTAGCTGGGGATGCCAAGCCAAAAACAGCATTTTCAACCCCTAGTGGGCACTACCAATTTGTGGTGATGCCTTTTGGTTTGAAGAATGCACCTGCCACATTTCAAAGGTTGTTCTCACAGGCCTGGAAGACTATAGTGCAGCTTATGTAGATGATATTGCTGTCCTTAGTTCCACCTGGGAGGATCACCTGGTCCACCTGAGAAATATTTTGGAGGCCTTGCAAAAGGCAGGCCTCACTATCAAGGCCACTAAGTGCCAGATAGGGCAGAGTCAGGTTGTGTACCTGGGCCACCTTGTGGGTGGAGGCCAGGTTCAACCATTGCAGAGCAAAATCCAGACCTTAATGGAATGGGTTGCTCCAACTACCCAGACTCAGGTCACAGCTTTCTTGGGCCTGACTGGGTATTACAGGAGATTTGTCAAAGGATATGGATCCATAGTGACTCCCTTGAATGACCTGACATCAAAGAGAATGCCCAAGAAAGTTCAGTGGACAGTTAGCTGTCAGAAGGCATTTGATGACCTCAAGCAGGCCATGTGCACTGCT
The DNA here is from genome assembly GCA_963921515.1 of Calotriton arnoldi. Taxonomy (NCBI): domain Eukaryota; kingdom Metazoa; phylum Chordata; class Amphibia; order Caudata; family Salamandridae; genus Calotriton; species Calotriton arnoldi. The sequence continues at coordinate 630,507 of CAWUFW010004405.1, read as the reverse complement.
CCCATTCTGCAAAGTCCTGACTATTCCAAACAATTCATTGTTCAAACTGATGCATCTGAGTTGGGGGTAGGGGCTGTGTTATCACAATTGAATGCAGAGGGTCAGGATCAGCCAGTAGCTTTTATTAGCAGAAGGCTGACCCCCAGAGAGAAATGTTGGTCAGCTATTGAGAGGGAAGCCTTTGCTGTGGTTTGGGCTCTGAAGAAGTTGAGGCCATTCTTGTTTGGAACTCACTTCATTGTTCAGACTGACCACAAGCCCCTCTTGTGGCTAAAACAGATGAAGGGTGAAAACCCCAAACTTTTGAGGTGGTCCATTTCCTACAGGGGATGGACTATACAGTGGAACATAGACCTGGGAGTAACCATGCCAATGCAGATGGACTCTCCAGATATTTCCACTTAGAACATGAAGACTCAACTGGGCAAGGTTAGTCTCATCTCCTTTCATTTGGGGGGGTTGTGTAGGAAAGTAGGATCTGCTTCTTATGGTTACCCCCACGTTTTGCTTTTTGCACCCACTGCTTTGACTAGTCTGGCTGGGATCCTGCTATTCAGGACCCAAGCCTATCTGTTTTCGCCTTTAAATTGCAACATATGTACTTTGGTACACTCCAGATTGGATACTGGGGTACCCTTATAAGTCCCTAGTATATGGTACCCATGTACCCAAGGTATAGGTACCCCAGAGCCCTCCCATGGGCTGAAGCATGTATTATGCCACCCATGAGAGGCCAGGCAAAATGAAACTCTCGGTCTGCTACAGCAGCCTGTGTAAGTTGGTGATTGCACCACTTACTTTAGATATAGGTTCACTATATCTATATATATCACTACACTTAAAACTTTGTAAGTCACCCCTATAGCAGGCCTTAACAATGCTGAAGGCTGGGTTTTGCGTGAGAGGGTGCTCCTGCATGAGCAGGGCCCCTCTGCAGTCTTCGGAGACCATTCTCCCGGGCTGTACGTGATACTACAGACATATAGGTAGAGGTGCATTATAACCTCGCGGTAAATGCTATCTCGAAAACGACTGCAATGAAGTATGTCGTGTTTGGTGTCAAACACCTTGGAATCATACCTCCACACCAGTAACTGGTGTGGGAGGTATGATTCCTCCCCTCAGAACCGAGGTTCTGGGAGTACATAAGTCTACCGGTACCAACTTTCTCGAGCCTTACAGGACAAAATGGATGCTGCCAGCCACAGACACGAGTCTGCCCTCCTGCTGCTGAGCCAAGCTCGAGCAGGGGAAGGCAGCACAATAGGCATCCTGTCACAGGGAGGTGTTATCACCTTCCAGACAGGATTTAGTGTATTGGGGCTGGGTGGGTGCACTGTCTCAGTGTCAGAAAGTCTGCACTAGGGGCCCACTTGGTGTCCCTGTGCATAGTCCAGTTCTAGGAGCCATCCGCTCCTGCTCTGGCATGAAACTGGACAAAGGACATGGGTGTAGCCACCCCCCTGTCCTGTCCCTCCCCTAGGAGGGTCCCAAGAATCTGTCCAACCCTTTCCCGTGGGTATAAAATGGGTTACCTGGCTACAGGACATTAGATTTTACGTGGACAAGATTCTGCAAGATGATACCACTACACTTAGACCGTCTGGACACGCTGGACTTGGCTGGACCTCCCCTGGGCTCGACTTAATCTTCCCTTGCCGTCCCCAGTCTCGCCACTGTCCGTGATCCATACAGGCTCCGTGCAGGACCCTGTGGTCCTCCAAGACAACAGAAGAATCTCCCTTGGGGTGAAGGAGTCACTCCCCTGCAAACGCAGGCACCGTAATGCATCTGACCGGTTTGCTGACCCTGAGCTCCTGCGGACTCCGAAGGCTCCAGCAACACAGGAGGTGGGTTTCTGAAAGTCTCCGAGGTTGAGCTGCCTTCTTACCAAGTTTGAGGCAGATATCCCTAGTGGGGACCGTATACCCGTACTCCTGTGCACCGTGTCTATTTGCAGCAGCACATGCTTGTTGTCATGCAAAAATTCCATGCATTGGGCCATTTGTAGCCCTTACCGCATCTTTTCTGAGAAGGACTCCGGCATCCTCGCACTCTGTGCCCTGCTAGCTGGTATCCTGTGAAATCACCTGAGGTCCCCTTGCGACTCCTGTGCCTTCAGCCTGTGGGTCCACCTGAGGGTCAACTTTGCTTTATTTGGGCTCCCCTGGTTGCTCCCGGCCTGCCCTGACTCCCCTTTCTGCGTTGAGTCTCCTGGTCCTTGGTGGGCCAGATTGACACTGAATTTGACCATCTACGTTGGTTGCCGCTGCCAAGGCTTGATTGGTGCTCCAGCCAAACACCGACCCCTCAGCACTCGACATCCTTTGTGGGACAGCTCGCCTCTGGCTCCTGGTCATCCTAGACATCTTTGGGCCCTCGCAACTGAAGAGTCAAGCTCACCGTCAATGCACCTGAAGCACCAGACATCGGTGGGCATTCGTCTACCGAGCCCTTGGTCACTCGAAAGTGACCCAGACTCTGTCCCCTCTGCTTTCAGGTTCTTTTCATCTAGAATCCACATATGGATTCCACCGGACACTTTTCTTTCTTCCCGCAGCAGCATTCCTTTGTCGACATCCATAGAAAACGACGAGGGTTTCCGTCGCCACTTCGTACCTATGCACCCGGCTCCTCTGGGATAGGTAACTCTGGTACAAAGGCATCCACGGGTGGGGTGGCTCTCCAAACTCTTAAGTTCCAAGGGTTGTCTTCATAATCTGCTGGGAAGGGTCCTTAATCTCTGATTTTCCAACCGCGACTTTCCCATTGAATTGTACGGAGCACGCGGTCGTGTTCGAACACTGCACCCGTCCTCTGTGGGGTCCCTACTCGCTCACCTTGGGTGGTTCCTTGGGGTCTCAGTGATTCTACACCTTCTAGACTAGGTGTAGTCCTGAGTCGTGGTTCTTATACCACTTATTTAGTATAAGGTTTGGTCTCCCCCGGGAGCCCGCTGTGTATTGTGCTACTTACGATTGATTCTTTGCAAGTGTATTATTTGATTTGTGTTCTATCCTCGTGTAGAGGATACTAGAGAGTGTTATATATAATAAATACATATTTTTTTAACTACTGTGTGGTTTCCCTTTCATTTAACCAATACTATAAGGTTACATTCTGGTAAAACAAGGTGCTTAACATTCCTTCAAGACTTAGCCTGAAGGCTGCTCTCCACAGCTGCCACTAGGATAGCTTTCTATAAAGGTTATCTTTGACCTAATCACCATAAGGGTTGTTTGGACTGGTGCAAGGTGCCCACTTTAATTAGTGGACATCATATACCAGGCCAACTTCTCACACTTGCTAACCAAACCAATCCAAGATAAATGAGAAGTCCTAATTTCTGACTCAAACTAAACCCAGGAGGACATGCAAAACTGGCCATCCATATAAACTAGGTCTTCGGGCCTCTGACGCCTGCTGGAGTTGCAAGAAGGAAGCAGGAGACTTGAGGCACATGCTATTGGATTGTACCTTCACAAAGAAGTTCTGACTGAACATCAGCAGTACCGTATCACAAATTCTCCACATAAATTGTACTCCTACCCTAGCGGCCATTACACTAGGTATCCTCCCCCCCTGACATAAAACATGTGTTGAACAAATACAAGCAAATTCTATGAGACATTTTGGTTACAACCAACTTCAAAGTCATCCTCTCTGGATGGAAAGAGTAATCCAAACTCTCCTCCCACACCTGATGGGAATGGGTTCAATTTACCAGAGGTGCAATTAACTCACTGAACACATATTTTAAAACTCTACCACTGAAAAGTGGAAAAACTGGGTTCAAGTTAGATAGCTTTATGTCACACATGACCCTACAGCAGCACTAATGATCATTTCCATGCACACCTCTCTCTCCCCCTTAACCTAACCCCACCTCTGCACCCTTTCCCTTCCCTTCCCCTACCCACCTGCTCCTCTTCACAAACTCCCACCACTATAACTCCTTCTGTGCTCTCCTGTCCTTTTTCTGTTCCTTTTCTCTCCTCTCTCTTTTCTCACCTCTTTCTCTACACCCATCTGCACACAAACAAGGTACCTTACACACCTCCTTCAGTAAACAACTTCACCCCTCACCATACAAACATTAGACAACCCTACCTCATTTTCATGTACAGTTACACTTACATCTCCCCCCTACAACTATATACAAATCATTGATTATGGGATATACTGATGTTTTCATTCAGCTTGTAGGTACCATTCATCCTAGGGTTTGCTTTATCTGTATTTTCTTAGCTCTATCCTCCTGTTTGTATAAAATCCTATAAAAAAAGTTCTGAAATATAAAAAAAAGAAACTCGCACCAGGGTGGAGGACAACATTTGCCTCCTTATGTTTCCGTGGTCACTGGACAGCATTTTATTACAAAATCAGCTTAAGTGGTTTGTTTCCTCTTTTCTGTGAAAGGATTATGCAAGCACCAATTTATGCAAAGAAACATGGGTGTCTTTACATGCGGCATTGGTTCTATACAAATGATCAAAGTATTTAGACTGTGCTACATATCATTGAAGCATAAGCTCATTTAAAATTGTGTAAGGGTAAAAGCTAAATATGTGTTCCCTGAGTGCCCCTTTGAAAAGGGCGAGAAGGATCCTAGTACCACTGAGAGACCCACCGGAGGGTGGTAGTGCTGCCTTGGGATAGTTTCATGGGGTTCTGTCTGGCAGTAAGTCATTACAATGCAGTATTTTTTATGGACAGTATCATTTAGCACTGATGAACTAAGGCCATTAAGGTCACAATGTTATTTCCCCACAATAGAACCATGTTATGATTTTTGGCGTTTGATTCTTCAGGGAAAGTAAAGTCAAACACTAAAGGCATACTGCAGTAGATAGTAGAGCTTAGAAACGTCGATACAGCTTACCACTCTTAATAATACTGAATTAACAACATGTTCAGCCTTTTTTAAATCTTCCAAAAATTGGGACTGTAATTCACATTTAGGAAAAAAAGGAGTTATAATTAAGGTACATGCTGAAAACCAGATGGTACTTGCGCCTTCTTAGGCAGAGATATGACCCAATCATTTTTATAGCACTTATACACTACATTCTTTGTTTTCTGTACCTTGGCCCCATGTCCAATGTTAGTCTATTCAGCTGTAATCAGAAGAAATCAGAATAATTTGAGGCTCCAAAAATTTGATTTTTTTTGTGGATATACACACTGTCAGGTAATTACCAGTTGGGCCAGACAAATTAAGTTTAATCTAGAAACCATGTTACGATAGTCTGAACCATTGGATCATAATTAGATTTTAGGGTGATGAATCAACTATGAACTTAATTTCATTATCTCCTGAACCATATGGGCTGTACAAAATGTTTCAGTTCCAAAATCAGGTTGGATTGCTCCATCCAGCTGGACCCAACACTATGCCCCTGCTGTGTGAGTATGAAACATTCTGTTCCCAGTGGTACTGGGAAGGGACAGACACAGGTACCTTAATAGTAAGGGGGCAGGTTGCGGACAGTGTTGTCTCGCCATTTAAACTGCAGGAACGTTACTTTGCTGCTACACAATCAGCACAGTGCTTCTCTGTGGTATTTTGTCTTCATGCCAGCTGGGCTGTAGGAATCCCATGGCTCTTGGATAGTTTTAGCTCCAAAAAACATCCTCCATGCATAATTTCTGTTAGGTTCACCATGAACAGGTTTTACAGGTGTCAGAGTCAGCTCCTCTCCTCGTTTTCCACAGGTCACAGGAAGACAGCATTTCAGAAATTAAGACTTTACTTTCACCTTGGAGTGGACTCCATCCAACAGACGTTCTAGCCCACATAATGCATCTGTACAACACTGATGTGAAGGGTCTTATTGATGTCCAAATGTTGTACAAGGTCAACCAAGGTCTTATCTTTTTCTAAAATGTCAGTTTTCTCCCAATCATAGAGGAGTGTGTCTTCCTTCTTTATCCTTGGTTTCCTCTACCTATGGGTGCAGGCAGACGTAAGGCAGACCGTTCGAACTGGTCAAAATGGGGATGTACATTGGACTGACAGATGCTCCTAGAGGCCCACTGTTGCTTGGCGACAGGCAGCAACCCTTTAAGTTGATGGAGAAGGCAAATTAGCTGTAGCAGGAAAAAAAGCTTTGCATATTTTTGTATCAAGGGTGTGTGACTGAGAAGAATCAATGAAAACACCCATAGATATGACACAAAGCCCACTCTACTATGATAGCCAAACTGGATCTTGATTCACAAACTAACACCTACTTGAAGAGGTCAAGGGGAAATGTGTTTATTTCTCTCAGAAACAATTTTTACATACATGTTGTGTGTAAATCCTATGGTATAAACAGCAGACACTCACCTCTGCACCATGGTGCAAGGCCATGCATTGCAAAAGACAACCTTATTAGAGCACCAGACAAGGGCGCAGCTTCAGGGGAGTTGTTTGCGGTGTGATATCCCCTAAATAAATGCTTTTTGATTTGGTAGTTGGGTCTAGGGGTCTCGAGTTGGGTCTTTTATCTCTGTGTCAGTTTTTCTGGTCCTGAGCCAAGAAGGAAAAAACAAAAGGATGACCTTTAATGTAAACAGAAGAGAGAGAGACAGACAGACAGAGATACCCATCTGGTGGCTGATTTTCAAAATGAGAAACCAGATATCCTGGAATCAACATCAGCATCACTGCATGCCCAAATTGTGAGATCCTACGCAAATAGTTTATTTCACAGAGACTACTTTTTCTTTATTATCACATATGAGTGCACTTTTAAATGTTTGGGTTCAGGATGTGCACTGTACAAGCACCTCTTATATTTGATTTTCTAGCCTGTAGTGTTGCTCCATCTATAATAAGAATCTAAGCCACGTTTAAGGCTTACATGACTACTAATTTGCCTCTTAGTTCAATAATGGCATTGTGGTTAGGGAAAGCCATGAATGCTTCTAAAATCTGTCACTTTTAATAAATGTCTGTCTATGCAGTGATACAATCTGATGTTCTAAGGTGAAACGCTCCTGCATCTTAAAGAATTATACTATTTTGCATTTTGAAGAAATTGTATACTATTTTTACAATACATTTGTTATGTAATGAAACATTTCAATGGGTCAACTGGTGCACCGACTCTTAGAGCTGAGCCAGACCCATAGCTTGGCTCACCCTACAAATTTGCCTGAGAACCCTCCTCCATTTGGTACTCAGGCTTAGGACATGGGACTGTCAGTCACTTGATAAAATGATTTGTAAAAGGTGGGGACTAGAAAATGGAGCCCATCACATATGAACTGATTTGGCAACTCTACCATCAAGGCTTCTTGTAGCATAGATGGAAAAGTGTTTGTCACTGAAAATACATTTAATATAAATGATCCCATGGCAAGGGCTACAGGCCATTGTGTAGTATGTGAATGTAGTCACGAGTTCCCAGAGACAACTACCAGGTCCATGTGGGACGGACAGAGCCGTCACTTCAACGGTGGTGTTTGGGGGTGTGACACCCCTTAAAATACATTTTTGATTTGGTAGTTTGTTCTGGAGGTGAGCCTCCTACTTCTGTATGCATTTTTCACGTCAATCTCATTTCACTAAGAGGTTTTAACTTGTTCATTATTTTGGATCAGGATATTAAATATATATTTGATTATTTATTGAGTTTTGCATAGCGCAAACTTGACCTGAAGGTATCAGAGCGCTTTACAGATTTAGCACAGCAGCAATTACACAAGTTAAATATGGATTAAATAATAATACATAGTAACAGTAAATAAAAGAACTCCATAGAAGTCAGTAGTATATATGGACGAGATCGCGAGCCAGACCCGAAAGTATCAGAGCGCTTACAGAGCTATTATAGCAGCAGTTACATGAAATACATATGGAGTTAATAAAAGTACATAGCAACAGCACATACAAGACGTGTTCTCTAGACAGTAGGATATGTGGACAATATAGTTCTGAGGTAGTTATGGTAGGGTGTTGCGAAGGTGGGGAGAGTATAGGCACAGTTTTTCCCAGAGGCAGTGATGCTCAGATTTATTTGGAGGGTGTGGGGTAAGGGCATCAGTCCAGACAGATGGTTTAGGGGGAGGGCTTAGATATTTATTGGGAAGAAGTTTGAGTTTCTTCCTGAAGTGAGGGAGTGATTGGATGTAATGCAGCTCCTGAGGCAGCGAGTTCCAGATTATGGGAGCGTTCCCGGAGAAGGAGCGGGTGCAGGATTTTTCTTTCCTAAATTTGGGCAGAATCAGGAGTAGATTGTAAGAGCGTTGAAGCGGTTTCTTTTGGCTGGCTTTTGAAAGTTTGTTTGCGAGATAGACTGGTTTTTCCATGTAGAGAGCCTTGTGAGTTATGCAGGAAGTTTTGAGAATACGTCTTGCATCAATTGGTAGCCAGTTGAGTTTCTTGAGAGTGGGAGTGATGTGCTCATAGTGACTCTCCCCTGATAGTAGTCTGGCCGCTGTGTGGAGTGTAGCTTTCAAAGGGACAAAATGTGTTTTTAGGGCGCCTGTGAGCATTGCATTACCATAATCAAGTTTGGAGAGGACTAAGGATTGCACCACAGTCTTTAGGTCTTCTATGGGGCTGAAGGGTTTGATTTTTTTTAAGGTTCTTCAACATGTAGAAGGCATTTTTAGTTGAGGCATTGGTGTGCTCTTTCATGGTCAGGTTTCTGTCATGTGTAATCCCCAGAGATTTGATAGAGTTGGATATGGATAGTTTGCAGTTTAATGCAGTGAGGTTGTCGAGCCATATGGCTACGGGAAAGGACTTTTCTTTCGGTTGAATGAAGAGGAGTTTGGTTTTGTTGGGGTTGAGCTTAAGATGGTTGTTGGTAAGCCAGGACTGAACCATGGAGAGAGTGCATTTTAGGTGCTGGATGTCTTTAACTGACGACATTTTAATGTAGAGCTGGTTGTCTTCTGCATAAAGATGATATGCAATTCTGGCTTGTTTCAGGATCGTTGCAAGGGGTTCCATATAGAGGTTAAATAGGGCAGGAGACAGGATTGACCCTTGCGGAACTCCTTGTGAGACTGATGTTGCATTTGAGGTGTAGGTGTTTAGTTTGAATAATTGTGAGCATATAGCGATAGCTTTACCAAAAAAGTAGTAAATCTGCACCGATGGAAGTAAGTACTCATTGAATGGGTGCAAATTTACTAGTTTCTGGAATTCACAAACATTGGCAGTAGGAGGCTTGGAAAGCTGCGCCGCTCCCAAGTTTCTAGGCATACTGCTGCCAATCAAACATCTGAAATGTAATGTGATAAATGCTTGCAAACAGTCTAACCAGTGGCATTCGCTCTGGGTAGCATTCCAACCCATCGTTTTCACCCACATTGCCACTCTAGAAAGAAAATCTCACCTAGTGCAAATCAGTATTACTGCCCTGTTCCTCATGGAAACAGTCCATCCCGAACCGTGGTCATCTCACCTGTACACCATACAGCTTTTTTTGTTGAGTAATTTGAGATTTACCCCCCCCAGAATGTCACTGGCTAAGCAACGCTTTTGGCACCAGCATAGAGGACACCTTAGGCAACCTAATCTTTGAAGTTACAGCACTGGGTTGTATTTCCTTCCTTGTACAATGCAACACAGAAAACTTGGTTGCCGCACTGCTTTGTATGAAAAGTCTGTAAGTTTAGGCCTCTCTGATTCTGTGCTGTTCTGGAAGGTAAACAACGTTTACAACGCATCATTTACAACGCATGCGTTTACAACGCAAGTCGTTACGACGCGTTGTTACATCACATGCATTACAACGCAAGCCGTTACAACGACTTGCTGTAGGGGGCAGAAGGTGTTGGATTTGTTGTATTTTCAATCCAACACCTTCCCTACTGTTGCACACACTGGAGTTGGAATAGTAAATTATACTATTCCAAACTCCAACGCACCCCCACAGCAAGTCGTTGTAACGACTTGCGTTGTATTGGCATGCAATGTAACAACGCGTCGTTGTAACGACTTGTGTTGTAAACGCATGCATTGTAAACGCATGCGTTGTAACGAGTGCTATTCTTCTGGAATCTATCCATGAGCTATGTTTTTGAGTTATCACATGTGGAGGCTATGCTTTATTGTTAGAGGGCACATAGCTCTGTGAAGAGCTGGGTACACACACAAGGATCGTTTCCTTTTCCGTCCATTTCCGAAAAAGAACGCCTTTCAATTGGCCTACTGATGTAAAACTGTGGACACTTCATGGTAAGACCCACAAATATGTTTAGAAGCCAAGTCCTGGTACGCACAAAAAGCAGATTGCAGCCACTTACACATGTGATCTCAAAGAACGGAGTCTGCTTAAGTCGACACAATTCATATACGGCTTTAAGGAATTTGTTTTCAGCTATTGCTTCCTTTTCCCGCAACCCCGTGACTGATGTTGCCATCAAACCTTAATTTTGTTGCACAGCATGAGAAAGTGTAAAGCTAATAGTGTCAAAATATATCTGAGATCTGCTTCATACATGATCTGCCATGGCCTGCACCTCCTCGTGTGGTTGCCAAGACTGTGTGTAAAGTATAGCCCGTTCTAGGCTTAAGATTTGTGAAAAAATTTTCATAGCTGATGTGTGTTAACCCATAATTACGGGTCTGTGGTAAAACAAGCTTTTAACAAGGCCATTTCCTATAACCACCGTTAAGTCATTTAACCACCCAGAAGGGGTTGCTTTACCACACAACTAGCAACATTTATTTGGCTTGTTTTGTGGGAGAAACTGCGCTAACAGAAGAAAAGAAATCTCATTTTTCACGAAAGGAAAATGTCCTCTTAGCGCTATTTAAGAATTACATTAAAATGAATTTGTGTCTTATTGCCAATTTACATGCTCTCTATTGAAATATATCGTTATAGTGTTTGCATTTTGTAAAACTTGAGTAGGAGAAAACTTAAAGCTGAAAAATCTACAAGAGTTTTTAACAAGGTAGTCCCTCTCGGCCTTTTTTTTTTTATAAGGCCAATGCTATTCCTTTATTACCCGGGGGTGGGGGGTTCTTGAATTGAGGGGTGCGTGGTGTGGTGGATGGCAAGGGTGTCTCCCTCACCCACTTAAAGCATGACCCCTATGGGGCCAGTCTGAATTATATTTTAATTAAGCTTCCTTTTTATTCTGCCAATGAGGTGGCTGCCGGGAGCTCACTTTTGTCAATACACATATTGGCAGGGGAGCTGACTCTATTATTATGTTTTAACCTCTGGCTCACTGCAGGATTATGTGATCAATGCAAAAAGAACAATTGATGGACAGAATGCTGAACAATGTCATGCATTCACCCCAGTACAGAGATCTAGGCCTAAATCCATCGTTTTTTGGTTCCCCATGCCATTTCAGTTTAGACCCAGCAAATGCAAATCAGTCTTGACCCTGTTCCCCATAGGAACAGTCCAGCCCGAACTGCCAACCCAGGTCCTCCCTGGACTGGAAACAAGCATCCCAGGACCGGTTTTGGGATTTCACCCCTCATCAGCCAGGTTAGCTTGATTCCAGTGGCATGGAGAGCACGGGACCCACGTCTGGGCATACCCGTCCCACTCGGGGCGACAAATGTAAAAAGAACATTTGATGGACAGAATGCTGAACAATGTCATACATTCAGATATGGGCTTAAATCCATCTTTTTCTTGCTCCACATGCCATTCCAGTTTAGACCCAGCCATATGCAAATCAGTCTTGACCCTGTTCCCCATGGGAACAGTCCAGCCCGAACTGCCAAGTCAGGTCCTCCCTAGACTAGAAACAAGCATCCTAGGACCGTTTTCGTGGTTTCACCTCTTATCAGCCAGGCTAGCTTGACTCCAGTGGCATGGAGAGCACAGGTCCCATGTCTGGGCATACCCGTCCCACTCAGGGTGACAAATGCAAAAAAACCAATTGATGGACAGAATGCTGAACGATGTCATACATTCACCCCAGTACAGAGATCTGGGCCTAAATCCATCGTTTACATGCTCTCTATTGAAATATATTGTTATGGTGTTTGTATTTTATAAAACTTGAGTAGCAGAAAACGTAAAGCTGAAAAGTCTACAAGAGTTTTTAACAAGGTAGTCCCTCTAGGCCTTTTTTTTTATAAGGCCAATGCTATTCCATTATTACCCGGTGTGGGGGGGTTCTTGAATTGAGGTATGCGTGGTGTGGTGGATGGCAAGGGTGTCTCCCTCACCCACTTTAAGCATGACCCTTATGGGTCCAGTCTGAATCATATTTTAATCAAGCTTCCTTTTTATTTTGCCAATGAGGTGGCTGCCGGGAGCTCACCCTTGCCAATACACATATTGGCAGGGGAACTGGCTCTAATATTGATTATGTTCTAACCTCTCACTCACTGCAGGGTTATGTGATCAGGCACATCCTGCATCACAACCCACGGAGTGATAATCTACCTCAAAGTGTGTGGAATAAGGGCCTAGATTGGGAGCAGCCTACATGGCCTTGTGTGTGTTCAAAAGATATAGCTGTGGTGCACAGAAACGGGGTAAGACTTAGGTGAGATAAAGTCTGTCAGGACGCCTTTCTTGCCAACTTAGTGCAAGCTCACTCAGCTGATTTTAATGGTTGCCTAGATCAGGAAGGTGACATGGCAGACATTAGGAGAGCTTTTATTAAGTTGAGCCTAGCAATTAGTAATGCTCTATTGAGATCTTCGACTCAGAAGCAGAAGGTTTCCTATGGGTTGTTTAACCATCACTGCACCACAGCACATAAAAACCAAACTGCAGCTTTAAAAAGATCTCCCAAATCCAGAATAGACATTGCTAAGTGCAGGAAGGAGTACAAAATGGTGATAGCTGCGAGGAAGAGAGAACTTCAGATTCAAGCTTGGGAGGGGCTAGAGAAAGCTGCTCGGACCAACAACAGTCATGGTGGAGGAAGTGAGACTTGCTCTTGTTATTAGTGTCAATGGAAAGGCCCTGGGCCCAGACGGAGTCCCTCTTGACCTGTATAAAGCCAATGATGACCTGTGGGCCCCTTTGCTGACCAACGTTCTTCGGCAACAGAAGTTGCAGGTAAAATTTCCACCTGATCAGACTAAATAATTGTCCCCGTTTTTAAAAAGGAGAACAGGGCGGAGGTCTCATGCTACCGTCCAATATCACTGCTCAACTCATTGGTAAAAGTTTTGGGCCGAAAGGTTCTGGCCCGTTTAGAAGACTGGGCAGAACAAAAGGGTATCCTTTCCGATCTTCAGTATGGTTTCCGCAGTGGTATGTTACAGAGGACCAGTGCCTCAACCTGGTGCTAATTATTGGTAAATACACAGTGGCTAGGAGAGGACAGTTGCCTTCAATTGTGTCTCCCATTAGAAGTTATTTGAGATCCTGGAAGAGCAGAGCATGGACAGATCCCTGATTCATCTCTTAAAGAATATCTATAGACATTCCTCGGCATCTACTGTGTTTGGGGTGGGAGGACACTGCTCTAGTGCTCTCATGATCGACGGAGGCATAAGACAAGGGTGTGTCCTTGCCCCCTTTCTTTTTACCCTTCATATTAACCATCTCGAAGGGGTACTGGTTGTGGGTTGCAGGGACATGCCTCAGATTGGTCATTGCACAATACCTGCATTATTATACCTGACGGGCCACACCCTGAATATTGTACAGGCCATTCTGGACAATTTTGTAGCATTCATGGCTGTCCTTGATCTCCGTGTTAACCGGGCTAAGACTTATGTCATGATTTGTGGCACCAAGAGAGGTAAGCTCCCCAGATCTTTTATTAATGTGGAGGGAATTAATATCTGCTCCAATTTTTCTTATCTTGGTGTCACTTTTAATGATAAGGGACTTGGTATTCAGATCTGTTAGTGCAATGTTCATCTTTGCTGCCAAACTTGGGCAAAAACACCTCAACCATATGATGTCCATTTATAGGGCTAAATGCATCTCGGCTGACATGTACGGTCCAGGTTTATGGGGTTATGAGAACGTGAAGCCGCTTCAGGTTGGTGGGAATTCCTTCTTGAGGAGACTCCTGGCGTTACACCAGGCCATTCCTACATACAGCTGCCACACAGAAACAGGGCCTTGCTATTTAGAAGATATATCATCTACGCATCCACTCATGTTATGGCGAAAGGTATGGACTAATGACGTCCTTACCTTAAATACGGACCTAATTAGGGACTTCTTGGCCTTGTCTCGGAGCACTAAAATCCTGTTGATAGGATATGGCCCATAGGCGTATTAGGAGGGAATTCTACGAGGACCTGAGTAGCATGGAAGCGCTGGGCAAGCTCCAGTTTAGAGATCTTTTAATTGCTCGGCTCAACGATAAGAGGCAACAAGGGTTCATGAGGCAAATGGTCTACCTTTGGGAACTGCATCAAGAACAGCCTTCTAATATCAGTACTGTTTGCCACTCTCCTTCGGCTTCTTATGGCTATTACGTCAGCTTCCACCTAGTGACGGGTGTCTACTCTCAAATCGTTTATCTCGGGCCATTGGTTGACTTCAAAGTAATGATATCTGTTGCTTGGCAAGCAACAATGCTAGAACAATAAATGTACATTTTATTTCCAATTTTATAGGTCTCGGCATGGGACCCAGTAAACAGATCTCTGGGGCATTAAGGCCAGTTTTATCTGTCAATTCAGAGAGTGGTTTTGTGATTAATTTATGGTATCCTGTTAATCAAGGGCACTCCCTTGCCATGTGATAGAATCTGACATCTCCCTACCTACATACAGATCGATTGCTAGGGACTCCTGGGAGCACCTTGTGTCGGCAACTAGGGTCAGATATGTTAAGTGCAGATAATTATATTGTATGTATTTGAATCTAGCATTTCTGGACATTTTTGCAGAGTATTCTCTTATTCTCCCCAATTTGTCTTTTGGTGATTGTCATGTTCATCTTTTTTGTTGATATCTTCAACTTGTGTGTCACTCACCCTCAAAGCTCCATATTGTTGAGTGACTGAATTTCAGCCGACTATGCTTTAGGAACTTTGTGTGAATGTAATCCATCTAGATGTGAAGGTCTTTTATATTCTGTCCTTTTTACTGACGTACATCTGTCTTTTATCAATGCTATATTGTGGTATTGTTATTTCATTTTAAATTTCTATTATTTATGTGATTCTCCTGTCCGAATGGGCGCACACTTTGACTCGGTGCTATGAATTGCATTTTTATATTTTTTAAATTTGTACTGTTTTATATATTGCTTTTATGAATGGCTAACTGCCACCGAATAAAGTTATATATTGATATTGATATTGAGTGACAGCTTTGCAGCCCCACTCCCTGCTAATAACTGTTGCTACACCCTGTCAATGGGTGTCTCTGTCATTTCACATCCACATGCTTGCCGCACTGCATGCACAAGTCAACCATGCATATTGAATTACCCTCCTGATGTGTTGTGCATCTGTTTAAGCTCGTCAAATTGCAGTAATTTCCCATTGCAAACAGATCTTTCATACCGGTGACACCCACTCTTGCCCATATTTCCTGTTTTACCATCTGACTTACTGATTAAAGTCTATAAAGTCATCACAGTGGCAAGTCAGGAGAATATGTTGCTTTTAGTCTTATCTTTTTTGTTGTTTCTAACAACTTGCAGTTTGAAGTGAAATCAGATGTGAAACACAGGAATGAAACCAGAAAGCTATGTATTTCTGAAAAATAGACAAAGTTCAGAATTCAGCAAAAGGACATTTATGTAGATTGCTCATGGTTTTCCAAAATAAGCTAATCATTGAACAAAATACTAATGAAAATAAGTCTGAAAAAATATTTTAAAAGGTGACATATTTAACTGTAATTTTTTGTCATGAGTGCCCATTTACAAAAGTAATACAGCATTACATCTATCTGACACTTCTGGCTGCAGGAATGTATAGTATTTGTTGATTGTCCAAAAACACAGAGTCAACAACTGATCTGCACTTATAATGATTTTTTATTTTGTGCCAACCATGTATCAATTCATACGGCAAAATCTAATGAATGAGAAATGGTATGAAGAAACCTATGCATTCCTAAAATGTGCCCAAGACAATGAGTTTAGAAACAGTACCCCATTCTTATGGGTGGGCCTATAGCATGTGACAGCAAAAATCCCAAAATCACAATAAAGAAATATCAAGATTTCACTTTTAAAAATGACCCATTCTGGTGATGTGGGAAGCTACGGTATTTGGGCCCAGGCTCAGCAACCAGGGACACCCAACAAACCCAGAAAGTTTTGAAAACAAGACACCCAGTGGAGTCCAGGGTGGGGTGGCTTGCATGGATATCACTACGTTTTCTCATGGTGCCTTGCAAACATCTAACTTTTTCTAGAATCAGATTTTCTTCACATTTCTGTGAGGAAAAGTTCCGTAATCTATGGAAATCCACAACATTTCTAGCATCCAATGTCCCCGTTCCCAAACTTCTCCTGATCAAAACAGTATTCGACTTGTGTGGATAGTACCCATTACAGAACTAGATGAAACTTGTACATTATAAAGCCAATATGATGTTAATGAGGTCTTCACATGGTTACAGTTTTGATCCTTTCCAATGATGTGAGTTAGGTTCAACTACACATCGGACGTAATCTTTCAATTGGGAGAAGTGTGGGGGTGAATGATAGTGAGACTTTGGCCATTGGTTAGAAGTGCCCAAGGTTTCTGTCACTTATAGTACATTTGTGATAATAGCCCTTTTTACCCATACTTCGACACTTGCAGGGCATTCTGTGAAAGAAAATCTGTTGGTATCCATGCAAGCCACACCGCCTTAAATTTCCCTAGGTCTCTACGCTTAGAAATGCACATTGTTGGTAGGATTCCCTGGTGGCCGGCAGACATATGGCCCAAATAGAGCAACCAGCCACGATGGCAGGTGAGAGAAAATTAACATTTTTTATTTGGGTGAAGTTCTGTCATTTGGGCTATCAGACAAATTGTAACCCCCCCTTCTGCCTCCTCCTAGCAATGGGGACCGATACCAGAATGTTCTAGCACACCACCCCATTCGTTTTCTTGTAGTCTAATGTGCTTTCTGCTTCCCTGGGTGAGCATGTTGGGTTGCTTACGACCTAACTGACCAACATAGTAGTCAGAAAGCCCACATGCCCATCAGGTAAAAAAAAAATGAGAAACAGAATGGGGTACAGGGTTTGCCTATCCTGTTGCTGCACTGCATCCCACTCCGCAGGCAGGAGCCACCCGGGGAGCCAGGATAAAGGAGGGGGCTTGCCCTTTCTTTTTTGGCCTATATGACAAAACTACACCCAAAATAATATAATTGTACTCTTGCTTGCTGTGGAGATGGGGATGCTGAAGGCCTCACTAGACTAGAAAGACTGATAGGGCTAGAGTGGTGGGGGTGTGGCCTGATGCCAGGATGGTAAGCCACCACCTAATTCTTTTCTTTTTTCATTAATAAGAATAAATTATAACAGGCAGATTGGAGTAAAATCCCCCAACCACCCCCCTAAGGTGGAGAAACATTGTTGAGGTCTTGGGAGTGGGCCCCATGCCAGGATGGGATGGACTCACTCCATTTAAAAAAATAAGAAAATATCCCTGGCATCCACTGGGCTTTCTGTTCCCACAGGGGCAAAATGGGGAGCAGTCCCCCATGCTGCCCCCATGGGGCAGAAAGACTGTTGGAGTTATATGAGTGGCAGGGCATAATCTGCGAGTTGACCCCATCCAATTTTTTTTTTAAAACTCTACCTGTTGCCTACTGCAGATTAAGGGTATATCTCCCAACTTGCCCCCCAGGGGACAGAAAGACTATTGGGGCCTTTAAGGGTGGGGTATGGCCTGATGCCAATGCAGGACATCCTCACCACATTTTATTAATGGAATAAACCCCTGGTATCAAACAGCATTTCTTCCCCCCGGGGAGGGCAGATTGTGTAGACCCCCCAGTCTGCCGCCAAGGGGGCAAAAAGACTGTTGGGCCATTAAGGAGGATATGGCCCTATGCCTGACTGGACAGGCCCTACCCCATTCATTTATTTTTTTATATATGCTGTATCCCTGGTGTCTTGTAGGCTTTCATTCCTAGGCAGGACAGATTAGGGGTAAACTCCCCCCAATCTGCCCCATGGAGCCAAAATGCCTATTGATGTTTTAGAAAACAATGGTTCTTATGTGGCCAAAAAGGTCCAAAGAAAAGGCAGTGTCAGAATTAGGGACAATGCGCTAGAGTCGAGATTGATAATGAATATCTCAGGGAGGTATAAGTAATATGAACAGGGACATGTAAGTCAAAATAACGTTTGTTATTTATTTTATGAGAATATGCAAGAGAAAATTCAGGTGCTCACATAGGAAAGTGACAACAAGCGTGAAGTGATAAGTGGGGGTGACTTTAAAATATAAACATTGCATTGACAACACATAGAAGAACTCCTAATTAATAAATTATACAAAGTGTACAAAGTTCTTGTTGTAGGGGGTCGACGGCGTTTCGATCTCAGCTATTTGAGATCATCTTCAGGACATAGCAATTGTGAGCAAGCTGAATTCCAAACCTGGCCGGTGCCGGGGAGCGAGAAATGAAGCAGAGCGCCGCACATTGTGGTTTCCAATCGGTTTTGGTTCAGATGACGCCAGAATAAGCGGCCTCTCTTTGCGCAGCTCCAAGTAATTGTTCCAATTACGTGCTACATATCCCCTCAGTACCTTCATTGGCGGATTCCAGTCACTGTTGGAATAGTTCCACGCCCTCCGCTTCAAGTATCAGGGTTTCATGCCCCTTGCGGCGCTCTGCTTCATTTCTCGCTCCCCGGCACCGCCCGGTTTTGAATTCAGCTTGCTCACAATTGCTATGTCCTGAAGATGATCTCGAATAGCTGAGATCGAAACGCCGTCGACCCCCTACAACAAGAACTCTGTACACTTTGTATAATTTATTCATTAGGAGTTCTTCTATGTGTTGTCAATGCGATGTTTATATTTTAAAGTCACCCCCACTTATCACTTCATGCTTGTTGTCACTTTCCTATGTGAGCACATGAATTTTCTCTTGCATATTCTCATAAAATAAATAACAAACGTTATTTTGACTTACATGTCCCTGTTCATATTACTTATCGCTCCCTGAGATATTCATTATCAATCTCGACTCTAGCACACTGTCCCTAATTCTGACATTACCTTTTTGGCCACATAAGAACCATTGTTTTCTAACACATTAGTCTACCCCAGGTTCACTTATTGGGGTCACCTTGTTTTCCTTACTACAAATGAATGGCCCAATAACAGGATGGGAGCCCTGCCTCCCCATCTTTTATGAACAATTCCATGGGGGCAAAATGCTTTGTTTTGAATTTGTGGGGGGGCTACTCCCCCCAAAGCAAATAGCTCTAGTGTGTAGACCCCCAAGCAGAGATCCACTAGAGAGAGGTAGCGTTAGAAAGGGAACAATGCCCCATTTCCAACAGTGTCTCTCCCATCTTGATCAGTGTTCGGGGGCTGAAATATGCTCCCTATCACCAATCAAAGATAAACCAGCCAGCATCTACCGGAACTGACTGCTTTCACTTTCACTCAGTATAATGCCAGTGTGCTGTGCTGATACTATTTGTAAAATGAAAGATTTTTCTTGTGTAAGCTTCAGAAGGATTTTCTCCCACTGGTATGAGGGCAGAATGGCCACATTTTCTGCACCAGTGAGGCGTGAGGAAGACATAAGCGTCTCATCCACTGCACTAGAGCCATTAACCCAGTTGGGATTTTTCAGTCTTCCACTGAGGCAGAGTGCTTAGTGGAGATGATCTTCCTAAATCAAAACTCTCCATCCTTTCTCTTGTTGCCTTCATTTAAATCAGGGTTTTGTGAAAAATCATGTCTGACTGAGGTGCTTCATGCTGTATTATTTTCAAACACCACAAGTTTTACTTTGGCAGCTCAACAACTTCACTCCAGTTGATCTAGCTTCTAGACACACCACCCTCTACTTGACCCCATCTAATAAGCAGAGTATAACAAATTCAATCAAATAATGACTGGGACCACTCAATAATTAAGTTCTAGATCAATAATAAATTTAGAGGATTTATTACAGGAAATCTATTTAGGCATTACAAAAGATCAAATGAGAAATGTTATAAAGATTCGGACACAGAAATACAAAATCAGCATCCAAAATATTAATCCTAATCATCAACTACTTCCTAGGTTAAAGAGTCATACTCATAAAGAGTTCTGACAACACTCTATGTATGGAAAATCTCATTAAAGCGGACAGAGTTTCAGGAGTAAAATGAGAAATCTCCCCAATTCCTAAAAACAGGGGATTTACACACATATTATGCATAGGAAATTAGCAAAACTGCATATTCAGCATGCCATGATCATGGTTTGCTCACATAGGGCAAATCGAAATAAACCGCTTCACAAACATTAATTATTACCACTAACCAATTTCTTAAGGTAAGGTAAATCTCCCCTCACTCTCTCAGGAACATCAGTCCGGAGATGTGGAAATATAATATGAAGCATTTTCTAGAAAAACACCTTTACAAATGAATGCCTTCAGCAGACCTACATCTGAACTTCCGGTGGAAGTCCTTCAAAATGATACATAGGGAATACGACGAAAGTTTGATTCACAATGCATGATTTCTAACCAGTGGGAGGCCTGTCATCATTTTTCATTAAAGAAATAGGGACTCTGAGCACATTAAGGTCCAGCATACATGCTCCAGCACAATAGATACAGGAAAGGGAGTATGCAGTTCCTATCAGAAAATGTGATTCTATCCAGGTCAGACAAGTTCTAAAAAGTCAGCAGGGAGAGCGACGCGTTAGGAACAAGTGCCCTCACACACCTAGATAGGTGCTGATCCAGTGCAAATCCAATATTTATCAGGGATCAATACTCAATACATCATGTCCCATACACATTCACCCAGAATCCCTGATGCGCTGGGGTCAATTTATATGTACGATCAATTCTTTTCCTAGATTAATTATGACATCACAATTGAACTTTTTTCATCAACTTTCCTTCTACTTGGTCGATGGACCAATTAGTTGAATAGTTGATGGCAATGATTAACTTGTAACTTACCAACCATTTTAATTAAATGATCACAGACTCTCGGTGAAGTTAATAATGAATATTATCTCAAATAATTAAGGATTATGCTCAACTGCATTTGGTTACTGTTAGACCTGGCATCCTTGGCGTGGGTCTCCCTTCCATTTTTTGATGATGCCTCCAATGTTATTGATCTGTTTTTGCTGGTTTAGATGCTTTGGGCACTGTGCCACTGCTATTCAGTGCCACAGTGCAAGTGCTCCCTATTGTAAATTGATGTATGTATTAGTGACTCCATGATTGGATGATTGGTTTACTTGTCAGTCCCTAGTACAGTGCACTGAGTGTGCCCAGGGCTTGTAAATACAATGCCGCTGGTGGGCTTGCAGCACTGGTTGTGCCACCCACAGAAGCAGCTTGTAAAATGTGTCTCAGGCCTGCCATTGCAGAGCCTGTGTGCAGCCTAGGGCTGCCATGTCGACTTGGTGAGTACACCCACTTACCAGTCCCTAAACCTTCCCTTTACTGCATGTTGGTCACCCCTAAAGTAGGCCCTAGGGCAGGGTGCATTGTAAGTACAAGGTAGGACATGCCCTGGTGTGTGTGGCATGTCCTAATAGTGAATTACAGCCATTTTCGTTTTTCACTATTGCAAGGCTACCTGCTCCCCATAGGCCAGAATGGGCAGACTGACTATTACACCTTATAGTCCGAACTGACCCAGGGAACATGGTAGAACAACGAATTTAGTATGCCTGAACTCAGGATGATAAAATACATCTTTTAGTGAAGCTGGTTTTAACATTCTTTGTTTGAAAATACCACTTTTAGAAAGTGGGTATTTTCTTGCCTAACTATCCAAGCCTGCCTCTGCTAGGTTGTGTATTCCTTGTCTGGAGTTTGAGTGACAGGGGCTGGGGGTGGCTACAGGAGACAGGGTGAGTCAGCACAGGGCTGAATAGAAAGATCTGCATCCAGAGTGGCGGGAGGAGTTGCACCTGGGTCTGAATAGGGCTGTGCCTGCCTTCCACAATGCTGGCTCCACCTCCTGCCGGGGGGCTGAGCACTCTGCCCCACATTCTGAAAGGAAAGAAGGAGTCAGAAAAACAAAGTGCTCCAGGACTGACCAGAACTGGTTTTGGGCTAGGCAGAGGCCTCTCTGCCTCCAGAGAACAAAGAGAAAAGGTGTATAAAAAGGGGACCCAGACCCCTAGGAAATTAGATCACTTTTGGGAAACAAGAAGAAACCTTTGCTGAGGAGCGGAACCAAGAAGAAACTGAGGAGAGACTATCCCTAAGCCTGAAGTGCTGCTTGGGGATTGCCCTGCAGTGGTTTGCCTGACTGCCAAAGAAAGGAGAAGGGAACTTTGTGTGTACTTTCATCAACTTGTGAAGGATCTCCAAGGGCTTGATTTTAGAGCTTGCCTCCTGCTGAAGTCTCAGGGACAACAGACTTCACCCACCAGCTCCCCTGTATTCCCTTGCTGGGAATTTGGACCTTCTGACACACTTGCGTGTCTCTGGGAGCTGGAAGCGCGACTCAACACGAAGAAGCGTGTCGCCGCAGCCGCTGAGTCTCGCATCGCCGGAGAAGAGTGTCACCATCGCATCAGACGCCGGCGCATCCCCGAAGAAGCGCGCCGCATCCTTCGAAGCGCCTCGCAGCACCGGAGAAGAGTGTCGCCGTCGCATCAGACGCCGTCGCATCAGACGCCGTCGCATCCCCGGGGCAGAGCATCGACCTCGCATCAGACGCCGACGCATCGCAACACGAGGCGTGCCCCGCATCCCAGGAGAAGATCGTCGACCTCGCATCAGACGCCGTCGCATCGCCAGGGAAGCGTGTCGCAGGGCCTGTCGCGGCTCCAAAGACTCATCGCAATCGCCGCACGGCCGTCGGGCGTGCACGCATCACATCTTCGTTGTCGCAATCTCAAGAAGACGCCACTTTGTTTCTTTTGCACCAGATCTTCAACGCATCACCGTCCTTGCGTGTAAGGGACTATCGCATCACCTTCCCTGCAACACTTTTCGTTGCCCTGCGTTACGCATCTTAAGGTACATTGAACTCAAAGTGTCGCATTTTCATTTTAAGGGACTCAAGCTAATTCTACCATCCTTAAAGTACAGTATTGTGGATTATTTATGTCATTTATGGTCTTGTGGTAAATCTATATAAAGATACTTATTTTTATAATACAACCTGTGTGGTGTCCATTTGTAGTGTTGTCACTAGATTACTGTATGTGTTCACAAATGCTTTACACACTGCCTCTGAACTAAGCCTGTCTGCTCGTGCCAAGCTACCAAGAGGGTGAGCAGGGGTTATTTCAGGAGTGTACCCCCTTATCCTGACTAGAAGCAAGGGTCCCTATTTGGACAAAGGTACCTACCTCTGCCAACTAGAGACCCCCAGTTCTAACATTGGTGGTCAGCGGTGAGGATTCTGGACTTGCATTTGTGACTCATGTACAGTGATTGGTGAACACTACCTAGTGAGTGTAGACCATAACGCAACCACATACTTTTGGTAGATATTCTTTTCTGGGACTTTCTATTTTTGCTAAAAACTGCCAAGTTTAATCACCATGGAAAAAGCAGCATCCGTAGTATCTGTTGATAATGATTGGGAAGAGGAGAAACTGGAATGCTACACCGTTAACCAGCTCAAGCATTTCTGCAGGAAGTTCAAAGTTTCTATGACCGGAATCTCCAAGAAGGATGATTTCCAAAAGGCGCTGAGGGCCTGGGTCGAAGCAAGGAATACCCCTGAGAATGAGGAGGGGGCTGAGAATATAATTGAGCAACTGGATGGGCCAGTAGGTCCAGGGGAGAGGAGAGCATCTTCCCCCATAGGTAGCAGTGTTTCTGCCCGAGGTCTGTCCCCAGAAGAGCTGGAGGACAGAGAAAAGAGTAGGATGCATGAAATGGAGCTGACCAAGCTCAAGTTCAAGGGGCAGTTGGAATTTGAATTGCAATCTAGAAAGTTGGCCTTAGAGGAGAAAAGAATGGATCAGGAGCATGAAAAAGTTTGAGGGAGATGGAGTTTAGAGCCAAGAAATTAGAGATTACTCCTCTGGTGGCAGCACACCGTCAGTGCCTGGTGAGGCCAGGGTGTATATTCCTAAAGATGTGGTTAAGGAGTTTTGTAAAAATGATGATATTGGGCAATGGTTCAAGGCCTATGAGGTAGCCATGACTTCCCACCGGGTCCCTGAGAAGGATTGGGGAGCGGGGTTGTGGGGTCGGTTCCTTAGTGAGGGACGGGATACCTTGTTGGACTTGCCCTCTGAAGTCTATAATTCCTACAGCCACATGAAAAATGCATTGATGACCAGGTATGGGTTGACTCCTGAACTCTATAGGCAGAGGTTCAGGAACTGTAAGAAGATTGAAAACAGTACCTGGGTTGAATATGTGACCTTTTTTTGCAGAGCCTTGGATGGTTGGGTAAAGGGTAGCAAAGCAAATGATTTTCAGGCGCTCTTTGATTTGATTGCATGGGAGCACTTGTCCAGTAATTGTTTTCCTGAGCTACGCCAGCACCTGATTGACAGTAGGCTGACTAACCCTAGGCAGCTTGCTGAGGAGGCGGACCGCTGGGTGAGCACCCGGGTCCACAAGGGTCACGTGGGAGACTCCGCCAAGGGTGGGCAGGGTCCCCAGCAGAGGAGTGGGGGGACAAGGGTAAACAGAGGGAGTTCCAGAGAGGGCCCCAAAGTAAACCCCAAGGGAACCAAGGGAAAGGTTCCCAGCCTCCCCCTGAGAAAAAGCACGGGGCCCCGACAGTTCCACCTGTCCTTAGGGGACCCCTGGTGTGCTACAGATGTGGCGCCCTAGGCCACAGGGCCAATGAACCCCAGTGCCCCTTGTTTGGAAAGCCAGCACCCCTGGTGCAGTCCCCCGGCAGTTGGCTAGTGTAGCCCTAGGGGAGGAGGTGGGTGCCCAAGATGGGTGGGATCCTGTAATATTGTCCCTTGTCTCTTTAGGAGACTCTGAGATGGTCCCTAGGACCCAACTGCCTGAGAACACTAAGAAATACAGCCAGTGGGTGACCATCAATGGCCAAAGGGTGGAGGCTCTGAGAGACACAGGAGCCAGTGTGACAGCTGTCAAGTGTCACCTGGTGTCTAAAGAGCAGGTGGTCCCTGATGCATTCTATCCAGTTGTTGCCGCTGACAACACAGAGAGCCACTGCAAGGTGGCTCAGGTTCCCTATGAGTGGGGGGGAGTCTCTGGTACTCTTCAAGTAGCTGTGAGGCCAGCCATGCCTGTTGACTGTTTGTTAGGGAACGATTTGGAGAGCTCCCCTTGGGCTAAGGTGGAGCGGAGTGCTCATTTGGAGATGTTGGGCTTGCCTGATTGGGCGTGTGTGACCACCCGGTCCATGGCAGCCAGAGGTGTTCAAGAGGACCTGGAGCCTGAGAGGGAGGCCCAGGTGCCTGCCGGAGAGAGAAGAGGCAGGGGGCACGGGAAACCGGCCCCCGAAGTTCCCACGGTCCAGGAGGAGGCAGACCCTGAGGGGGATGCCCTGGAGCCTACAGGGGAACAGGTAGCTGAACTGGGGGACCTGCCTGAGCTGACCCATTGGCAGCAAGATGGAGGACCCTCCAGGGAGGAGTTCTGCGAGGAGCAGAACAAGTGCCCTTCTCTCGTGGGTCTGAGGCAACAGGCCACAGACCAGGCAGGGGGTGATCAGTCTGGATCACATTGGATCTACTGGGAGAATGGTCTCCTGTATAGCGAGCCTAAGGTTGCTGAGCCTGGGTCAGCCCGTGTGCTGGTGGTACCCCAGCGCTTCAGAGCCTTCCTACTGGGTTTGGCTCATGATGTGCCTTTAGCAGGACATCTGGGGCAGGACAAGACCTTTGAAAGGCTTGTCACCCATTTCTTTTGGCCCCAGATGCGCAGGAGTGCCGCCACTCACTGCAGGACTTGTCAGACTTGCCAGGCAAGTGGAAAGAGTGGGAGGAAGCACAAGGCTCCTCTCCAGCCATTCCCTGTGGTCAGCACCCCCTTTGAACGGGTGGGTATTGACATTGTGGGGCCACTGGACCCCAAGACAGCCATGGGCAACAGGTTCATCCTGGTCTTGGTGGACCATGCCACCCGGTACCCTGAAGCCATCCCTCTGAGGACAGTGACGGCCCCCGTGGTGGGACGGGCACTGATGGGAATTTTCTCACGTGTGGTGTTCCCTCAAGAGGTGGTGTCTGACAGAAGTACTAACTTCATATCCAAGTATATGAAGTCCCTGTGGCAGGAGTGCGGTGTAACGTACAAGTTCACCACTTCTTACCACCCCCAAGGAAATGGGTTGGTTGAGAGATTCAACCGGACCCTGAAGGGCATGATTATGGGTCTGGAAGAACCCATGAGGCGTAAGTGGGACGTCCTCTTGACATGCCTTCTTTTTGCATACCGGGAGGTGCCACAGAAGTCTCTAGGGTTCAGCCCCTTTGAGCTTCTGTATGGTCACTCAGTGAGAGGACCTCTGAGTTTGGTCAAGGAAGGCTGGGAGCAATCTCCCAGGAAACCTCCCCAGGATGTATATAGCTACATGCTGGCCTTCAGGAACCAAACTAGGCGTTTCAGGCAACTTGCTGAGGCAAATCTGGAAGCCAGCCAGGAGGAAATGAAGCGGTGGTACGACCAGAATGCCACTCTGTTTGAGCTTCAACCCGGTCAGAAAGTTTGGGTCATGGCCCCAGTGGAGCCCTGTACGCTCCAGGATAAGTGGACCGGACCCTTTGAGGTGGTGGAGCGCAAGAGTCCTGTTACCTACTTGGTGGACATGCGGTCTCCCAGGAACCCCTTGCGGGTCCTGCACGTCAACCGCCTGAAGCCCCACTTGGAGAGGTCCCAAGTGGGCATGCTCTTAGCTACAGATGCTGGGATGGAGGAGGAGACTGAGCCTCTTCCTGACCTCCTGTCAGCCCAAGAGCAAGATGGATCAGTGGAGGGTGTGAACCTCTCTACCTCCCTGACACCTGAGCAGCAAGGTGACTGTCGCCAACTGTTGGGGCAGTTTCCTGACCTGTTCTCCCTGGTTCCTAGTGTCACTGACTGGTGCGTCCATGATGTGGACACTGGGGACAGTCTTCCTGTCAAGCACAAGGCTTACAGGGTGACTGACAGGGTGAGAGTTTGCATCAAGGAGGAGGTCTCCAAGATGTTTGCATTGGGGGTAATTGAGTCCTCTCACAGCCCTTGGGCCAGCCCAGTGGTCTTGGTCCCAAAGGCTGCCGCGCCCTGGTGCCACACCCGAACTCCGGTTCTGTGTGGACTACCGAGGACTCAATTCCGTCACCAGGACTGACGCACACCCCATCCCCAGAGGTGATGAGCTCATAGATCGGTTAGGGGCTGCCGGGTACCTCAGTACGTTTGACCTAACGTCTGGGTACTGGCAGATCGCCTTGACTGATGGGGCAAAGGAGAGGTCAGCATTCTCCACACCAGATGGGCACTACCAATTCCGGGTGATGCCCTTTGGGATGAAGAATGCCCCTGCCACCTTTCAGAGGTTGGTCAACCAGGTGTTGGTTGGACTGGAGGACTTCAGTGCCGCCTACCTGGATGACATCGCAGTGTTCAGCGCCAGTTGGGAAGAACATCTGCGCCACCTCTGGGAAGTGTTGATGGCTCTGCGGAGGGATGGCCTCACGATCAAGGCGAGTAAGTGCCAGATCGGGCAGGGTTCTGTGGTGTACTTGGGACACCAGGTTGGGAGCGGCCAGGTGGCGCCCCTACAGCCCAAGATAGATACCATTCTGGCTTGGGAGCCCCAAGACCCAGACAGCGGTGAGAGCCTTCCTAGGACTCACCGGGTATTACAGGAGATTTGTCAAGGGGTATGGCAGCATGGTTGCACCCTTGACAGAGCTGACTTCCAGGAAGCAGCCCAAGAGAGTGATTTGGACTGACACCTGTCAGAAAGCTTTTGACACCTTGAAGACAGCCATGTGCACGGCGCCCGTGCTCCTGGCCCCCAACTTCTCCAAAGAGTTTATCGTTCAGACAGACGCTTCAGAGCATGGTGTGGGGGCTGTTTTGTCACAGATGAATGAGGAGGAGGGCCTAGACCAACCTGTAGCCTTCCTTAGGTTACTTCCACGGGAACAGAGGTGGAGTGCTATTGAGCGTGAGGCATTTGCTGTGGTCTGGGCACTGAAGAAGCTGAGACCATACCTGTTTGGGGCTCACTTCCGGGTTCAGACAGACCACAGGCCCCTCAGATGGTTGATGCAGATGATGGGTGAGAATCCAAAGCTGTTGAGGTGGTCCATTTCCCTACAGGGGATGGACTTCACGGTGGAAAACCGCCCTGGTACAGAACACACCAATGCTGATGGTCTGTCCAGATTTTTCCGCCTTAGTGAAGAGAACTCCCATGAGGTAGGGTAGTACTCCCCACATTTCAGCTGGAGGGGACACGTGTTAGACCTGGCATCCTTGGCGTGGGTCTCCCTTCCATTTTTTGATGATGCCTCCAATGTTATTGATCTGTTTTTGCTGGTTTAGATGCTTTGGGCACTGTGCCACTGCTATTCAGTGCCACAGTGCAAGTGCTCCCTATTGTAAATTGATGTATGTATTAGTGACTCCATGATTGGATGATTGGTTTACTTGTCAGTCCCTAGTACAGTGCACTGAGTGTGCCCAGGGCTTGTAAATCCAATGCCGCTGGTGGGCTTGCAGCACTGGTTGTGCCACCCACAGAAGCAGCTTGTAAAATGTGTCTCAGGCCTGCCATTGCAGAGCCTGTGTGCAGCCTAGGGCTGCCATGTCGACTTGGTGAGTACACCCACTTACCAGTCCCTAAACCTTCCCTTTACAGCATGTTGGTCACCCCTAAAGTAGGCCCTAGGGCAGGGTGCATTGTAAGTACAAGGTAGGACATGCCCTGGTGTGTGTGGCATGTCCTAATAGTGAATTACAGCCATTTTCGTTTTTCACTATTGCAAGGCTACCTGCTCCCCATTGGCCAGAATGGGCAGACTGACTATTACACCTTATAGTCCGAACTGACCCAGGGAACATGGTAGAAAAACGAATTTAGTATGCCTGAACTCAGGATGATAAAATACATCTTTTAGTGAAGTTGGTTTTAACATTCTGTGTTTGAAAATACCACTTTTAGAAAGTGGGTATTTTCTTGCCTAACTATGCAAGCCTGCCTCTGCTAGGTTGTGTATTCCTTGTCTGGAGATTGAGTGACAGGGGCTGGGGGTGGCTACAGGAGACAGGGTGAGTCAGCACAGGGCTGAATAGAAAGATCTGCATCCAGAGTGGCGGGAGGAGTTGCACCTGGGTCTGAATAGGGCTGTGCCTGCCTTCCACAATGCTGGCTCCACCTCCTGCCGGGCGGCTGAGCACTCTGCCCCACATTCTGAAAGGAAAGAAGGAGTCAGAAAAACAAAGTGCTCCAGGACTGACCAGAACTGGTTTTGGGCTAGGCAGAGGCCTCTCTGCCTCCAGAGAACAAAGAGAAAAGGTGTATAAAAAGGGGACCCAGACCCCTAGGAAATTAGATCACTTTTGGGAAACAAGAAGAAACCTTTGCTGAGGAGCGGAACCAAGAAGAAACTGAGGAGAGACTATCCCTAAGCCTGAAGTGCTGCTTGGGGGATTGGCCTGCAGTGGTTTGCCTGACTGCCAAAGAAAGGAGAAGGGAACTTTGTGTGTACTTTCATCAACTTGTGAAGGATCTCCAAGGGCTTGATTTTAGAGCTTGCCTCCTGCTGAAGTCTCAGGGACAACAGACTTCACCCACCAGCTCCCCCTGTATTCCCTTGCTGGGAATTTGGACCTTCTGACACACTTGCGTGTCTCTGGGAGCTGGAAGCGCGACTCAACACGAAGAAGCGTGTCGCCGCAGCCGCTGAGTCTCGCATCGCCGGAGAAGAGTGTCGCCGTCGCATCGGACGCCGGCGCATCCCCGAAGAAGCGCGCCGCATCCTTCGAAGCGCCTCGCAGCACCGGAGAAGAGTGTCGCCGTCGCATCAGACGCCGTCGCATCCCCGGGGCAGAGCATCGATCTCGCATCAGACGCCGACGCATCGCAACACGAGGCGCGCCCCGCATCCCAGGAGAAGATCGTCGACCTCGCATCAGACGCCGTCGCATCGCCAGGGAAGCGTGTCGCAGGGCCTGTCGCGGCTCCAAAGACTCATCGCAATCGCCGCACGGCCGTCGGGCGTGCACGCATCACATCTTCGTTGTCGCAACCTCAAGAAGACGCCACTTTGTTTCTTTTGCACCAGATCTTCAACGCATCACCGTCCTTGCGTGTAAGGGACTATCGCATCACCTTCCCTGCAACACTTTTCGTTGCCCTGCGTTACGCATCTTAAGGTACATTGAACTCAAAGTGCCGCATTTTCATTTTAAGGGACTCAAGCTAATTCTACCATCCTTAAAGTACAGTATTGTGGATTATTTATGTCATTTATGGTCTTGTGGTAAATCTATATAAAAGATACTTATTTTTATAATACAACCTGTGTGGTGTCCATTTGTAGTGTTGTCACTAGATTACTGTATGTGTTCACAAATGCTTTACACACTGCCTCTGAACTAAGCCTGTCTGCTCGTGCCAAGCTACCAAGAGGGCGAGCAGGGGTTATTTCAGGAGTGTACCCCCTTATCCTGACTAGAAGCAAGGGTCCCTATTTGGACAAAGGTACCTACCTCTGCCAACTAGAGACCCCCAGTTCTAACAGTTACAAAATACAAACACTGAATCTCACGATAGGAGTCATTTTACATATGCAAAGTACATGAAATGCAGACTCATTACAAACAACAATGACTATGCAATGAAGGAGTGGATAGAGTAAGAGACAAAAGTTTCAGCAAAAATATATGCAAAACATCATATACCTAACGGAGGGGATAGATAAAGAGACAATAGTTTCATCTAATAATACATATTATTGACGGAGTGGATAGGTGGAGAGACAAAAGGTTCAGAGACAAAATACATCCATAAGTTAAATTCTGAGAACAAGTTTGACTAGATACAAACCTATTGGTCTGTAGGAAAACCAACCCCTCAGCCTAGGGGATGATGGGGGTTGCCCGAAATAGGATCGGGAAACAAAGGATAAGAAGAAAACAGGATCGGGACAGGTCAGGAACAGCTAGACCTCTCTGCAAACCGACGAACAGCGACGCATCTTCCCTCTTTCTCTCCTGCCGGCCTAAGCTTAAACCACACCCCTAAAGGCACCCCAATTATACCCTTAAACTAACATGTCCATCCCACAATTGTTGCAAACATTACTAAATCTCGTAAAGGGATTGGTGGGCTTGGGTGGTGGCGTTGTCACACCACTGTGACTTCACCTTTATTTCAACTACTTCTTCGTTCACCAGTCATTACCAGGGTATGGTTCTCAGCTTGTTCTCACTTTATTACATGTGATACAAAAATTAACAATTTTAATTCATTCTTTAACATCATCCGCAGTCTGTGTCTCCGGTCCCACGCTTGGGCACTTGTTTTGGCAGTCGTTCGACACTCTGGCCTTCACCCTCCTCATGTCATCTGTGGTGCACCGTGCGACTGTCTTGCTTCTGACAGAGCGAACTCACTCCTTGTGCTTTCCCCCTCCCACTTTAGCCAAGTTTAGGAAGATGGCTGCTTCATCTAGCACACTAAAGTAAATGAATATGAACATATATTAATTATATGATAATGAAACCTTCCCTGTTTACCACCCACCTTGCACTATTCCCCATTAATTTTACTTAGTATAAGTTTTGTGCAAAAGCGGCATTATTTATTAGTTCAAAACAGCATGCAAATTACTGAAGCATGTGCGGCCTATTTATCCAACGCTTCTCATTTTTCTCAAATCACAATGTTATTACAATATTATTTTGTTTACGTGTTAGTTCAGACATGCGCAAAGCAATTTCCCTTGTGTTCGTGTTGGGTGTACATTAGTTTTTCAACCACTACTTACTGTTAGTATGTATTATGGGGTATCAATTCCGAGCAGGTTTCATTTTTGCGAAACCCTGCTCCATCAATTCCCCCCTCTGATGGCTTATAGGAGCCATCATAAAATACCTACCATACCAAGTGCCATCTTTAATCATTTATAACTCTGCATTCTTCTCTCTTTTTATGGCACCTTCATCTAAATATTTCATCAAGTCATAGTACTCTCCTTTCATTTCCTCTAATTCTATTTCTTCTCTTTTTCTCTTTCTTGCTCTTCCTTTATTTTTTGATTGTCACTTCTTTTCTTCTATACTTGCACTTAAAACACTTATATGTTGTTATTATTACTAAGATTATTAATGATACTGAAACCATTGGTATTATTATTCTTCCTAATAAACTACTTCCAAAGGTAGAAAACCATTTACATATAGAGGAGAAACTTTTACCAAGTCTCTCCCAAACACCATCAACCTCCAGTTGGGTCAAATCTTCATGTAATTTTGTAATATTCTTTATATATCCCTCGATACCTTTACTTTTATCAGGGATATATGTGCAGCAATGTTGGACTTTCAACATTCCACAGACTCCACCCTCCTTTGCCAATAATATATCAAGGGCAAGTTGATTTTGCAAAACCATTGATCTGATTGCAACCATTTCCGTGTCAATCATCAAGAACCCACCAGCAGTATCTGTAGATAAACGATCAACCACTGTGGACAATTTTTGAATTTTATGTGAATTCAAAATGACTCCAACTGAGGGTATCAGTGCACCAAAAATATCTCCTACTATTTCTGAAAAACTTGCTCTTTTGTTACGTGTTAGTCCTTGCTTTACTTAGTTCAGTTTATGGCTGCTTCGGTCCATATGGTAGACCTTGGGAAGACAATAGCAAAATAACAACTACCATACCAATGTGCAGGCAATCTATAATAGGCTTTCTTACCACACACATAATAAATTCCTGGAAAAACAGGATCAGTTCCACCTTTCAATCCCCAACCTCCAGTGATTTGAAAAGTATGCTCACATTCACTAGAACCAATAAAATAATTATTATAGTTAGTTTTTGTTCTAATCAAACACATGTTCCCCTTCTGTGACCAGTCCAGGGACATTGCAGCGTACCCTTCGCCTTTCTCATAATTTCCTTCCCTAAAATCCCATGGTGGTACCCGTGACTTCTGTTCAGCAGCTTTCTTTTTGAAACTTTCTCTTCTATTTTCTACCATTTCTATGAAAATGTTCTCTTCAACCCGCAAACTACAAGTCAAATTATTCTTATAAGCATATTCTATGTCTAATGTTTTAGCAATATGGAAAAATTCCCCCATATATCGTGCATTTTGACCACTTAAAACCTTATTTAGTTCTTTAATAATAGGAATTTCAGAAAATACTAAATCTATATTGGAAAAGTAGTACTCGAGCTTTCCCGTCACGTAAACCAGGCTTGTGAGTATACTGCAAGACACACCATATGTTAACGGAAGGTGGTGATAGGTCACCCCTCTGAGACAGACAAAGGTAATTGCATGCACACATAACAGTCACTTACATTCATTGTGTTAATATATTCATAAAGTAATTTAGTAAAGACATTTAACGAGAAATCACCAATTGATTTATCATGATGGAGAATACTTCCATCCAACGGTTCTAAGTTAGTATTAGGAATCTCATTAGTGACATCATTCATTCTTTCTTTTGTTACATTGTTAGTATTGTTTCCATCATTAGTTACAATTAGAATAGGTACAAAGACAGTTAATAATAACCATATAAATGTTAACATCAAGACACTACATAAGCAAGCTTTAATACATCTACGTTTTAGACTACATTTTGGAAGTTCAGTCACCTCTGCTTCAGCCATTTTGTTTCTAGGAAAAAATAAAAATCTATCTAATCCTATAAATTCTAAGCTATTAAAAAAATATCCTAAAAAATAGTAGTGTAATCCTACACTTCAAGGCTTTCGTCTTTACCCCCTTCTTTTATTCTTTTGCTTCAATTTTCTTCGAGTCTTTGTTTCGTTTTTCTTTTAATCAGCAAGGTTGCACCTTAGTTTTGTCACAATTCTTTAAGGGGTCTTAGTTTGTTCTCATCAACTTGCTCAGTGTCAGATTTATCTTTTTCTTCACTTGGATCTGAACTTTCAATTTCTTCTAGAGTAACATAGGTCCATTCGGGTGCTCTGAATTTCTTGTTGGGTATTCTTACTCTTCTGGTTTTTTGTACTAATTATTTTCCTGACTCTTCTTGTTCTGTTTGACTTGAGACTTCATTGCTTTGTTCTGGTCTTTTTCTTAACTTTCTTTTCACGAGTGTATTTCAGTCTTTTCACTCCACTTGGCCACTTTTCATCCTTTATTGGTTTCTTTGCTTTGATGACTTTGTCATTTTCTGCATTTGTTTCACAGATCCTTTTATTTGCTCTCACTTCTGATTGTTCTTCTTCCTGAGTTTCAGTTTCTTGGGGTTCTTCCGATTCGACAATGATTTCTCTTTCAACTGTGAACTCACTTTCTTCTGGTTCAAGAACAATCTCATCTGTTTCAAGTTCTGCTGGGAGTTCACTTTCTTCTTCTGGATCAACAGTAAACTCGCTTCTTTCTTGCTCAATGGCAGTCTCTCGAACCCTGGAATCTTGGGCCCACTCTACTCGACTTGTGCTCGGCTGTTCACCATCAGGTTGTTTATCAGAATCTATCACTCTAGATTCATCAGCTTCACACACTTCAAGCACTGGTCTTTGTTTTTCATTCACCAGTTGTTGCTCCTTCGGTCTTTCAAGTGGATCTAGGGTTCATTTGGTATGGCTCGCATGAATCCAATTTGGCAAGCCAGCACACTTCACTGCCATTGTCGTCACCAATATGATTTGATAAGGTCCGTGTCACCTGGGTTCTAAACATGATTTTCTTATGTGCTTCTTGATATAAACCCATTCACCAGGACTCAGATCATGAGCTTTATTTTCTGTGTCGTTGTGGCTTCTTCTCCAACCTGGTGAGACACAGAACGTACCAGTTCAGCCAATCCTCTGCAATAGTCAAGCACTAGATCATCAGATATACTCATTAGTTTGTTTGCTGATATATATGCTTGTC
Organism: Calotriton arnoldi; assembly: GCA_963921515.1. Lineage (NCBI taxonomy): Eukaryota > Metazoa > Chordata > Amphibia > Caudata > Salamandridae > Calotriton > Calotriton arnoldi. Next base: position 595,460 of record CAWUFW010004405.1, on the reverse strand, counting down.
TCATTGCTCTTCCCATGAGAATTTCATGGGGACTCAATCCAGTCTTTTTGTCAGGAATACTTCTTAGACTCATGAGCACAAGGGGTAAAGCGTCAGGCCATTTCAGTGATGTGGATGCACATACTTTCCCTAATCTCGATTTTATAGTGCCATTCATTTGCTCAACTACTCCAGAGGCTTCGGGTCGATAGGCACAATGCAGCTTCTGCTCAATTTTAAATGCTGCACAAATTAGCCGAATTATCTCATTATTGAAGTGTGTTCCTCTATCTGTCTCCAAAGTGACTGGAATTCCAAATCTAGGGATTAGTTCTCTCAAAAGTAGTTTAGACACAGTGAGACTATCGTTCCTTCTCGTGGGATAGGCTTGCATCCAGCGAGAGAACAGACAGACAATGACCAATACGTATCTCAGCCCGTTACACGGGGGAAGCTCAATAAAATCAAGCTGGAGCCGGGTAAATGGACCTCCTGCTCTCCCAATTCGTCCCCAACTTACAACTGTCTTTCTGCCTGGATTTTGTTGCTGACAGATCACGCACCTCTGGCAAAGGCTCTCTGCAATGACCCTGAACTTTGGATTATACCATGACTGCTTGAAGAGTCTGATCATTGCATCTCTTCCGACATGTGCAATTCCATGGTAAACTCTGGCCATATGGGAAAGTAAGGAATCTGGTAACACTGGTCTCCCATCAAAATAGACCCATAGTTCATCTTTTGTTCTTTTGCTACAGCCTGTTTTGTTCCATCTTTCCTTTTCCTCATCACTTGCTTCTTCCTGCATCTGTCTAACTTCGTCCCATGTTTCAAATGTTGTTGTAAACAAAAGATGGCATTCGGTATTTCCCCTATCAACTGATTTGTTCAAAGCCATTGCATTTCTTGCACAGTAACGTGCTATTTTGTCGGCATATCTGTTGCCCTTCGTCACATAATCATCTCCTGATTTATGTGCGGCGCATTTGACTACTGCAATTCTTTTGGGCAATTGTAAAGCATCCAATAGTTCTTTTACAGTTTTACCATTTCTAATAGGGGAACTTGAAGAGGTCAGAAATCCCCTTTGCATCCATAGCTGGCCAAAATCATGAACAATTCCAAATCCGTATTGGCTGTCTGTGAATATTGTTACTTTTAGGCTTTTGGCAATTTTGCATGCTCTAATCAGAGCTATCAGCTCAGCTATTTGGGCGGAGTTTACTCCTTTCAGATAGGATGCTTCAAGAACCCCTTCTATGGTGCAAACAACATAGGCAGTGCACAATTCACCTCTTTCATTTCTCAAACAGGATCCATCAACAAACATTTCACAATCAGATTCTTCCAATGGACAATCTTCTATGTCTGGCCTAGGTTTGGTACAGAATTCAGTCACATCCAGACAATCATGATCAGCTTTCTCTCTCACTTCCTCACACCGAGAATTAGGAAACAAAGTTGCTGGATTCACAGTCGTGCACCTTACCACAGTCACATTTTCAGCACCCAGAATCACTCTCTCGTACTTAGTCAGCCGACTAGAAGTAAGATACTGTGTCCTGGTACGGGTCAAAAGAATCTCAACAGAATGTGGCACATATACTTTGACAGGATACCCCATCACAATTAGTTCACTCTGTTCCAGACTCATGCAAGTAGCTGCTACTGCTTTCAAGCATCCTGGCAATGCTGCAGCCACTGAATCCAGAGTAGCAGACAAATATGCTACTGGACGTCGTGCCTTTCCATGTTTTTGTGTTAAGACTGAGAGTGCACACCCATCTCTCTCACAACAGTACAATGCAAACTCTTTAGAATAATCTGGCATTCCCAATGCAGGTGCATGACACAGACTACTTCTCAATTTTACAAAAGCTTCCATACTTTCATCATCCAAAACAATCTGATCCTTCACATCCTTTCGTGTTAACCTCTGTAGAGGTTTTGCAATCTGTGAGAAACCACAGATCCACTGACGACAGTATCCAACCATTCCCAAAAACATTCACACTTTTTTCTGTGTTTTAGGTGGACTCATTTGTTTGATCACACTGATTCTTTCTGGAGTTACTTTTCTGACTCCCTTTTCTATTTTGTGTCCAAGGTACTGTACTTCCTGTTTACAAAATTGCAATTTTGCTGGGGACACCTTGTGTCCTTTTTCTGCCAAATGGTTCAATAAAGCAATTGTGTCTGTCACACATGCCTCTTGCGTCTTTAATGCCACTAGTAGGTCATCAATGTATTGAACCAAAACCGAATTACCTGGCATGACTAGAGTCTCCAGACATTTTTTCAAGATCTGATTAAAAATTGAGGGGCTCTCTGTATATCCTTGAGGAACTCTGCACCATGCCAAAACACGGTCTCCGAACTGGAATGCAAATAAATATTGGCTTTCCGTATGTAAAGGAATTGAGAAAAAGGCTTGGCACAAATCAATAACTGTGTACCATTCAGCATCACATGGGATCTGATAAAGAATCACGGCCAGATTTGGCACTACTGGACAACAGGGTACTACAATTTTATTAATTTTGCGAAATCCTGCACTATCCGGTATTTTCCACTGGGCTTTTTGATACCTATGATAGGTGAATTACAAGGACTGCTCATTATTTCTTTTAAAATTCCTTGTTTAATCATTTGATCAATCACAGGAGCGACTCCTGCAATTACCTCTGGACTCATTTTATACTGTGGTGTGTTTGGATATATAGCACCATCCTTTACTGTAATCTGAATTGGGTCTATCTTTGTCATTAGGCCAATCTCTTTTCCTGAAAAATCCCACACATCAGATTTCACTGTACTTTTTAATTCTTCAGGCAAACTTTCTTCTGTGAGAAGTGAATATAATTCATCCACTTCTGTTCCTTGCTTCGCTAGCATCATTTTAAATTCAACATCCTCATCAGGTGTCTGAAATGCAATTCCATCTGGTGTACAATAGATGGTGCAGTTCATCTTGCATAACAAATCTCTTCCCAAGAGATTTACTGGGCACGAGTCACATACCACAAACCGATGCATGTCTTTGAAGTTACCAATGTGAACTTCAATTGGATTTGTAACAAGTGTTCTAATGTGCTCATTTGAGACTCCTACAACTTGGATAGTTTCTCCAGAGAGGGGTAGGTTTCGAATTTCTGCTGCTCTCACAGTAGAACGGGTAGCACCAGTGTTCACTAAAAATGTAATGTCATTACCTTCCACTTTTCCATCAACAAATGGACCTGACTGATCTACCGCCAAGGATTCGCGAAGTACGCACTCTTCCTCCCCCCTCAGGCACCGTCATTGAGATGAGTCTGAATCACTCCCATTGCACTGCACCCAATACTGCAGAATCACACCTTGATTCTTACTAATCTGGTCACCTCCGTAATATCCAGTGTTCACACTGTACCTCTGCACTTGAGCATTCACATTATTTGGCATGGGAGCTTGCGGCACCTGTAACTGTTGAGTAACTATCTGCTGCTGCTGCTGCTGATTTACACCCACCTCATTCTGCATCTGTGGAATCAAATTTTGATTTCCCCCATTAATCTTTTTAGCGGATCTACACTCATTCTTCCAATATCCAAGCTTTCGCCACGCATGACAAGGACATTTCTTCATAGCTTCTTCTTTATTCATTTTCCCCCTACCTTTGCCTCCACTGAAATTCTGTCCATTTTGATTCTGACCACCCGTCTGATTACTGGTTTGAGGATTATTATTTGCCTCTTGTTGTTCTGCCACTTTCACCTGTGCCCACATCATTTTCTGTTTTAACTTTTTATGTCTTGATTCAATGTCATCACTACAATACTTTGCATACCTCAAAATTGCGTCTATCGTTTTGCTCTGCCAGCAAATTAAATGCTGTTGAATCATATTACTAATGTCTGGTTTTAATCCGAACACAAAACGATACACGAAATGTCCCATGTCTTTGTCTCCAATATTTTCGAATCCACTATACTGTTTGAATACCTGCAACAATCTTTCATAATAGGCATGCACTGATTCTTTTGGTTCATGGGTAGTCCTGTCAATTTTATCCCAATCTGTTTCCTTTGGGGACATTTTCCCCTTCAGAAACGTGATTACCTGATTGTACTTTTTCATCACCTCCTCTGATGGTGCACCTGTTTTAGCGTCTCTGAGATATTCATCCTTTGGCCAATCAACAGTGATCTTACACTCTATCCACAAGTCTGCCGGAACAACAATTTCAAATAACCCATCTAAATCCTTCAACAAAACCTTCGAGACCTTCACAAACCTTTCTACCTGTTTGTACCATTCTATGGGTTTCTCTCTTAGTCTAGGGAAATCATTCATAAATGATAATATATCCTGTCTTGTCCACGGAACATGAACATATCCGCCACCTGGTACTTCTCTCATCGGACACGCCCTTTCAACCTGTTCTGTTTCCTTTAACGGAAACATAGACACTCCTTTACTAGCTGCTTCTTCCTTCTTTCTCACCCATCTATTTCTCCATCGATCTACATCTCCCCATTTTTTCAAAATGTTCATCAACTCTTTTATCTGTAACCTTTTTCCAGACGCATTCAAACTCTCCAGATCCTTTTCAGTAAATGCTAATCTGTACGATATCTGTAACACCTTTGACTTTTCTATGTCTACTCCATATTCACTAGCAGCTTCAGATATTTTCTCATGAAGATTCTTCGCTCTCCAAGTAATGCTTTATCACAAGAACAATAATTCATCATCTCGATAAGTCCCTAATCTGTCTGGACTGATCGTACCAATAATCATTTCTTCCAAATCTACCTTCAATTGGCTCACATTTATACTCTGTGTTTGTTTTTCTTTCTTTTCCCTAATCATTCAATTCTTCTGATGAAAGACCTGCTGAACTCCCTGTCATTGGAGTGACATTTGTCTCTATTCTTCTTGGACTCATTTGTGTATTTCTTCTAGGGGTTTCTGTTATCATCTCGGAAACTGGAAGATCTAATAGTGTAACATTCGTGTCAGCCTGTCTTTTCTCATTGATTTTCGTCTCCAATCCGCTCCTGACATTACCCATTGGAACTGCTAATGTATGTACTATAGGTGTATTTGGGTTTTCTCCAAACAAAGGAACTACAGGACCTATTGTAACTGGTACCGTCAACGCTTCTGCATTTAAACTTAACTGGTTTATTTTCTGAATCTACTCTACATTTGCCTTGTTTAGCATTTCAAACTCTTTTTCTCTCATTATCGTAGCCATGTCTGCAATCTGTGGGATCAATGGATTTCCCACAAAGGGTGCATTCGGAATCACTTCAACTGAATTTTCGCGATATGGCGGAGGTCTTTTGATCATAATATCCTCTAATAACTCATCATCAGATTCATTTTCACCATCTCTTGCGCTTGAGGTTTCTATAATTTTCTTTTTCTCTTTACATTTGCCTCCTGTTTGCTCATCAACTGTTAAAACTGGATATAACCCTTCCGTTACCACAGCTCTCCTCCATCTTTTCAGTTTTTCTTCTCTATTCTCAAAAGGATATCGGAACATCATACTCCAATGACCTCTGTTACCACTTATATATTTTTCTCTCTCAAATGCCTCAACTTCCCATTCTTCCAAGGCTTCGTACTGTGTCAGTCTAGGATTTGGTTCTAATGAATTCATTCGCTCTCTCAGATTCTGCAATATCCTTACATTGAATGTACCATACTGAGGAAAAGCTGGAACACCATCATCCTTAGTATACTCCATCCAATTTTCCAACCACACACACGTATGATATCCTCGCTCTAACATCATAAACAAAGCAGGCGTCTTTGGAGGTGGAATCGGAACTCCCTATCAAGTCACAATTGGTTTGTTCTTTTTGTGAGAAGTTGGCCTGGCATATGCTGCCCACTAATTATAGTGGGCACCTTGCACCAGTCCAAACAACCCCTTATTGGAGATAGGTTAAAGACAACCTTATTGAAAGCTATCCTAGTGGTAGCTATGGAGAGCAGACTTCAGGCTAAGTCTTGAAGGAATGTAAAGCAGCTTGTTTTACCAGTCTATAATCTCTTGAGTGATCAAATGAAAGAGCACCACACCAGGTATATATTCAAAATATATGTATTTATTGCTAAACACACCCCTCTAGTCTCTTTATGAGGCTAGAGTTCGAAGTACATAAGTTATAAGTTATCAAATCACAGTAATAGCACAAATACACGTTTGGGCCCTAGGGGCGTACTCAAACCATATACCAATAAAGTGGTATGCGAATCACGACTGAACTAGACACTAGGCCTAGAGCCTCTAGAAGTGCTTGGACCACAAGGAACCACCCAAGGTAGTGACACAGGGGACCTACGGGAGACGCGTGCAGTGTAAATACACAACCGCGATACGCCGTTGACTTCTATGGAGAAAGTCGGGATCGGGAAATCATAGAAAAGGGACACTTAAAAGAGGACTAGGACAAAACCCTTTGAGATCTAGGACTTTGAAGAGTCTCTACCCACGGGAGCACCGGAGTACTCGTGTTACCTCACCCAGGGAAGCCGGGTGCATAGGTGCCTTTCGGGGTCGGGTTTCGTCGTCGATTCGAATGGCGATCTGCTGCAAAGTGCTGCTGGCGGCCAAGAGAAAAGTGTCCGGGTGGATCCAAGAGTGGATCGGAGTTCTGGAGAACCTGAAAGCAGAGGGGACAGAGTCTGGGTCACTAGCCAGTGACCAGGAAGGCGATGGACAGATGCCCACCGATGTCGAGTGCTTCAGGTGCGTTGATGGTCGTCTTGACTCTTCAGCCACGAGGTCCAGGAGGCGTTGTCGGCGACCAGGAGCAGGATTCGGGCTGGTACACGATGTCTGTCGAGTGCTGAGGTGTCGGCGACCGGATTGGACCCAACAAGCCTTGGCAACGGCAAGTCTCGAGGAAGATGTAGATCATCGATGGTGCAGACCAGCAAGGTCTGTGGAACTCACCCAGCGAGGGTAAGTGAGGGCAGGCCTGGAGCAACCAGGATGCCAAGTAAGAAAAGGATTGGCCTTCGTTAAGGGCTACTAGCCAACGGGCTAGCGACCGCGAAGGAGCCTCGTGACGCCGCACGTGGAGCTGGCTTACAGGACACTCGTGGAGTGGGGGCCAGTGATCTTCGGTGCAGGTGGTGCTGGAGGCTAGGGCTACTCAGAGCCCAAAGCACGACTTCTTGGGAGACCCAGAAGATGGTGCACTTGCAAATGTGCTCGGTGTCCAGGGGTCACGGTCTCAAGTCACCCACGATAGCCACGGGCCTCAGCTTTGCTGGGGACTCAGGGTAGCCTCGGGGAAGTCTGAGAATCCACCTCTGGTGATGCGATGACTTCGGTGTCCGACGGGAGCTTCAGAAATGCGAACCGGACAGATGCTTCTTTGGTGCCTGCCAAGCAGGGGAGTCACTCCTTGACCCCAAGGGAGATTCTTCAGTCCTCTAATCTTGTTGTAGAGTGTCGAAGGTCCAGGATTCCGTTTCAGAGTTTCGTCCAGGTATAATCTAAAGTCCTAAGGACTGGGTTCCTATCTTTATACTAAAGATAGGGGTTGGACTACTCTGTGGCCCCACCTATGGGTGGGTCAGGGCAGAGGGGTGGCTACACCCCTTTCCCTTTGTCCAGTTCGCGCCAAAGCAGGGGCTGGCAGCCCCTGATCCGGTTTGAACTGGGGTATGCACAGGGACACCAAATGTGCCCCCAGTGCAGGACTTCAAAGCACACAGATGGTGCTCCCGCCCAGCCCCAATACACATTATCCTGTCTGGGGAGGTGGTCACACCTCCCTGGGACAGGAAACCTATTGTCCAGGCCTCCCCTGCCGGAGTTTCGTCCAGCAGCAGGAGGCCAGACTCGTGTCTGTGGCAGCAGCATCCATTTTGTGATGCCAGGGCTTTGGAGAGAAGTTACCGGGTTAGTCAGAGTTAACATGTCTTTCCCTCTAGAAGGGTGGAATGCTACCCCCGCCGCCAGAATTGGCGGGGGCGGTAGTATTCCAAGATGTTTGACACCAAACACGACATGTTTAGGTGCAGCCATTCCAAAGTTAGCATTTTACCGCGAGGATATAATGCGCTTAAGAGTATATGGTCAGGCTGCACTACAAACAGCATCAGAGATGGTCTCCGAACGCTGCAGAGGGGCCCTGCTCATGCAGGGGCACCCTCTCACATAGGAACCATGCACTCTGCCTTTAGGATTGATAAGGCCTGCCTTAGGAGTGACTTGTAGGATTATATGTGTGTATGTAATTAGTGATATAGGTAACCTATATCACAGTAAGGGGTGCATGCACCACCTTACCCAGGCTGCAGTAGCAGACCTGTGGTGTCAGTTTGGATGGCCTTCCAGGGGTGGCATAATACATGCTGCAGCCCCTGGTAGGCCTCTGAGGTACCTATGCCCTTGGTACATAGTATACCATATACTAGGGACTTATAAGGGCACTCCAGATTCCAATCAGAGATGTGCCTAAGGCACATGGAAACCTTTTACAGAGAAAGCAGATAGACTGGGGCCCTGAATAGCAGGATCCCAGTCCAACTAAGTCATAAACCAGCAAAACACCATAAAAAAAGTGGGGGCAACCATATAGTCAGATTCCACCTTCCTACATAACCCCCCCCAAACGAAAGGAGATAAGGCTAACCTTGGCCAGTTGAGCCTTCATTGACTAAGTGGTCATATAAGGAAGCACCTGCACTAGCATGGTTGCCCCCTGTCTTATGGTCCACTAAGCAATCCCTCACCCTAAGGGTATAAGAGGGTCTCCACCATGGGGAATCACTACCTGTGGTGTGCTTAGGTAAAGTACAAGGCTGGTGAGGTGTCTGAGTAGGGAAGTGAGGCCCTAGGAATGTTGGCCTCAGCTTCCTCAGATCACTGGTCACCATGTATGCCTGTCTTTCCATGACTGAGTTGCACTTTGCTCTAAGGGTCAACCTCTGGCTGCCTACAGCTGGGGGTTGGGTCCCTTTGGATGGACTACTGGAGGGACAGGGCAGGTTTGGAACCTTCAGGTCCCAGGTTTGCCCTTGCCTACCAGAGTCCTTCTGGGGAGGTCCCTACATAAAGGCATGGGGGATCCCTCAGTGTGTAGAGGAGTTTTCACCTGGCTAGGGCTACTAGACTGGGTGCCCCTAATCTGCTGATGGGGGCTTCCTCTGGACAGGGGGCCCTGGGGGTCCACTGACCTCCCTGACCTCTGCAGCCCTGGGCTGGCTGAGGCAGGGTAGAGAGGGGCAGGTTACCTGCTCCAGACTGGGTACCACCTTGGAAGGGTCCTCTGCCATCAGGGGTGTGGCCAGGCCAGGCCTGACTACCTCTGGGGCAGTTCCTTCACTAGGGGTAGGGTCAGTTCCCTGAGGAGGCTGACCCTTACCTACTGTCTGGAGGGTAATCCAGACTTTTCTTCAACCCTTGTGCTCTCTTTTGGGGGAGAGTGGGCCATTCTTTCAGGCTCCATCGTTCCAAATTCTTGGGCTGGGGCTGTGGCCATTACAGCCCCACTAACCTTTACAGGGACGCCCAGCATCCTGAGATGGGTTTGGTGTTCAACTTCAGCCCAGGCTGAAATTTCCAGATCATTGCCCATCAGGCAATCTACAGGTAGGGTTGGGGACACTGCCACTCTTTTTGGGCCTGTGACCCCCTCCCAGCTGAGATTGACTATGGCCATGGGGTGATCTGTTCTGACACCATCAATGTTGGTCACCTGGTATTTAAACTCAGGTAAAAGCTGGTGAGGGGGACTAGTTTCCCTGCCACCATGGTGACACTAGCCCCTGTGTCCCTAAATGCCACAGCTTTCTGACCATTAATTATTGGCTCCAATCTGTACCTGCCCAATGCTATGGGACCCATGGTAAAGGTGGCAAATCCTATACCACCATCAGAGTCAGAGGAGTCTGTTGAGGGGTCCCTGTCTAAACTAGGGCCCACCTCTGTTCCTCTTGCAAAAGCACCTAACTTTTGGGTGCACTACTCCCAACTGGAGGATTACTACTGGTAGTACCAGGAGGGGTGGTAGTAGTTGTGGGAGGAACATTTTCTTTATTGCCAATCCTGGGGCAACTGGGATCAGTTTTCCAGTGCCCAGGCTTTTTACAGACATGGCAATATGGTTTCTTTTCAGGAGAGGAAGGAGTTTGGGACCCACCCCCAGAAGAGGAATTTTGGGGCCCTGTAGGGGACTTATCCTTAGATTTATCCCCACCTTTCTCTTGGGACTTAGTAGAATCTTTCTTCTGGTCACCACCCTGATTTCTAGTTTTTACTCTGGTTCTGACCCATTTGTCTGCCTTCTTTCCCAATTCTTGGGGAGAGGTCAGATCAGAGTCCACCAGATACTGGTGCAAAAGCTGGTTTTGACAATTATTAAGGATCTGCTCCCTCATAATCAAATTGTACAATCCTAAAAAGTCATGCACTTTGTTGCCATGTATCCAACCTTCCAGAGCCTTTGTAGCACAATCTACAAAATCAACCCAGTCTTGAGTCTGAGCTTTTGGGTGTCTCTGAACTTCAACCTATACTGTTCAGTGGTTAGGCCAAACCCATCTATCAGAGCACTCTTCAAGACTGTGTAATTGTCAGCATCCTCTTCTCTTACAGTGAGGAGCTTGTCTCTACCTTTGTCTGCAAAGGAGAGCCACAAGATTGCTGCCCACTGCCTCTGGGGGACCTTCTGAACTTTACAGGCCCTCTCCAGTGCAGTTATCCATTTGTGGATGTCATCCCCACTCTGGTAGGGAGGGACAATCTTGTTTAGGTTTCTATGGTCATAAGACCTGTCCCTATCTCTAGGGATATTGTTGCCACCATGGGACTCTAGTCCCAACTTTCTTCTCTCTCTAAGGAGATCTAGGGATTCCCTATCTAAAGCCAATTGCTTTTTTCTGATTTCCAGCTGAGTTTCCTCATACTGGACCAGTCTGTCTCTTCTCTCATGAGAGGATTCCCTCCTGTGAGAGGAGACAGAGCTCCCTATAGAGGTGCCAGAGTGGTTAGACTCCTGAGAAGGAGATCTAGACTTCCTGGGCACACTCTTAATCCTTCCTGGGGGACAAAGAGGGCATCATCCTGATCATCCTCATCATCTTCCACAGGAGGGATTGGGTTATCCAGGTCAGGGTCATTGTCACCCTCCTGGCCAGTCTCAGAGGGGGGCTGGGGGTATTGGTACCCCTGGCCTCCTCCTCTTCCTCTGCCCCACCCTCAGCTCCTACCCCTTCAGTCCCCAAGGGCCTACTAAGGTCATAAGCCACCAACAACTCCTTGAGGTGTTGGGTGGTGGGGCTTTGGCCTGTCCTTAATTTTCTCAAGTTGCATAAAGCTCTCAATTCCAAGAATGGGAGTGTATCATACTTGGAGGGTGGAAGCTCAATGGCTTCCTGCAAGGATTCTTTAGATCCTACCCTTAAAGACATTACTAGTGAGGTGTGGTGTATGCACTACCTACTCTAGTGTGGCCTACTAAACTCTCTTGAGTTGTAGAAAGGGTTGTGCTATCCCTTAACACACAACTCTAAGTTCAGTAGAACTTACTGTATTCTAAGCTTAAATTATATGTACCTTAGGTACCTTTAGTGGTTTTCAGTTGATCAATTCAATTGAGATTATCTGGTAAAACAATAGCAAGCTGGAATCCCATACGCTGCACACCAATGTGAGAAGTTGGCCTGGCATATGCTGTCCACTAATTATAGTGGGCACCTTGCACCAGTCCAAACAACCCCTTATTGGAGATAGGTTAAAGACAACCTTATTGAAAGCTATCCTAGTGGTAGCTATGGAGAGCAGCCTTCAGGCTAAGTCTTGAAGGAATGTAAAGCAGCTTGTTTTACCAGTCTATAATCTCTTGAGTGATCAAATGAAAGAGCACCACACCAGGTATATATTCAAAATATATGTATTTATTGCTAAACACACCCTCTAGTCTCTTTATGAGGCTAGAGTTCGAAGTACATAAGTTATAAGTTATCAAATCACAGTAATAGCACAAATACACGTTTGGGCCCTAGGGGCGTACTCAAACCATATACCAATAAAGTGGTATGCGAACCACGACTGAACTAGACACTAGGCCTAGAGCCTCTAGAAGTGCTTGGACCACAAGGAACCACCCAAGGTAGTGACACAGGGGACCTACGGGAGACGCGTGCAGTGTAAATACACAACCGCGATACGCCGTTGACTTCTATGGAGAAAGTCGGGATCGGGAAATCATAGAAAAGGGACACTTAAAAGAGGACTAGGACAAAACCCTTTGAGATCTAGGACTTTGAAGAGTCTCTACCCACGGGAGCACCGGAGTACTCGTGTTACCTCACCCAGGGAAGCCGGGTGCATAGGTGCCTTTCGGGGTCGGGTTTCGCTCGTCGATTCGAATGGCGATCTGCTGCAAAGTGCTGCTGGCGGCCAAGAGAAAAGTGTCCGGGTGGATCCAAGAGTGGATCGGAGTTCTGGAGAACCTGAAAGCAGAGGGGACAGAGTCTGGGTCACTAGCCAGTGACCAGGAAGGCGATGGACAGATGCCCACCGATGTTGAGTGCTTCAGGTGCGTTGACGGTCGTCTTGACTCTTCAGCCACGAGGTCCAGGAGGCGTTGTCGGCAACCAGGAGCAGGATTCGGGCTGGTACACGATGTCTGTCGAGTGCTGAGGTGTCGGCGACCGGATTGGACCCAACAAGCCTTGGCAACGGCAAGTCTCGAGGAAGATGTAGATCATCGATGGTGCAGACCAGCAGGGTCTGTGGAACTCACCCAGCGAGGGTAAGTGAGGGCAGGCCTGGAGCAACCAGGATGCCAAGTAAGAAAAGGATTGGCCTTCGTTAAGGGCTACTAGCCAACGGGCTAGCGACCGCGAAGGAGCCTCGTGACGCCGCACGTGGAGCTGGCTTACAGGGTGGAATGCTACCCCCGTTGCCAGAATTGGCGGGGGGGGGGTAGTATTCCAAGATGTTTGACACCAAACACGACATGTTTAGGTGCAGCCATTCCAAAGTTAGCATTTTACCGCGAGGATATAATGCGCTTAAGAGTATATGGTCAGGCTGCACTACAAACAGCATCAGAGATGGTCTCCGAACGCTGCAGAGGGGCCCTGCTCATGCAGGGGCACCTCTCCATAGGAACCATGCACTCTGCCTTTAGGATTGATAAGGCCTGCCTTAGGAGTGACTTATAGGTTTATATGTGTGTATGTATTTAGTGATATAGGTAACCTATATCACAGTAAGGGGTGCATGCACCACCTTACCCAGGCTGCAGTAGCAGACCTGTGGTGTCAGTTTGGGTGGCCTTCCAGGGGTGGCACAATACATGCTGCAGCCCCTGGTAGGCCTCTGAGGTACCTATGCCCTTGGTACATAGTATACCATATACTAGGGACTTATAAGGGCACTCCAGATTCCAATCAGAGATGTGCCTAAGGCACATGGAAACCTTTTTACAGAGAAAGCAGATAGACTGGGGCCCTGAATAGCAGGATCCCAGTCCAACTAAGTCATAAACCAGCAAAACACCATAAAAAAAGTGGGGGCAACCATATAGTCAGATTCCACCTTCCTACACTTTTTAAAGAAATTTTTTATTTTCTGCATCAACTTCATTTTCTGATTCTTTCCGCTAATGGGTCTTATCATGTAAAAATAATAACAACCTTTCTGTATTTCTTTTATTTGATTGGTAAACTTTTGTCCTATACTAGCGCGACTCACACCAACAAACCAATCACTACTCAATACACACCCGCTGCCTGGCCAATGCCAGCACGGTCTTTCCGACCCTCCCTTTACAAAATAATACGGCAATATTTTTCTAAGCACTCTTAATCAAAAAAAATTTGATTAGTAACAACATAAAACAATGCTACCTTGTCTGTTCCACTAAATAAAGAGATAGTTTTTCACTTTTTCAAGAGGTTTTCTCACTACGAGTCCTAATAACGACCAGCGCTATTTTACTCTTCAAACAAGTTCCGGGTGGACCTATTACTCCTCTAGGGATAAGGCCAAGATTTCACAAGAGGACTTTTTGGCATGAAATGGGGTCTTGTTACTCTCCTGGGGACAAGGCTAGAGTTTCGGAAGTGGACCCTTCGCTATTTCAATCACTCCCCTTATATACGAAATTTTCCTAATACAACAGCTACAGCCCTCCATTGCTTTTAGGTATTATTACAACAGACAAAGTACTTCTGCAGTGTGACTTCTTTACCACACTCTTCTTCTGCCTATTTCAGGCTAAATTCCATTCCCGGGATTCCTCAGGTAACTCCGTACCTTTACTTCTAGACAACACAGAACATGACGCTAACTCTTCATGTTAAAACATACAATCAATAAACATTACCAAACTAATCAATAATTAAACCGTCCTCTGCTACCAAGAAACTGATCCAGCGCAAATCCAATATTTATCAGGGATCAATACTCAATACATCATAATACAATGGCCCATACACATTCACCCAGAATCCCTGATGCGCTGGGGTCAATTTATATGTACGATCAATTCTTTTCTTTTCCTAGATTAATTATGACATCACAATCAAACTTTTTTCATCAACTTTCCTTCTACTTGGTCGATGGACCACTTAGTTGAATAGTTGATGGCAATGATTGACTTCTAACTTACCAACCATTTTAATTAAATGATCACAGACTCTCGGTGAAGTTAATAATGAATTTTATCTCAAATAATTAAGGATTATGCTCAACTGCATTTGGTTGCAAAATACAAACACTGAATCTCACGATAGGAGAAATTTTACATATGGAAAGTACATGAAATGCAGACTCATTACAAACAACAATGACTCTATGCAATGAAGGAGTGGATAGAGTAAGAGACAAAAGTTTCAGCAAAAATATATGCGAAACATCATATACCTAATGGAGGGGATAGATAAAGAGACAATAGTTTCATCTAATAATACATATTATTGACGGAGTAGATAGGTGGAGAGACAAAAGTTTGAGCAAAATACATCCATAAGTTAAATTCTGAGAACAAGTTTGACTAGATACAAACCTATTGGTCTGTAGGAAAACCAACCCCTCGGCCTAGGGGATGATGGGGGTTGCTCGAAATAGGATCGGGAAACAAAGGATAAGAAGAAAACAGGATCGGGACAGGTCAGGAACAGCTAGGCCTCTCTGCAAACCGACGAACAGCGACGCATCTCCCCTTTTTCTCCCTGCCGGCCTAAGCTTAAACCACACCCCTAAAGGCACCCCAATTATACCCTTAAACTAACATGTCCATCCCACAATTGTTGCAAACATTACTAAATCTCGTAAAGGGATTGGTGGGCTTGGGAGGTGGCGTTGTCACACCACTGTGACTTCACCTTTATTTCAACTACTTCTTTGTTCACCAGTCATTCCCAGGGTATGGTTCTCAGCTTGTTCTCACTTTATTACATGTGACCCAAAAATTGACAATTGTCATTCATTCTTTAACATCATCCGCAGTCTGTCTCGCCTGTCCCACGCTTGGGCACTTGTTTTGGCAGTCGTTCGACACTTTGGCCTTCACCCTCCTCATGTCATCTGTGGTGCACCGCGCGACTGTCTTGCTTCTGACAGAGCGAACTCACTCCTTGTGCTTTCCCCCTCCCACTTTAGCCAAGTTTAGGAAGATGGCTGCTTCATCTAGCACACTAAAGTAAATGAATATGAACATATATTAATTATATGATAATGAAACCTTCACTGTTTACCACCCACCTTGCACTATTCCCCATTAATGTTACCTAGTATAAGTTTTGTGCAAAAGCGGCATTGTTTATTAGTTCAAAACAGCATGCAAAATGCAAATTACTGAAGCATATGCGGCCTATTTATCCAACGCTTCTCATTTTTCTCAAATCACAATGTTATTACAATATTATTTTGTTTACGTGTTAGTACAGACATGCGCAAAGCAATTTCCCTTGTGTTCGTGTTGGGTGTACATTAGTTTTTCAACCACTACTTACTGTTAGTACGTATTAGGGGGGTATCAATTCCGAGCAGGTTTCATTTTTGCGAAACCCTGCTCCATCAGTGTCATGCAAGATAATGAAAATCTAGTAGATAGCTTCACTATTTTTAACATAGGCAGGAGGACTCTGTAATTAAAATTAGTTTTGGGGAGTACCCCTGTCCTATTTTTAACACCCCATTCACACCTTTACACTTACTACACCAATATACACCCAGACCCACACACCTATCCTTCACAGACAGCTTATTAAAAGACATCAGGTAAAGAGCCCCCATCAAGAGTGCCCATTGTGCATTGCAGCACCGGCCCGACAAGGAGCAAAAGCCCAATGATGAAGCATGACAGGCGTGTGAGGGCACTTATGACTGACGTCTTACCTGCTTTGTCCGCGGAAACTGTGAGGAGGGAGAAATGAGCAGGAGCAAAGTGAATGAGAGAAGAGAAAACGGCATCCATTTCTAATAAAACGACTACATGCAACTGAAAAATTAGAAATTCACACAAGTGATTTGTCACACAAATTTGCACATTTGAAAAAACTTCCACACTGTCACTTCTGAATTATCCTCCATTCTTAATGATACATTTACTGCAACTTTGGCCTGAGCGGCTAGAAGAAGAGTGTGATTAAACCTCTTCTGAGAACACACAGGATGGATCCTAGACTGGAGGTGAATTATTGACCTAGTTCTCTTCTACCAGCCATAGAGAAGTTAGGAGAAAATATTTTGCACTGTGGCCTGCAATCCACAAGTTGCTAGCATGGCCATGGATATTGCCCTGGTTACAGCTCTAGAGGATCTCAGGATAAGCTGGGATATTGGTCACCCTACTGGCTTTATTTTGTGATATCTCTTTGCTGCCTTTGATACAGTTAACCATTCCATCCTACTTGACCGACTGCCAGCAACTGGACTTTGCAGTACATCACTTGCTTTGTTTTGCTTCTTTCTATTTGGATGCAGCCGATCACTCTTCCTCTCCACCTTGAAATCCAGGTAAGTGAAATCCCTACACACATATATATGTGTGTGTGTGTGTATATAGTAAGTATCGTGTTTCCATAGGAAAAGCGTTTTTGACTTGCCTATATCTTTGGCACCTTTTGACCAATCTTCACAAAATTTTCCAACAAAAGTGTCATAGTGAGTCTTGTGCATGGAAAGTTTAGGGGTGATCCGTCAAGCGGGCAGAGAAAAAAGAGGGGTCCAAAATGTGGATTTCCCATGTTAATTTCCATAGGAGATTTGAACACGACTACAGCCAGAACTGCTGCATGGAATTACAGCAAATTTGGCAGGAAGGTAGATTTTGGTTCACAGATCATGCTTACAGTTATCCAGTGTAAATCTGCTCAGTAGTTGTTGAGAAATGTAAGGATATCCAAATTAGGATATCTGCGATCACGGCTAATTCCAGACGATTTCGCGATTAATCGTGAATACGCATGGCAACAGGAATGCCGTTATTGACTGGCTGTAACCTAAGCAGAGAATTAAGGCAGCCATTTTACCTCATCGGAACAGTCCCGGGCCTGACACCAAATGGCAGAAAGTCAATCAATCAATCAGGGATTTATAGAGCGCACTACTCACCCGTAAGGGTCTCAAGGCGCTGAAAGTGGCATAAGGGGTCAAGTTGGATGTGCCCTGACCCCATGAGATCAATATAGGGCTGTTTGAGGAACCCCTTCTGAGTATAATATGTCAAAAGAAAGGGTTTTCCACTCAAGATATTCACGAATTCTCCACAAGCGTCAGCATGGCCCCCTGTGTAACGTTTCGACAAATTCACGAATATCACTGAAAATATATATATTATCACAAGGTAAAACACATGAACCGGAACATCAAGTATCGTGACCACCAATATGAAAACTTGATAAAAAAACTCAAAAACAATCATGAAGTTGTCATCAATAAGTCCGATAAGGGTGGAAACATAGTCATTTGGCCCAAGAAGGAATACCTCCAGGAGGCATATCGCCAATTAGAAAACAAGGAATGTTATGAAAAAACTAGTATGAGTGAATACAAGCAAGCAAAAGATGGTTTGAAAAAGGATTTACAACAATGGAAAAGACGAGGATTAATTTCCAATGAAGAATACAAATTTATGCACAATGAATTTCCTGTACTTCCTACGATTTATTTCATACCAAAAATTCACAAGAAGGCTACGCCCATTCCCAGTAGACCAATCATATCTGCCAAGAATGGCGTACGCGAGGATATCACACAGTATGTAGACTTCTTTCTTCAAGATCATGTACTAAAACTTCCTACATACATTAGGGACACTGGAGACTTTCTCAGCAAATTAAGCCAAATTGAATGGATGGACGGACTACTGCTAATTACGTTAGACATAGAATCATTATATACGAGTATAGATCACCATGTAGGTCTGACAGCAGTAAAGCACTTCCTCGACACCAGACCTTTAACTTGTTATAATCACAACACAATGTTATTGGAACTCATCAGGTGGTGTCTGTTTAATAATTTCTTTTTATTTGCCAAAGATCTATTTAGACAAAAGCGTGAAGTTGCTATGGGAGCCTGTTTCTCCCCCAGCTATGCCTGTCTTCATGTTGGCTGGTGGGAGAAACAGGTTCTGTTAGACTTGGCATCTTTTGGCGTGTTTCCCCTGACTTTTTGCTTTCTGACCTCCTGGTTTTTGACTCTGTTTTTGCTGGTGTAATGATTCTGCGCACTTTCCTCACTGCTGTCCAGTGGGAAAGTGCAAGTGCTCCTGTATAAAATGTGTTATGGATTGGTGTTTCCATGATTGGCCTATTTGATTTATGTGTCAGTCCCTTGTAAAGTGCACTGAGAGTGCCAGGGCCTATAGATCAAATGCTGTTGGTGGCTGCAGCACTGGATTGTGCCACCCACGCAAACAGCCCGTAAAGTGTAACTCTGGCCTGCCATTGCAGAGCCTGTGTGCAGCCTGGGGCTGCCATGTCGACTTGGCAAGTGCACACACTTGCAAGTCCCTAAACCTTCCCTTTTCTACATGTTAGTCACCCCTAAGGTAGGCCCAAGGTACCCCTGTGGGCAGGGTGCATTGTATGTGAAAGGTAGGACATGCCCTGGTGTGTGTGGCATGTCCTGATAGTGAATTACAGCCTATTTCTGTTTTTCACTATTGCAAGGCTACCTGTTCCCCATAGGCCAGAATGGGCAGTTTTGATTATTACAGCTTATAATCCTAACTGACCCAGGGAACATGGTAGAAATTCGAGTTTAGTATGCCTGGACTCAGAATGATAAAATGCATCTTTTAGTGAAGTTGGTTTTAACATTCTGTGTTTGAAAATACCACTTTTAGAAAGTGGGTATTTTCTTGTCTAACCATCCAAGCCTGCCTCTGCTAGGTTGTGTATTCCTTGTCTGGAGTGTGAGTGACAGGGGCTGGGGGATGCCAGGAGAAAGGGTGAGTCAGCACAGGGCTGAATAGCAAGATCTACATGTAGATGGGTGGGAGGAGATGCACCTGGGACCTGAATAGGGCTGGGCCTTCCCTCCACAATGCTGGCTCCACCTCCTGTGGTGCGTCTGATGTCCCTGGCCTGCACTGTGAAAGGAAAGAAGGAGACTTGTCAACAAAGTGCTCCAGGACTGACCAGAACTGGTTTGGACTAGGCAAAGGCCTCTCTGCCGTCAGAGAACAAAGAGAAATTGAGGATAAAAGGGGGACCCAAACCCCAGAAAATTGGAACTCTTTGGGATCAAGAAGACTGCCAAGAAGAAGAGCTGGAGAAGCTGTGAGGAGGAACTACCACTTTGCTGTGTGCTTTGCTGTGTTGGCCTGCAGTGGCTGCTTCTGTCTTGGGCAGTGAAAGGACTGGAACTGAACTTTCTGCAATCTACTTTGTGAGTGTCTCCAAGGGCTTGAGGTAGAGCTTGCACCCTGTTCAAGAAGTCTCAGGAACAGCAAAGACTTCAAGCCCGACGCCGTCTACGACGCCGCTGCTGACTCCGTGTCCTGAAGGCACCGCAGAGGGCACCGCCGCACCGCGACCCTGGTCTCACCGACGACGCCTGCTGATGCCGCCACCGAGCCGCTGCTCGCAGCGCGACCTGTGGGCACCGCACTCCGCACCGCCTCGCTTCACGACGACGCCGTGGTATCCCCGACGACGCCGCTCCTCGCCGGACTCGACGCCGCTGCTTGCACCGTGGTTCGGGGGCACCACTAGTAAGTTACACGACGCCCCGCCCTCATCCCGCACCGCAGCCTTGGCCCAACGACGCCAGTGCCATCGACTCCAGTTCGTCAGCCGACGACAGCGCTTCAGCAACGACGATGCCGCTGCTGCACCATGACCTGCCAGCACCGTGATGAGCACCGCCTTCATCTCACACCGCAACCCTGGTCTCCCCGACGACGCCATCTGACGCCGCCACCGAGCCGCTGCTCGCACCGTGACCTGAGGGCACCGCACGCCGCACCGCTGCACTTCACACCGCAGCACCCGACGCCGGCCGACGGCAGCGCTCCTGACTTCACCAGAGAGGAGATCGATCTGCAACGCTTGTGACTTCGAGGGCCCCGACGACGCCTGCACCGACCTCCGGAACCGGGCGCCTGTGGACGCCGTGTGTTCGGAAGCTCACCGCGAGGTCATCGACGCCCTGCATTTCTGAAAGGTACTGTTTGCGGGTCTTCCCGACACCGTAGCTGACCCGCGACGCCGCGGTCAGCCAGAACTGTTTGGATTTGTTTGTTCACGACGCCGTGATAGCCCTGGACGGAGCTATCGACATCAAGGAACTGTTTTTAAGGACACTGTGATAACTGAAGATTTTTAAAGTACTGTACTGTGGATTTTTATCGTATTGGTCTTGTTTTAAGTATATAAAAATATTGGATATTTTTCTAAACTGGTGTGGTGTCCGTTTGTAGTGCTTACACTGTATTACTGTTGGTTATGTGAAAAATGCTTTACACACTGCCTCTAAGATAAGCCTGACTGCTCGTGCCAAGCTACCAAGGGGTGAGCAGGGTTTTTTAGGAGTGTAACTCCTTATCCTGACTAGGAAGAAGGGTCCCTACTTGGACAGAGGTGCAAGCCCTTGCCAACTAGAGACCCCCATTTCTAACATTGGTTGTCAGCGGTGAGGATAGGACTTGTGTTTGCACTTGACTTACAGTGATTGGTGTGCACTACCACCATATCGCAGACCATTACGTACCACTTACATGTTCTTTTTCTTTTTGGCCTATTTTTGATCTTGCCAGTTTGAACTTGCTACTTCAACATGCCTGAATCTATAGTATCATCAATTGCATCAGTAGAAATTGCCTTTGAGGAGGATCGATTGGAAGCCTACAATGTCAAGGAGTTAAAATCGATTTGCAAGAACCTGAAAGTCCAGGTCAGAGGCCTCACCAGGAAGGATGAGCTACAAAAGGCGCTGAGGGCCTGGGTAGCAGCCAGACATGCCAGTGGGCAATCTGGTGATCTCAATGGAGAGGTGGAGGAGCCTGTTCCTAGGGTGGATGTGCTTTTGGGAGGGGGGGAACCCTCCAGGCCAGGCACCAGTAGCTTGTCCCCAGAGGAGCTGGAGGACAGGCGGGAAGTAAGGAGGTTTGAATTGGAGAAACTCAGAATAGAAAGTGAGAGGGAAGAGAAAAGAATAGCCATGGAGGAAAGGAAAATGATACTAGATCATGAGAGAATGATTAAGGAGCTGGAGCTAAAAAGTAGAACCGGCTCAGATGGTGGCAGCAATTCTTCAGCACACACAGACAGGATTGTACACATCCCCAAGAATGTAGGTAAAGAGTACAAAAAGGGTGATGACATACAAAGGTGGTTTCAAGGGTACGAGTCGTCTATTCATATGAATGGGGTCCCTGAGAGGAACTGGGGGGCAGGGTTGTGGCCTCTCTTTCCAGAAGAAGCTAGGGATACCCTGATAGCTTTGGGTAAGGGGCAGGACCTCACCTATGCTGACATGAAAGACGCTCTCCTCACTAGGTATGGGCTCACTCCTGAGAAGTATAGGGATCAGTTCAGGTCCAGTAAAAATTCTGAGGCCAACACTTGGTTGGAATGTGTGGATATGTTCTGTAGGTCGCTGGATGGTTGGGTGAAGGGCAGTAATGTAACAGATTTTCAGGGGCTCTACAATTTGATTGCATGGGAGCACTTGTCTAGTCTATGTTTTGCAGATCTGCGCCAGCACCTAGTTGATAGTAAGCTAACTGACCCCAGGAAGCTTGCTATGGAGGCGGACCGCTGGGTGAGTACCAGGGTCCACAAGAAAGCGTTTGGGGAGACTCAGCCAAAGGTGGGCAGGGTCCCCAGCAGAAAGGCGGGGGACAAGGGTAAAGCACAGGAGTTCTCTAAAGGGCCCCAAACTAGTACCAAGGGTAAAGGTTCCCAGCCCCCGGTGATAAGAAGAAAGGGGTCTCTACAGGGAAGCCTGTTGAGACCGGCCCCGCAAAGTGTTATGCATGTGACCAGGTGGGTCACTTTAAGGGGGACCCCAAGTGCCCAAAGGGGACACAGCCACCCACCGGTGGACAGTCCAAAGTGTTGGCTAGTGTAGCGCTTGGGGAGGAGGGGTGCCCACAGGAGGGTGGGGATCCCGCAGAAATGACCCTTGTCTCCCTAGGGGACAGTGAGATGGTCCCAGGAAACCAGGTGCCCCTGACACAAAGAAATATAGCACCTGGGTGACCATTAATGGGAACAGGGTAGAGGCTCTCAGAGATACTGGAGCCAGTGTGACCTCAGTCCGGTGTCACCTGGTCTCTGAGAAGCAGGTAGTCCCAGGGGCATTCCACCAAGTAGTTGCTGTAGACAACTCTGAGCGCCAGTGTATGGTGGCGCAGGTTCCCTTTGAATGGGGGTCTCAGGTCCCTTGAGGGTGGTTGTGAGCCCTACCATGCCTGTAGATTGTCTGCTAGGTAACGACCTGGAGCAGTCCTTATGGAAGGATGTTGAGCTCAGGTCTCACTTGGAGATGCTTGGGTTGCCAGAGTGGGCATGCGTGTCTACTCGGTCAATGGCAGCCAGAAAGGGTGATCAAGAGCACTTGGAGCCTGGAACAATGGCCCAAGTCCCTGCCAAGAGGAAGGGCAGGGGCGCGGGAAACCGGCCCCCAAAGTTCCCACGGACCGGGAGGAGGCGGACCTCGAGGGGGACGCCCGGTGCCTACAGGGGAGCAGGTAGCCGAACTGGGAGACATCTCTGAGCTGACCCATTGGCAGCAAGAAGGGGGTCCCACCAGGGAGGAGTTCTGCAGGGAGCAGAACGAGTGCCCTACTCTGGAGGGTCTGCGGTGGCAGCCTGCAGACCAGCCAGCTGGTAATCAGTCCGGGTCACATCTGATCTACTGGGAGAATGATCTCCTATACAGTGAGCCTAAGGTTGCTGAGCCTGGGTCAGCCCGTGTGCTGGTGGTACCCCAGCGCTTCAGGACCTTCCTACTGGGTCTGGCTCATGACGTGCCTTTGGCAGGACATTTGGGGCAGGACAAGACCTTTGACAGGCTTGTCACCCACTTCTTTTGGCCCCAAATGCGAAGGCAGTCAGATGCACACTGTAGGTCTTGCCAAACTTGCCAGGCAAGTGGTAAGAGTGGGAGGAAGGTCAAAGCTCCTCTCCAACCTTTTCCTGTTGTTGAAACACCCTTTGAAAGGGTAGGGATGGATATTGTGGGGCCACTGGATTCCAAGACAGCCATGGGCAACAGGTACATCCTGGTCTTGGTGGACCATGCCACCCGGTACCCGGAGGCAATCCCTCTCAGGACAACGACGGCGCCAGTGGTGGGCCGGGCGTTAATGGGGATCTTTTCCCCTGTGGGCTTCCCCAGAGAGGTGGTTTCTGACAGGGGGACCAATTTCATATCCAAGTATATGACATCCCTGTGGAAGGAGTGTGGTGCAACCTACAAGTTCACCACTCCTTACCATCCACAAGGAAACGGTCTGGTGGAGAGATTCAACCAGACCTTGAAAGGCATGATCAAGGGTCTAACAGAACCCATGAGGCATAAGTGGGACATCCTCTTGCCATGCCTGCTCTTCGCATACAGGGAGGTGCCTCAGAAGTCTCTTGGGTACAGCCCCTTTGAGCTCCTGTATGGCCACCCTGTGAGAGGACCTCTGAGTTTGGTAAAGGAAGCCTGGGAGGCAGCTCCCAGGAAAACTCCCCAGGATGTGTTTAGTTACATGCTGGCCTTTAGAAACCAAACTGCCCGCTTCAGGAAACTCGCTCAGGCGAACCTAGAAGCAAGCCAGGAAGAAATGAAGAGGTGGTATGACCAGAATGCCACTCTGGTCGAATTTCAATCTGGGCAGAAAGTGTGGGTCATGGCCCCAGTGGAACCTTGTGCCTTGCAGGACAAGTGGACTGGGCCATATGAGGTGGTGGAGCGCAAAAGTGACGTCACCTACCTGGTGAATTTGCAGACTCCAAGGAACCCCTTGAGGGTCCTTCACGTGAACCGCCTCAAACCCCACTTCGAGAGGTCTGAAGTGATTATGCTCTTGGCGACAGATGATGGGGTGGAAGAGGAGAGTGAGCCTCTCCCTGACCTCCTGTCTACCAAGGAGCATGATGGGTCAGTGGAGGGTGTGATCCTCTCCCCTACTCTGACTCAGGAGCAGCAGGGGACTGTCACCAGTTGTTGGGACAGTTCGCCCACTGTTCTCTCTGACCCCCGGTGTTACTCACTGGTGTACCCATGACGTGGACACTGGTGAAAGCCCTCCTGTGAAGCACAAGATTTACAGGTTGACTGGACCGGGTCAGGGCCAGCATCAAGGAGGAGGTCTCTAAGATGTTGGCGTTAGGGGTGATTGAGCCCTCCAACAGTCCTTGGGCCAGCCCAGTGGTCTTGGTCCCAAAGGCTGCTGCACCCGGTGCCACTCCAGAACTGCGGTTTTGTGTGGACTACCGTGGGCTCAATGCCGTCACCAGGACTGACGACGCGCACCCCATCCCCAGAGCTGATGAGCTCATTGATCGGTTGGGAGCTGCCCGGTTCCTCAGCACGTTTGATTTGACGTCTGGGTACTGGCAGATTGCCTTAACCGATGGGGCCAAGGAGAGATCAGCATTCTCAACCCCAGAAGGTCATTACCAATTCCGGGTGATGCCCTTTGGGTTGAAGAATGCCCCTGCCACCTTTCAGAGGTTGGTCAATCAGGTGTTGGCTGGGCTGGAGGATTTCAGTGCCGCCTACCTGGATGACATTGCTGTGTTCAGTTCCAGCTGGGAAGAACATTTACAGCACCTTGAGAAAGTGTTGAGGGCTCTGCAAGGTGCAGGCCTCACGATCAAGGCCAGTAAGTGCCAGATCGGGCAGGGTTCTGTGGTGTACTTGGGACACCAGGTAGGAAGCGGCCAGGTGGCGCCCTACAACCCAAGATTGACACCATTCTGGCTTGGGAGCCCCCAAGACCCAGACAGAGGTGAGAGCCTTCTTAGGTCTCACCGGCTACTATAGGAGATTTGTTAAGGGCTATGGCACCATCGTTGCCCCCTTAACAGAGCTGACTTCAAGAAGCAGCCCAGGAAAGTGATCTGGACTGAGTCCTGCCAGAAAGCTTTTGATGCCCTGAAGGCAGCCATGTGCACGGCGCCCGTGCTCAAGGCACCTGACTTCTCCAAAGAATTCGTCGTGCAGACTGACGCTTCAGAGCATGGTGTGGGAGCGGTGCTCTCACAACTGAACGAAGAGGGCCTGGATCAGCCTGTAGTCTTCCTTAGCAGGAGACTACTCCCCAGGGAACAGAGGTGGAGTGCCATAGAAAGGGAAGCTTTTGCTGTGGTCTGGGAACTGAAGAAGCTGAGACCATACCTGTTTGGGACTCACTTCCGTGTTCAGACGGACCACAGGCCCCTCAGATGGTTGATGCAAATGAGGGGTGAGAATCCAAAACTGCTGAGGTGGTCCATCTCCCTACAGGGAATGGACTTTACGGTGGAACACCGCCCTGGTAAAGAACACGCCAACGCAGATGGTCTGTCCAGGTTCTTCCGCCTTAGTGAAGAGAACTCCAATGGGGTTGGGTAGTTCTCCCTACTTTCAGCTGGAGGGGACATGTGTTAGACTTGGCATCTTTTGGCGTGTTTCCCCTGACTTTTTGCTTTCTGACCTCCTGGTTATTGACTCTGTTTCTGCTGGTGTAATGATTCTGCGCACTTTCCTCACTGCTGTCCAGTGGGAAAGTGCAAGTGCTCCTGTATAAAATGTGTTATGGATTGGTGTTTCCATGATTGGCCTATTTGATTTATGTGTCAGTCCCTTGTAAAGTGCACTGAGAGTGCCAGGGCCTATAGATCAAATGCTGTTGGTGAGCTGCAGCACTGGATTGTGCCACCCACGCAGACAGCCCGTAAAGTGTAACTCTGGCCTGCCATTGCAGAGCCTGTGTGCAGCCTGGGGCTGCCATGTCGACTTGGCAAGTGCACACACTTGGCAAGTCCCTAAACCTTCCCTTTTCTACATGTTAGTCACCCCTAAGGTAGGCCCAATGTACCCCTGTGGGCAGGGTGCATTGTATGTGAAAGGTAGGACATGCCATGGTGTGTGTGGCATGTCCTGATAGTGAATTACAGCCTATTTCATTTTTCACTATTGCAAGGCTACCTGTTCCCCATAGGCCAGAATGGGCAATTTTGATTATTACAGCTTATAATCCTAACGGACCCAGGGAACATGGTAGAAATTCGAGTTTAGTATGCCTGGACTCAGAATGATGAAATGCATCTTTTAGGGAAGTTGGTTTTAACATTCTGTGTTTGAAAATACCACTTTTAGAAAGTGGGTATTTTCTTGTCTAACCATCCAAGCCTGCCTCTGCTAGGTTGTGTATTCCTTGTCTGGAGTGTGAGTGACAGGGGCTGGGGGATGCCAGGAGACAGGGTGAGTCAGCACAGGGCTGAATAGCAAGATCTACATGTAGATGGGTGGGAGGAGATGCACCTGGGACCTGAATAGAGCTGGGCCTTCCCTCCACAATGCTGGCTCCACCTCCTGTGGTGCGTCTGATGTCCCTGGCCTGCACTGTGAAAGGAAAGAAGGAGACTTGTCAACAAAGTGCTCCAGGACTGACCAGAACTGGTTTGGACTAGGCAAAGGCCTCTCTGCCTTCAGAGAACAAAGAGAAATTGAGGATAAAAGGGGGACCCAAACCCCAGAAATTTGGAACTCTTTGGGATCAAGAAGACTGCCAAGAAGAAGAGCTGGAGAAGCTGTGAGGAGGAACTACCCCTTTGCTGTTTGCTTTGCTGTGTTGGCCTGCAGTGGCTGCTTCTGTCTTGGGCAGTGAAAGGACTGGAACTGAACTTTCTGCAATCTACTTTGTGAGCGTCTCCAAGGGCTTGAGGTAGAGCTTGCCCCCTGTTCAAGAAGTCTCAGGAACAGCAAAGACTTCTAGCCCGACGCCGTCTACGACGCCGCTGCCGACTCCGTGTCCTGAAGGCAGCGCAGAGGGCACCGCCGCACCACGACCCTGGTCTCACCAACGACGCCACCGAGCCGCTGCTCGCACCGCGACCTGTGGGCACCGCACTCCGCACCGCCTCACTTCACGACGACGCCGTGGTATCCCCGACGACGCCGCTCCTCGCCGGACTCGACGCCGCTGCTTGCACCGTGGTTTGGGGGCAACGCTCGTAAGTTACACGACGCACCGCCCTCATCCCGCACCGAAGCCTTGGCCCACCGACGCCGGTGCCATCGACTCCAGTTCGTCAGCCGACGACAGCGCTTCAGCAACGACGACGCTGCTGCTGCACCATGACCTGCCAGCATCGTGATGAGCACCGCCTTCATCTCACACCGCGACCCTGGTCTCCCCGACGACGCCATCCGACGCCGCCACCAAGCCGCTGCTCGCACCGCCACCTGAGGGCACCGCACGCCGCACCGCTGCACTTCGCACCGCAGCACCCGACGTCGGCCGATGCCAGCGCTCCTGACTTCACCAGAGAGGAGATCGATCTGCAACGCTTGTGACTTCGAGGGCCCCGACGACGCCTGCACCGACCTCCGGAACCGACGCCTGTGGATGCCGTGTGTTCGGAAGCTCACCGCGAGGTCATCGACGCCCTGCATTTCTGAAAGGTGCTGTTTGCGGGTCTTCCCGACACGGTAGCTGACCCGCGACGCCGCGGTCAGCCAGAACTGTTTGGATTTGTTTGTTCACGACGCCGTTATAGCCCTGGACGGAGCTATCGACATCAAGGAACTGTTTTTAAGGACACTGTGATAACTGAAGATTTTTAAAGTACTGTACTGTGGATTTTTATCGTATTGGTCTTGTTTTAAGTATATAAAAATATTGGATATTTTTCTAAACTGGTGTGGTGTCCGTTTGTAGTGCTTACACTGTATTACTGTTGGTTATGTGCAAATGCTTTACACACTGCCTCTAGAATAAGCCTGACTGCTCGTGCCAAGCTACCAAGGGGGTGAGCAGGGTTTTTTTTAGGAGTGTAACTCCCTTATCCTGACTAGGAAGAAGGGTCCCTACTTGGACAGAGGTGCAAGCCCTTGCCAACTAGAGACCCCCCATTTCTAACAGGTTCTTAGGACAACTCACCTAGCAATGTACTCCACACATGCAATGCACTGGCTGCAATTTATCGAAGACGTTTTTATTGTCTGGAATGGTGATCATGAAAGTGCAGCAAAATTCATCCAAGAAATCAATAACAATACTGTAAATTTGAAATTTACATCACACATCAGCAATCAAAACGTAGAGTTTCTGGATGTAAATGTGTACGTGGCTAACAATAAACTGGAAACGACACTGCACCGCAAAACAACGGCGGGTAACTCCACGTTGCATGCTAAAAGCTCGCATCCAAAGCACCTGGTAAAAAGCATACCCTATGGTGAATTCCTTAGGCTCATAAGAATATGTAGCACAGAGGCAGAACTAGATAAGTGCATACATGAAGCCAAGGCCAGATTTAGGAAGAGGGGATTTGGTGAGAGAATTCTTAATGAAGCTATAAACAAAGCTAGCGCCAGAACTAGGGAGTCCTTATTGCAGCAGAAGAAACAACATATGGAACTGCAACTCGCATTCACTACACCCACCACATACATTACAACTGACGAAAATACACCTCGTCTAATTACTACATATAGTAGTCAAGAAAGGCAGCTGAGGTCGATTGTTAATAAGAACTGGCCAATAATACTCACAGATGGAGTATTAGTACCCAGGCTACCGGCTTTACCAACATTTACCTTTAGACGAGCATTATCTATGAGATCCCAGCTAGTTAAAAGTAGCCCAGAGATTGGCCTGAGTACCACGTGGCTTAAACCTAAGCAGGGATTCTTTAAATGCTCCTCATGCAGGGCCTGTAAGTTTGGTGAGACTACAACACACTATGTGACACCCTTCAGCCCCAACAAAATAGCCATCAAAGGTAATTTAAATTGCCGGACAGAGTATGCGGTGTAGGTGCTGACATGGACCTGTGGCTTGAGGTACGTTGGGAGTACCAAGCTACAGGTGCATGTTAGAATTCTACAGCACTTACGGGCCATTGTAAACAACGATGCCACATACCCTGTGGCTCGCCATTTTAAATCTGAACATAACAATGACCTCAACTCCCTCAAATATTATGTAGTGGATGCTGTTCCGAATCTCCGCCGAGGCGGCAACAGAGAACGGCTGCTACGACAGCTAGAGTCACGCATGATCTTAGAATTCGACTGCAAAACACCGACAGGGCTCAATAATACTGAAGACCTTCACAACTTCTTGTAAGAACAATAGAAACATTGAAACTATTTGATAGTGATTAATGGCTCATATGATGCTATACCTATGATGTGGTCCAAACGTAAACTAATTATGTGACAAATTACAACCTCGCTAAACAGGCCTGAAATCCATCCAATCTTAGATCATTCTGTAACAGGATCAGTACACATGTGATTGAAATACCAGCGATATACTAACATAAAAGTGGGAAACCTGCCGCCTATAAATATAATATTTTTTAAATTTTATGTTTAAAACAATAAAACTCAAAAAAAAATGTATAGATGTGTTACATCATAAATTAGAAACTAATAAGTTGCACTTAGATTACATATGCACTACGACGCATCAAGCACTTTAAGCACTTTGCAATAATTAGCCAGCTAGTATGCACACAAGCACTTTAATAATATGAATAGGCTCAGCCTGCACATCTGATGGCGTGAATACTACCATTTTAGACCTCGTAAAGATGTTATATACATATATAGAAACAGTGCTGAAGATATAAATAATATGGTGTATGAATAGGGGATAAGATTTTTAATAAATGCATTCATGCAGCGAGTAAATCGACATAACATCTCCCCGGTATCTATATAACATAGATACAGTCACCCGGTGAATTTAGATGAACATATCATACAATGTAAATAATATATATGTACTAACGCATTGTATGTATTCACTTATTTATTTATGTATTTATTTATTTATGTATGTATAGACTGAAACACTGTATAATGTATGGATATTTAATTGTATATGTACATGTGATACGAAGTCTCAGCAACACAACTGGCTGGTAGGTTTGTTGAGTTAGACTGTGATCATGCGAATAACGGAGTCTGTTCACTATGTTTGTTGTTGTCACGTGACACTAGTGGGTTGTACAAAAAAGAATACCGCACAGCGTTTCAGTATGTGATCAAGGTCACTCGGTGACCGAAACGCGTAATGACCAGGATCTGTGAGGAATAAAGAAATCGCACCAATACAAGTGGAGTTCGTGCTTTTTCGCAGAAAGGAAGTGAAAGGGCGCGTTAGTTCAAATCCGATATATATATATATATATATATTCACTGAAAAAACCATAGGTTTCAGACACGTTATAGTTAGAAATTAGCATTTAAAAACCTTTGAAATTCACTGAAAAAACCATAGGTTTTAGGGACAGTTATAGTTAGTTGGACATTTCACTCGTACAAAACCATAGAAATTCCCCCGTTATAGTTAGTTCAGCTAACTATAACTCGCGCCCCGCAATGCACTGCTGATGACGTCACATATTACATCACTCATGACATGGTCAGTGACATCACTGATGACATCACTGATGACATCTCAAATGACATCACTGATGACATCATCCAGTGAC
Source organism: Calotriton arnoldi (assembly GCA_963921515.1). Lineage (NCBI taxonomy): Eukaryota > Metazoa > Chordata > Amphibia > Caudata > Salamandridae > Calotriton > Calotriton arnoldi. The sequence continues at coordinate 564,347 of CAWUFW010004405.1, read as the reverse complement.
TGTGTGTTTCTGTAAAGTTTAAATATGTTTAATATATATTGGGAAAGGCGTATTGAAGAATGAGTGGGTGTATAAGTGTCTGAATGGATGATTTAGTACGTGAGTGACTGACTACAAGGGAGTGATTAAATGTATCTTACTGAATGCATGGGTTAGTGACTAAACTGTGTGAATGTCTGTATCCGTCTGTCTGTTGGTTTGTAAGCGGCTGCATGGCTTTCTGAATAGCTACATGAGTGTCTACATGGGTTATTGATTGATTGTCTGAGTATCTGTATGGGTGCCTGAGTGTTTGTGTGGGTGGGGTGTGTGTGACTCTGTGCATAGATGTGTGAGTTGGTGATTCACTGGGTGCATGGTTTCAAGAGTGCATCTGTGATGGACTGTATGGGTGGGTGAGTGTGTGTATGGGTGTGTTGGTGATTGAATGTATATCTCAGTGGTACATGTGTGAGTAACTACATATGTGAAAGGCAGTATATATGTGTGTTGGAGTATATAAATGGCTATAAGTGAGAGTGTGTGATTGTGAGAGTGGCTGTATGGATGAGTGTGTACTTGTATCAGTGATTGTATAAGAGTGTAAGAATGTGCTAGTATTTGTATGAGTAAGTGAGCTGGTGTGTGTATAACTGTATAGGTGAGTAAATGGGTGTGTGATTAAGTTTTTGCATGACTGACTAGGTGTGTGAGTACCTCTATGGCTGAGTGGCGGTGTGTGAGTGTTTATATAGGTGTATGAGTGCATATGATAGTCCTGTACTGAGTGACTAAGTATGAGTGACTGTACGGGTGAGTGAGTGGATGTGTGTGTAGACCTAAGAATCAGTGAGTGGGTATGTAGTTTTTGGTGTTGGAGTGTCTATGGTTTTGAGAATGGCAGTCTGTAATTTAGAGTGGGTGTATCAAAAGTTATATTAGGGTGTGAGAAGATGCATGAAATTATCACATGGATGATGTCATCAGTGATGTCATCAGTGATGTCACTGACCATGTCATGAGTGATGTAATATGTGACGTCATCAGCAGTGCATTGCGGGGCGCGAGTTATAGTTAGCTGAACTAACTATAACGGGGGAATTTCTATGGTTTTGTACGAGTGAAAGGTGCAACTAACTATAACTGTCCCTAAAACCTATGGTTTTTTCAGTGAATTTCAAAGGTTTTTTAAATGCTAATTTCTAACTATAACGTGTCTGAAACCTATGGTTTTTTCAGTGAATTTCAAAGGTTTTTTAAATGCTAATTTCTAACTATAACGTGCCTGAAACCTATGATTTTTTAAGTGAATTTCAAAGGTTTTTTTAAATGCTAGTTTCTAACTATGCCTACAGAAAGAAGAAAAAACGCACAGAAAGAAGCAAAAGATGTGCAGAAAGAACCACCAGAGGAGCAGAAAGAGGCCTTGTTGCAAAATCATCCTGTGCCCACAACTTTTTCAAACGGGTACTGGTGGTAACTGACTCTGACTAACCAGAGCCAGTGCTATGCTAAAAGACACCTACATACACTAGGGAACACTATGCGTTGGGGTACCCCTGTGATTAGCATGACCTCCTCTGCAAGTCCCTAGTACATAATAGGGCAGGCGGATTAAAACTACCTCTTAAAACGCGCTACAGGGCGCGTTTGCACAGTGGTGAAGGGAGGGGGGCCTGAGGTGACATGTGTGCAAACGCACCCCGTGGCGCGTTTTAAGTTGCGGGATTAAGTCCCCTTGAATTCTGAGGGTCCCTGGGGCCCAACTAGCCCCCAGGTACCTACAGTTAGGACCACAGAGCTGAGTTGCAGAGAGGCGTTCCGAGGCCACGCACCTTTTTCACCTCTCTGCAACGCAACTCTGTTGTGCTTACTGAAGGTACCTGGTGGGGTAGTTGGCCCCCAGGGTCCCTCAGGATTCAAAGGGAATTAATTCCCAACTTAAAACGCACCACAGGGCGTGTTTGCGCACATGTCACCTGAGGCCCCGCCCCTCCCTTCACCACTGTGCAAACGCGCCCCGTGGTGCGTTTTAAGTTGGGGGATTAGGTCACTTTGAATCCTGAGGGTCCCTGGGGCCCAACTAGCCCACTAGGTACTTCCAGTAAGCACCACAGGCCTGCGTTGCAACGCCTGTAACAAATTGTGCAGTTGTGTTTAGGTAGTGAAGAGGGTCGTGCTGGGGGTAGTGTTTTAGGGTTTAGGGTAGTGCAGTGGTGTTTGTGTAGTGTAGGGGGTCATGCTGGGGGTAGATTTAGGGTTTAGGGTAGTGCAGTGGTGTTTGGGTAGTGTAGGGAGTCATGCTGGGGGAGTGTTTTAGGGTATAGGGTAGTGCAGTGGTGTTTGGGTAGTGTAGGGGGTCATGCTGGGGGTAGTGTTTTAGGGTTTAGGTTAGTGCAGTGGTGTTTGGGTAGTGTAGGGGTTCGTGCTGGGGGTAGTTTTTTAGGGTTTAGGGTAGTGCAGTGGTGTTTGTGTAGTGTAGGGGGTAGTGTTTTAGGGTTTAGGGTAGTGCAGTGGTGTTTGTGTAGTGTAGGAGGTCGTGTTTTAGGGTTTAGGGTAGTGCAGTGGTCTTTGGGTAGTGTAGGGAGTCGTGCGGGGGTAGTGTTTTAGGGTTTAGGGTAGTGCAGTGGTGTTCGGGTAGTGTAGGGGGTCGTGCTGGGGGTAGTGTTCTAGGGTTTAGGGCAGTGCAGTGGTGTACGGGCAGTGTAGGGGGTCGTGCTGGGGGTGGTGTTTTAGGGTTTAGGGCAGTGCAGTGGTGTTCGGCAGTGTAGTGGGTCGTGCTGGGGGTGGTGTTTCAGGGTTTAGGGCAGTGCAGTGGTGTTCGGGCAGTGTAGGGGGTCGTGCAGGGGGTGGTGTTTCAGGGTTTAGGGCAGTGCAGTGGTGTTCGGGCAGTGTAGGGGGTCGTGCAGGGGGTGGTGTTTCAGGGTTTAGGGCAGTGCAGTGGTGTTCGAGCAGTTAAGGGGTCGTGCTGGGGGTGGTGTTTCAGGGTTTAGGGCAGTGCCGTGGTGTTCGGGCAGTGTAGGGGGCGGTGCAGGGGTGGTGTTTCAGGGTTTAGGGCAGTGCAGTGGTGTTCGGGCAGTGTAGGGGGTGGTGCAGGGGTGGTGCTTCAGGGTTTAGGGCAGTGCAGTGGTGTTCGGGAAGTGTAGGGGGTCGTGCAGGGGGTGGTGTTTCAGGGTTTAGGGCAGTGCAGTGGTGTTCGGGCAGTGTAGGGGGTCATGCTGGGGCTGGTCAAAATAACAAATCCTATGCACACGCAAAAGTAAGATATATATGACACCGTTCCTGGAATTTGCAAAGTCGAGACAAATCCTTAATCCTTTATGGTTCAATTTTAATATGATTTCTCTTGCGCAAACCAGCTGGTTTGCGCAAGAGAAATCATATTAAAATTGAACCATAAAGGATTAAGGATTTGTCTCGACTTTGCAAATTCCAGGAACGTGTCATATATATCTTACTTTTGCGTGTGCATAGGATTTGTTATTTTGTTCTGTCTTGGATCTTCGGGTCCTGTTTTGGGGGTTTATAGGGATATTTCCCCCACCTTTTGCACCGCACTTATTTTGTTCAAATTCAATACTGTTCACGCTATTTGGTTTAGCGCCGATATAACATGCCTGTGTGAATTAATGTCCCCTCCTCCTTTTTGTCATGCTGGGGCTGGTGTTTTAGGGTTTAGGGCAGTACAGTGGTGTTCGGGCAGTGTAGGGGGTCGTGCTGGGGCTGGTGTTTCAGGGTTTAGGGCAGTGCAGTGGTGTTCGGGCAGTGTAGGGGGTCGTGCTGGGGCTGGTGTTTCAGGGTTTAGGGCAGTGCAGTGGTGTTCGGGCAGTGTAGGTGGTGGTGCTGGGGCTGGTGTTTCAGGGTTTAGGGCAGTGCAGTGGTGTTTGGGCAGTGTAGGGGGTCATGCTGGGGCTGGTGTTTCAGGGTTTAGTGCAGTGGTGTTCGGGCAGTGTAGGGGGTCTTGATGGGGCTGGTGTTTCAGAGTCTAGGGCAGTGCAGTGGTGTTCGGGCAGTGTAGGGGGTCGTGCTGGGGCTAGTGTTTCAGGGTTTAGGGCAGAGCAATGGTGTTCACGCAGTGTAGGGGGTAGTGCTGGAGGTGGTGTTTCAGGGTTTAGGGCAGTGCAGTGGTGTTCGGGCAGTGTAGGGGGTCTTGCTGGGGGTGGTGTTTCAGGGTTTAGGGCAGTGGTGTTCAGGCAGTGTAGGGGTCTTGCTGGGGATGATGTTTCAGGGTTTAGGGCAGTGCAGTGGTGTTCGGGCAGTGTAGGGGGTCGTGCTGGGGGTGGTGTTTCAGGGTTTAGGGCAGTGCAGTGGTGTTCCGGCAGTATAGGGTGTCGTGCTGAGGGGTGGTGTTTCAGGGTTTAGGGCAGTGCAGTGGTGTTCGGGCATTGTAGGGGGTCATGCAGGGGTTGGTGTTTCAGGGTTTAGGGCAGTGCAGTGGTGTTTGGGCAGTGTAGGGGGTCATGCAGGGGTGGTGTTTCAGGGTTTAGGGCAGTGCAGTGGTGTTCGGCCAGTGTAGGTGGTCTTGCTGGGGGTGGTGTTTCAGGGTTTAGTGCAGTGGTGTTCGGGCAGTGTAGGGGGTCGTGCTGGGGGTGGTGTTTCAGGGTTTAGGGCAGTGCAGTGGTGTTCCGGCAGTGTAGGGGGTTGTGCAGGGGGTGGTGTTTCAGGGTTTAGGGCAGTGCAGTGGTGTTTGGGCAGTGTAGGGGGTCGTGCTGGGGATGGTGTTTCAGGGTTTAGGGCAGTGCAGTGGTGTTCGGGCAGTGTAGGGTGTTGTGCTGGGGGTGGTGTTTCAGGGTTTAGGGCAGTGCAGTGGTGTTCCGGCAGTGTAGGGTGTCGTGCTGAGGGGTGGTGTTTCAGGGTTTAGGGCAGTGCAGTGGTGTTCGGGCAGTGTAGGGGGTCGTGCAGGGGTGGTGTTTCAGGGTTTAGGGCAGTGCAGTGGTGTTTGGGCAGTGTAGGGGGTCGTGCAGGGGGTGGTGTTTCAGGGTTTAGGGCAGTGCAGTGGTGTTCGGCCAGTGTAGGTGGTCTTGCTGGGGGTGGTGTTTCAGGGTTTAGTGCAGTGGTGTTCGGGCAGTGTAGGGGGTCATGCTGGGGGTGGTGTTGCAGGGTTTAGGGCAGTGCAGTGGTGTTCCGGCAGTGTAGGGGGTCGTGCAGGGGGTGGTGTTTCAGGGTTTAGGGCAGTGCAGTGGTGTTTGGCCAGTGTAGGGGGTCGTGCTGGGGGTGGTGTTTCAGTGTTTAGGGCAGTGCAGTGGTGTTCGGGCAGTGTAGGGTGTCGTGCAGGGGGTGGTGTTTCAGGGTTTAGGGCAGTGCAGTGGTGTTTGGGCAGTGTAGAGGGTCGTGCAGGGGGTGGTGTTTCAAGGTTTAGGGCAGTGCAGTGGTGTTCGGGCAGTGTAGGGGGTCGTGCAGGGGGTGGTGTTTCAGGGTTTAGGGCAGTGCAGTGGTGTTTGGGCAGTGTAGGGGGTCATGCAGGGGGTGGTGTTTCAGGGTTTAGGGCAGTGCAGTGGTGTTCAGGCAGTGTAGGGGGTCTTGCTGGGGGTGGTGTTTCAGGGTTTAGGGCAGTGGTGTTCGGGCAGTGTAGGGGGTCATGCAGGGGGTGATGTTTCAGGGTTTAGGGCAGTGCAGTGGTGTTCGTGCAGTGTAGGGGGTCGTGCTGGGGGTGGTGTTTCAGGGTTTAGGGCAGTGCAGTGGTGTTCGGACAGTGTAGGGGGTCGTGCAGGGGATGGTGTTTCAGGGTTTAGGGCAGTGCAGTGGTGTTCGGGCAGTGTAGGGGGTCGTGCTGGGGGTGGTGTTTCAGGGTTTAGGGCAGTGCAGTGGTGTTCGGGCAGTGTAGGGGGTCATGCAGGGGGTGGTGTTTCAGGGTTTAGGGCAGTGCAGTGGTGTTCGGGCAGTGTAGGGGGTCGTGTTGGGGGGGCTGGTGTTTCAGGGTTTAGGGCAGTGCAGTGGTGTTCGGGCAGTGTAGGGGGTCTTGCTGGCAGTGGTGTTTCAGGGTTTAGGGCAGTGGTGTTCGGGCAGTGTAGGGGTCTTGCTGGGGGTGATGTTTCAGGGTTTAGGGCAGTGCAGTGGTGTTCGGGCAGTGTAGGGGGTCTTGCTGGGGGTAGTGTTTCAGGGTTTAGGGCAGTGCAGTGGTGTTCATGCAGTGTAGGGGGTCGTGCTGGGGATGGTGTTTCAGGGTTTAGGGCAGTGCAGTAGTGTTCGGGCAGTGTAGGGGTCGTGCAGGGGGTGGTGTTTCAGGGTTTAGGGCAGTGCAGTGGTGTTCGGGCAGTGTAGGGGGTCGTGCTGGGGCTGGTGTTTCAGGGTTTAGGCAGTGCAGTGGTGTTCAGGCAGTGTAGGGGGTCGTGCTGAGGCTCGTGTTTCACGGTTTAGGGCAGTGCAGTGGTGTTCGGGCAGTGTAGGGGGTCGTGCTGGGGCTGGTGTTTCAGGGTTTAGTGCAGTGGTGTTCGGGCAGTGTAGGCGGTCGTGCTGGGGCTGGTGTTTCAGGGTTTAGGGCAGTGCAGTGGTGCTCGGGCAGTGTAGGGGGTCGTGCTGGGGGTGGTGTTTCAGGGTTTAGGGTAGTGCAGTGGTGTTCGGGCAGTGTAGGGGGTCGTGCTGGGGCTGGTGTTTCAAGGTTTAGGGCAGTGGTGTTCGGGCAGTGTAGGGGGTCGTGCTGGGGCTGGTGTTTCAGGGTTTAGTGCAGTGGTGTTCGGGCAGTGTAGGCGGTCGTGCTGGGGCTGGTGTTTCAGGGTTTAGGGCAGTGCAGTGGTGCTCGGGCAGTGTAGGGGGTCTTGCTGGGGGTAGTGTTTCAGGGTTTAGGGCAGTGCAGTGGTGTTCGTGCAGTGTAGGGGGTCATGCAGGGGGTGGTGTGTCAGGGTTTAGGGCAGTGCAGTGGTGTTCGGGCAGTGTAGGGGGTCGTGCTGGGGGTGGTGTTTCAGGGTTTAGGGCAGTGCAGTGGTGTTCGGGTAGTGTAGGGGGTCGTGCAGGTGGTGGTGTTTCAGGGTTTAGGGCAGTGCAGTGGTGTTCGGGCAGTGTAGGGGGTCGTGCTGGGGCTGGTGTTTCAGGGTTTAGGGCAGTGCAGTGGTGTTCGGGCAGTGTAGGGGGTCGTGTTGGGGGGGCTGGTGTTTCAGGGTTTAGGGCAGTGCAGTGGTGTTCGGGCAGTGTAGGGGGTCTTGCTGGCAGTGGTGTTTCAGGGTTTAGGGCAGTGGTGTTCGGGCAGTGTAGGGGGTCGTGCTGGGGGTGGTGTTTCAGGGTTTAGGGCAGTGCAGTGGTGTTCATGCAGTGTAGGGGGTCGTGCTGGGGATGGTGTTTCAGGGTTTAGGGCAGTGCAGTAGTGTTCGGGCAGTGTAGGGGGTCGTGCAGGGGGTGGTGTTTCAGGGTTTAGGGCAGTGCAGTGGTGTTCGGGCAGTGTAGGGAGTCGTGCTGGGGGTGGTGTTTCAGGGTTTAGGCAGTGCAGTGGTGTTCAGGCAGTGTAGGGGGTCGTGCTGAGGCTAGTGTTTCACGGTTTAGGGCAGTGCAGTGGTGTTCGGGCAGTGTAGGGGGTCGTGCTGGGGCTGGTGTTTCAGGGTTTAGTGCAGTGGTGTTCGGGCAGTGTAGGCGGTCGTGCTGGGGCTGGTGTTTCAGGGTTTAGGGCAGTGCAGTGGTGCTCGGGCAGTGTAGGGGGTCGTGCTGGGGGTGGTGTTTCAGGGTTTAGGGTAGTGCAGTGGTGTTCGGGCAGTGTAGGGGGTCGTGCTGGGGCTGGTGTTTCAGGGTTTAGTGCAGTGGTGTTCGGGCAGTGTAGGCGGTCGTGCTGGGGCTGGTGTTTCAGGGTTTAGGGCAGTGCAGTGGTGCTCGGGCAGTGTAGGGGTCTTGCTGGGGGTAGTGTTTCAGGGTTTAGGCAGTGCAGTGGTGTTCGTGCAGTGTAGGGGGTCGTGCAGGGGTGGTGTGTCAGGGTTTAGGGCAGTGCAGTGGTGTTCGGGCAGTGTAGGGGGTCGTGCTGGGGGTGGTGTTTCAGGGTTTAGGGCAGTGCAGTGGTGTTCGGGTAGTGTAGGGGGTCGTGCAGGGGGTGGTGTTTCAGGGTTTAGGGCAGTGCAGGGGTGTTCGGGCAGGGTAGGGGGTCGTGCTGGGGCTGGTGTTTCAGGGTTTAGGGCAGTGCAGTGGTGTTCAGGCAGTGTAGGGGGTCGTGCTGGGGCTGGTGTTTCAGGGTTTAGGGCAGTGCAGTGGTGCTCGGGCAGTGTAGGGGGTCATGCTGGGGGTGGTGTTTCAGGGTTTAGGGTAGTGCAGTGGTGTTCGGGCAGTGTAGGGGGTCGTGCTGGGGCTGGTGTTTCAAGGTTTAGGGCAGTGCAGTGGTGTTCGGGCAATGTAGGGGGTCGTGCTGGGGCAGGTGTTTCAGGGTTTTGGGCAGAGCAGTTGTGTTCGGGCAGTGTAGGGGGTCGTGCTGGGGGTGGTGTTTCAGGGTTTAGGGCAGTGTAGTGGTGTTTGGGCAGTGTAGGGGGTCGTGCTGGGGGTGGTGTTTCAGGGTTTAGGGCAGTGGTGTTCGGGCAGTGTAGGGGATCTTGCTGGGGGTGATGTTTCAGGGTTTAGGGCAGTGCAGTGGTGTTCGGGCAGTGTAGGGGGTCGTGCTGGGGGTGGTGTTTCAGGGTTTAGGGCAGTGCAGTGGTGTTCGGGCAGTGTAGGGGGTCGTGCTGGGGGTGGTGTTTCAGGGTTTAGGGCAGTGCAGTGGTGTTCGGGCAGTGTAGGGTGTCGTGCAGGGGGTGGTGTTTCAGGGTTTAGGGCAGTGCAGTGGTGTTTGGGCAGTGTAGGGGGTCGTGCAGGGGTGGTGTTTCAGGGTTTAGGGCAGTGCAGTGGTGTTTGGCCAGTGTAGGTGGTCTTGCTGGGGGTGGTGTTTCAGGGTTTAGTGCAGTGGTGTTCGGGCAGTGTAGGGGGTCTTGCTGGGGGTGGTGTTTCAGGGTTTAGGGCAGTGCAGTGGTGTTCGGGCAGTGTAGGGGGTCTTGCTGGGGCTGGTGTTTCAGGGTTTAGGGCATTGCAGTGGTGTTCGGGCAGTGTAGGGGGTCGTCCTGGGCTGGTGTTTGAGGGTTTAGGGCAGTGCAGTGGTGTTCGGGCAGTGTAGGGGGTCGTGCTGGGGCTGGTGTTTCAGGGTTTAGGGCAGTGCAGTGGTTTTCGGGCAGTGTAGGCGGTGGTGCTGAGGCTGGTGTTTCAGGGTTTACGGCAGTGCAGTGGTGTTCGGGCAGTATACGGGGTTGTGCTGGGGCTGGTGTTTCAGGGTTTAGGGCAGTGCAGTGGTGTTCGGGCAGTGTAGGGGGTCGTGCTGGGGGTGGTGTTTCAGGGTTTAGGGCAGTGCAGTGGTGTTCGGGCAGTGTAGGGGGTCGTGCTGGGGCTGGTGGTTCAGGGTTTAGGGCAGTGCAGTGGTGTTCGGGCAGTGTAGGGGTCGTGCTGTGGCTGGTGTTTCAGGGTTTTGGGCAGAGCAGTGGTGTTCGGGCAGTGTAGGGGGTTGTGCTGGGGGTGGTGTTTCAGGGTTTAGGGCAGTGCAGTGGTGTTCGGGCAGTGTAGGGGGTCTTGCTGGGGGTGGTGTTTCAGGGTTTAGGGCAGTGGTGTTCGGGCAGTGTAGGGGGTCTTGCTGGGGGTGATGTTTCAGGGTTTAGGGCAGTGCAGTGGTGTTCGGGCAGTGTAGGGGGTCTTGCTGGGGGTAGTGTTTCAGGGTTTAGGGCAGTACAGTGGTGTTCGTGCAGTGTAGGGGGTCGTGCTGTGGGTGGTGTTTCAGGGTTTAGGGCAGTGCAGTAGTGTTCGGGCAGTGTAGGGGGTCGTGCAGGGGTGGTGTTTCAGGGTTTAGGGCAGTGCAGTGGTGTTCGGGCAGTGTAGGGGGTCGTGCTGGGGGTGGTGTTTCAGGGTTTAGGGCAGTGCAGTGGTGTTCGGGCAGTGTAGGGGGTCGTGCAGGGGTGGTATTTCAGGGTTTAGGGCAGTGCAGTGGTGTTCGGGCAGTGTAGGGGGTCGTGCTGGGGCTGGTGTTTCAGGGTTTAGGGCAGTGCAGTGGTGTTCGGGCAGTGTAGGGGGTCTTGCTGGGGGTGGTGTTTCAGGGTTTAGGGCAGTGGTGTTCGGGCAGTGTAGGGGTCTTGCTGGGGGTAGTGTTTCAGGGTTTAGGGCAGTGCAGTGGTGTTCGTGCAGTGTAGGGGGTTGTGCTGGGGATGGTGTTTCAGGGTTTAGTGCAGTGGTGTTCGGGCAGTGTAGGGGGTCATGCTGGGGGTGGTGTTTCAGGGTTTAGGGCAGTGCAGTGGTGTTAGGGCAGTGTAGGGGGTCGTGCTGGGGCTGGTGTTTCAGGGTTTAGGGCAGTGCAGTGGTGTTCGGGCAGTGTAGGGGGTCGTGCTGGGGCTGGTGTTTCAGGGTTTTGGGCAGAGCAGTGGTGTTCGGGCAGTGTAGGGGGTCGTGCTGGGGGTGGTGTTTCAGGGTTTAGGGCAGTGCAGTGGTGTTCGGGCAGTGTAGGGGGTCTTGCTGGGGGTGGTGTTTCAGGGTTTAGGGCAGTGGTGTTCGGGCAGTGTAGGGGTCTTGCTGGGGGTGATGTTTCAGGGTTTAGGGCAGTGCAGTGGTGTTCGGGCAGTGTAGGGGGTCTTGCTGGGGGTAGTGTTTCAGGGTTTAGGGCAGTACAGTGGTGTTCGTGCAGTGTAGGGGGTCGTGCTGTGGGTGGTGTTTCAGGGTTTAGGGCAGTGCAGTAGTGTTCGGGCAGTGTAGGGGGTCGTGCAGGGGGTGGTGTTTCAGGGTTTAGGGCAGTGCAGTGGTGTTCGGGCAGTGTAGGGGGTCGTGCTGGGGGTGGTGTTTCAGGGTTTAGGGCAGTGCAGTGGTGTTCGGGCAGTGTAGGGGGTCGTGCAGGGGGTGGTGTTTCAGGGTTTAGGGCAGTGCAGTGGTGTTTGGGCAGTGTAGGGGGTCGTGCTGGGGCTGGTGTTTCAGGGTTTAGGGCAGTGCAGTGGTGTTCAGGCAGTGTAGGGGTCTTGCTGGGGGTGGTGTTTCAGGGTTTAGGGCAGTGGTGTTCGGGCAGTGTAGGGGTCTTGCTGGGGGTAGTGTTTCAGGGTTTAGGGCAGTGCAGTGGTGTTCGTGCAGTGTAGGGGTTGTGCTGGGGATGGTGTTTCAGGGTTTAGGGCAGTGCAGTGGTGTTCGGGCAGTGTAGGGGGTCGTGCAGGGGTGGTGTTTCAGGGTTTAGGGCAGTGCAGTGGTGTTCGGGCAGTGTAGGGGGTCGTGCTGGGGGTGGTGTTTCAGGGTTTAGGGCAGTGCAGTGGTGTTCAGGCAGTGTAGGGGGTCGTGCTGGGGGTGGTGTTTCAGGGTTTAGGGCAGTGCAGTGGTGTTCGGGCAGTGTAGGGGTCGTGCTGAGGCTGGTGTTTCACGGTTTAGGGCAGTGCAGTGGTGTTCGGGCAGTGTAGGGGGTCGTGCTGGGGCTGGTGTTTTAGGGTTTAGGGCAGTGCAGTGGTGTTCGGGCAGTGTACGCGGTCGTGCTGGGGCTGGTGTTTCAGGGTTTAGGGCAGTGCAGTGGTGTTCGGGCAGTGTAGGGGGTCTTGCTGGGGGTAATGTTTCAGGGTTTTGGGCAGTGCAGTGGTATTCAGGCAGTGTAGGGGGTCTTGCTGGGGGTAGTGTTTCAGGGTTTAGGGCAGTGCAGTCGTGTTCGGGCAGTGTAGGGGGTCGTGCTGGGGCTAGTGTTTCAGGGTTTAGGGCAGTGCAGTGGTTTTCGGGCAGTGTAGGGGGTCGTGCTGGGGCTGGTGTTTCAGGGTTTAGGGCAGTGCAGTGGTGTTCGTGCACTGTATGGGGTCGTGCTGGGGGTGGTGTTTCAGGGTTTAGGGTAGTGCAGTGGTGTTCGGGCAGTGTAGGGGGTCTTGCTGGGGGTGGTGTTTCAGGGTTTAGGGCAGTGGTGTTCAGGCAGTGTAGGGGTCTTGCTGGGGGTGATGTTTCAGGGTTTAGGGCAGTGCAGTGGTGTTCGGGCAGTGTAGGGGGTCTTGCTGGGGGTAGTATTTCAGGGTTTGGGGCAGTGCAGTGGTGTTCGGGCAGTGTTGGGGGTCGTGCTGGGGGTGGTGTTTCAGGGTTTAGGGCATGCAGTGGTGTTCGGGCAGTGTAGGGGGTCGTGCTGGGGGTAATGTTTCAGGGTTTAGGGCAGTGCAGTTGTGTTCGGGCAGTATAGGGGGTCGTGCTGGGGGTGGTGTTTCAGGGTTTAGGGCAGTGCAGTGGTGTGCGGGCAGTGTAGGGGGACGTGCTGGGGGTGGTGTTTCAGGGTTTAGGGCAGTGCAGTTATGTTCGGGCAGTGTAGGGGGTCGTGCTGGGAGTAGTGTTTCAGGGTTTAGGGCAGTGCAGTGGTGTTCGGGCAGTGTAGGGGGTCGTGCTGGGGGTAGTGGTTTAGGGCAGAGCAGTGGTTTAGGGCAGTGTAGGGGATCGTGCTGGGGTAGTGTTTTAGGGTTTAGGTTAGTGCAGTGGTGTTCGTGCAGTGTAGGGGGTCGTGCTGGGGTAGTGTTTTAGGGTTTAGGGCAGTGCAGTGGTGTTTGTGTAGTGGGCAGCGCATGCGCTGCGTCGCTAGGCGAGACCTAAAAAGCATTGCACCAAGATGGCTGCCAACACCTACTGGATTGAATTGTTGGCAGCCAATTAGAGCCAAGCTCGTGCTTGTGTAGTTAGGTCCCGCCCAGATATATAAAGATTTTTTTCCTTTAATATCTCAAACTACTGAACGGATTTACACCATTTAAAACCAGCATTGGCATAGCCAATAGGTCTCGCCTTTGGGACCTTATAAGTGTTTAGCCATGCAACACTTGATGTTGTTGTACCAAGGATATTGTGCTGGATAACTAAACACTTATAAGGTCCCAAAAGCGAGACCTATTGGCTATGCCAATGCTTGTTCTCCCATGGTGCAGGGGTCAGTTTAAAAAAAAAAAAAGTACTGTCCCTCACTGGCAGGTTTTACCTGGCGGTCACAGAGAGCTAGAAAAAGCCATCTGACTGCCAACTCTAAATCTGGGGGGCAGTCAGATGACTAACCTCCGGTGGCCCGTACCCCGTTGGGCTGTCAAAGGAGTATGCTGGCAATGGAGCTGGAGTCGGCTTCGTTGTCGCCATACTTAAGGTCCGCCCGCCTCTAAATCGGGCAGGTGAACTGTGAGTTTGGGGGAGAGGGTGCTCTGTCACTGCTGCAACGGAGTGGCCTCGCCACCAAATTCTAAATGCGCTCCTTAATGGTAACACAAACGGTATGAAGAAAATTCCCACAAAATGCCACTGTTTTGAGGGACAGCCTATTCAAGCAATGGTAAGCCATGAAAAACACATGCAAGCCAATGTCTGAATTGTTGTGCCCCAAAGCCGGTCCTTTTTCTGAACTTTTTATTTGAAGAACTGATGACGTGGGGTCTCTTAGACAGCCAACACTGTCTGCAGCCATGGCTACGAATGAAGGTCTGCCTGCTCTCCATTTGTGAAAAGAAGGGTTGTAAAGAGTCTCAGGATATGGGACGAGGCGAAATTCTAATAAGACACACAAGTTATCTTGTTCTTATCGTTATGCTATGGTGCCATACCCGGGGCTTTAAGTGGGATGAAAAACTGGGGGAGGGGGTCTCTCAAAGGGGCGTGATCGATGTAATTAAGGGCGTGGCTTAAAAACACATCAACTAAAAATTGTGCTTAGCATAGAGCTCCACCCGACTGGTATTTTGCTGCTTCTCTTCTCTCATTTCACCCAGATATATAATACAACAACTTATATTACACCTACAGCAAGCCAGGACTATTGGCTTTGTCAGACTAAGGAACAAGGAACTGGGGGACATGAGCTAGCTGTGAGGAGAGCGGCCTTGGCAGGAAGGATGAAAGGAGGGGAGCTTGGGATGTAAGAAGATGAGATAGGGTAAGTAGGCAGGAGATGGTAGGGAAAGAAAAATGGAAACAGGAGACCGTTCATTGTAAAGTCCCAAAATAAAATTCGAAGTATTCAGTGTTAAAAGACGTTGCGTGTGCTCGTTAGAAAAGGAAATGCCGAGTAAAGGCGTGCTCAAAATCTGTGTTGGAAAAGTAGAATAACGACCGTGATATCATTCCGTTTACACGTTGAAAAACCAAATGAAAGGAAATGCCGATTAGTGACGGTTGTCAGTATAGTTCAAGCAAGAAGGTGCTACCCAAAACGTTGTGATGCCGGTAAAAGGAATTCACAGGCAAGATTAAAGCGTAACACATGCACTGACAGTAGAATCAGCGTCAAGAGTACCGTGGGTAAATATCGAGTTCGTGTGGATTTTCTAATAGGTGGTGATTGTGGGATTATGTGATACACATCAAAGCTACCGCAATGGAAACAGTGCGAAGTGAAATAAGTACACGTTATCTTCATGGCGGTTTACTTTTGTGGCGATTAGCTATCTAGAACGCCGCGCTCAAATATAAAGTGTCTAATAGTTAGCGTGCTCAAGTGAAAAAGCTTACCTAGGTCCCGCCGGCTACCGCAAAGCGAAACTCGGGAGTCAGTAAGTGCTGTGATTGTGTGTGCGCGTTTTAACGTCATCATGGCGCCTTAAAGGCACAGTGTCAGATGCTGTTTGAAATCAGCCGTGTACAATAAAATTAAACAAGTGCGCGCGCCTCGCGCAAGTAGGGGGTGGGGGGGGAGTGCGGCCGAGAGCAGGCAGCGTTTCCCTTGCGGGAGCGAGCGGCGCCAGGAGAGATAATTGATAACGCATGGCGAAAAAGCTCGCTCCCGCAAGGGAATCGCCAGACGTGCACGCGTTGCCATTGGGAGCAATGCAACGCGTGCACTTTTTTGCCCGCAAATCTGTGCCGATGGCTAAAGGTCTTTTTCCTATGCAGCGCATGTGCGCTGCGTAGGCGAGACCTAAAAAAGGGCGCTTTCTGAACCAAGCACTACCTTTTTGCCAAATTTGGTGTAATTCCGTTCAGCAGTTTTGGCTGTAACCGTGTCTAAAGTTTCCTATGGGAAATTGATTTTTTGACCTCTATTTGTTTAATTTCTCAGGAACTACTGAACGGTTTTACACCATTTAAAAAAAAAGGGCGCTTTCTGAACCAATGGCTACCTTTTTGCCAAATTTGGTGTAATTCCGTTCAGCAGTTCGGGCTGTAGCCGTGTCTAAAGTTTCCTATGGGAAATAACATGGGGAAAACGTGTTTTGGGACCCCCCTTTTTTCTCGGCCCCTGCTTCACGAATCACCCCGAAACTTTCAGGATAGGAGCTGACTGGAGCACCCCACTAGTTTTGAAAATTTCGCGAAGATTCGTCATCCGGAGCCAAAGTTATTTGGAATAGGAAAAACGCTTTTCCTATGGAAACTAGGTCCTAACTATAACTATCTACTGGCGACCGCCTGTAGATTATATATATATATATATATATATATATATATATATATATATATATATTCTCACTAAAAAAAAACAAAGATTACTGGGATGTTATAGTTAGGAGAAAAGATAAAAAAACTTTGAAATTCACTGAAAATACCAAAGGTTACAGGGATGTTACAGTTAGGCTCACATTTTAGTCATACAAAGCCAGTGAAATTCGGCAGTTATAGTTACCTGAGCTAACTATAACTTACACCCCTGCAATGCACAGCTTATGACCTCTGTTAGACCTGGGGGTCTCTAGTTGGCTGAGGTAGGTACCTTCTTAGTCCAAATAGGGACCCTTGCTTCTAGTCAGGGAAAGGAGGGAAACACTCTTAGATAACCCCTGCTCACCCTCTGGTAGCTTGGCACGAGCAGCCAGGCTTATCTCCAAGGCAATGTGTAAAGTATTTGCAACCACACTCCCAGTAACACAGTGATAACACCACAAATGGACACCACACTGATTTTATAAAAATAGCGGTATCGTTATCACAAGAAATACGATGAGACCAAATGATAGAATTCCAACATATGCGTATTCGTAATATTTCACTTTGCCGGTTATTAGGCATACAATCACTTGTAGGTTCTTGCGGTATTAATGAGCAGGTCACGATGATCTAATGAAGTCCTAATGCAATGCTATGCAGTTCGTAATGTAGAAATAAGATCGTCCTTAATGCAAGTACTAATGCAGTTCGAAACGCAGGAATATTGCAGTTCGTAATGCAAGAATAATGCAGTTCGTAATGCAAGAATAATGCAGTTCGTAATGCAAGAATAATGCAGTTCGTAATTTAAGAATAATGCAGTTCGTAATTTAAGAATAATGCAGTTCGTAATGCAAGAATAATGCAGTTCGTAATGCAAGGAATAATGCAATAAGCCAATCTGCGCGATCAGCTCGGGCACCACTAGGACCCAACATCAGAGACAACGGTCGTAAGCTTAAAGGGGCGGCCCCGATACTGCTGGGCGGGTACGGGCCGTTCGGGGACTCAGCGGGTTTAACGCGGTGCAGCGGGAGAGAGATCGGAGCACTTCTGTACTCCTCCTGCACGCCTCCCCAGGCCACACACGCTTGCGGCTCCCGACCGGAGTCCCAGCCTTACTTGGGGGTGCGCTGCTTCGCTCTCTCTCTCTCTCCCCGCTCGTCGGACATCCTGCTGGGCGGCCCCGATGACGTTGCAGCTCCGTGGCTAGGCGACGCTGTAGCCGGACGGGTTACGGCGCTGCCTTCTCCTTCGTTGACGATCTTCGGCAGATTCCTCTTGGCGAACAACGATCACGATCCCTTTCACCTTGCAGCTTCCTTAGCTTCAAGAAATCCTTTAGCACGTTGCGTCTCGGGCCGGCGGTGATCCTTACTCACAGCCTCAGTTACGATGACGGCTCAGGCCACAAACGGCAATGCAGCAGCGTGGACGATGTTTCACGCTGCTGGGGCAATGCGGCACCACAGACCACACGGCAGTTTCAGGCGTGCAAAAGCACATGCACCAAGCGTCGCTGAGACACGGTTGGAAACTTTGATGTTCCTGAGTTTCCACAACAGGGGACCAGCTCTCCTCGGGCCCTTGGAGACACGTTACTTCAGAACACAACACACAGCAAAGTCCTTTCAAGCAGGGGGACACAGCACACAGCAAAGTCCCTTATCCTCGCCTTAGTCAAAGCAGCAAACTGCAGGCCAGCCCCAGAACACACAGCAAGGGCAGTCCTTCTCTTCAGTCTCTTCAGCTGTTCTTCTTTGGCAGAGGTTCCTCTTGATCACAAAGTAGTTTCAATCCTTTTCAATCTTGAGTTCAGTCTTGAGTTCAGGGGTTTCAGCTCTCACATTTATACCCCTAAATGCCTTTGAAGTCTTTATGTTCAGGGGTCTCTAAGCCCGGTCCAAACCAGTTCTGGGTGTCTTCCTCCCAGTGCACACCCTCTTCCTTTGATAGTGAGGGTCTGGGCCTCAGACGCTCCGCAGGAGGTGGTGCCATCCCTTTGTGGCAGCAGCACAGCCCTCCTCACATCCAGGGGGCTACTCCTCCCATCACACCAAATGCAGGCCAGTATGTTGCTGTCCCACCTACTCCTCCCTGGTGTCAGGACACCTCCCCAGATACTGTCGCATCCAAACCCAGACAGTCAATACACAACCAGGCAGAGGCACGCAGGATGGTTAGGACAAGAAACCAGCCACTTCTAAAAGCGTGGTTTCTAAACACACAATTTAAAAACCATCTTCATAAAAAGATGTGTTATTAAATTCTGAGTTCAGGCACACTAAACTCCATCTCTCCATCTTATGCCGATGGGAAGATATGCTGGAAACATGTGACACAGCCTTCCTCATTTTGTCCTATGGGCAAGATGGCCTTGCAACAGTGAAAAACGAAATTGGCAGTATTTCACTGTCAGGACATGGTACACACCTCAGTACATGTCCTACCTTTTATATACACTGCACCCTGCCCAGGGGGGTACCTTGGGCCTACTATAGGGGTGTCCGATGTGCATAAAAAAAAGGAAAGGATAAGGCCTGGCAAGTGGGTGCCCTTGTCAGGACAACCAGGCAGTTAACAAACTGCGCGCAGGCACTGCAGTGGCAGACCTGAGATCTCTCTTTAGGGCTACTTATGTGGGTGGCACAATAAGTGCTGCAGGCCCACTAGTAGCATTTGCATTACCAGCCCTGGCACACATAGTGCACTTTACTAGGGACTTTACTGGTAAGACAAACATACCAATTAGGGACAACCAATTACCATAACACTTTATACAGAGAGCATATGCACTTTAGCACTGATCAGCAGTGGAAAAGTGCCCAGAGTCCTATAGCCAACAACCACAGGTCAGGAAAAACAAAGGAGGAAGAAGCAAAAGGTTTATGGATAACCCTGCAAAAAGGGCCATTTCCCACACAACCCCCTTCCAGCCTAAAGCCAGGGTAGACCAATCGATACCTCAATGGGATTCCCTGCTTGGGGCGATAGAACACGGAACCTGGTTCGAACAGCAGGGGTCTATTCCTGTTCTATGCCTTCCTGAACCCCGTTGGATCCCTCTATCCATACTCTCAGGGCCCACTAAGCTAAACCATGGGGGACCCTTCTCCTCACCTGGCGACCCCATTTGTGCAGCGCCTAAGCTTACTTTGCTCACAGATGTGTCTGCACTGGTAGACAGTATCCACCTGGCCAACACAGCGGTGTGGCCCAGTCCACCCCCAGGGTGTGACTCCAGCCCCCCTCCCAGGGGCAACTCTGTCCACCAGGACAACCCGCCACAGTGGCCACTGACAGCTGTCAGTGATGAGAGCCAGGCCTCATGCCTGTCAGGCCTCTCTAACCTCTGTGGCATCAGAAAGTGGGGGGCAGTAGCCCCAGGTGCTTGGCACCTTCTCTCCACTTTCCCTCCTGCCAAGTCAGGTAGGGCATCCTGACACTGGCCCACCAGCCCAGTGTCTGCACTCTCAGGCTGACCAGAGGCCCCATGTGAGGCTCTCCTCCCCCTACCTCCCTTTCTGGGGTCCTGCACTCTCCTCCCAGGAGAGGCACCCTCAGAACACAACTCTCCCACCAGTTCAGGACCTCTCTCCAGCAACTGGTCTCCCAAACTAGGGTCTAAATCCTCAGGTTGCACCGGTGTCAGAGGAGAGGACTCCCTCCCTCTG
The DNA here is from genome assembly GCA_963921515.1 of Calotriton arnoldi. Classification (NCBI taxonomy): domain Eukaryota; kingdom Metazoa; phylum Chordata; class Amphibia; order Caudata; family Salamandridae; genus Calotriton; species Calotriton arnoldi. Next base: position 545,391 of record CAWUFW010004405.1, on the reverse strand, counting down.
CACCCCCTTCCAGATGGCTGCACCCTCCTACCTGGAGTGGTACCCCTGGGAGACGAACCGGTCAGGACACTGCTTACAGTCATCCTTCCCTCCAGGTCAGGCAAAACCTGAACCTGCCCTCCCAACCTTGGGGCTGAACCCCGCGGCTGAGCACTTGCCTGGCACACCAGGACTTCTGGGGACTCACACAGTATCCCCCGAGGGTAACACGTGACTCACGTGTCGTGTGACAGTCTGCCTGGCGCAGATCTCCCGACCCCTGTCCATCTGACAGTGCACGAAGATCCCCCAGGACAGAAGTGGTGTCACCATGGTCACTCCTAGGAGGCTCAGCCCTTCTGGCTGGCCCCTGACCCACTGGTTTTCCCACTGGGGAACACATCCCCCTCTCACCCCTCAATCTGGACTTCGTCACCCTCCACTTAGGAGCGGCACCGCCAAACACCAGAACCACTGGAGCTCCGTTTACAGATGCTCCAGGTTCTCCTGACACTAGGAGATCCCCCCCCCCCAAATGGCCTACTAGTACAGCCTATGCTCTCAACCTGGTGTTCCCTTAGGGAACCCTCCAGGCCCTGAGACTGGGTTTTGGGCACCTTGGGACACAGCCCACACTCACTCCTTCTCCACTGAGACAGGACGTGAGCCCCTACACCCCTCCCACTACACCGGGACCTAGCTGGGCTACTCTGAACCTCTCCCACCACACAGGTTTGTAAGGTACCTGAGCCACTTCTTTTAGGATCACTCCCAAATGCCTCTTCAGACCCTCTGGAATCCACCAAGAGGTCTGCCTCCAACACAAGCTCCCTGGAATCAGAGAACTCACACTCCACCGGGTGTTGGCATAGCTCTGGAAAACAGGGACTTAAAATATGCTCTCCAACAAATGACTCACACAGCCCCCCACAGTTGTTAACCAAGCTACCCTTTGCCTCACCATCCAGTGCCTCACACAAGTACCCCACACCACTCTCCTGAGATTGGCAAGACAGTGTCTGACTGTCTCTGTCACTCAACCCACACTCTTCTGGGCGGTCTCCACACTCACACACAAGGACTTCTACCATGGGGGAACCCCTCTCCCTGCACCTCTAATCTAGAGTCAGTAGAGTGTCCCTCCCACCACTAGGAATATGATCCCCTGTGTCAGTTCCCCAATCCACTTCAGGGACACTGCACACCACTGGAGCTACCTCATAAACCTGAACCCTCTGCTGTATGTTAACCCCCTCCCTCAAGTCAGGCATGTGTGTACTTCTCCCTCAGCACTAGATAACACAATCTTGCTGCCACCATCTGAGCTGGACTCCACCTCCAACTCAGCAAAGCTCACTTCCTGAGCTACACACATTTCCTTTTCAGCTAAGACACTCATGGCCTCAAGCCTCTCGAGTTCCAAATCAAGCTCCCACATTCTTAACTCATGTGCTAAGAGAATCTTCATCTCTTCCAAGGCGAGAGCGTTCTTGCTCGCCTCTGCTCGCTTTTCACTTTCAATGAGCAGCTTTTTCTCATCTGCTTGAGCCTTAAGTTTTAAAACCTCCAACTCATGCTCTCTGACCCTTTTGGTTTTCCTCCAGCTCCTCTGGGGAAAAGCTCCTCTCGGAATGGTTGCTACCAGCCCCTGAGGCTGGTCCTCCCACCGGCAAATCCTGTGGACCAAATCCATTCCCTGGGTCATCCTCATCCACCTCAGCATCACCTGTCTCCTGAGCCTCTTTGGCTTCCCACCAGGCCCTCAAGGCCATTTGCAGCTCCTCCTTCTTGGCGCTACTTTTCATGGGACATCCCAAAGCTCTGCAGAATTGCCTCAATTGATCAACTTTGTAGGTAAGCAATGCCTCAATGTTGAATTCCAATTCTGCAACCTCACTGGCTACCTGACTCCTTTGAGACATGATGTGTGGCTTAAAGGTCGCTCAAAAATAGAACCAAAAAATCAAAAACACAATATGTGGTTGCGTCGTGGTCTGCGCTAAAACTAGTGATGTACACCAATCACTGTGAGTCGATTGCAAATACAAGTTCAAATCCCAACCGCTGACCACCAAATGTTAGACCTGGGGGTCTCTAGTTGGCTGAGGTAGGTACCTTAGTCCAAATAGGGACCCTTGCTTCTAGTCAGGGAAAGGAGGGACACACTCTTAGATAACCCCTGCTCACCCTCTGGTAGCTTGGCACGAGCAGCCAGGCTTATCTCCAAGGCAATGTGTAAAGTATTTGCAACCACACTCCCAGTAACACAGTGTTAACACCACAAATGGACACCACACTGATTTTATAAAAATAGCGGTATCTTTATCACAAGAAATACGATGAGACCAAACGATAGAAATCCAACATATGCGTATTCGTAATATTTCAGTTTGCCGGTTATTAGGCCAACAATCACTTGTAGGTTCTTGCGGTATTAATGAGCAGTTCACGATGATCTAATGCAGTCCTAATGCAATGCTATGCAGTTCGTAATGCAGTTCGTAATGTAGAAATAAGACAGTCCTTAATGCAAGTACAAATGCAGTTCGTAACGCAGGAATAATGCAGTTCTTAATGCAAGAATAATGCAGTTCGTAATGCAAGAATAATGCAGTTCGCAATGCAAGAATAATGCGGTTCGTAATGCAAGAATAATGCAGTTCGTAATGCAAGAATAATGCAGTTCGTAATGCAAGAATAATGCAGTTCGTAATGCAAGGAATAATGCCTTATGCCAATCTGCGCAATCAGCTCGGGCACCACTAGGCCCCAACAACAGAGACAACGGTCGTAAGCTTAAAGGGGCGGCCCCGGTACTGCTGGGCAGGTGCGGGCCGCTTGGGGACTCAGCGGGTCTAACGCAGTGCAGCGGGAGAGAGATCGGAGCACTCCAGTACTCCTCCTGCACGCCTCCACAGGCCACACACGCTTGCGGCTCCCGACCGGAGTCCAAGCCTTACCTGGGGGGGTTCGCTGCCTCGCTCTCTCTCCCCGCTCGTCGGACGTCCTGCTGGGCGGCCCCGATGACGTTGCAGCTCCGTGGCTATGCAACGCTGTAGCCGGACAGGTAACGGCGCTGCCTTCTCCTTCGTTGACGATCTTGGGCAGATTCCTCTTGGCGAACAACGATCACGATCCCTTTCACCTTGCAGCTTCCTTAGCTTCAAGAAATCCTTTAGCACGTTGCGGCTCGGGCCGGCGGCGGTGATCCTTACTCACAGCCTCAGTTACGATGACGGCTCGGGCCACAAACGGCAATGCAGCAGCGTGGACGATGTTTCACGCTGCGGGGGCAATGCGGTCACGGGGCACCTCGTAAACGGCACCACAGACCACACGGCAGTCTCAGGCTTGCAAAAGCACACGCACCAAGCGTCGCTGAGACACGGTTGGAAACTTTGATGTTCCTGAGTTTCCACAACAGGGGACCAGCTCTCCTCGGGGCCCTTGGAGACAAGTTACTTCAGGACACAGCACACAGCAATGTCCTTTCAAGCAGGGGTACACAGCACACAGCAAAGTCCCTTATCCTCGCCTTAGTCAAAGCAGCAAACTGCAGGCCAGCCCCAGAACACACAGCAAGGGCAGTCCTTCTCTTCAGTCTCTTCAGCTGTTCTTCTTTGGCAGAGGTTCCTCTTGATCACAAAGTAGTTTCAATCCTTTTCAGTCTTGAGTTCAGGGGTTTCAGCTCTCACATTTATACCCCTAAATGCCTTTGAAGTCTTTGTGTTCAGGGGTCTCTGAGCCCGGTCCAAACCAGTTCTGGGTGTCTTCCTCCCAGTGCACACCCTCTTCCTTTGATAGTGAGGGTCTGGGCCTCAGACGCTCCGCAGGAGGTGGTGCCATCCCTTTGTGGCAGCAGCACAGCCCTCCTCACATCCAGGGGGCTACTCCTCCCATCACACCAAATGCAGGCCAGTATGTTGCTGTCCCACCTACTCCTCCCTGGTGTCAGGACACCTCCCCAGATACTGTTGCATCCAAACCCAGACAGTCAATACGCAACCAGGCAGAGGCACGCAGGATGGTTAGGACAAGAAACCAGCCACTTCTAAAAGCGTGGTTTCTAAACACACAATTTAAAAACCATCTTCATAAAAAGATGTGTTATTAAATTCTGAGTTCAGGCACACTAAACTCCATCTCTCCATCTTATGCCGATGGGAAGATATGCTGGAAACATGTGACACAGCATTCCTCATTTTGTCGTATGGGCAAGATGGCCTTGCAACAGTGAAAAACGAAATTGGCAGTATTTCACTGTCAGGACATGGTACACACCTCAGTACATGTCCTACCTTTTATATACACTGCACCCTGCCCAGGGGGGTACCTTGGGCCTACTATAGGGGTGTCCGATGTGCATAAAAAAAAGGGAAGGATAAGGCCTGGCAAGTGGGTGCCCTTGTCAGGACAACCAGGCAGTTAACAAACTGCGCGCAGGCACTGCAGTGGCAGACCTGAGATCTCTATTTAGGGCTACTTATGTGGGTGGCACAATTAGTGCTGCAGGCCCACTAGTAGCATTTGCATTACCAGCCCTGGCACACATAGTGCACTTTACTAGGGACTTTACTGGTAAGACAAACATACCAATTAGGGACAACCAATTACCATAACACTTTATACAGAGAGCATATGCACTTTAGCACTGATCAGCAGTGGAAAAGTGCCCAGAGTCCTATAGCCAACAACCACAGGTCAGGAAAAACAAAGGAGGAAGAAGCAAAAGGTTTAGGGATAACCCTGCAAAAAGGGCCATTTCCAACAACCTCACTAATTACATCACTCATGACATGGTCAGTGACATCACTGTTGACATCACTGATGACATTACTAATGACATCATGCAGTGAATAAGTGTTTTTAAGAGTTTATGGGTGTTAAAGATATATACTAACCTACTACAAAATGTACATTAATTACTGGTTGTATTACTAATGAGTGATACTATCTGTAACATGTGTGATCTGAGTGGGTGTGCGACTATCTGTATCAGTGTGTGAGTGGGTGTGTGAGTGCCTGTATGGGTGTGTGAGTGCATGCATGAGTGATTGTATGGGTGAATTAGTGGAATTCTGTCTAGGTTTATAGTTTTGTCAGTGGCTGTATGGGTGTAAGAGTAGGTGTGTGAGGGACTATATTGGTGAGTGACTGGGTGTGTAAGTGGTCGTATGAGTGAGTGGGTGTGTAAGTGACTATGCTGGTGAATGAGTGGGTGTGTCAGTGGCTGTATGGGTGTGTCTGTGTGAGTGAGCAGGTATCTGAATGACTGATGAGTGAGTGACTGTGTAAGTGGCAAGTGAATGAGTGGCTTTGTGAGTGACTATATGGGTGACTTAGTGGGTATCTGAATGACTGCATGAGCATGTGACTGGGTGTGTAGGTGGCTGTATGGGTGAGTGAGTGGCTGTTTGAGTGAGTGTTTGGTTAAGTGAGTTGGTATGTGAATGGTTGTATTGGAGAGTGAGTGTCTGTGTAAATGACTATAGGTGATTAAGCAAATATGAGAGTGCTTGTATGGATGTGTGAATGTGTATATAAGTGGTTGTGTGGGTGCATGAGTGAGAGTGTGAGAGTGCTTTTATGGGTGAGTGAGTGGCTGTGTTGAGAGGGTGTATGGGTGTGTGAGTGGCTGTATAGATGAGTACATCTGTGTGTGAGTAGCTGTATGGGTAAGTGTATGGCCCTGTTAGTTGCTCTATGTGTTAGTGACTGGTTGTATGATTATCTGTATGGGCAAGTGAGTGAATGTTTGCATAAGTGGCTGTATGAGTGAGTGAGTGGCTCTATTGAGGAGTGAGTGAGTGTGTGAGTGTTGGTTTAGAACCGTGAATGAGAATGTGAGTGGTTGTGTGGGTATGTGAATGGGCATACAAGAAGTTATATGGGGTGTGCGTGGTTCTGTGGATGATGTCATTGTTGATGTTATCAGTTATCCCATGTGAGATGTCATGAGTGATGTCATAAGTGATGCCACTGGCCATGTCATGAGTGATATAATATGTGAGGTCATAAGCAATGCGTTACGGGGGCATCAGTTATAATTAGCTCAGGAACTATAAGTGCTGAATTTCACCGGTTTAGTATGAGTAAAATATGATCCTAACTATAATGTCCCTGTAACCTTTGTTTATTTCAATGAATTTCTAAGTTTTTTCAAATTGTTTTTCCTAGCTATAACGTTCCTATAATGTTTGCTTTTTCAGTGAATTTCTAAGGTTTTTTAAATTCTATTTCCTAACTTTAACATACCTGTAACCTTTGGATTTTCCAGTGTATATCTGAGGTTTTTAATTCAATTTCCTAACTATAACTTCCCTTTAACCTTTGTTTTTTTTTTTAGGTTAATGGAAATCTCAGATTAGTTTCCACTGTTTGCACAGTGATCAACTTTTGTTTTTAACATTCTTTTGGTTTAGCCATCGTTGTATAGTTGTGACTCCGTACGGGAGTCCATTGTAGCATTTAAAATAATAATAGTATAGTTTTGAAATTGTATATCTGATGTAATTACCACACTTTATTGGAAAATGTATTTGTTCAACTATATGGTACCTCGAAACTATTATAGTTTTAAAATTGAATTCACAACCTATTTGGAGCCCTTCCCCCACACTGGTTAGCTTCAGTTTCCATAGCAACCTCTTTTCAAAAACTCTACAGTAACAGTAAGTCAAAAGTTCATACACTTTTGAACCACAGCATACCAGCTTCTACTTGTACAGTAGCAGGTGTGGTTGACTGCTTGCATATCGTAGCTTATACACAGTAGCATCACTTGTAACGCAGATAAATGTAGCCAAGCATAGATGTACTCACATTACTAATTAATTAAAACACAACCTATTTTTATGTATCAAATTATTTACAGCACCCAATCAAATACATAATTTTCTAGCATGAAATCCACTCCTCCATTTTAACTTTCTTTCATTCTACCAACTGTCATATTCAGCTGCAGCCTTCTCCTGATTGCTACTGCTCCTTCCCTCAAAATGGTTAGTGTGTGAATTGTGGGTCACAGCTATGTCTTCTGGACCAGAGAGTATGCTAGAAAGTGTGGTATTAACAGGGACTTGGGTTTCCCTGATGTGGATATTAAATGGTTTGGCCAGAGAGGATTAAAGTGGCAGCAATTGCTGCCTATGTTTGAGAATATTGCTGATTGCTAACATCCAGACATTTTAATGGTGCACTGTGGTGTCAATGACCAAGGCAATCTTACTGAGACTGGTTTGGAAATCGCAATCAAGGAGACCTTTCGCTAATTAATGCCATTTTTCCCTTGCACTGTCTTGGTGTACTCCAACATATGCCAACAACAGAAATGGATATGGTCCAATCACTTCTGTCCACGGATTGGCAAAGCCAGGAAACATGTTAATAAACCTATTTCTGCATTCCTTAGAGATTATAACATGGGTTCTATCTGCAACAATAATCTACCTTTGAATATGCATGGAATTTACCGAAGGGATGGAGCTCACTATACAGATGAAAGCAAGAGTGTTTCTCAGCAACATGAATCTCTGCATCCGGTCTTATACATAGTTGCCACATACTTACAATGAACACAAAGTCTCTCCCCAGTGCCACCCTATTGCCCAATACTAAATAATATTTATTTTAAATCTTGATTTTAAAAAATATATATTTTCCGGAGTAGCGACTTTGTCGAGGCTCCACAAAGCCAAAGCACGATTTCAATGTACATTAACAGGTATAAAATGTATACCTATTATTTTCATACTATAGACATTACAAACACTTTCTGAGTAATTTTATCAATGTCTAACTGTGTGAATAAGTGGATGTACAACTCTAAGTAGGTCTATAAATACATATATCAGTTCCTGAGTGAATTTGTGACTGGCGCTAAGAATCTGTGAGTGAGTATGTAAGTGTGTGCATCATTATCTAAGTAACAATGTGACTAGGCACATTAGTGTCTGAGTTGGGTTTGTGAGTGAATATGTCAGCCTCTCAGAGGGTCTGTAACTGACTGCATCACTCTCTGAGCACGTCTGTGAATGAATACATAAATGTCTCATTAGGTCTGTGACTGGGTGTACATGTCTCTGAGTGAGTCTCTGAGTGGGTAACTGACTGTCTGATTGCTTTTGTGACTGGGTGGATCAGACTCTCAGTGTGTCTGTGAGTGAGTTGGTGAGTCTCTGAATCTCACAGTGCCTTTGTGGGAAGATTTATAAGTCTCTGAGTGGGTTTGTGAATGGATACATAAATGTTTTTGTTAGGGAGTGTATGACAATCTCACTGATTCTGTGAGTGGGTATAAGAGTGTCTAAGTGGTTATGTACATGTCTGAATGGATCAGTGAGTCAGTATTTTAGTCTCTGCATGGGTTTGTTAGTGAATTTATGAGTTTCTGAGTTGGTCTATAAGTAAATGTGTCCGAATGGCTCTGTGAGTGAATGTGTGAGCCTCTCAGTGGGCCTGTGAGTGACTGCATGAGTCTCTGAGTGAATCTGTAAGTGAATATGTGAGTATCTCAGTTAATCAGTGAGTGAGTGTACATATTTCTGAGTAGGTTTCTGAGAGGGTGAGATACTCTCTGAGTGCTTTGGGACTTTAAGTGGATGTATGAGTCCCTAACTGGGTTTGTGAGTGGATGTGTGAGTCGCTGAATGGGTCTGTGAGTAGATACATAAGTATCTATGTGGCTCCGTCAGTGGGTGCATCAGTCACTGTGTGAGTCTGTAGGTGGATATAAGTGTCTGAGTGGGTCTCTGAGTAGCCAAGACCCTGTCTGAGTGTGTCTGTCAGTGGGTACGTTAGTATATGAGTGGGTCTGTAACTGGATGCATGAGTCTCTGAGTTGTTCTTTCAGTACATGTCTGTCTGTGTGGCTCTATCAGTGAATGCGTGTGTCTCTGAGTGGCTGCATGAGTCTCTGACTGCATCTCTGAATGAATACGTAAATGTCTAAGTTGGTCTGTGAGCAGGTGAATGTATTTCTGAGTGTATCTCTGAGTGGGTGATTAATAAGTGCTCCTGATGGTGACTGCATAAGTCTGTGTGTGTGTCTCTGAGTAGCTCTCTGAGTGGGTCTTAGAGGGGGTGCATGAGTATCTGAGTAAGTCTGTGAGTGGATGCATGAGTGCATAGGTGGGTCAGTGAATGGGTGTATAAGTGTCTCAGTGGGTCTGTGAGTAAGTGCATGAGTTTCGGACTGGGTCTGTGAGTAGGTGCATGAGTCTCTAACTGGGTCTGCGAGTGGGTGCATGAGTCTCTGAGTAAGTCTCTGACTGGGTGTATGAGTGCCTCAGTATGTCTGTGAGTGTGTACATAAGTCTCTGACTGGGTCCTTGAGTGTGGCTGTGAGTGGCTGCATGAGTCTCTGAGAGGGTCTGTAAGTGGGTACATGAGTGTCTAAGTGGGTATGTGAGTTGGTACCTGAGTGTCTGAGTGGGTCTGTGAGGGGGTACATGAATTTGTGAGTGGGTTTGTGAGTATATGAGTTTCTCTGTGGATCTGTGAGTGGGTGTGTGACTCTCTGACTGAGTCTGTGAGTTGGTGCGTGTCTCTGAGTAAGTCTGTAAGTGGGTGCATGAGTGTATAAGTGAGTCTGTGAGTGGGTGTAATAGTGCCTCAGTGTGTCTGTGAGTGAGTGCATAAGCCTCTTAGTGAATCTGTAAGTGAATACATGAGTATCGTAGTGGATCCGTGACTGAGTGTACATATCTCTGAGTAGGTCTATGAAGAGGTCATATCGGCCATTTAGAGACAAAAATCCCTTAAATCTCCGTCCCGGATGGGTTTCCGGCACTTATTTATAAGCTTGTTTTACGCTTTAATAGCGCCCTTCCTCACTAGGATCTTCAATTCAATTATAGGGCCCAACTCGATCCTGTCCTCGATGAAGGAGGCTTCAATTGTGGTTATCTCAAAACCCGGTAAAGACAGTGCTGGTCTTATCGGCCCATCTCACTGCTAAATGTCGATGCTAATCTATTCACGGGATTCATGGCGGCTCACCCTGCCCCCTTGATGTCTGGCTTGATGGCTTCCAATCAGGCGGGCTTTATTCCCCAGAGACACTGTTTGGACAATACCAAGAGAATTCTCTAGCACATAGATAAGGGCACTCGCAGCCAAAGAGAAATCATGCTGTTCTCCATCAATGCGGAGAAGGCATTTGATCATGTTCACTGGCCTTATCTGGTTGAGATGCTAGCTCACTTTGGCTTTGGAGAGCGGTTTCGTACTTGGATATTAAGCAATTATGGTGACCCAATTCCCATATTTCGGGGCACACGGCAGGGGTGTTCACCATCGCCCCTGCTGTTTGCGCTCTATATGAAACCATTCGCTCAGAGGGTGAGAGATAGCCCTAACATTACTGGAGTATTTTTTGGAGGGGAGGAGCATGTCATCACATTGTATGCAGATGACATTATTGCAGCCCTGGATAACCCCCAAGAAGCTTTGCCGTACTTTCTGGAGGAGGTGAGAATGTTTGGGGAGGCGTCTGGCTTTCATATAAACCTCACTAAATCACAGGCACTTAACCTTTCCGTCTCGCCTGGATCCATGTCCTACTTAGCCTAGAATCATTCGCTACAAAGGACATCGGGGTCTATCCCTTACCTGGGAATTCGGCTGACATCGACGTCGGAAGGGGTTAGGTATCTTAATTACCAAAATTTAACTAAGAGGGTAAAAGCCTATCTAGCCTGATGAAAAATATATCCCCTGTCCATGTTGGGGCATGTGGCTGCCCTAAAAATGACGGTTCTTCTGAGGATTCTCTTTTTTTCCAGACCCTCTCTCTGCGGGCTCCCTTTGGGATGATACAATCTCTACAGAAAGCAATGCAGCACTTTGTTTGGGCCGATGGGCACCCTCATATGAAACATGATCATAGCTGGCGCCCTTCGATTGAGGGAAGTCTGGGAATCCCAAGCTTGCTCCACTATTTTCACACAGCACTGCTCCATTACCTGGTTGAATGGTCACGGCCAAAGTTGGAGAAGCCATGGTTATTTATGATCGGACAGTGGCAGGAACCCCATTATGGAAGACTCCATTCTTGCCTCTCACTCACCGCCCGTCAGGTCTATATTTATCCCCAATAACCAGGTCAGCCCTGAGGATATGGGACAGTCAGGCAAGTCCGTAAGGGCCTCTCATCATTCCCTTCTCCCTTGACCCCTGTAGTTGGAAATTCAGATTTTTCTCTGGAACTCGACAGAGCTCTAATCCGGGCTAGGCAGAGGGCAGAATGCAAGTCCATCGGGCATTTGTTTGATGAGGAGGGTCCCATATCGTTTGAGAGGCTGTATGTGGACCTGGATATCCTGGAGAATGAGGCTCCATTACTTGCAGATCAGGCATTAGCTCATGCAGCCTTCAATTAAGGAAGCTGCACAAAGACACCTAATGAGGTTTAAAAAGGAACTTCTTACCCAAATGCACGAATAAGCATCTTATTGCAGAGCTGTATGATATGTTGCTTCGTGGTGTGCCCCGACCGAAGACCCCGGCACAGCTTAAATGGGAATCGGAGCTCGGCAGGCAGCGGACTTCTAAGGAGTGGCAGGATATATATTATTGAGCGTGACATACAGCCAGCAACACATCAAGCAAAGAGACTGCCACAAAAAGTGTCACCTATTGGTATTTGACACCCACTCGCTTACACAGAGGCAATCCGGCACGCAGTGATAGGTGCTGTAGGCAGTGTGGCTCCCTTAGGACTCTTTTACACATCGTCTGGGAGTACCCAAGTTTGGCCTAATTCTGGGATGAGATTTTGACCGACATAGATACTCATCTAGAAACTCAAATACCTAGATTTCCGCCATATACCACATATACCCACTCAAATCTCGTAGATATCCTCACATCAGCTTCACACTTGGTGCGGCACACCAGACCATCTAGGCACTTTACCGAACAGATAGATTGCTGACTCGTCAGAGCTGGCTTCATCGCATTTGGCATTTGGTTGGTATGGAGAGACTCACTTTGACATTAACAATGCAAGGGGACTGTTATGGAGATATGTGGAAGCCATTCATTGTGCTCCTTTCCCAGGAGTTCACTGACCTGACGTGTCCCAGATATTTGAGGCTGCTTCGACTGACGGAACTGCTGGACACATCACGAGCAACGAATCCACCCATGTAATTTATTCCTAGCTTGTTGTCATCTCTAATGTTTCCGACTCTGGGGTGAGCACCGGGGGAAGCTGGGGTGGGGGGTGTTGTGTAAGTTAAATAGTTGCACCTTGTCACTGCGGAGAGTCATTCCATGTGTTACTTTGCTTGCATTGGTTGTTTATTCACTGCTTTTGTACTGCAACAATAACAACAAATTTAAACCAAACACTCATAAGAGACCCCTACAATCAACCCATGGGATCAAGGTATTCATACTCTGACCCCTTCTAGCCTTTATTTTTGGTTTCAACAATCCCCTGGGCTGGCTCCACTTCATTAAATGGTGGCCGCAACATTTTCCTCAGCTTGAGGCCACCCAATAAGACCACGCCTCCTGCCACTTGGCTTCGATTAGCCCTGTGTCACTGCTCTGTGAACACCTATATTCAAAATATGCTCAAACCTTCGGGGAAGAATCGTTAAATGGTGTACACAGCATCCCTCTGCTTTTGTTCCATGCCCCCCAAATCTTGGTCCACTTTTGTGGGCATCCTCTCCCTTCGTATATCACCCTCTCCGCCTGCATGCACCAATCCATATCAGTCTCCCAGTCACAAAACTTGAGCCCAGTGACTCCCTTCCAGGATCTTGCTATATTGCGCTTTGCCACCACACATCCGAGGGAAACCCAGGTCCTCTCTCTTTCTGTCAGGTCAGTTGCATCCCATATGTTGAGGAAGCACCATCGGGGCGAGACCTCCATTGTCTTCCCGCAGACTGTCCACATTTTCGATGTTATTTTCCCCCAGTACGTCTGCAGAATCGGGCAATCCCACCACTGGTGTAAATACGTCCCCACCTCGCTGCACCCCCTAGGACATAGTGAGGAACTTAAGGTACCCATTTTAACCAGCGCTACACTGGTATAATATGCTCTGTGTAGGAGCTTAAGTTGAATTAATTTAAATCGGGACTGAATTGCCACCTCTCGGGGGGGATGCCAGTGCCTCCTGCCATTCTTCATCATTCAGGTCACCCACCTCTGCCGCCCACTTGGCTCGAGTTTCCCCAACGCGTCAGGTCTGTTGTTTACTATCTTCCTGTAAGTCAGAGAAATCGCTTTCTCCTTCAGGTAGTCATCAAGGAGTCTGTCCTCTAGGGGCGATGAGACCGGAAGATCTGTACCTTTGGGGATTAACTTATGTAATGCGTTTCGGACTTGAAGGTATCTAAAAGTTTCCCTCACACTCAACTCATAGTCTCGTTGGAAGTCACTGAAGGGAACCACATTCCCCCCTGCCCACACATCCCCCACCCTCGAGAGACCAATCAGTTCCCATTTGTCGAATCCGGAACATTTTGTCAGGAGCCCCAAGCGGTCCGTCTCCAAAAGGGGGGTGGCCTGTGTAATCGTGTTTTTCCATCCCAAAGCTGCCGTATGTCATAATGAAACAGTGGTTGCGGTTGGGGTATACACCGGTCCATTCTTCATCCCCCCGTACAGTGCCCTTTGATAAGACCCTGGTGTCATATTATATCTGTCCATCCTGTAGGCTGGCTCTATTACTGGCCAGTGTACCCAGTGATTGGTGACTACTAGCTGAGAGGCCCAATAATAACTTTTAATTGCTGGAAGGGCGATCCCTCCATCATACAAGCTTTTCATGAGTTTAGTCAATGAATCGCGGGGGATGCCGTTATTCCACATAAGGGTTCGGACTTCTGACTCCACAGCCTGAAAATACTTGGCTGGGACAGGGTATGGTGCATTTTGTAAAACGTAAACGAAGCGGGCCGGGCCATCATTTTGTACAGCGATGCCCTGCCCAGCAATGTGAGGGGCAAGGTCTTCCAATGCTGCAAGTCGTCTTGCAGGCGGAGCGGGGGGGCTAGATTGTTATCGTAGAATGCTGCGGGGTCTGTCGTGATATAGATCCCCAAATATCGAAAGCCTTCAGTGACTATCTTGGCTCCGCAATGTATGGGGCAGATTGGAACCCCTCCCGGACAGTATGTAAATGAGTGATTTATCCCAGTTGATAGTGTATCCAGAGTATTTTTGAAAAAGGGTGAATATGTGTAAAATTCTATGTATTGAAAAATGTGGTTTGGCCAAATAGAGTAAAATATAACCCTGGGCGTAGTTCGCGTAGTAGCGCTATGCGTAGCTACGCGAAGTGCACTTCGCACTACGCGAGCTACGCGTAGCACTACGCGAACTGTGTAGTGCGGTAGGAAATGCTGTTCGCAATGATTGCACCGAGCCGGATGCTTGTCCGCACTGTGCAATCATTGCAAACGGCATCTTGCACAGTGCAAGTGGTCGTTTTCTGCCGCTCGAGTAGATTTGTACTCGAGCGGCAGTTTTCTCAACGCGGACTGGTAGTTTCTCATCGCGGCGGTCGCGAGCATACGCGACCACTCGCAATGAGAAACCTGACCTCCTTGCGTTGAGAATCTCGCCGGGAGGTTTATTTTCCACGCTCGCGATCGGCAACTTGATGTTGCTGATCGCGAACGAGAAAAAGTCTCGCCGGGATGTCATTTTGCTCGCTTGCGGTCGCCAACTTGACGTTGAGGACCGCGAGCAAGCAAAAAATGCCCGCTACGCGTTTTTGCACTGTGCTACGTGCAATTCGCGTAGCGCGTAGTTGCGCAAACTACGCAAACTACGCGAGCGTAGCGTAGTTTTCCGCCCAGGCCTAGTAAAATATCATCGGCATAGAGGGAGATTCTATCTTCCCATTCCGCAGTCCAGTTTAGTCCCCTAATAAGGGGGTCTCCTCTAATCCAGATTGCCAAAGGTTCGAGGACTAGAGCGAATATCAGCGGGGAAAGTGGACACCCCTGTCTCGTCCCTTTTTGCAAGTTAAAAATTGCTGACTGGCCACCATTTACTGCCACTCTTGGAGGGGCTCTGAATAGAGAAGCCGCACCCATGACAGGAATTTCCCTCCGAAACCATAGCGTTCAAGTGCCGCGAACAAGTAGGGCCATTCAATCATATCGAATGCCATTTTGGCATTGAGGGACATTATCACTGCCTCCTCTCTAATGGTTCCAGCCCTGCCCAATACACCATTAAGACGCCGAAGGTTGAGTCATGCAAGTAGATGGAAAATAGAAGAGGAGCAAAAAGACATCCCTGTTTCAGGCCATTCCTTGTACAGATTTTAGGGGTGAGCCCTTTCTTCACGCCCATAAGCACTCTACACCATGTAAAAAGAGGGAAGTGCTATTATCACTCTCAATAAATTCATAAGAACTTCCAGCCCCACCTTTTTTTCCCAAAGGGTAGGCCTATCTACTTTTAAAAGGCTGTGCAAAAAGTCAATAAAGGCAGTGAAGAAAGTCTGTGACTTTCCAACTGCATACATATTGATCAAATTTTGTACAATGTTGATGTTATCAGTGACTGAATGTTTGTGTCAGAAGCCTGCCTATTCTCGCTGCATTATCCCTTTAACAAGGGCCCAGTCCTGCAGTTGTTCTAAGATGCCTGCCACAAAGATTTGCCCTGTTACGTCAAGAAGAGCGATCTGATGGAAATTGCCCGGTAGTGAGCGTGAACCTTTTCTTATGCAGAGGTATAATGATGCTACTTTTCCAGGAGTTAGGGACCTGACCAGTCTGAAAATATTACAGGAAGAGAGGAACTAGAAATTCTCCCCATGTCTCAGGGTCCTTTTTATAGCGTTTGCTGGGATTTTGTCGGGACCCATTGGTGAAGAGGCTTTAGGTTTTTTTTATATGCTACCACCTGATTGCATGTTAGAGGTAATAAATCCTAAGATATGTTTGTTGTCTTCTGGAAAACAAGTTAGGTCCCTTGGCTGATTTCAGTGGCTGCATTTTCCCTATAAAAGTATGAAATATATTCAATCCAGACCATACCAAGGATAGAGACGTTAGACAGAGATTTTTTGATTCCACTTTGTGCGGCCATCAGAGTCCAGAACAATTTGGATTTCTTGGCTGAGGCCGCCTGCTGTACCTCAATCATATTTTTGTCTGCTATTTTCTGATTTATCGATAGGAGATTGCTTTTCCTTTTTTTCAGGAGCACTTGGATTTCTTTATTTCTGCAGGTGGCATATTCCACAAATTGGAAGCGAGCGAGATCCTTTATTTCCACAGAAAGTTTCCAAGCAGTAGGACTCATTTGTATGGATATCCTCTTTTTGTAACGTTGTATTATCATTTCATATCTCATTTACTACTGCTGTTATCAGAGTTTCATAATGATCGATTGGATTTGTCATGTGTAAATTCCATGAAGGAAGAATTGTTGCAAATAGATAATCAATCCTCCTGGAATCCCAGACTAGCCTACCATGACTCAAGTCAATGATTGCTTATCCACTGCCAAAGTCCAAGACCATTTTGCTGTTTTTTTTAAGCTTTCATTCCAGGGTCATATTGAGAATGGCATGATGGCTCCCCTGATGGGGAGGACATCTACGGCAAGAAATGGGTGATATAGGTCATAGCTAGTGATTATGTAAACAATGATGGAAACATCGGTATTTCATGTTCTTGTGGGAGATGCTGGGATATTCGGATCCACCCTCACATTCATTGCCACTGCATTTATTCTGGAGAGAGATGCAAAGAGGAGTCTACCATGCCTATCTACTTTGATTTTAAGAGGGAAAGAGGTTTCTGGAATGTTCCAGGCTTTTTCTAGGTCTTTATCCCTGAATAACTTTCATAGTGTGTTTGAGATTTTCGCATTAAAGTCCCCCATCAAAAGTATGTTTCCAAAATTTCTGCCATTTGAAATGGAGTCCACCAATTCAAATAGTTGACTCAAAAGTAGATTGTATTGCTGACCGGGAGGAATGTAAACATTGAAAAGAAGAAAAGAATTGCATTGCTTATGTGGTAATTTAGGGAGAATTATTCAGACACATTGTAAGTTTTTGAAGGGCTCAGTAAGGATCTCATATTCTCAGTAAAAGTTTGCAGACAACAAAACAGCAAGGCCTCCTTTAGCATGTCCTTTCTGGGTAGATTAAGCAGGGACATGTACTATAAAATATGGATCTAGAGTGGAAATGTCTGTAAGCCAGGTTTCCTGAAGACAAATGATCTAAGGATCCAAGTCAGGGAGTGAGGCGATTTTTATCTTCAGATAAACCAGCTATATTCCACGACATTCTTTTGAGGCTGTTGCTAAAATAGAAGTTTGGAAATGTTCTCTATTTTTTTCATCAATTGAACTGGCAAGCCAGGACCAAGAGACATCCTCATTTCTGCTTATAGCTGATTGTCATCTTTGGCTTCTAATTTGTCTACCATTTAAACTAACATGTATAGTAAGGAGAATCGAAGTGCAACTTAGTATTTCAGAAGCTAGGGGAATTTGTTTGAAAGGCAAGCTTAGCGAAATCGATGTCAGTAGTGAGATGATGAGAGCTCTGTGAGGTTAAAAGAGGAAATCTATGGACATCGAAACCATTCTTGTACAAGGCATCACATTTTCTTAAAAGTATTGAGGGGATCAGGTTTGACCAGAATTAAACTCGTACAATGGAAAGATCTTGTTTTTCTGGGAAGCAAACCAGTTTCACTTCTGTAGGGGAGAGAGATTGAAGTAGGAGATATATGTGTCAAAACCTAATAACCTTTTTCTATTTAAAGAGCTATTTTCATTGGGAAAGAGATCTCTTATTTCAATTACTGTGGAGCATTGAAAGGAAAGAGTGCTTTCCACTGCTGCGCTTGAGGGAAGGTGCAGGTTCCTCAGAGGTGAGGAGACTCGCACCAAATACTGGAGCTTGTGGATTTAAAGGTCTTCTAGAGACATTTGTGATGGTGATATAAGGAATTAGGGGAGATTCCGAAGCTTGGCCTAAGCTTACTTCTACAGAAGTGGGGGATGGGATTTCACTATTTCCATTGCTATCCTCTTTTAAGTTGAATCTTATCCATATTGGTCCTCTTCTAGTAATTCTGCACATAGTTTTTTTCTTTTTTCAATTTTTTTAGAGAACAACTTCAACTGGGGTTTTTATTGGGACTGGCTCTATTTTCTGTTCAATATTTGATTGGGTTTCCTTATCCTTTAGTAATGATTGTTTATTAAAGATGGGGAAATACAAAGAAACGGTTGGGTTTATGGGTGGTTCTGAAGACAATTTTAGGGCCTGTGGCTCTTCGGAAAACAGCTTACACAGAGAGAAAACAGTATATGAGTCTCTAACATCCTCCTTGTTTTTAAACCTCAACCATGTTTTACCTGCTTGAGTGACCCATGATCTTCTTTGTAAAAACTTCTTATCTAGAGTAATATTTACCTCACTGTGAGGTTTCATATGAACATTAGGCCTAATTTACTCTTTGTTCTTTGGGAGTGAAGAAATCACTTTATGCGAAGTGAGAGAGTTTAGAATTGCTGGTAAAGTTTCCAGAATATGATATGAGTTAACAGCAGTTTTTTCAAAGAGAAGCATCATTGACTTCAGGATTCATTTGTGAGCATGAAGAGCATTTGCAAAAAAGCACATAATCTCCAGGGGAGGGGAGTGGTAGGAGTTATATAAAGGAAAGTCAGGTGAGCAAGATAGGTCATCCATTCGAGCTAGTTCCTCACTCAGAGTACTATTATACCATTTCAAAGTTTCTTTCTGGGTTTTGTTTGAAGACATATTCTTCTTTCCAAAAGTAAGTGAGCTCAAGTCTAGGAGGGTGTAATCCAGTAGCAGATCTTCTTTGGTTTTCCTAATAGTCTTGGGTGTGCTTTCCAGTGTTAAAACCTCTGATCTTAGCAGAGATTTTTGCCCAAGAGTAACGTCGGTGGCTGCTTTACGTATGGAGAGCTAAGTAGAGGGACAACTTTTGGATGGTTTGCCTTATGCTGAGTTGCCTCATCTATATCCAAAGATCTTGATTTAAGGGAAGATTCAGGGATAGTGGAAAGGACATCCAGAAAGCCAATATGCTTGGATTTGTTATGCCTTACTTTGATTCAAAAGGCCAAAGGTTGCCTCACTTGAATGGATTGGTTTATGAGTTTTAACAGTCATAGTTAGTAAATACTTGTTCGCACAAAGAGAATTAATTGCAAAGAGGAGAAAGTCTGTGCGCAAACTTACCTCTGCCTTCAATGCCCATGGTCACCACCACCCACAGAAATTAGATGCTGCTGTAGAGAAAACAGCAACAGCAGTAAGACAAGACTGGTACACTAGAGAAAAGTTGCAGAGTGATGATAGTCCTTGAATTCTATGTGAGTCCAGCCCTTGAATTCCTTGCAAGAGCTCCTGTGAACTCCAGTGACAACTCACAGCACCTGCTACCTCCTACACTGTGTGCCCTGAGCATGAGTCTAGGTCACCCTGCCAGCCACCATGGCTCCCTGAGGGGAGGTTGGGTCAGGACCCAAGGGACTCAGCACCCGCTGGATCAAGCGACAGCACAAGTAGGCAAATGAGTGAGTGAGCAAGCAAACACAACTCTGCATGTCGGCCCCGTTTGATGGCACAAAGCCGCTGGTCTGCCAGTCCGCCCGCAGCCCCCCTTGCCAAGGGCTGAACAAAGGCAGGGTAAACCACAGGACAGGTTTCTCCTCTTTGTTTCTTTCGCTTCTCGGTGTCGAGAGCGGGGATCTGGATGATACGAGGAGAGCAGAACAAATGGAAGGATGGGTAGAGATAGGTAAACAATGAGAATCAGCAGGTTTCCCTCACTGCTAATGCTGCTTGCTGCGTCCTGCTTCCTGTGGGTGAGCACGACCATGACCATGATGAGGGGCAGAGCCAAAACAAAGTTATAGAATTTACAAGTAGGCAAATTATCACCACTTGTAGTGCCCCACCTTTGCCAGTTTGTCTTTCTGCACTTTAATTCTGCACTAATGACTTGTGGTGATGCTATTACACATGAAGGACATTACCACGGTATATACTGGCAAGATCTTTGAGCTAAGATCAGCAACGCTACAAAATTTACCAGCAGGAAAATTGCTATCACTGGTTGTGTCCCACATTTCTAAGTCAGCCTTTCATCACTTCTATTCTGCACTAATGACGTGTGTCAATACTATTATAAGGACGTTACTGCAGTGTGTACTGGCAAGTTAAAAATGAGGCAGACGGTCTTTCTACTCCCCTTTACATTTTCATATATTATATTTTCATATTCCTCATTCCGCCACCTCAAACCTTTGCAGGTTTTAGTATTTTTCATGCATTTAAGTTAGATCATAATTGATGTTTCTCATTAGATACTTAATATGAAGAAGTGTAAATACATTTATATTTGTACCCTTAAATATTGAATACACATCTATTTCTTTAATGTACCCACAAAATGAAAACCCCCATCAATACAATCACGGAATAATCAACGTGGTTATATTCAATTGAATGAGATATAACAGAAAATTAAAGTGTTGGTTTAGAGGCATTGGAACAGAGCAGAGACATAAATCCTGGGAAAAATATAATCAAGTACCTATGTCTAGAAGATTGACTAACTGCTTAAATAGTAATATATATGCATATTCAGAATTATAACCATGTAATCCAGAAAATGAAAAACAGTAAATCATACATAGCATAATTGTAATTCACTCCTTGTTCCACATCTTATATTGAAATCAACACGAGTTATAGCATACGTTTGATAAATCAGTCAGGACTTTGAATCTCAACTGAATTCATATGACTATCAAGGGTAAAGAACGTGCAGTTTTTGTTCCATTTTCTTACCAAGATGAAATGCAATGGCTGATCGTAACCAAACCCATATGACAGTGAGCACTACATTTTAGAATTAAAATGCAGTAAGGCACCTCATGCACATAGCAAATTCTATCTAAAAATTAGCACTGCCACAAACAATAATTTTGGCTATCTTAAAAGTCTGGGGCTCATTTATGAGGCCCCTTACACCGTTGGAACGTCACTTTTTGTGACGTTCCATGGCGCAGGAGCCTGCTCCATATTTACGAGGCAGCACTAAGCCACTTTTTTGGCTTAATGCTGCCTCGTAAATATTGTCCCCTTTAATGCTTTATTCTGCATTAAAGGGGCGTGCAAAGGGTGTTGCTGGTGGCGTTCCCTGCAACATCCATGGCATTTTGACACTGCCCCAGATTTACGAGAAATCGTAAATCTGAGGCAGCACCAAAAACTTACGCCTCACCAGGAGAGGCGTAAGGGAGGCACAACGAGGAGCAGTATCTTTATTTCTCCTCGTTTTTCCTTTTTCTATGTGTCTTGCATTCTGCAGCACACATAGAAAAAGGAAAACACCTCTTGTGACTGCTTTTGTGCAGGAAGGTTTCCTTTCCTGCACGAAAGCAATCATCCCCTAAACGCAGGCACCCTTGCACCATGAAGCAAAGGTGCCTGCGTTGGCGCACGGCAGCCTATTGTGCGCCGGTGCAGGGGAAAAGGACAGGAATGCGCCGTATCTCAGAGATACGGCACATTTCTGCCCTTTTCTTTTGACGTAGGGCAGCACAGCAGGAAGGCCTGCTGTGCTGCCCTATGCCAAAAACATATAACTGAGGACTCAAGTTCTTTGTTGATTGACAACTTTGTATATGTGCATGTTGTGTGTTGCATGGTGAGGAGGTGAATGTGAGAAAGATTCAGTGGTTCGATGGATGAGTAAGTGAATAGATTAAGTCAATAACTGAGTGAATGGATAAATAATGGGTCAGTCCATGGATACATGGTTGAGCAAGGAGTGTCTGTATGGTGTCATATTAGAGATCTGTCACTATAGCTAAAGAATTAGAAGATGCTGTATTACGAGGACACTGTATTACGAGGGCAGAGTCCACAGCTAGGATACTGGACACCATTTCCGGCCACATGGGAACAGACAGAAAGTGTGGGCAGGAGCAAGGAAGAGCAAACACAAGGAGATGATGGACGGAGTGCTGAAACTTATCAGACAATAACCCCCAGTCACAGATCTGGGTTTAATCCATCATTGTTCTTTAGCTCATTTCGCCACCCCAGATTAGACCCAGACATATGCAAATCAGTCTTGACCCTGTTCCTCATGGGAACAGTCCAGCCTGAACAGCCAAACCAGGTCTTCCCTGGACCGGAAACAAGCATCGTAGGACCCGTTTCGGGGTTTCACCCCTCATCAGCCTGGCTAGCTTGAATCCAGTGGCAAAGTGAGCAAGGGACCCACGTCTGGGCATACCCTGCCAACTAAGGGCTAACAAAGCAAACACAAGGAGATGATGGACGGAGCGCTGAAACTTTTCACACACTCACCCCCAGTCACAGATCTGGGTTTAATCCATCATTGTTCTTTAGTTCACATTGCCACCCCAGTTCAGACCCAGACATATGCAAATCAGTCTTGACCCTGTTCCTCATGAGAACAGTCCAGCCCGAACTGCCAAGCCAGGTTTTGACTGGACTGGAAACAAGCATCCTAGGACTGGTTTCTCAGCCAGTCTAGCTTGAATACAGTGGCAAAGTGAGCAACAGACCCACGTCTGGGCATATCCTGCTAACTGAGGGCAAACAAAGCAAACACAAGGAGATGATGAACGGAGCGCTAAAACTTTTCAGACACTCACCCCCAGTCACAGATCTGGGTTTAATCCATCATCGTTCTTTAGCTCACTTCGCCACGCCAGTTCAGACCCAGCCATATGCAAATCAGTCTTGACCCTGTTTCTCACGGGAACAATCCAGCCTGAATTGCCAAGCCAGGTCTTCCATGGGCCGTAAACAAGCACCCTAGGACCAGTTTCGGGGTTTCACCCCTCTTCAGCCAGGCTAGCTTGAATCCATGGCAGAGTGAGCAGGGACCCACGTCTGGGCATACCCTGCCAATTTAGGGTGAACAAAGCAAACACAAGGAGATGATGGACGGAACGCTGAAAGAAGCAGGGCAGACCAGGCCAGGATAGTACAGGGTCAGCTTAGTCGGAGACGAGCTTTCCTAGAAGTAGAAAGGATACACTTTTCCTGTAAAAAGACACACTACCATCAAAAACTAAAGTCCAGAACCCTGGCAGCCAGGAAGATGGGGCTACAGATAATGCAGTCTATAGTCTTAGTGATTAGGATAAAGACCATATAAATATTCAGTGCTGTAAGATGACCACATTTGCAAATATTGTCCGAATCATGACAAAAAATAAACTACTATTGATATATTCTACAGCGCATTAAAAAAATGACTAAATTGACTAATCACCCATAGGTACGTAACAACATAATACAGGAAACAGGCAAGAGACCCAGAGAACTAAATGCTCATTGTTGAGAGAGGCTCTGATCTGCAAATCATAGGTTAAAAATGTGGCATGGCCAACTAAGCCATTCGCCCTTCGAAGGTTGTCAAGTGACCACCACAGATTTGAATGGTAGTAGTGTCCAAGGTTTGCAGAGTATGGAGAGAATGCAAGATGGAGTTGTGTACACTTAGGTATATGAACATACCTACCTAGAAATCATCAATGCAAAAATGGAAGTTTGAGGAAAAAGTCAGGGTCTACCCGGCTAGAAAGATACATAAGCAATTTTGTAATAAACACAATCATGCCTGAAGAGAGAGGATCATAAGGTTTGAGAGAACAACACAAGAGCTTAAGGATGAGGTGGGAAAAGTGACTTAAGTCACTGGATGTCTTTCTTAAAGCAGCCAATAAATGAGGGATCAACAGAAGCTTCAGCTTCTCATTGATTTAATGGGGCATACATTCAAAGGTTAAAAAGAACAATTTCTATGACTGAGACTGACATGTGCACCAAATCCTAAGAAGCACCGTCTGCACACTTCAATCACAGAACAAATGTGGACCAAGAAAGCTATACTTTGAACTTGGCATGCCAGGACAAAGGTGAGGTGTTAACAGCTTTTCCTGTGAGGCTAGAAAACCTGGCACAATACTGCATTTTCCATACATGAACATACATTCATGCCATTTAATTGTGAATCAGTGTCATTAATTACATGGCTTAGTCTCTTGATAAAGGAAATCCACAAGAGGTCATGAGCCAGTGAGCTAGCCATAAACAAAGCATCACACCTCAATGAAGTATGCAAGAACAAGAAAGAATGAGTGTATCAGAGACCATTAGGCAAGATACAAGAAACTGAAATTAGATCAGAGAGGAATGAGGACAAAGAAAGATCTAAAAAAAAAATAAAGATCAGCAATCCAAGAGACAGTACAACCAGAAACATAGCAGACAATATCACAGGCTGATACCCACTCTGGGGGAGGAGAGTGATGCAGTGTTTTGGTTGCCCAGAGACAATTCCTATGAAGTCACGAAAATTAGCTGTGTGCAAGTTGAGGAGTCAAGCCTCAAACACACACCTCTGAGAAAGCGCCTTTCAGTTGAATTTTCTATGAAAGTGACAAGGACAACAGTGAACCCAGTAGAAGTGAGGAAACAACAAGGTGCAGAAGAGGTATCCATTAATTCGCACCCTGGAAATCAGAACTCAAATCAACCCTAGAAAGACAACACCAAGGGGAGAGATCTGAGGGGCGATGCTCTATCTTACAAGGGAGGATTAAAGACAAAATCCACATGATTTACAGAGGCAAAGCAAACGATTTTCATGGATGACAACAACAGCAGTTGTGAAACGTGGATGAGGTAGAATGTGAGTTTATTAGAGCTGGGCAAGATCTCCTAGCACCAAGTAGCACCACAGGTGAAAGAGAATCAGCGAACAGTCAGACCTTTCAAAGGGCCCCCTGTTATAGTTATCAGGAAAGTCAGACTATTATATTAAATTATCTTATTGCTCTTTATGGCCTCCGTGCTTTGGTAGGAAATGATCTAATAACAGGAGAAATGTTTAGGTCTGACTTGAAAGTGCAGCTATCTCCATACCTCATGTAACTAACAGAAAAATAGCTGCAAGCCTGTGAGAGTGACTTTGGCTCTGCTGACATGCTGATTTTCCTCTCAATTGGCAGGATTAATTAAGTAGCCACACCTGCTGGAGGAGGAGCCTGCTTTCCCTCAATACTCTGAGAGTCAGGTTTTGCATTGTGAACTCTACGACAAATGCACTATAGGGAGGGATTAGTAGGAGGAACTTCCTGTTGTGAACTTCTTGATGGGACACCATATAGACCTTCTTAAACAAACCTCTAGTTCAGGTAGTGCTAAAAAAAAATCAATTTCATTGTGTACATTTGCAATTCTATGTTTAGTATTGAGTTGTGCATGAATTAAACCTTTTCAATCTAAAAGTAAACACAGATTAAATAAGAATTATTGCATGTTTTGCAGAATTCTTTAACATTTATTTAACTTTAGGTACTTTAATTTGTTCTTCTAGCTTTACCTTTTGAACTATACTATTGATATCCGGTTCCTGATACAAGAAAGTGGCAGTGATATAGACTTTCACATCAAACTTCAGAAATGTCTTGCTTCACCTGCATTTTTGATTACCGATAACCTTTTGAAGTTGAATGCTGATAAAATTAGGTGATATTTCTAGGAAAACATCCTTAGATGTAGAACGCCGTTAAGCAGTGACAGTCTCTTCACACACTTCTAGCCCCTTCTACAATTGTCAAAATTTTTGGGTGTTACTATCATGTGTTACTTTACCTTCTGTTTATACACCAACAGGTTCTTTAGTATATGCTCCCTTTTGGAAAGCTTAAGGAACATTCTTCCTTGCTTCTTAGTTAAAGCGAGACGGTTGGTGATCCAGGAAGGTATTTCATCCTGTTTGGATTATATAAACGCAGTCTTGCTTGTCTTACCTTCTTATCTAGGTTCTTAAGATTGTGAAATGACAGTTGTCATGTCTGTTATGTAATTTACCTCAGCAAACGTCTATTAAATCCCATTTTGCATTTCTCCACTGGGTACCAGATGTTCTTAAAACACTTTTCAAGGTGCACAAGGCACTTTTTGAATACCAACAGAAAAGGGTGTCATTTTGTTGAGTTGACAGATATGCAACATGTCCTGCACTTTGGCCTACATAATGTTCATTAGGAGTTAATTGCTTATAAAGTTTCCTGCATTCAGTGTGTATTTCTTGTGAATTCCTGTGGGTATTTTCAGTGTTTTACCAATTTCTGAAAATCAGAAATAGTGTTTATACAGTTATGGGCCACAAGGTTTTTCTATAGACAGTTTTTTAAAGAAATGTGAAGCACTGCTGCTTTTGTTACTGGGGGCCAAAATTGCAGCACCGCTGCAAAACCGCCCTCCAGTAACATAACCGTCCCCTGCCACTGCAAATCTGGCCCCCACCCTTCCAGCCTCCCAGGGAAACGGCCAATGCCCGTTATGGCCAGTCCGGCCCTGGATGCTCTTCTCACCAACTAAAACATAGACTTTTTACTGTGACCTTTAAGATTTTATTTATAGTTGCCATTAATTTGTATGTCTGGCCTGGGAGTGGGAGAAATATTTCAGGTGCTTTATCAAGGAAATCTGGGATTGTCTTACATGAAGTCTAACACAAGAGGTTGGGTAGTGACGCAGCCCTCTTGTGTATGCCTTTCAATATCATCACTGTAGGAAAGTAGGATCTGCTTCTTATGGTTACCCCCACTTTTTGCTTGATGTCTCACTGTTTTTGACTAGTCTGACTGGGATCCTGCTAATCAGGACCCCAGTCTATCTGCTTTCTCCCTTAAATTGATATACATGTACTTTGGTACACTCCAGATTGGATACTGGGGTACCCTTATCAGTCCCTAGTATATGGTACACATGTACCCAGGGCATAGGTACCCCAGAGGCCTCCCATGGGCTGAAGCATGTATTATGCCACCCATGAGAGGCCATGCAAAATGGAACTCTAGATCAGCTACAGCAGCCTGTGAAAGATGGTGCTGGCACCACTTAGTTTAGATATAGGTTCATTATATCTATAGGTCACTACACTTAAAACTTATGTCACCCTTATAGCAGGCCTTATCAATCCTGAAGGCAGGGTGCTGGGTTTTTAGTGAGAGGGTGCCCCTGCATGAGCAGAGCCCCTTTGCAGCCTTCGGAGACCATTCTCCCAGGTTGTCTGTGACTCAGCCGGACATATAGGTAGAGGTGCATTATAACCTTGCGGTAAATGCTATCTCGAAAATGGCTGCATAGAAACATATCGTGTTTGGTATCAAACACCTTGGAATCATACCTCCACACCATTAACTGGTGTGGGATGTATGATTCCACCCTTCAGAAGCAAGCTTCGTGGGGTCACCGGTCTACCCAATACCAGCCTTCTCGACCCGGACAGCACAAAATGGATGCTGCCAGCCAGAGACTCATTTATGCCCTCCTGCTGCTGAGCCAAGCTCGAGCAGAGGAAGGCAGCACAATAGGCATCCTGTCCCAGGGAGGTGTGACCACCTCCCAGACAGGGTTTATTGTATTGGGGCTGGGTGGGTGCACTCTGAGAGTGCCTGGAAGTCTGCACTGGGGGCACATTTGGTGTCTCTGTGCATAGTCCAGCTCAAACCAGTTCTGGGAGCCGTTGGCTCCTGCTCTGGTGCGAAACTGGACAAAGGACATGGGTGTAGCCACCCCTCTGTCATGCCTCTCCCCTAGGAGGGTCCCCTGAATCTGTCCAACCATCTCCCGTGGGTATAAAATGGGTTACCTGGCTACAGGACATTGGATTTCAAGTGGACAAGAGTCTACTTAGAAGAAACCACTAACCTTCGACCGTCTGGACACCTGGACTTCGCTGGACCTCGACTAGGCTCGACTTTGTCCCCCTTTCCGTCCAAAGCTTAGTTTGTGCCATGACTCCATACAGGCTCCGTGCAGGACTTGTGGGGCACTTAAGACAACAGAAGAATCTCCCTTGGAGTGAAGGAGTCACTCCCCTGCTTCGCAGGCACCTAAAGCGCAACTGACCGGTAGCTTGCTCCTGAGCTCCTGCAGACTCAGAACATTTCAGCAACACAGGAGGTGGGTTTTTGAAAGTCTCTGAGGTCGATCTGCCCTTTCACCGAGATTGAGGCCAGTATCCCTTGTGGGGGCTGCGCAACCCGAAGCCCTGTGCACTGCGTCCATTTGCAAGTGCATATGCTTGTTGGTAATTCCCGAGCTTGTGCATTAGACTCCATATAGTCCTCACCCTGAGCAGAATTTGTACCAAAGATCTCTGGCCTTCTCACACCGAGTGCTCCGTGGGCTGGTACTTTGCAATCTTGCTTGAGGTCCCCTTGCGACTCCTGGTCATCCGGCCTGTGGGTCCTCCTGAGGGTCATCGTGATTGTTCTTGGGCTTTCCTGGTTGCTCCAGACGTGCCCTGACTCTCCATTGCTTGGAGAGTCCCCTGGACCTTGCTGGTCTACACCGTAACCTGTTTGACCTTCCTGCATGGGTTGCTGTTGCCAAGGCTTGTTGGTGCTCCCGCCGGACACGACCCCTCAGCACTCGACCTCCTTCATGGGACAGCTTACCTCTGGCTCCTGGTCATCCTCGACATCTCCTGGTCTTCGTGGCTGCAGAGTAAAGCATCCCTTCTTCGCACCTGAAGCACCCGACATCGGTGGGCATTCGTCTACCAAGCCCTTGGTCACTCTGACGTGACCCAGACTCTGTCCCCTCTGCTTTCAGGTTCCTTCCATCCAGAATCCAGGCTTGGATTACACCTGACCCTTTTCACCTTCACGGCAGCAGTACTTCTTCCTTTCCGTCCATAGAGAACAACAAGAGTTTCCGACGCCACTTCAGACCTATGCACCCGGCTCCCCTGGGATAGGTAACTCTGATACTACAGTATCCACGGGTATGGTGGCTCTTTAAACTCTTAAGTTCCGAAGGGTTGGCTCGAAGTCCTCCTAGAAGGGTCCTTAAACTTTAACTTTACAACCGCGACTTTCCCATAGAGTTGTACGGAGCACGTGGTCGTGTCTCCTCACTGCACCCGTCCTCCGTGGGACTCCTGTGTCATCACCTTGGGTGGTTCCTTGGGGTCCCAGCGATTCTACGTGCACTAGGCACTGTGTATAGTCAAGTCGTGATTGTTATACCACTATTTTAGTATATGGTTCGGTCTCCCCCTAGAGCCCGCTGTGTATTGTGCTACTTACAACTGTTCTATTGATCCAGTATTGTGTGCTTTGTGTTCTATCCTCGTGTAGAGAATAGTAGAGAGTGTTATATTAATAAATACATATTTTTTATATAACTACTGTGTGGTTCTCCTTCATTTAGTCATTCAGGAGGTGATATTCTGGTAAAACAAGCTGCTTTACATTCCTTCAGGATTAAGCCTGAATGCTGCTCTCCATAGCTACCACTAGGATAGCTTTCATAAAGGTTATCTTTGACCTCATACATCATAAGGGTCGTGTGGATTGGTACAGGGTGCCCACTTTAACCAGTGGACAGCATATACCAAGCCACCTTCTCACATTGGTGTGCAGCGGTTGGGATTCAAGCTTGCTATTGTTATACCAGATAAATCTCATTGAGTGATTAACTGAAAACCACTAAAAGTATTAGGTACATATAATACAAGATTTGAATAAGTAAGTTCTACTGAACTTGGAGTTGGGTAAGTCAAGGGTCTAGCACAACCTTTCTCCAACTCAAGAGAGTTTAGTCTCCACTAGGTTAGGTAAGTGCATACACCACATAACACTAGTATGTCTTCTAGAGGAGAAGCCAGTGGCTCTCTTCCAACTAGGTACAATGGCCTCTCATTCCAGGAATTGAAAGCCATGTGTGTGTCTAGGAAGTTGAGGACAGGGAGAAATGCAAACACCCAACGTCTCATTGAGGTGTTACTCTTAGATGATCTTAGAAACATCCCACGGTCTGATGAGGTAGAAAGAGTGGGTCGTGCAGGGAATGAGGAAAGGCCAGGAAGTGAAACCTTCTTTGACCTGGAATCAAACCCTGACCAGGGGGATCAAGATGATTCCAACCTGGACAACATAGATCTTCCATTAGGTGGGGGAGAAGGCCCCAGTGGCCCTCTCTTTACTCCACCAGGAAGAGTACAGAGTTTACCTAGGAGATCCAGATCTCCCTCTGTAGAATCTCGACACTTAGGAACTTCTGTAGGGACTTCCATATCCAATAAGAGGGAATCCTCTTATGATAGACAGTGCCAATTTCTAGAGCTTGAGTAAGTCAAGCTCAGGCTCAAGAAAGAGCAATTGGCCCTAGACAGGGAATCCCTAGAGCTCCAGAGGGCTACAAAGAGATTGGGACTAGAGTCCCATGGTGGCAGCAACAGTGTCCCTAGGATTAAGGATTATACTTATGACCATAGGAAACTGAGCAAGATAGTCCCTCCCTACCATGGTGGGGATGACATCCACAAATGGATAACTGCTTTGGAGAGGGCCTGTAAAGTACAGAGGGTCCCTCAAGAGCAGTGGGCAGCTATCTTGTGGCTCTCCTTTGCTGACAAAGGTAGAGATAAGCTCCTCACTGTTAGAGAAGAGGATGCTGATAATTATTCAGTTCTGAAGAGTGCTCTCATTGATGGGTTTGGCTTAACCACTGAGCAATACTGGATTAAGTTCAGAGACACCCAGAAAGCACAGACTCGGGACTGGGTTGACTTTGTAGATTGTGCTACTAAGGCTCTGGAAGGCTGGTTACTTGGCAGTAAAGTGAATGATTTCAAGGGATTGTACAATTTAATTATGAGGGAGCAGATCCTTAATAATTGCCAAAATCAGTTGTTGCATCAATACCTGGTTGACTCTGATCTGACTTCTCCCCAAGAATTGGGAAATAAGGCAGATAGATGGGTCAGAACCAGGGTGAAGCAGAAAACTCAGAATCAAGGTGGTGACCAAAAGAAGTCTGATTCTAAACCAGCAGATAAGGGTGGGGAGAAGGGTAAAGACCAGAAGTCTTCTTCAGGGTCCCACAAACCTGCATCTGAGGGTGGTTCACAATCTAACAAGGGAAAAGGCAGAAAGAAGCCTTGGTGTTACCTGTGTAATGAAAAGACACATTGGCCTAGGGATGCCAATTGTGCCACAGCCAAGGATCCTCCTACCAACACCACTGCCCCTAAGGCAACTGTTCCCCCTAGTGCAGCTACAAGTGGTGGTACTGCAAACAAGGGTGTAGTAGGGTTGACCCTGGAAACTGAGATGGGTTCTGGCCTAGTCATAACTACAGCTCAGGCTGTTCTAGTCTGTGATGGTGGCATGGATATTGCCCCCTTATTTGTCAGTCCCAGTAACCTGGGCAAATACAGACAACAGCCTTTAATAAATGGACAGGGGCCATGGCCTACAGGGACACAGAGCCAGTGTCACAATGGTGACTAAGGATCTTGTGAGACCTGATCAAATCATACTTGGTGAGATGTACCAAGTAACCAATGCAAGCAATGTCAGGACAGACCATTCCTTGGCAGTTGTGAATTTCAGCTGGGGAGGGGTAACTGGCCCTAAGAAGGTTGTGGTTAGCTCAGATCTCCCTGTGGAATGCTTATTGGGCAATGATTGGACACATGCAGCAATGTTGGGCATCTCTGCAGATGTGTTTGCTGTGACCAGGTCACAGGCAAAAATGTCTTCCACTGAACAGGCCCTGGATCCTGGAAAAATGGACCAGGTGCCTTCCAAGAGAAGGAGCAGTAGGGGTAAGGCAGTGTCTTCCCCCCAGACTCAGAGTGAGGATCAGTCTCCTGAGGAAGATGATCACAGTCCCTGTGAAGGAACTGTCTCAGAGGAACTTGAACCTGATCAGGTTGAGTTCTTGGGGACAGGGGGCCCTTCTAGGGCAGATCTGAGCCTGGAGCAGCACAGCTGCCCCTCTCTTGAACCCCTCAGACAGCAAGCTGCTGCTGAGGCTGCTGGGAGTGCCAGTGGGTCCCACAGGATCTATTGGGAGGATGGACTCCTTTACTCAGAGGGTAGAGACCCCAAGCCTGGTGCCACCAAGAGGTTGGTCATACCTCTGAAGTTTAGGGGTTTCCTATTATCCCTGGCACATGATATCCCTTTAGCAGGACACTTAGGCCAAAGTAAGACCTGGGACAGGATTGTCCCTCACTTTTACTGGCCTCACATGTCAGAGGACACAAAGGGGTGTTGTCGCTCCTGTATCACCTGTCAAGCCAGTGGTAAGGCAGGTGGTACCACAAAGGCCCCCCTGATACCACTACCTGTGGTGGGGTTCCCTTTGAGAGGGTTGGGATTGACATTGTTCGTCCCATGGATCCTCCAACTGCATCTGAGCACATGTTTATACTAGTGGTGGTGGACCATGCCACTAGGTATCCAGAGGCAATACCCCTTAGAACCACCACAGCTCCTGTGGTGGCCAGGGCCCTCCTGGGAATCTTTTCCAGAGTGGGCTTCCCTAAGGAGGTCTTAACTGACAGAGGTGCAAACTTCATGTCAAGTTACATAACTGCTATGTGGAAGGAGTGTGGAGTGAATTGCAAATTCACCACACCCTATCACCCACAATGCAATGGGTTAGTTGAGAGATTCAACAAAACCCTGAAGGGCATGATCATGGGCCTCCCTGAAAAGCTTAGGCGAAGATGGGATGTCCTGTTGCCCTGCCTTCTGTTTGCCTACAGAGAGGTTCCTCAGAAGGGGGTTGGTTACAGCCCTTTTGAACTTCTGTTTGGACATCCAGTTAGGGGTCCATTGTGTCTACTGAAGGAGGGATGGGAGTTACCTCTCAAACCACCCAAACAGGACATAGTAAACTATGTACTTGGTCTCCGCTCCAGGATGGCTGAGTACATGAAGAAGGCATCCAAAAACCTTGAGGCTAGCCAAGAATTACAGAAAGCTTGGCATGACCAAAAGGCTGTTTTGATTGTGTACCAGCCAGGACAGAAGGTATGGGAGCTGGAGCCTGTGGCCCCAGCAGCTCTCCAAGATAAGTGGAGTGCGCCCCATACCATACTTGAGCAAAAGGGAGAGGTTACCTACCTGGTGGACCTTGGAACTCCCAGTAGCCCCCACAGTGTGCTCCATGTGAACAGGCTCAATCCATATGTTGACAGGGCAGACATGGGCTTGCTCATGGCTACTGATGAGGGACAGGAGGAAGAGAGTGACCCACTCCCTGACCTCCTCTCACAGAATCCTGATGATGTTTCAGTAGTTGGTGTAGCCTTGGCAGGCAGCTTCACTGAGCAGCAACAGACTGATTGCAGGAAAGTCCTCAATCAGTACAGACACATGTTCTCACTGACTCCCAGTCATACCACCTGGTGTACCCATGAAGTGGACACAGGGGAGAGCTTACCTGTAAAGAACAAATTTTACAGACAACCTGACCATGTCAGGGACTGCATCAGGACTGAGGTCAAAAAGATGTTGGAATTGGGAGTAATTGAACCCTCAGATAGCCCTTGGGCTAGTCCAGTAGTCCTGGTACCCAAACCTCACACCCAGGGTGGTAAAAGAGAGATGAGGTTTTGTGTGGACTACAGGGGGCTCAATGCAGTCACTAGAACTGATGCTCATCCTATTCCAAGGGCAGATGAACGTATAGATACTTTGGCCTCAGCCAAGTTTGAGTACATTTGACCTCACAGCTGGCTACTGGCAAATCAGACTAGCTGAGGATGCTAAGCCCAAAACAGCATTCTCAACCCCTAGTGGGCACTATCAATTTGTTGTAATGCCCTTTGGTTTGAAGAATGCACCTGCCACTTTTCAAAGGTTGGTGAATACAGTTATCACAGGCCTGGAAGCCTATAGTGCAGCTTATCTTGATGATATTGCTGTCTTTAGCTCCACCTGGGAGGATCACCTGGTCCACCTGAGAAATGTTTTGGAGGCCCTGCAAAAGGCAGGCCTCACTATCAAGGCCACTAAGTGCCAGATAGGGCAGAGTAAGGTTGTGTACCTGGGCCACCTTGTGGGTGGATGTCAGGTTCAACCATTGCAGAGCAAAATCCAGGCCATCATGGAATGGGTTGCTCCAACTACCCAGACTCAGGTCAGAGCTTTCTTGGGCCTGACTGGGTACTACAGGAGGTTTGTCAAAGGATATGGATCCATAGTGACCCCTTTGAATGATTTGACTTCCAAAAGAATGCCTAAGAAAGTTCAGTGAACAGTTAGCTGTCAACAGGCATTTGATGACCTGAAGCAGGCCATGTGCACTGCTCCCATTCTGCAAAGTCCTGATTATTCCAAACAATTCATTGTTCAAACTGGTGCATCTGAGTTGGGGGTAGGGGCTGTGTTATCACAACTGAATGAAGAGGGTCAGGATCAGCCAGTAGCTTTTATAAGCAGAAGGGGAGAGGAGTTGTCCTAACGGCTAGGGCGGTCGACCTCGAATCTGGGGAACCGGGTTCGAGTCTCGGCAATGACGCTGAACATCCTGTGATTTTGGGCAAATCACTTAATCTCCCCATGCCTAACAAAAATGATTAATGTGTCCTCATGTAACGCAACTGGTGCTATGTAAAGCGCTCTGATACCCGATACCGGGTCAAGTTCGCGCTATATAAAACTCCGTAAAAAAAAAAGCTGACCCCCAGAGAAAAACGTTGGTCAGCCATTGAGAGGGAAGCGTTTGCTGTGGTTTGGGCTCTGAAGAAGCTGAGGCCATACTTGTTTGGCACTCACTTCATTGTTCAGACAGACCATAAGCCCCTCTTATGGCTAAAATAGATGAAGGGTGAAAACGCCAAACTTTTGAGGTGGTCCATTTCCCTATAGGGGATGGACTATACAGTGGAACATAGACCTGGGAGTAACCATGCCAATGCAGATGGACTCTCCAGATATTTCCACTTAGAACATGAAGACTCAACTGGTCAAGGTTGGTTTAATATCCTTTTCGTTTGGGGGGTGGTTGTGTAGGAAAGTAGGATCTGCTTCTTATGGTTACCCCCACTTTTTGCTTGATGTCTCACTGTTTTTGACTAGTCTGACTGGGATCCTGCTAATCAGGACCACAGTCTATCTGCTTTCTCCCTTAAATTGACATACATGTACTTTGGTGCACTCCAGATTGGATCCTGGGGTACCCTTATCAGTCCCTAGTATATGGTACCCATGTACCCAGGGCATAGGTACCCCATAGGCCTCCTATGGGCTGAAGCATGTATTATGCCACCCATGAGAGGCCATGCAAAATGGAACTCCAGGTCTGCTACAGCAGCCTGTGTAAGATGGTGCTGGCACCACTTACTTTAGATATGAAGCAGCATTTATAGAGCGCATAGCTACCCGTAGGCATCCCTAGGCATCCATAGGTTCACTATATCTATAGGTCACTACACTTAAAACGTATGAGTCACCCCTATAGCAGGCCTTATCAATCCTGAAGGCAGGGTGCTGGGTTTTTATTGAGAGGGTGCCCCTGCATGAGCAGAGCTCCTTTGCAGCCTTCAGAGACCATTCTTCCGGGTTGTCTGTGACTCAGCCGGACATATAGGTAGAGGTGCATCATAACCTCGCGGTAAATGCTATCTCGAAAACGGCTGCATAGAAACATATCGTGTTTGGTATCAAACACCTTGGAATCATACCTCCACACCAGTAACTGTTGTGGGAGGTATGATTCCACCCTTCAGAAGCAAGCTTCGTGGCGTCACCGGTCTACCCGGTACCAGCCTTCTCGACCCGGACAGCACAAAATGGATGCTGCCAGCCAGAGACACATTTCCGCCCTCCTGCTGCTGAGCCAAGCTCGAGCAGAGGAAGACCACACAATAGGCATCCTGTCACAGGGAGTTGTGACCACCTCCCAGACAGGGTTTAGTGTATTGAGGCTGGGTGGGTGCACTCTGAGAGTGCCTGGAAGTCTGCACTGGGGTCACATTTTGTGTCCCTGTGCATAGTCCAGCTCAAACCAGTTCTGGGAGCCGTTGGCTCCTGCTCTGGCGCAAAACTGGACAAAGGACATGGGTGTAGCCACCCCTCTGTCCTGCCCCTCCCCTAGGAGGGTCCCCTGAATCTGTCCAACCCTCTCCCGTGGGTATAAAATGGGTTACCTGGCTACAGGACATTGGATTTCACGTGGACAAGATTCTAATCAGAAGAAACCACTAACCTTCGACCGTCTGGATTCCTGGACTTCGCTGGACCTCGACTGGGCTCAACTTCATCCCCCTTACCGTCCAAAGCTTAGTTTGTGCCGTGACTCCATACAGGCTCTGTGCAGGACCTGTGGGGCACTTAAGACAACAGAAGAATCTCCCTTGGAGTGAAGGAGTCACTCCCCTGCTTCGCAGGCACCTAAAGCGCAACTGACCGGTAGCTGCTCCTGAGCTCCTGTGGACTCCAAAGCTTTCAGCAACACAGGAGGTGGGTTCTTGAAGGTCCCTGAGGTTGATCTGCCCTCTCACCGAGTTTGAGGCCAGTATCCCTTGTGGCGGCTGCGTAACCCTAACCCCTGTACACCGCATCCATTTGCAAGTGCATATGCTTGTTGGCAATTACCGAGCTTGTTCATTGGACTCCGTGTAGTCGTAACCCTGAGCAGTATTTGCACCAAAGATCTCTGGCCTCCTCACACCGAGTGCTCCGTGGGCTGGTACTTTGCAATCTTGCTTGAGGTCCCCTCGCGACTCCTGGTCATCTGGCCTGTGGGTCCTCGTGATTGTTCTTGGGCTTTCCTGGTTGCTCCAGATGTGCCCTGACTCTCCATTGCTTGGAGAGTCCCCTGGACCTTGCTGGTCTACACCGTAACCTGTTTGACCTTCCTACATGGGTTGCTGTTGCCAAGGCTTGTTGGTGCTCCCGCCGGACACTGACCCCTCAGCACTCGACATCCTTCATGGGACAGCTCTCCTCTGGCTCCTGGTTGTCCTGGACATCTCCTGGTCCTCATGGCTGCAGAGTCAAGCATCCCTTCTTCGCACCTGAAGCACCCGACATCGGTGGGCATTCGTCTATCGAGCCCTTGGTCACTCTGACGTGACCCAGACTCTGTCCCCTCTGCTTTCAGGTTCCTTCCATCCAGAATCCAGGCTTGGATTCCACTGGACCCTTTTCACCTTCACGGCAGCAGTACTTCTTCCTTTCCTTCCATAGAGAACGACGAGAGTTTCCGACGCCACTTCAGACCTATGCACCCGGCTCCCCTGGGATAGGTAACTCTGATACTACAGTATCCACGGGTGGGGTAGCTCTTTAAACTCTTAAGTCCCGAAGGGTTGGCTCAAAGTCCTCCTAGAAGGGTCCTTAAACTTTAACTTTACAACCGCGACTTTCCCATAGAGTTGTACGGAGAACGCGGCCGTGTTTCCTTACTGCACCCGTCCTCCGTGGGTCTCCTGTGTCCTCACCTTGGGTGGTTCCTTGGGGTCCCAGCGATTCTACGTGCACTAGGCACTGTGTCTAGTCAAGTCGTGATTGTTATACAACTATTTTAGTATATGGTTCGGTCTCCCCCTGGAGCCCGCTGTGTATTGTGCTACTTACAACTGTTCTATTGATCCAGTATTGTGTGCTTTATGTTCTATCCTCGTGTAGAGGATAGTAGAGAGTGTTATATTAATAAATACATATTTTTATATAACTACTGTGTGGTTCTCCTTCATTTAGTCATTCAGGAGGTGATATTCTGGTAAAAGAAGCTGCTTTACATTCCTTCAAGATTAAGCCTGAAGGCTGCTCTCCATAGCTACCACTAGGATAGCTTTCATAAAGGTTATCTTTGACCTCATACATCATAAGGGTTGTGTGGATTGGTACAGCGTGCCCACTTTATCCAGTGGACAGCATATACCAAGCCACCTTCTCACAATCACCACTCCATCTCTCCATTTCTCTCTCTCATCACTCACAAGACCCACCTCACAATCCTCTGTGTAAGTTTTCAACACTTGCACTAATCTCCCAAGTGAAAACTGCTGGAGCAGGGTCCCAACAGCAGGGTCTGTGCTATACTGCTGTATGGATGAATTAAGAGATTTTATAAAGTGCGCAGATACTCCTAGGAGTGTCCAGCTGCTAATGGCTAACAGCAGGAGGACAATTCAGAGTGCCATAGAAGCGTCAGAGAGCACACTATTCGAAGGTATTAAATTGTTGCCTCAATGCAAGTCATTGTGTCTGACTGTATTGCTTTAACATTTATTTAAATATACCTCTACACATGCACACAAGATCCTTCTTCCCTTCCTTTTCACCTGGATCAGTATGCCACCATGCACAGTGGATAGCTGTAACTCTAAATGAAATAACTAATTACCCTCCAAGAAATACTTTCATATACTGAAATCAAGAGGTCAGGTAGAATTCTTAAGAAAAAACGAGTTACTGAATGTCTTCATCCACTAGACTGACTCTGACCATCTGGCACTACAGTGTCTTTTCATTAAAGCATCAGAAATGTGCACTTAGACATGTGACCTCCACAGGCTGATGGCGGAACCCATGACGATCAGGCCCATTTTAGTCAGTAAATCAAAGTGCTGTCTCCTCTTTCTATGCAAAGACAAAGGACACAGCAATCCAATTGGAAAGGTTAGCTAGCTCAATCAATCAATCAATTAATCAGGGGTTTGTAAAGTGTGGTTAATCACCAAGAGGGTCTCAAGGTGCTGGGTGGGGGGGGGGGGGGTTGGGCTGCAGATCCGTCTGGTCACTGGATTCATTCGAAGAGTCAGGTCTTGAGGTCCTTCCTGAAATGGGACAGCGATGGGGATTGCCTGAGGCGGAGGGGAATGGTGTTCCAAGTCTTGGCAGTGAGGTAGGAGAAGGATCTTCCTTCGGTTCTGGTCCTGCTG
Source organism: Calotriton arnoldi (assembly GCA_963921515.1). NCBI lineage: Eukaryota > Metazoa > Chordata > Amphibia > Caudata > Salamandridae > Calotriton > Calotriton arnoldi. Next base: position 506,662 of record CAWUFW010004405.1, on the reverse strand, counting down.
ATCCGTGGGATGGTGGCATGTGACAGTTGTGCGGAGGGTCTGTTGGGTGTGTGGAATGAGAGGCAGTGGTTCAAGTATGTTGGTCCGGCGTTGAGGAGGGCCTTGTATGCGTGGGTGAGGAGCTTGAAGGTTATTCTTTTGTTGACTGGGAGCCAGTGGAGTTCACACAGGTGTTGTGTGTTGTGGCTGCGGCAGGGGATGTTTAGGACCAGTCTGGCTGCGGCGTTTTGAATGTTCTGGAGCTTCCTGAGTAGTCTCTGGGTGATGCCGCCATACAGTGTGTTGCCGTAGTCGAGTCTGCTGCTGATGAGGGCATGGGTGACCATCTTCCTGGATTCGGTGGGGATCCATGTGAAAGTCTTTTGGAGCAGGCATAGCGTGTTGAAACACGACGAGGAGACAGCGTTGATCTGGTGGTTAATAGTGAGCGCGGAGTCCAGTATGATGCCGATGTTGCTTGTGTGGTCTGTGGGTGTGGGGGTGTTCCCAGTGCAGCGGGCCACCAGGAGTTGCTCCAAGCGGAGGGGGTGGATCCCAAGATGAGGACTTCTGTGCAGTCTGAGTTGAGTTGGAGGCAGCCGTCTCTCATCCAGGTTGCGACTGCTTTCATCCCTTCGTGGAAGTTGTTCTTGGCGACTGTGGATTCGTTGCTGAGGGAGAGGATAAGCTGGGTGTCGTCGGCATAGGAGATGATGTTGAGTCTGTGGTTTCTGGCGATGATTGCAAGTTCGATGCCAATTCACAGCAGGCTTTCAAATTACTCTTCATTAGCTTCTTTAAAGGTGGAGGCCTGTTCCTAAGCCGCATTTAGCAGTATATCTGTTTTGCACAGCCTTCTTAGAAACTACCATTGAACTAAGCAGTCCTGTAATACACCGCTGCCCACATCTCATGTTTCCACTGTTCAGGACTGCATGAGTGGCATACCCGACACTCCATATTTCCTTGCTTTTGCCCCTATAAAGAAATACAGAAATAAGGCTGTCCAACCCTTAGTGAGATCAAAGAGTTGGTACAGCATCTCTGTGCTGTCAATGACTGCCAGCTATTTGGCTTGTGTTTTCATCCATAAACTGGGGGCCATATTTATGACCTGGTTTACATCATGTTTGCACCAGGCAACATGGTGCATGTGTGACGCATACCTTAAGTGAGATTTATGAAGCCACACAAGGCCACTGTGGGTGACCCTGAGTTGCTCCTTAAATTTGGAGTAAAGCAACCCAGCGCAAATCTCTGCGTTGCCTCACTCTGCCCTGGGAAGTTGTTCAGTGGGCTTTGCGTGGGTGCTCCCATGCAACTCCCATGGATTTTGACGCATTCCCAGATTTACCAGAATTGGTAAACCTGAGAATGCACCAAAAAGATACGCCTTCCCAGGAGAGGTGTAACGAGGAGAAATATCTTTATTTCTCCTTGTTACTTCCTCCTTCTATGTGTATGGATAGACGAATATCTCTCAGGATTGATTTTGTGCAGGAAGGTGTCCCTTCCTGCACAAAAACAATCCTGCATGCAACGGAGGCACCCTTGCACCATGGTGCAAGGATGCCTGCGTTGGCGCTAGACTGCCAAAAAGGCGTCAGCGCAGTGGAAAAGGCAGGAATGCGCCATATTGACTTAAATACGGCACATTCCTGCCCTTTCCCTGTCACGCAGTGCAGCGAAGCATGGCGACTTGCTGCGCTGCGTGACTAGTTTGTAAATTTACCCCTGGGTTTTAACAAAATTAGCGTACTCCCCTAGCAACCAGCAAACCTTTGGAGGCAGGACTCTGATCTGAACAAATTCTCTTTGTATTTGACAGGAGTCAACAACTGCTACCCCAGATGCACTGTGAGCTTTTCAGCAATATGCCAGAAACAAGGTTGGAAGCCGTTTAGACTTTAAACTAAACCTTTGGGAAATGCTGCCATCTAGTGGTAAAATGTAGGCAGTTTTATGTTTCAACTGTAAAAGCTAGATCAAAGTCTGGTGGGTCGTTACCAGTAATAAACAGTTGAAACCGAAATCCAAAAACCCTGTGCAGAAGTGTAACTTGCTTAATTACTCCCAGCCCACAAAGCCTACAGCACACTGACACAAATATTTTCACGAGTGATGCCATCAGTAATGTCATCCATGATGCTGTTTGAGAAATCATCTCTGATGTAATCAATGATGTGATTTAACATGCTGTTTGTGATGTAATATGCAAAGTCATAATCAATGCATGATGCCGGCATAGGTTATAGTTTGCTCACTGAACTACAACAGGTGGATTTCAGTGGATTTACGTTTTGTTTTCTAAGCATAACTGCATTTAAGCAGTGTTTTTGTCGGTGAATTTCTGTTTTTTAATATATTTAGGATATTATTACCAAACGTAACTTTAACTTTTGTATTTTTCAATTGATATACATAAATATGTTTTTAGTGAAAAAACAAGTTTAAAGTGAAATTAAGGTTAGTTTTGGACATAACACCTTTTAACTTAAAGAGTGCACCTGACTGCAAAATTGAAAGGCACTGTCCCCAGGCCAGGTGCAAATCCAAAGAGTTCTCACCTGCGCTGCGGAGAGCATGTAAGTGAAAGTTGGAGCTGCACTTTGAAACTGGTGATCTTGCCGGCGCAATCCATATTACAGCAGGGGTGCACAACATCTTGCAGCTCCTTCTGTAATTCGAAACACCCTGGGAGCACCATGTGAAATATGGTCCCTGCAGTCGACATTTGGCCTCCCATTGCAAATGGTACAGAGGAAGGTCCATTCACATGCAAAGCTATCTCTGAAAATATCTGCCACCACACCCCTCTCTCAAAGCAGACTTTCTGTAGTTGCTTTAATGACTAAACGCCCACTTGCCACTCAACCTATGGAGAAGACATAAGCGAATATTTGCCATGCTCTATTTATCCCTTCACATGCCCTCATTACCAGTGAGAGAAATTCAACTCGAGTGATAACTCTGCCACCCAAAGTTTCAAGTGTCTCCAGGCCCAGAATTGTCAAGCCTGTGACCTGCAGGCCCAATTATTCCACGCCCAGAGACACCTGCATACTCTTTGATTCTGAAAGGGCCGGGGTTGCGGGCAGCACCACAGCCCAGCTCCCACCAAATCCCTATAGCAGCATGGGGAGCAGACAAGACTCCCCTCGGATTGGCACAAGCCTTCCCTAACACTCTCTTCCCACCTCTGCCGCCACCCACTGCCCTTCCCGCTGACTATTTCCACCACCTCAGAGTAGGCAAAAAATGTTTTTAAAAAATCTCCCAGAATCGGGAATAACACTCTCTTCCCACCTCTGACACCCACTGCCCTTCCCGCTGACTATTTCCACCAGCTCAGAGTAGGCAAAAAATATTAACATTTTTCTGACAGAACAGGGAATAACACTCTCTTCCCACCTCTGCCACCCCACTGCCCTAACCACTGACTATCTCCACCAGCTCAGAGTAGGCAAATATTTGTATAATTATTCTCCCAGAATAGGGAAATAATGCACAGTAAAGAACAAGGTTTCATTAGGTCTATGCTGTTAGTCCCTTTCATGGAAGAAAACTTGTACTCCGTGGATTATGGTGCAGGAATGCCAGTTTTCCGGCATACCCGGGCCCAAATACCCAAACACGTAATGCGTGCCTCAGAATCTCTGTAAATGCATTCCTGGAATGTGCTATGACCATTCCCCCAGTTGTTATTAGAACGGTAAAGATCAAACAATGGATACAAGTAGTTAAAAATATCCCCACGTTTGCACTAAACCTAACTTACAACTGTATCTAGTTCATTGCATCTATGGTGGAAAAAATATGATGGAAATATTCCTATATTATTATTTTGGGAATGAGAGATTGAATCATAGTTATGATTGCAAACAGCATAAAATATCTCCAGAATGCCTTTTTGTAGCATTACTTATTATCCCGTTTCCAAGCTTTTGATGATCTATTGTTTTTCCAAACCAACAAAACTGAAAACAGCCTCAAATGCATTCCGTGCTTGTGGGCTTAGAAATATTTCTTTCGAATAATCAAATGGTTTCTTTTGCGGAATAGGTCAAACCACAAAATGATCACGCTCTTGCAGTACAATTCAATTTTTTTTTTTTTTTAAATTACCGATACCGTGCCTGAAAATTTTGGTTGGGGACAGGCCAAGGGAGGAGCAACTCCCTGCGGAGCTGCTTATGCTAAGGTTTAGCCAAATAAGATGTTGCGTTTTAGCTATGCATACATTAGTGGAAAAACTTACCACAGAAACGTTCAAACATCAAAAATCAACCATACGGAACCCTTCAGGCGCCAGACCACAGAACACGATCTCGTCGTGCCTGTCATCGCTGGTGTTGTTGTAAATGAGGTTCATGCAATGGTTGTTTGTCTCGCATGCTGTCCGTGTCTGGCAGCTGCGCGCAGCGTGCGTCTGCTTCTCTGTCCGCCATTAAACAGAAGGAAACGCGATTTCTGCCTGCGTCATGGAAATGATAAGTGGCGCTCGGTGACAAAGTGCGGCATGGAGGAGGAAGGACACCGCTTAATTTTTCCATTGAATGGATTGCTCTGCGCGAATTAAAATCAATGTTCTTTTGATAGTATATAGAACTAACCCCTAGATGGAAAGCTCCTTTGTATGCACATCCACGAAGGGACGTGCTTTTTGGTAACTCGTTTTTAGTCAATAACTTCAAAACCATGTTTAGTGCCCCTAATGCTCACTTTCCATAATCAGTCACTCTGGGCAAATGTTTAGAGGTGGGCAGCTGAGATATTTAGTAACAAATACAGATCTGTTCATGTGTAATATACTTGAAGTCGATGCGACCCTTCGTGACCATTCTGTGAATGAAACGACACATAAAAGCTTTTACGTAGGATTTAATGCTTGCGTACTAGCACGTTGCGTATATGTAAGCAGTAAAAAAGAATTCACTGGCAAGATTTGTCCCACTCTGGGTCTAGTTTGGATTCGGTTGTTGGATAAAGTAATTAGACATTTCTATTTTTCAAGACAGTCAATTCAAAGAAAAAATTATAGACACATTGTCTGTAGAAACAATGCTTTCCATCCTCATAGTGTGAAGCGGTCAAATCACTTTCGAATTAAAAAAATAAATAAAGTTAAAAACACATTAAAACATTATAGAAGTATCTAGATATTAATGTAGGTGCATTTGTATTGTGCTGAAATGTATGGGCGGCATGTCTAGTCGCATGCCACTACACCCTGATTAATAAAGGGCCTCATTTACAAAAAGTTTGTGTAGTGCAGCGCTGCAAGTCTTTTTGCTGCACTGCTCTACGCCAATTTGAAAGGGCAAGAATGCACCGTATTTACGAGATACGGTGCATGCCTGTCCTTTCAGCCAGTAGCAGGCGCGCAATTTGGCGCCTAGCGCCAATGCAGGCACCCTTGCTCGTGGTGCCTGCGTTGGTGGCAGAATTGTTTTTGTGCAGGAAGGAGCACCTTCCTGCACAAAAACAATCCCGAGAGGCGTTATCCGCATTCACATGGAAAAAGAAAAAACGAGGGGAAATGAAAACATTTCTCCTTGTTACGCCTGCTCTTAGGAGGCGTAAGGTTTTGATGCTGCCACATGTTTACATGATTTTATAAATCTGGGGTAGCGTTAAAATCTATGGGTGTTGCGCGGGAACACCCACCACAATGCCCATGGAACGCCTCCTTGACACAGAGTAAGGCAAGGCAGAGCTTTGCGCTGCCTTGCCTTACTCCATATCTATGAGGACATGCCAAGCAATGTTGGGTGGGTTTGCGCCGCCTCATAGATATGATTGAGAGGCCTGCGCCACTGGAGCATGAAAAAAAGTGACGCTGTGGCGGCACAGGCGTCTTCTAAATAAGCCCCTTACACTCGGGCAGAGCAGGCCTCTTGTAAAGAAGCCCCATAAGATATAGAACAATTTGGTTTTGTGTGGGTGCTCTGCATTAAATTCAGATATGTTCTGTAACTTCTGTTACGATACATATCAAAACTATGAGTGCTGCAGTCATTAATAGGTACACTTTGTCAGGTCAAACGAGAGTACATTTTGCTACATGAGGAAATTCGTGGGGAAACCTGAAACAATTGTTTTCACTGTATGCACCAATTACTCCAGTCAATTCTAGAGCACTCATAATCAGTGCCCCCTACTAGACTTGGCATTTCAAATTTGGGTCTCCCATAAGAAATCATTTTATCCAAGCTTGCATTCAGCACATATAAACTGTTGGGTCTTGTGGCAATGAATTGTAACTTTTACCTTTCTGTGATTCTCTGTATGTGCTAGAGTATAGCAAAAAGGTAATATACGGTCCCAACAGAAAAACTGACTCAAAGCATCAGCTATGTTCCTGCACTATTGTGCCGTTCTAATTGCATATAATGCATTTTCCAGTGTCAAACTAGTGCTATAACCACCTGAAACAGCAGACCTGCAACAGCAGAGATACAAGGGAAGTGCAGGGCTTGGCATTTAAGCACAGCCTACAGAGGGTGGAGCCAGCGGAGTAGACTCCAGGCTATAGCAGGGATCGAAATCTTACCTGTATAGACAGAATTTTCCATACTTTCCCGCTACGCCAGTTCAGCGGGTGTGCCTTGCGGGCACATATGCCCTTTGGTTACTAAGTAGGCATGAGTTGAAGCAATCTGAGGGTGAGAAATTAATTCAGTGTAGTGCGGTGTTTGTGTCAGAGCTCCTCTGTGTTAGTTACTGGGGGTGGGAGTGGCTTAACGAAACTTGCCCGGGCCCCCCTGCAAAGTGCATGGAGGTAGCCCCCAGAGTCCGGACCCCGTCAGGAGTTCTCAGGTCCCCCGTACATAGGAGGGGGCTCCGCTGCACCACGGGGGCTCTTGTTACGCCACTGGGGGAGGAGAAAGAGAAAGGTGGTGCCCCTGTGTCTTTGAAAGTATAACTGTGAAGAGTCATATTTATTTTGTTGAATTTGTTAGTGTCACAATCAGGGGTCATACAGTTTCTCTTGGTGAAATTCATTTCTAGATCAATTTTGAATATGTCCCTCAACATCTACTACTGAATTTTGATTGTATTCTTGTTCTTTTCCACACAACTCGAGTAAAAAGCGACTTTCCCAAGAATTGAAACGTTCTTCACTGACGCCTGAAAGTTCTTATTCTACCACACCCTTTGTACCCAAAAGCACAAAGAACAGACAAACCACATCTAGAAAACCATGAAAATGTTCTCTCATGCATTTAAAGTATCATTAAAGGAATAACCTGAAAATAATAACCTCAATTGGCAGCAACATTACCATTTGTTAGACTGCCTGTACAATTGATTAATTAAATTTAACCATTGACAAGCAGCCCAATGACAGACTGAAAGCCTGATCTTCAAGAAAGCATTAGTGGAGAATCTGCAAAAAATTGAATATTCCCATTCCACAATTTTAGGAGCAAAACCAATCTATTGAGTGCACCACAGGTTGCAGACATTCTGCTGGCCTACTCCTCCATCTATACCATCATCTCCAACAAGGTTTGGAACTTACTTCACCAGTTGTGGGGTGCCTCAGTTGCGCAGTGTATGTTGACCATCATTAGAAAGACTGCTTCGCAAATAGTGGAAGACCTTCAGTGAAAGAAAAGTCTGGTGTCCCTAAAATCCAGTGAATCATCCCCCCATTCTCACCCTTAGCTTGTATGGGCAACCAATACAATGAGCCTTAATTTTAGGGTTCATCAGCAGTGCCCACATTTGGTGAGAGATATTTTGCCAATAGAGGAGGACACTGAAGGATTTTCCATCATAGCATTTCTCCACCAAATTTCTTACTATTTTTAATGGACATGGCAAACGTGGTAGAGAAATCTCAGATATTCTTGCAGAACACTGTAGATGGGGTGTATTCTCCATCATTGTCTTGGCAGAGATGGTAATTCCCCAATACTACTGTATGAAAAGTTCACCAGCCATACTCTAAACGAGGCCTGAGCCATTATTACGAATTGTTTATTGGCTCAAGTTAGAGAGCAATTTTCATTTAAAAAAAAAGAAAAAAAACAGTAAATCAATAAGCGCATCTAAATATTTATTTTATGAAAATAACGATTTATTTATCAAAAGCAAAAATGTACTTGCAACATCCCACAATTTTAATTAAACAACGATGGTCAGTGGAAAGCATATTAAATAAATCGATGCCACTCACAGCTCGTTCACAGTCACAATGAAAATACTAAGTTAAAGCCAAGTGAACTCTAATTTGAAACTGAATTGTAAGAAAATCCTAAAAGAAACAATTGCCCAGGTATCCGTGTTTCAGATTGTCCTGCAACAGTACTAAAAGAAACGAGCAAGAAAGGTATCTATGGCATTTCAGCATGCCAATGGGCCACGGCAGCCTTCTTCAGGACAGAAGACAATTAAACATCACTTTAGAAATAAAGTACATTGAATGTTCTTTACTTAGGGACTAGGCATAAGAAAGCCTTCTCGAACACAAGCAAAATCTGCTTTGTGGAAAGGCATGCAGCTCAAATTCAAATGTATTTTTACTTGCATTTCCATTTTTCCTCTTGCATGGCTTGAACAATGAATTCCTGTAGAGATGACTGTCCTTAATTAGGCAGAAGTAAAATTCAGTTTTGAGACAGTTCTTCTTTTCATTTGATTCAGTCACAGAATGCTTTGTAGAATTTAAATCAGATCATACCTATAGCAAAAGCGACATGAAAAAAGCTGTCCAGAAAAAGGCTTGAACTGACAAGAGACGATGCACATCAACAAAGACCACCAGTGTGCCATAGCGTGGGATCATTCAGAATACCCATGGATAAGTAAAATGCAGAAAGACAAACTTAGAGCATCTAGTGTGTAGCAAAGAAATTCAAAGGTTCAGACCTTGGCTTCTTCCAAGCCTGAGAAAAGTGCCTCTTCTTTTCAGGCAGTGCTGTGTTGAAGACAATCTTCGGTGACGTGCAAGAACCACAGGAAAAAAAGCGGAAGAAGCATGAGAACATGACGTCTGTCATATCAGAAGAGCTTTTGTCTGTCACAGGTGAGAGTGGTTATGGTAGGAAAAGGGCAGCCATTCATGTACAATTTCCACACTCAGGTGGAGATGATGACAACACACTGAGGTCCCCTGCGACCATGGAAAAGACGGGAAAATGACATTTTAAGGATTCCCAGTTGCTACTATTAATGAACATGATCCTGTTAGCCTTGCATTTGTAATTGAAAACGACAGCGTACGTAAAAGTACAAAAAGGTCCAATTCTTCAAATAAAGAAATCGAGGCTCAGCTTATCTAAAGGTAGAACTGCAAGCACAGTACAGAAAGTTAAACAACCCTAGATGACTAAAATCAAGCAACAGGGGTGTTAGAAATGGGGGTCTCTGGTTGGCAGAGATATTAACCTTGTACAAGTAGAGACCGTTGCTTCTAGTCAGGATAAGGGGATTACACTTCTAAAATAACCTCTGCTCACATCCTCAGTAGCTTGGCATGAGCTGTCAGGCTTATTTCAGAGGCAAAGTGTAAAGCATTTTCACATAACGCACAGCAATACAGTGAAAAAACTACAAAAGGACACCACACCAGTTTCAGAAAAATAGATAATATTTATCCGTGTAAAACAAGACCAAAACTATAAACATCCACCATACAGTAATCAACAAAACCAAAACAGCAAAAATAGACTTTATATACAGTTCGTTGGAGTCAATAGCTCCGTCCGGGGCTATCACGGTGTCGTGAACAACAAATCCAATAGTTCTGGCCAACTGTGGAGTGGAGGGCCCGCTAGGTCGGGGAGACCTGTGAAACAGTACATTTGGAGATGCAGGGCATCCCACCTTGCGGTGAGCTCCGTAGGAGCGGCGTTGGCAGAAGTCGGTTCTGGAAGCTGGTGCAGGAGTTGTCAGGCCCTTGAAGTCACACATGTTGCAGGTCAAACTCCTTGAGTTTCAAGTCAGGAGCTCCGGCGTCGGCAGGCATCGGGGCTATGGTGTGATGCAAATATTGCAAGAATAACCTTAAAATGCAGTTCCTTGAAGTCAATAGCTCCGTCCGGGGCTAACATGGCGTCATGAACAAACACATCCAACAGTTCCGGCTGACTGAGGCGTCGCGGGCCAGCTATGGTGTCGGGAAGACCCACAAACAGTACCTCGGAATTGCAGGGCGTCGTGGACCCTGCGATGAACTCTGAAGAAGCAGAGTTGTCGGTGTCAATTCCGGAGGTAAGTGCAGGAGTCGTCGGGCCCTTAAAGTCACACGCGTTGCAGATGAAACTCCATGAGGTTGAAGTCAAGAGTGCTGGCGTGGGGTGCTGCGGTGCGAAGTGCAGTGGTGCGGAGTGCGGTGCCCTCAGGATGTGGTGCAGGCAGCAACTTGTGATGGCGTCCAGCGGCATTGGTGAGACCAGGGCTGCGGTGAGAATTGGGGCGATGTTTGTCGCAGTGCTGGCAGGTCACAGTGCAAGCGTTGTCATCGTCATTTGCTGAAGCGCTGTATCCTAATCATGGAAAAACAATCATAACCCAATGTCGAGTAGGAGCACTTGCACCTTAGCAGTGAGTAGCAGTGAAAAAGTGCGCAGAGACACTAAACCAGCATACCATCAAAAACAGGAGGTCAGAACGCAAAAAGACAGGGGAAACACGCCAAAAGATGCCAGGTCTAGCACATGTTCCCTCCAGCTGAAAGTGGGGAGACTACCCACCCACTTGGGAGTTCTCTTCACAAGGGCAAAAGAACCTGGACAGACCATCAGCATTGGAGTGTTCTGTGCCAGGGTGGTGTTCCACCATAAAATCCATTCTCTGTAGGGAGATGGACCAGCTCAACAATTTTGGGTTCTGACCCCTCATCTGCATTAAACATCTGAGGGGCCTGTGGTGTGTCTGAACTCAGAATTGAGTCCCAAAGAAGTAGGGTCTTAGCTTCTTAGACCACAGCAAAAGCTTCTCACGCTATGGCACTCCAACTCTGTTCCATGGTGAGTAGTCATCTGCTAAGAAATACCACGGGCTTATCTAGGCCCTCTTCATTCAGTTGTGAGAGCACCGGTCACACACCATGCTCTGAAGCATCTGTCTGCATGATGAATCCTTTGGAGAAGTCTGGTGCTTTGAGCACAGGCACCGTGCACATGGCTGCCTTTAGGGCATCAAAAGCTGTCTGGCAGGCATCAGTCCAGATCACTTTTCTTGGCTGCTTCCTGGAAGTCAGCTCTGTCAAGGGGGCACCAATGATGCCATAGCCCTTGACAAATCTCCTATTGTAAACGGTGAGATCTAAAAAGGCTCTCACCTCTGTATGGGTCTTGGGGGGCTTCCAAGCCACAATGGTGTCAATCTTTGGTTGTAGGGGGCACCACAGGCCGCTTCCTACCTGGTTCCCTAAGTACACCACAGACCCCTGTCTGATCTGGCACTTACTGGCCTTGATCGTGAGGCCTGCCTTCTGCAGAGCCTTCAACACTTTCCAGAGGTGGTGCAAGTGATCTTCCCAGCTGGAACTGAACACTGCAATGTCATCCAGGTAGGCGGCACTGAAATCCTCCAGTCCAGCCAACACCTGGTTTACCAGCCTCTGAAAGGTGGTAGGGGCATTCGTCAACTCAAAGGGCATAACCTGGAAATGGTAGTGCACCTCTGGTGTTGAGAATGGAGACCTCTCCTTGGCACCATCAGTCAAGCCAATCTGCCAGTACCCAGACGTTAAATCAAACATACTGAGAAACTTTGCAACTCCTAACCGATTGATGAGCTCATCAGTTTTAGGGATGGGGTGCGCGTCAGTCCTGTTAACGGTATTGAGCCCACGGTAGTCCATGCAGAACCAAAGTTCAGCTGTGGCACCGGGTGCAGCAGCCTTTGAGACCAAGACCACTGGTCTGGCCCAAGGACTGTTGGAGGGCTCTATCACCCCTAATGCCAATATCTTAGAAACCTCTTCTTTGATGCTGGCTTTGACCCTGTCAGTCAGCCTGTAAAGTTTGTACTTCACAGGAGGACTGTCCCAGTGTCCACATCATGGGTCCGCCAGTGGATGACAGCTGGGGTCAGGGAGAACATTGTGGCAAACTGCCCCAACAGCTGGCGACAGTAACTCTGCTGCCTGGGGGCAGGGTAGGGAAGAAGTTCACACTTGCCACTGACCCATTGTGCTCCTTGGTAGACAGGAGGTCAGGAAAAGGTTCACTCTCCTCTTCCACCCCATCATCTGTTGCCAGGAGCATGCTTACCTCAGACCTCTCAAGGTGAGGTTTTTTTTTTTATTAAATATTTTTATTTGGAGACAGTTCATAAATCTTAAATACAAAAGACATTAAGAAAATAGAACAATTCATTTAGACATCGAGCAGCATACCCACCTAGTGGGAATTCAGTGTTTAAAAGACCAAACACCATAAATACCACAATGATAATAAAGTGCCATAGTTTGATTCCTGAAAATACAATCTGATTTAACCATGATTTTAACTTATAGCTGTTTCCAACATCATCGCCTCCCCAAACTAGTTAAAATCCTCGTTCTCCCACAGAGCCTTGTATTTTTTATAGGAGCCCGCTCTCAGAGAATATTTTTTTTTCGTGTTCCTTAATTCTACCCAATTTACTTAACAGCTGTGTGAAAGTTGGAATATCCGCCGATCTCCATCTCTGCAGAATCAATGACGGTGCCACCAAAACCAAAATAAATATCTGTTTTTTTGCTGAATGGTTGCTGTAAGTTCTGCAGAATAACCTAGCACCATTGTCTGAAAATCCCAAATCTGCGGGACTTTCAATGTGTTTTGACAATATTTATTAATATTTTCCCAAAATCCCTCTAATTTCTGACATCCACAAATAATATGAGTCCAATTCCCTCCACCCTCTAAGTTACATCTGAAGCAATTTGAAGAAATCTGAGGGTTAATTTTCTGAAAAAATAACCGGTGTGCGATACAGCAGCCATTTGGTATGAAATTGCATTCGCTTAAAATTGGCCACTTTCAGCAGGGAACTGTTAAACTTATTAATCTCATGCCATTCTGCATTGGAGATGGGCAACCCTTCTTGATTTTCCCACTTTCTCTGCTCCTTCAGACAAAGTTTGTCTTCTCTTTGAGTCCGAAATAATGAGACCCATCCACTTATTGAAGTGCGATGTGTATGATTTACCAAACGCCCTACGACATTACTGACATCGCTGATCCGTGTAGGGTCAAGTTCTGACAAAAAGTCTTTAATCCTAACATAAGACCATTGCATAATGATTTTACTATGCTTAAGTAATGGTTCAATTTCAGACCAGGTTTTCCACTCTCCCTGCAGAAAATCTCCTATCTTTCTAAATCCCTGGCTTCTCCAGTTCACCAGAATTACTGGATCTAATAGTAAATCTTTACCTACATAGATGTCGGAAAGGTAAGTTTCTGCATTCAACGTAGGAATCGAGAAATGCCTGAACAGCTGTTTTTTCTGGTTAATGCTTCATTTGAGGGTTTTTTATCTTACTTTTTTTGGGGGCTATAATTAAGCGCATAAAATCTTGAATTAAAAATTCCTTATAAATCAGATCTAAAATAAATTGTCATACCTATTGATATTTAAAACCTTCGTGAATCTATGTAGAGTGTGTGCAAAATTGGCATAATACTCTTTCAAATCGGGGAGAGCTAAACCTCCTTCAGACACTGGCCTAAAAAGTGTTTCAATTGAGAACCTTGACGCCTTATTTGCCCATATGAATGTGGAAAAGAGGCCTTGGACTTCCTTGAAGAAATTCATTTGGACCGCATTAGGCATAGCTAAAAACAAGAAATTACATAATGGAAGAATTATCATACGAATAATGGCAATTTGGCCTATTAGCGAGACTGGAAGTTCTTTCCATTTCGACAGTTTATTCTTTATTTTATTAATAAGAGGGATATAATTTAGGGCATAAAGATCATTAATGTTTTCCGTAACGTATATCCCTAAATATCTCTTAGGCCGTGAGTTAGCTAAATGGAGTAGATCCGTTGATAGTGACACGGCTGAGCAATTGCAGAGCATTATCTCTGTCTTAGATGTATTCATTTTATAGCCCCCAATGGCTTGAAATTCCTGAAACAAATTAAAAATTTGTAATTGCACTTCCCTTTCAGGCTTTAAAAATAGGGCGATATCATCCGCATACAGTTTGATATTAGTTATTCTGGTCATTGGAGATGTTGTATCACTTAGAGAGCGGATGGCTATTGCTAGGGGCTCTATAAAGCAGGCAAAGAGCAAGGGGAAGAGCGGGCAACCTTGTCTTGTCCCTCTAACTACTCTACAAGCAGCAACCCTTTTGGAATTCACCATTATTTGAGCAGTGGCCCCCTCATAAAAGTTTGCGATGACTGTGATTAGTTCAGGAGGAAAACCAAATCTGGCCAGTGAAAAGAATAGGCTTTCCCAGCAAACAAGGTCGAAGGCCTTTTTTGCAATCTAAAAGCATTATCTGGGCCGGTATTTTATTCTATTTAAAATAGTCCAGCGCTTCAATGAGATAGGTGGTATTAAAAGATAATTGCAGCCCAGCAACAAAGCTGCATTGATCCTTATGAATTATATACCCTGTACAGTTCGTGATTCTATTAGCCAACAATTTGGCAATAATCTTGTAATCAGAATTCAGCAAACTAATGGGTCTGTAGGAGTTTATATCTTCCTTGTCTTTGTCTTTTTTTAAAAAGCTGACTACCACTGCTGTTCTAAAAGAAGATGGTATTTCACCGCCTCACAAAATATGATTGGCCAGTAGCACAAGTTCCTTATTCAGACTTAGGCTAAACTTTTTAAAGAACTCAATTGGAATCCCATCTTCCCCACAAGCTTTGCCATTGGCCATGTCTCGAACCACTCCTTCTATTTCTTGTAACGTCACATCGGCCATTAGACTTGAGGATTGATCCGTGGTTAGATTTGGAACTTGTAATCTACTAAAAAAAGAATCTAGCTTTGTGCTATCCGCTTCTTGCCTGACGGAATAGATAGACTCATAATGCCTGACAAACTCACTTTGTATTATATTTTCGTCTGTAATACGGCTCTTAGTGAGTTTGTCACTAAGTGCAAGTACCCTATTCTGAGCTTGTTTATCCTTTGTTTGCCAAGCTAAAAACTTGCCTGTAAACTCGCTCTCTTCATAGACCTTCTGTAGGTAGGCCGAATTAGCAGTGTAGACTTTAGAATAGTAGTAATCTTGCATCTCCTGTCGCGCCTGTCCCAATGCCTGTTTATTCCTAATGCTTTTATCCCTCAGGTATCGCTTGTTTGCATGCTTAACCTTTGCCTCAAGGTGATTTATCTCTGACATCTGTGCCTTTCTCGTGGCAATCTGTTTGGATGATATAACCCCATGGATTGTTGCCTTAAAGGCCTCCCATACATTCTCCAGTGAGGCTGTATCTCTATTAATCTGGAAATAGCCCTCTATCTCCGCGTGGATTTTCTCACACCAGTCTTCGTCCTCCAACAGAATTCTATTAAATGTCCATTTCTGAGTATTTGCGTTTCTGCCAATTCCTCGTAATTCTAATTTTAACAGTGCGTGGTCTGAAAAGCTGTTTTGAATGTAGACGCAATTTGCCTGCACTAGGTCCCTGGAGAGCAAAAAGAAATCCAATCTAGCTGCCGAATTATATTTTGCTGAATAGCATGAACATTCTTTTCTTTCTGGATATTTAAACCGCCAGGAGTCTATCAGATTTAAGTTTGTCTTACAATCCCTTAACGCTTCTCCTACCCGGGGTTTTTTCTGTTTCCTAGACCCTGACGAGGAATCTAAACCTGGATTTTGTAAATAATTAAATCGCCGCCCAAAATAACCAAGCCAGGTATTAGTAATAATGCTTGGTGGAGATCCGTCAAGGGGGCGGGATTATCTTCTAATGGGGCGACAAATCGTCACTATAGAGATCTTAATGTTATTTAATGTTCCGTTAACAATTAACCACCTGCCATCTTTATCCTTCTGTGAGTATGTGACCTGAAACGGGAATAATTTACTAAAGAAAATAGCTACCGCTCTCTGCGAGCTGCCTGCTGAGGACAGATGGCAACTCCCCGCCCACTGCTGAAACATATTAAATGAAAGTTTTCTCTTATCTACATAGTGGGTCTCCTGTAGGAGAACAATATCTGGGGAGTATCCTTTTAGCCATTCTTCAATAGCCCGTGCTTTAGTTTTATTATTCAGGCCATTAGCGTTAAAGGAGAGGATTCTTACCCCCTCTCGTATTGCCTGCTGACTAGGTGCCATTGCTGATAAACAAGAGAGGTCAGGTTAAAGTTTGCATGAGCATTTCCTATTCCAATTGCTGAGTCAATCCTCTTTAGTATTAATAAATATAAACTGACAGCCTGCCTAAAGATCTTAATAATATTTGACCATACATAAGGCGGAATAGAAGACTGAATTGAAGAGCACTTAACCAATAAGGTTGTAAAGCCTTTGAGATGAGTCTTCAATGTAAACATTCATGTTTTTTCTGTAGACACACAATCTCTTGGTACCTAGATATCCTGAACTGGGGCCTAAGGAAGCGATAACTCCGTAAAGTACTTCATCTAATGATCCTATAACTATAAAGTGACAGTGCAACTGAATTAGTTATCACAAATATGATGCCTAATTTCCTAAGGATGTACAGGTTCCTTACGCCTAAATTTTCTTGCTTGATACCTATATATAAAGTGCCAGAGCAATGTGCTAAATCTATACGCCATATAAATATAAAGAGACAGTGCAATTAAGTGCTCAACAAGGTCTGTCCCTCTATCTTTTTCCAAAGGGGGAGTCAAATATTCCCGAGCTAAAAACCTAATATGAGTGCATAATAAGTGCATTGATTCTTCTCGACAATGACCACCCCCAGCATAAAGCCTAGCATATGATACATGGTGTCCTGTAGATGCACGTGCTCTTGGCACCTACACATCTTTACTTGATACCAGGAAAAAACATGCCAGATCGAAAGACTTAAGCTATAAGTCAAAAAAATATAAAGTGACAGTGTTGATAAAACAATTAAGAAGGAAAACAGCATATCCTTCTCAAGACCTGTGGCCGGAGAGAATGCCTATGCATATTAAGATCGGTAAAGCCGGGCCAAAAATGTGCAAATGACATCAAAAGTGCAAACACTAACATGCTGGCTAGAGTACTTACTTGATCATTGTGTTTTGCTTTCCTAAACATTTTTGCTAGTAATTGAGAAAAAAATCAAACCTTGGCTCAGCAAAGTGTCTGTAAAGTGACTGTGCAACTAAAGTGCTTAACATAAGTAATCATTCAGACTTATCGAATAGCATTGTTATAGTGCTTTTCAGCATCAGCCTCCTTCCAAAGAAGGTTACCAAACATCCATCAGAGAATGCTATTTGCGAACAGCTGTAAATCGAATCGCAGCTTGGTTACAGTGCTTTCTATCAAACAGGCCTCTAAATTTCATAGTCCCTGTCGTAAACCTTAGACTATAAGCCATATAAATATAAAGTGACAGTGCAGCTAAAGTGCTTAAACCAAAGTAGTGAAAGTGCCTGTGCAGGATAAGTGCAATTATCATTTTTGCCAATGACCCTCCCCGGCAAAGTATCCAACATTAGGGAAATCAAAACAAAAAGTAGTATCTAAAAAGTGCCAATGCATATGAACAGATCCATGAAGCTAGACCATAATGTGCAAAAAACCTCTAACGTGCATACACCAATTTCCATACTGTCTTGGACTTTTACTTGAATATTATCCTTCTTAGTCATTTTGTAATTCTCTCAATTTATAAGAACTGTCTCCTTTTTTTCACCTATGCTTCCCCTTCCCACCCTGTGCTCCCCACCACCCCTCAACCGTACCCCTCCCTGTGTGTGTGGAGAAGTAGCCCACAACTCCTCCCTTCCCTCCTTGTGCTTGCTGGGTGCCATGAAGCTGCACCCCTTCCCTTGTGCGCTTCTGCTACAGGAGGCTAGATAGCCTCCGCAGCCCTGGTGACCCCCGACCAGCCATATTCCCTATTTCAACATATAATTACTACAGAAGTCCCTACTCTACCTAGTATTTCCAACTTCCCTTACTTATATCCCTTCTAACTTCCCTATCCTAAGTTGGAAATCTGCTGAAGTAATTCTTGCGCTTTCACTACATTGTCAAATATGTGGAACTTTCCTTTTGCCAGAACCTTCAGTTTTGATTGCTGAAAATTGGAAGCCTGCGCACCATTTGATTTAAACATGTCAATCATTTTAACGAATTCCCTATGCCTCTTTGCTGACATAGCCGAGATGTCCGAGAAGATTCTAAAATTCGGTACTTCTTGCGTAGACAATGTCCTCTTCGCGATAGCTTTAGTAAGAATCTTCTCCTTTATTCGGAAATCCGCAAAGTTCAATAGAATAGTACGAGGAAATTTCGCATTAGGAGACCTCTGGAAGGGAACTCTGTGGGCTCTAGTAATAGTCAAGTCTCCCTCGAGTTCAGGAATTGCCTTCTTCAGAAGGGTCTTGACTCACTCACATACCTGGGGAGCTTCAATGGCTTCTGGAACACCTACCAGACGCAGATTAGATCTTCTATTGAAGTTTTCCATGTCCTGTAGCTTGGATTCCAGAATTTCTGCATTATGTTTGAATTGGGCTAATTCCTGATCATAAGTTGAAACTTTATCTTCCAAATTGGAAACCCGCTCTTCTACCTCGTCCAGACGTTCTGGGATTTTACCTAAAGATTTTTCTATCTGGGAGAGCCTGGCATGTAATGAAGCGATTTCCACCGCCTGCGAGATCCGGAGCTCCTTGATCTCTGAAAGGATCACTTCAAGCATACTTTGAATCGCAGGATCCGTTTCTTTCGGGTTTCTAGGAGCTTCGCTATTGCTATTGCTCTGAAAGATCAAATTTGAGGCTTGATGTTGAGCTGTAGGTCCGTCTGCGTCATCCAATTGTAGAGTGCGAGTAAGTATAGAGGCAGAAGCCTGTGGTGTAGAGATTTACAGTAACGGTGTAGCTGAAGGCTGACTGACGGGGTTTGCAGCTGTTGTCGAAAAGTGGGACTTAGAAAAAAGCGGAAACTGCTTACAGCAAGGAGGGGTGGAGAAGGACTCTGTCACGGGCGTTTTCTGGGAGGGGGCGGTGCTAGTATATACTTCTTCTGTCCCCAGCTCGGGAGAGCCGTGACCCTGAAATTGGATAGTTTCCGGTGTTGCCTGATGAGTGCCATTAGGCCCTTTTTCAGACATGGCGCCCTGGCCCACATAGGACTGTGCTTTCTCCTGGGCAATCAGCTGTTGGACTTTCAAGACCATTCTTTATTGGGCGTTCCGCAAAACGCGTGAGCTACCTGCTATCTTCTCCGTGCCCAGTTTACCACGCAGCTTCCTCTGTGTTTCTAACGGCTGATTCCTGGTCTTCGTGCCAGCTATAGGGCTTGTTGTTGCATTCCTTTGTTTTACCGGGCGCATACTTCTGACCCCTCCCCCCCTTCGCAGCTTTGCAGGTTCCCTTATATCCACTGGACGTCTTCTTCCTTCTCCTGAACCGGTGTTCCTGACTTCACCTTAGTTAGCTTCTGCCCACTTTAGAATATACCGATTGGCTGCTGCTGACTGTATTTTTTTAAATTAACGGTGCATTTGGGGTAGGGGGTGGGTGAGAAGCCTTCTATTTCCTCAGCTCCTTCCCTTGATTTTATCTTAATTTTGTTTTCAGTATGCTTTAACTATAATGTCTCAGTCCACATGCCTCTGTAAGCAGGGGGCTGTGACTCATGCCCACTTGTTTCTGTTCTTTCTTTTTTTTCCCCGCAAGGAAGGGCCCCTGTCATGCTGCACCCTGGGCCCCTAATGCCAACATCTTAGAAACCTCTTCTTTGATGCTGGCTTTGACCCTGTCAGTCAGCCTGTAAATTTTGTACTTCACAGGAGGACTGTCCCCAGTGTCCACATCATGGGTCCGCCAGTGGATGACACCTGGGGTCAGGGAGATCATTGTGGCAAACTGCCCCAACAGCTGGTGACAGTAACTCTGCTGCTCTGGGGCAGGGTAGGGAAGAAGTTCACACTTGCCACTGACCCATTGTGCTCCTTGGTAGACAGGAGGTCAGGAAAAGGTTCACTCTCCTCTTCCACCCCATCATCTGTTGCCAGGAGCATGCTTACTTCAGACCTCTCAAAGTGAGGTTTGAGGTGGTTCGCATGTAGGACCCTCAAAAGGTTCCTGGGAGTCTGCAAGTTTACCAGGTAGGTGACATCACTCTTGCGCTCCACTACCTCAAAAGGCCCAGTCCATTTCTCCTGAAGACCACAAGGACCTGCTGAGGCCATGACCCACACTTTTTGGCCAGGTTAAAACTCTACCAGAGTGGCATTCTGGTCATACCAAGGTTTCATCTCTTCTTGGCTGTCTTCTAGGTTCGCCTGGGCAAGTTTCCTGAAGCACGCAGTCTGGTTTTTAAAGGCCAGCATGTAGCTAAGTACATACCTCCCTGTAAGCAAAGAGAACTCATGGTAAGAGGACATTCCACTTACACCTCATGGGTTCGGTCAGACCCTTGATCATGCCCTGCAGGGTTTGGCTGAATCTCTCCACCAACCCATTACCTTGCAGTGGTAAGGCATGGTGAACCGGTAGGATACACCACACGCCTCCAACAGGGATGTCATATACTTGGGTATGAAATTGGTACCCCGGTCAGATACCACCTCCCTGGGTAACCCCACATGGGAAAAGATTTCCATAAAGGCCTGGCCCACCAAGGGTGCCATCGTTGTCCTGAGAGGGATAGCCTCTGGATGCCGGGTGGCATGGTCTATCAAGACCAGGATGTACCTGTTGCCCATGGCTGTCTTGGGGTCCAGAGGCCCTACAATGTCCATCCCAACCCTCTCGAAAGGGGTGCCTACAACCAGAAAGGGTTGAAGAGGAGCCTTAAACTTCCTCCCACTCTTACCACTTGCCTGCTAAGTTTGGCAAGACCTACTATGTACATCAGACTGCCTTCACATTTGAGACCAAAGAAGTGGGTAACAATCCTGTCAAAGGTTTTGTCCTGCCCCAAATTTCCTGCCAAAGGCACATCATGAGCCAGACCCAGTAGGAAGGTCATGAAGCACTGCGGTACCACCAGCACACGGGCTGACCCAGGCTCAGCGACCTTAGGCTCGCTGTATAGGAGACCATTCTCCCAGTAGATCCAGTGTGATCCAGACTGATAACCAGATGCCTGGTTTGCAGCCTGTTGCCGCAAACCCTCCAAAGAAGGGCATTCTCTCTGCTCCCTGCAGAACTTTTCCCTGGTAGGACCCCTTTCTTGCTTCCAATGGGTCAGCCCAGACAAGTTCCCCAGTTCAGCCACTTGTTCCCCTGTAGGTTTTGGGGCATCCCCCTCAAGGTCAGCCTCCTCCCAGACCGTGGGAACTTCGGGAGTGGATTTCCCACGCCCCTTGCCTTTCTTTAGGCAGGCACCCGGACCACTGTTTCAGGCTCAGGTCCTATTGATCACCCTTCCTGGCTGCCATGGACCGAGTGGTCACTAATGCCCACTCTGGCAACCCAAGCATCTCCAAGTGAGACCTGAGCTCCACATCCTTCCACAAGGACTGCTCCAGGTCATTACCTAGAAGACAATCTGCAGGCATGGTAGTGCTCACAGCTACCCTGAAGGGACCTGATACCC
Source organism: Calotriton arnoldi (assembly GCA_963921515.1). NCBI lineage: Eukaryota > Metazoa > Chordata > Amphibia > Caudata > Salamandridae > Calotriton > Calotriton arnoldi. The sequence goes on along the minus strand of CAWUFW010004405.1, from coordinate 485,013 downwards.
CCTCCCACTCAAAGGGAACCTGCACCACCTTACATTGGCGCTCTGAGTTGTCTGCAGCAACTACTTGGTGGAATGCACCAGGGACTACTTGCTACTCAGATACCAGGTGACACCGGACTGAGGTCACACTGGCTCCAGTTTCTCTGAGAGCCTATACCTTTTGCCCATTGATGGTCACCCAGACACTGTACTTCTTAGTGTTTGTAGGCATCTGGCTTCCCTGGACCATCTCACTGTCCCCTAGTGAGACCAGGGTAATTTCTGCGGAATCCCCACCCTCCTCTGGGACCCCTCCTCCCCGAGTGCTACACTAGCCAACACCTTGGACTGTCCAACAGTGGGTGGCTGTGCCCACTTGGGGAATTTTGGATCCCCCTTGATGTGACCCACCTGGTCACAAGCGTAGCACTTACGAGGTCCCGTCTCTGCAGGCTTTCCTGAAGAGACGCATGATCTCTTATCTCCTGGGGGGCAGGAATCTTTACCCTGGGTACTAGTTTGGGGCTGCAAGTCTCCACTCACCTGAAATCCAGGATGTTCGATTTGAGAGATGAGACGCTTGTTCTCTATGCCCCCAAAAATCTACGCCTGTCAAACCGTATGTATAACACAGCTTAACAAGAACAGATCTTCAGGGGAAGGGGAAAATGGGACAAAATAAAAAAGAACAGAAAGAAAACTCTCTGCTGGATTGGGATCTTGGCACGACTGTGGCGCTGATCGCGATACCTTAACCACTCTGTAAACACAGCAATTCTTCTGGGACAATATCTATGTACAAACGATAAAGATCAATAAACATTCATTAACCTATTTAGTTGAATACATCCACCAGTATCCTGATTTACATTGTACATAAAGATTATACCTTTCACTTTAATTTGCTGCTCAACATATAGCAGAGATAATGTCTCCCTTTTATCATCAGATGCATCACGTGCTTAAAGTGACGTTCTTAAACACATGCGTATAATGCTGCTCTCTGTAGTGAAATAAAAGAACACCTTGTCACCTTTTCAGCATAACACACCAATAACTGAAATTTAAATGTTCCATGAAACACTAACAAAAACAACTTTTTCTTGTCTTCAAGAATATCATAAAATAAAAGTAATACAACACAAAATAAGTTTCATCAGAAAATGTCCACTTATTCCTGAGTAGGAAATGAGTCTGTCTCTCTTTAATTTGAAAAGTCTTATTTGTCTCACTCTTGAAATACGAAGAAACTATAATTTAAGGAACCTTGGAGCATTTCCTCTGAGAGCGCAAAAGTCGTAAATTATCAGCCTTTGGAATAAAACAGAAGACTACCTGTTTAATCTTTGACGCGCTTCCACTGCAAGCTTTGTTAATTAGAATTGCCTTACTTGACTGAGCGCTGCTTTTTCTTTCTTTGTTGCAGGCCGGAGTTATTTCCTAGACGGAACGAAGGAGGAAGTCGTGGAGTTATCCTGGAAACCACCAAGGACTGACTGGAACCGAAGAGGAGGAATACTGCCTGCGGCGCGGGAACTCAAAGGAAATCAGGTAAGTGGGGAATCGTGAAGACGAGCGCAAGCACGTCTCATTCTGCTTTCAAGCCTTTTATAGGCTTCAGGTGGGTGGGGTGGTTTAACAGAAATGCAAATTGCCAACTGTAAAGCGGGTGTGGCAGGCACATGCTAACTGTCATTAGTCCTGCTGATCCATGGTTTCCTATGCAAATTGCCAACTGTAAAGCGGGTGTGGCAGGCACATGTTAACTGTCATTAGTTCTACTGAATCAAATTGTTTCAAGCTAAATGGATTCAGATACCAAGAACTACTTAATGTTTATAACAGTATTACAGCATACCATACCAGTTTATACAAGAAAAATAAAAGCATGAAAGTTCACACTTGTGCAATTCCATAAAGCAAACCAAAATATAGCAAACCAGAAATAAAGACTGAGCATGCTACATATATTGGGTCAATTCTAATACACAGTATGAGGATTAGCCATGTTTATGGCGCAAATCCTAACAGTCGCCCCTCTCAAAGGACGCCCTACAGGGCGTGGTTTTTGTGGACATCGTAGATGGAACTGTCGAACCAATTTGGGGGCATGGACAAAGGAAGCTGGTTCCCATGAATTCTCTGCATCGGAATAACCTTTCCAGGCTATTAAATAATGGAGCCAACCTTGAATTCTTTTACATCAAGAATACGTCTAACTTCATATTCTAGATGTCCGTCAATGGGAATGGGTGGAGGTGGGGGTTCTTTTCTAGTTTCAGGATTGTACATTTTCAACAGAGAGACATGAAAGGTGGGGTGTACAGGGTATTCAGGGGGTAAATCCAATTGAACTGTAACAGGGTTTATGAGTTTATTTATTGAAAATGGTCCAATTTAACGTGGCTGTAATTTTCTTGAGCCTACAATATTAAGGTTCTTAGTGGATAACCAGACCTTATCTCCAATGTTGTAAAATGGAGCGGAATTTCTGTGTTTATCTGCTTGTTTTTTCATTAAAGTCTTATAGTTATTTAAATATGTTTTGGCTTTTTCTTGAATGTCCAGTAAATTTCGCAAACGATCAGTGACTGCAGGTATAAGGGAAGACTCTACAGAAATTGGCAAGGCCTTGAGATGATATCCATTTAAGAAGTAAAACAGGGTACAATGTGTTGCAGAATAAACACTGTTGTTATAAATGAACTCCGCTAATGGCAAGGCCTTGTCCATTCACTAGTAATGTCAGTCATTAGGCAACGTAAGGTCTGAAGTAGTGTCTGATTTGCCCTTTCCGTTTGCCCATCCGTTTCTGGGTGGAAGGCTGTAGCTAGGGCTATTTCCATTTTTAGGTTTTTACAGAGTTCTTTCCAAAACCTAGACGTGAACTGACTGCCACGATCGGAAATAATCTTAGATGGCAGGCCATGCAAACGGTCAATATTAGTCATAAAAACGTTACTAAATTCTACTGCAGTTGGTATTTTATGCAATGGAACGAAATGTGGCATTTTTGATAATCTACAACCACAAGGATGGTGGTGTACCCATTGGCTACTGGTAAATTAGTAATAAAATCTAAACTGATAGAATGCCACGGGCTTGGGGGAGTAGATAAAGGTTGTAATAACCCTGCTGGTGCTTTATGTAAAGATTTATTTCTGGCACAAATGGGACAAGATGCTACGTAGTTTTGAACATCTTTAGACAAGGAGGACCACCAAAATTGTTTCTTACAGTTATCCAAGGTCTTTTGATATCCGGGATGACCTGCTAAGGCTGAATCATGATTCCATGTTAACACTTCATTTTGCAATTCGGTAGGGAGTACGAATAAAAGACTATCATGGTAGAATAACCCGCACTGAATTGTGTTTTTGGGATTTGCTAACCATTCCTGTATATTTAACTTAATGTGTTCTTCTCGTATCAAAGTCATGAAACTTTGTTGTACAATAGGTGCTATAATTTTGTGAGGAGGAATAATAGGAGGGCTTTCCATCTCTTTCCTTAAGTCAGCTGTATGCCCATAACGTGACAGAATATCTGATTGGATTTGTTTTGAGCCTGGCCTGTAAGTAATGACAAAGTCAAATGCGCTAAAGAAATGTAACCATCGCATTTGACGAGGTGTAAGTGCCTTAACAGAACTGAAGAATTGCAAATTCTTGTGATCGCTAAAAATGGTCACAGGATATCGAGTACCCATTAAATGATGTCGCCACTCTGTAAAGACTAGTTTAATTGCTAGTAGCTCTCTCTCAGCCACCGTATAGTTCTGCTCAGCAGGAAGTAGTTTTTTGGAGTAGAACGCTACAGGATGTAATTGCCCATCCTGTGAGTCCCTCTGGGAGAGAACTCCTCCCACTGCAACATGTGACGCATCCGCCTCCACAAAGAAGGGTAGCTCAGGATCAGGATGTCTCAGTAACAGTGCTGAAGTAAATTTTTCTTTTAATATGGCGAAAGCTTGAGCTGCCTTGTCTGTCCAAGAAAAAGCCTGTCCTTTTTGCAACAGTTTAGTGATAGGCACAACAGTTTCTGCAAACTGAGGGATAAAACGCCTATAAAAATTGGCAAATCCCAACACTTTTTGTACTTCCTTATCAGATGTCAGTTCTGGCCAATCCAATATGGAACTCACTTTCTTTGGATCCATCATTATGCCAGCTGGTGACAAACAATACCCTAAAAATTCTACAGTATCAGTATTAAATATGCACATCTCCAATTTCGCAAAGAGGTGGTTTTCTTGTAATTTTTTCAACACCGCCTTTACGTGCTGCACATGTTCTTCTTTATTTTTTGAATAAATGAGAATGTCATCTATGTACACTATTACACAGATGTCAAGAAACTTGCTTAGGACCTCATTAATAAAATATTGAAAGGCCGCAGGGGCATTACACAGACCAAAGGGCATGACAGTGTATTCGAATAAACCAAACTTGGTTCTAAATGCTGTTTTCCACTCATCATGCTCTTTGACCCGTATAAGATGATCAGCCCCTCGAAGGTCCAATTTAGTGTACACAGTGGAATGACGCAGTTGGTCAAGTAAGACTGGGATCAATGGTAACGGATACTTATTTTTAATAGTGGCTTTATTCAACCCGCGATAGTCAATGCATGCTCTTAAGCCACCATCCCGTTCGGGGACGAAAAATAGTGGTGAAGAGACTGGGGACGTAGAATGTCGGATAAAGCCTAAGGCCAATAGATCATCCAAATAACTTCGCAGGTATTGTGTTTCTTCCTCTGAAAGAGCATACACTCTACTACTGGGAAGCGGAGCTCCTGGGATTAAATCTATACGACAATCGTATGATCTATGTGGGGGTAGAGTAGTAGCTTTTACAGGGTCAAAAACGTCTTTAAACTCCTGATATTCCTTAGGTATAGTAGGAGAAGGTGTTGTGGTGGTGGCGCAATGTAACACCGTCATGGAGTCAATGTGTGCTTCCTGGTAACAATGTGACCGGCAATGTAAAGAGTCTAAAGTCACTGTTCTTAAATCCCAATTAATTTTTGGGTTGTGCACCATCAACCATGGTACACCTAAAATAAGTCCAAAGGTGGGTGTGTCTATGAGGTCAAAGCTTATTATTTCTGTGTGACCATTCTGACAGACCATAGTGATGGGACAAGTCTGATTGGTTAATAATCCAGATTACAATGCAGAACCGTCAACAGCACAAACTGGTTCTGGTTGTGCCTTAGATACTGAGGGAATATGCAATTTTTGTGCTAATCGGATATCTAGGAAGTTTCCTGTCGCTCCAGAGTCTAAAAGAACTGAAACTGAATATCTGATTTGTGTACTTAAAATCAATGTCACCTGAATGATGAAATGTCTGGGTATACGAGCTACTGTGTTGGCTAAATGTTGAGAGATCTGTAAAACTGTCTCTCTCGTCAAGGCGACCTCCGTTCCTGACGAGCTCTTTAGTTTTCCTGCTCTGTATTAATGGAAGCTGTGGCATTAACCTTTTTAGGTAGCAATCTCTGGCAAAATGTCCAGACCGACCACAATATAAGCATAGATTTAATTTACGCCTCCTATCCTTTTCTTCTGCAGATAATGGTCCCTTCATCCCTCCTATCTGCATCGGTTCTGGTTCTGGTAATTTGCTTTCAGCATCTTTCTTGTCATTCTTAACCACAATCAATCTAGTATCTATTCTAGATCTTTCCCCTTTTTGTTCTCCAAGGCGATGATCTAGTTTTACCACTAAATCTACGAAGTCTGAGTAATCTTCTGGTAACTCAACAATATGTGCAAGAGCGTCTTTCAAGTCATCCTGCAATCCCCTATAGAATAGGGAAGTGCGTTTTTCCTCTGGCCATTGGGTCTCCGTCAGCAACCTGATAAAGGTGGTTAAATAACTCAACAGGTCCTTACTTCCTTGTTTTAAATTCAACAACTCATCATCGCTAGCCTGAACATATGTGTGCTTAGCGAACAGTTTGGTCATGGTGGCTTTAAACAACTGCCAATTATACAAGATGGGGTCATTCCTATCTATGTATGGCATAGTCCAATTAGCGGATGTGCCCCCCAAATAAGACAGCACAAAGGCCTCTCTAGATGCATCGGTAGGGAAAGCTTGTGGATTACAAATAAAATGCAGTTGACACTGACTAATAAAGACATTAAACTTAGCACTATCACCAAAGAAACGTTCCGGTGCAGCCAAAGGTACAACATTAGGAACCGCTACTGTTGCATGTACTGGCGATGATGCTGCATCAGATGCCATGAAAGTGTTCGATGTTTTTGATCGAACACCAGTTTCTGCAGGAGTCTTGAAGGCTTTAGGAAAGGGACTGTCCCATAAAGACTCCCTAGGTTTGTATCGTATTAACTCATTACGCAACTCTGTATTTTCTTCTTTTAATCTTTGCAATTCTAACTGCAGATTCTGTAGCATTACTGCTACAGTTTGATCTTGATTAGTGTCCTCAATCAAAGCTTGGGCCATGGCTTGAGCATCAATGCGGTCGTTCTCTGGGTCCATATCTCTCAAAAAGAACTTGAGTTTTTGTGAAGGCTTGCGCGTCTGTCAAGTCTCCACTCACCTGAAATCCAGGATGTTCGATTTGAGAGTTTAGACGCTTGTTCTCTATGCCCCCAAAAATCTACGCCTGTCAAACCGTATGTATAACACAGCTTAACAAGAACAGATCTTCAGGGGAAGGGGAAAAAGGGACAAAATAAAAAAGAACAGAAAGAAAACACTGACTGATTCGGATCTTGGCACGACTGTGGCGCTGATTGCGATACCTTAACCACTCTGTAAACACAGCAATTCTTCTGGGACAATATCTATGTACAAACGATAAAGATCAATAAACATTCATTAACCTACTTAGTTGAATACATCCACTAGTATCCTGATTTACATTGTACATAAAGATTATACCTTTCACTTTAATTTGCTGCTCAACATATAGCAGAGATAATGTCTCCCTTTTATCATCAGATGCATCACGTGCTTAAAGTGACGTTCTTAAACACATGTGTATAATGCTGCTCTCTGTAGTGAAATAAAAGAACACCTTGTCACCCTTTCAGCATAACACACCAATAACTGAAATTTAAATGTTCCATGAAACACTTACTAACAAAAACACCTTTTTCTTGTCTTCAAGAATATCATAAAATAAAAGTAATACAACACAAAATAAGTTTCAGCAGAAAATATCCACTTATTCCTGAGTAGGAAATTAGTCTGTCTCTCTTTAATTTGAAAAGTCTTATTTGTCTCACTCTTGAAATACGAAGAAACTATAATTTAAGGAACCTTGGAGCATTTCCTCTGAGAGCGCAAAAGTCGTAAATTATCAGCCTTTGGAATAAAATAGAAGAGTACCTGTTTAATCTTTGACGCGCTTCCACTGCAAGCTTTGTTAAATAGAAATGCCTTGTGTTGGACTTGGCCCTTTTTAGCAGGTTCACCCCTAAACTTTTTGCCTGGTCTGTGACCTTGTGTGTCAGTAGTTTTAAGTCTCTGGGCACTTTAGCACTGTGGGCCAGTGTAAAGTGCGTGCGCGCTGAGTGCGTGTGGTGAGATTGTCCTGCCCTCCCATAGGAATGCATGGGGGATATGTGTGTCCATGGTAATTCCTGGTGTGAGAGGAGTGCAGGGGCGAGTTTAGTATGTGCGAACTCGTGAGAATAAATGCTGCGCAATGGTGTGCGCAGATTTATTATAACTGGTGTAGGAATGCCACTTTTAGAAGTTGGCATTTATGTGTGCTCTGTGTCTGCCTGCCTGATGTGAATTGCATGTCTGGCTTGTGAGTGACAGGGGCTGGGAGGTGTGTGTGGCTCCAGGAGGGGCAGGGTGAGTCAGCGCAGGGCTGAATAGGGAGATCTGCATCTAGATGGGAGGGAGGAGTTGCACCTGGGGCCTGAATAGGGCTGTGCCTTCCCTCCACACCACCCCCTGTGGTGCGTCTGATGTCCCTAGCCTGTCCTGTGAAAGGAGAGAGGAGCTGAGCAAAACAAAGTGCTCCAAAGCTCCCCCCAAACCAGTTGCGTCTGGTTTTTCCCCAACCCTGTGCTGTGACACAAAGGGGATTTTGTGGATAAAAGAAGGGGCTGTGACCCCATGAAAGTTGTTCAGTTCCTGTTCCTGAATCCGGCCGGGGCGTGCTGCTGCTGGGGCCCAGGGGGGGCTGCCATGAGGGCTTGCCTCCCTGGGCCCCGCGTTGCCCTTGATCCCTAAGGACCTGGAAGACTTCTTTTCTACTGGAGCTGGGGCTCCTAGGCGCCTCGTGAGCGCTATATTTGACTTTTGCCTCTAGCGCCTGGGAGCGCTATCTTTTAATTGCCCCAGCTGATAAGGAGCGTGGGCTTCGCAGCGCGTAGCTGCAGCCCTTTTAGAGGGAATCCCCAGCGTAGGGATTCCCCCGCATTGTGCCTTTAGCGGGAGCCCACCCCGCGTTTCTGCCGATTATTTTACTTGTAAAGGCTTGCGGGTGCCCACCCCGCTGGTGTGCTCACTAGCGGGTGCCCACCACGCTTTTTGGCTTTAATTGAGCGGGTGCCCACCCCGCTGAGGAATCACCGCCGCGGCCGGGAGGAAGTCGGGCAACGTGGTGCCTGACGGCGGGCGGGACTTCCGGTTTTGCGAGGGAAGCCCCGCGCACGCCCCCGCTGCAGAGAGGAGCAGGCCGAGCGATGTCCTTCTGCTGCCCGGGGCTCCCGTGAGCTGTTGGGAGCCCCGGTGACCAAATGGTGAGGGAGTCCCCGAGGAGTGGGGGCTCTCCTGATGATTGCCGCGATTGGGAGACAACGGCGGAGGGGGCACGAGGCACTTTGTCGGTGCCTGCCCCGCCCGCGTTTGAAGAGGCGAGTTCCTCCTGCCATCGAGGAGACCAGCCGGGGGGCAGCCACAGTGTGACCGGGTGAAGAGAGAGTCCGGTGAGTGGAACCTGGTGGGGAGGGGGTGTGAGTCGAGGCACGCTATTGGTGCCTACCCCCAGAGCTATTCCCTGAGGCACAGAGGTGCCAGTACCTATTGCCATGAGCGGACCCGCCGTTGCGGGCCGCTCCGATGTGGGGGCACAGTTGTTTAAAGCGCACCAGTGGGGCCCCGAGGGCACAGATGTGCCAGGGCCCCTTCCCTGTTTATCTCAGCTGCCCCGCTTGCAGAGGGCAGCTGCACCGATGGGGGCACTATTATTTAAGAGAGCCCCAGTGAGGCCCCGAAGGCACAGATGTGCCAGGGCCTCATTACCTGATTCCCAGCTGCGCCGCACCAGCACGGGCAGCTACAGCGAGATGGGCATATGTGTTAGAGTCCTAGTGGGGACTCCAGAGGGCACAGTGAGTGCCAGGCATTCTTTGCATTACAGCTGCACGGCAAGTAGCGTCAGCTGCAACGTTTAGGCCACAGTTCTTTGGGGGCATTTTGGTGTGAGACAGGAGTGAGATGCACTCCTCTGCCCCAGTACTTTCACAGCTGCACGGCAATTAGCGTCAGCTGCCACGTTTAGGTATGCGCAATTGCGTACTTGCGAACTCCGCTGCATTGGCAGCGCGCCCTGACATTTTGGACACAGGGTATTTGAGCCCCTTTGGGAAGGCCAGTTGGCCAGGGGGACGGTTAGGTTTATAGGGCGCCAGGCCCTAATGTGATTTATGTGGTGCTAGGAAATGTGATTCATGTACTATGATTTACGCACCCTGATTTATGCCTCTAACTGTGGTTTATGTATGAGGTTATTTGCATACTGTGGTTTATGCTAGTGAGATTATTCCCTACTGTGAGTTATGCCCCTAATGTGAGTTATGCTTAGGAGGTTATTGTCTAATGCGTTTAGACTTATGAGATGATTTCATAATGTGTTTATGCTGGTGAGGTTGGCGCAGAATGTAATTCGCGCCTGATGTGATACTGTGCATAATGTGGTTTATGTTACAGGAGGATGCTGAGTACAGTGGTTACCAGTGATTACGGGTTGTACATTTATGATATGTCCTACATTTATGATATGTTCACTAAGTGATGGTTCTGACAGTGGCCCAAGTGGCCCTGTCATGTGTAAATAATTCCCTTGTAAATATGACCTAGTGCCAGGTGGCACCATGTATATTGTGTGAGTACTATTCTAATGTGTTATGAGAATACAAAGGCTATTTTTTGATATAACCTTGTGTGGAGTTCCTTTTGTAGTGTGCCTGGTATGTTGTTGCTGTGCGCGTGCGCAAACGCTTTACACATTGCCTCCGGGATAAGCCTGACTGCTCGTGCCAAGCTACCAAGGGGGTGAGCAGGGGTTATCTTTGGCATGTAACTCCCTTGCCCTGACTAGAGTGGTGGTCTCTGCCTGGCTTTGGCGCAAGCCTTAGCCAACCAGAGATCCCATTTCTAACATTGGTTGTCAGCGGTGAGGATAGGACTTGCGTTTGCGCAGTACCACAGTGACAACTGGCTGCACTACAAAACTCTGCATTTTAGATAATCACATATTGGGGATTATTTTTACTGATTTTATTTTTCTCCTCAACAGTGTCATTTTTTAATGGTGTTTTCTGCGCTTTTATGATTGGTGGCAGAAGAGAGAAAATGACAGGGCGCGACGCCAGTAGGTTGGGAGGTTCCCATAGATAGGGAGTCCCTTGCGGGGTCCAGTGCCCAATCCCTTTTCCTGTCCCCAGAGGTGTGGGTGGATAGGAGGGAAGAAAGGGAGTGTGGAGGAGAAAAAGTTAGCTCTGGAGGGTAGTTTATCCCCTGAGCTCAGTTGAGTTGTCTGGATTCACCAGTAAGGGTGGGATCCAGTGGTGGCAGCAATATGGTGTCCAGTGCAGGAAGTCCCATTCCCCGTTCCCACAGTATGGTACCTGGTTCCCAGTAAGAGGGGTACAGGTTGAGATTCAGGGACAGTAAGGAACTGTCTCACCAGTCTTGGTTGGGGGCCTAGGATGTACTTGTAGGCCATTTGAGGAGGATCTCCCATTGTCTAGAGGACGTGGAGTGTCTGTAACCAGAGCTCCAGCGGTCCTGGTGTCTGGCAGTACCACTCCAGTTGGAAGGGTGCAGAGGTCCAGAGTGAGGGGTGAGAGGGGGAAAGAGTCCTCAGTGGAAGAACCAGTGGGTCAGGGGCCAGCCAGAAGGGCTGAGTCGCCAATGAATGACCATGGTGACGCCACTTCTGTCCTGGGGATCTGCACGCACTGTCAGATGGACAGGAGGTCGTGAGATCTGCGCCAGGCAGACTGTCACACGACACATTAGTTATGTGTCACCCTCGAGGGGGCATGCGTGCTCCCCGTGAAGTCCTGGTTCGCCGGGCATCTGACCAAAGGTACCGTCCCTGGGTTGGGGAGCCAGGTTCAGGTGTTTCCTGACCTGGACGGCAGGGCGACTGTAATCAGTGTCCTGGCCGGGTTGCCTTCTAGGGGTACCCCTGTGAACACAGGTGGGGCCCATCTTAAGTGAAGAGACCCTGTGTTTCCCAGAAGGGGTGGTGCAGGCCTAGCCGGGATCTTTAGGGTCCCTGGCTGAATGTGGTAGTACTACCCTGAGAGCAGGTGGGGCCCATCTTAAGTGAAGGGACCCTGCTCTACAGTGGGAGGGTGCAGAACTCTGGAAGGGGGTGCAGAGGGAGGGAGTCCTCGCCTCTGACCCCGGTGCATCCGGTGAATTCGGATCCCAGGTGGTAGACCAGTTGATGGAGAGAGGTCCTGAACTGGTGGGAGAGTTGTGTTCTGGTGGGTGCTTCCCCTGGGAGGGTGCGGAACCCCAGAAGTAGAGGTAGGGTGAGGAGATGCTTTGCCCGTGACCTCTGGTCAGCCTGAGGGTGCGGACCCTAGGTTCAGTGGTAGTTTGGAACTACACTGAGAGGGAGAGTGGAGAATGGCTATTGTATGCCAGGGGTTACTGCCCCCCACTCTGGATTGGCAAGGACCAGTGGCATCTGGGTGGCCTAGGGCCTGGTCCTGGCCGTGGACAACTAAGGAGTACCGGTGGGGTAGCCTAGTTGGTCCTGAGTTTTTTTTCTCTTAGATGGATTCCATGGGTTCCAAGTGGCGTAGAACCAGAGGGTGTCCCTGCAGTGCGGGCCCGCGTCCGTGTTCTATCGCCCCAAGCAGGGAAGCCCATCACGGTGGTGATTGGTCTGCCCTGCGTTTTGGCTGGAAGGGGGTTGTGTTGGACTTGGCCCTTTTTAGCAGGTTCACCCCTAAACTTTTGCCTGGTCTGTGACCTTGTGTGTCAGTAGTTTTAAGTCTCTGGGCACTTTAGCACTGTGGGCCAGTGTAAAGTGCTTGCGCGCTGAGTGCGTGTGGTGAGATTGTCCTGCCCTCCCATAGGAATGCATGGGGGATATGTGTGTCCATGGTAATTCCTGGTGTGAGAGGAGTGCAGGGGCGAGTTTAGTATGTGCGAACTCGTGAGAATAAATGCTGCGCAATGGTGTGCGCAGATTTATTATAACTGGTGTAGGAATGCCACTTTTAGAAGTTGGCATTTATGTGTGCTCTGTGTCTGCCTGCCTGATGTGAATTGCATGTCTGGCTTGTGAGTGACAGGGGCTGGGAGGTGTGTGTGGCTCCAGGAGGGGCAGGGTGAGTCAGCGCAGGGCTGAATAGGGAGATCTGCATCTAGATGGGAAGGAGGAGTTGCACCTAGGGCCTGAATAGGGCTGTGCCTTCCCTCCACAATGCTGGCTCCACCCCCTGTGGTGCGTCTGATGTCCCTAGCCTGTCCTGTGAAAGGAGAGAGGAGCTGAGCAAAACAAAGTGCTCCAAAGCTCCCCCCAAACCAGTTGCGTCTGGTTTTTCCCCAACCCTGTGCTGTGACACAAAGGGGATTTTGTGGATAAAAGAAGGGGCTGTGACCCCATGAAAGTTGTTCAGTTCCTGTATCCGGCCGGGGCGTGCTGCTGCTGGGGCCCAGGGGGGGCTGCCATGAGGGCTTGCCTCCCTGGGCCCGCGTTGCCCTTGATCCCTAAGGACCTGGAAGACTTCTTTTCTACTGGAGCTGGGGTTCCTATGCGCCTCGTGAGCGCTATATTTGACTTTTTGCCTCTAGCACCTGAGAGCGCTATCTTTTAATTGCCCCAGCTGATAAGGAGCGTGGGCTTCGCAGCGCGTAGCTGCAGCCCTTTTAGAGGGAATCCCCAGCGTAGGGATTCCCCCGCATTGTGCCTTTAGCGGGAGCCCACCCAGCGTTTCTGCCGATTATTTTACTTGTAAAGGCTTGCGGGTGCCCACCCCGCTGGTGTGCTCACTAGCGGGTGCCCACCACGCTTTTTGGCTTTAATTGAGCGGTTTCCCACCCCGCTGAGGAATCACCGCCGTGGCCGGGAGGAAGTCAGGCAACGTGGTGCCTGACGGCGGGCGGGACTTCCGGTTTTGCGAGGGAAGCCCCGCGCACGCCCCCGCTGCAGAGAGGAGCAGGCCGAGCGATGTCCTGCTGCTGCCCGGGGCTCCCGTGAGCTGTTGGGAGCCCCGGTGACCAAATGGTGAGGGAGTCCCCGAGGAGTGGGGGCTCTCCTGATGATTGCCGCGATTGGGAGACAACGGCGGAGGGAGCACGAGGCACGTTGTCGGTGCCGCCCCCGCCGCGTTTGAAGAGGCGAGTTCCCCCTGCCATCGAGGAGACCAGCCGGGGGGGCAGCCACAGTGTGACCGGGTGAAGAGAGAGTCCGGTGAGTGGAACCTGGTGGGGAGGGGGGTGTGAGTCGAGGCACGCTATCGGTGCCTACCCCCAGAGCTATTCCCCTGAGGCACAGAGGTGCCAGTACCTATTTGCCATGAGCGGACCCACCGTTGCGGGCCGCTCCGATGTGGGGGCACAGTTGTTTAAAGCGCACCAGTGGGGCCCCGAGGGCACAGATGTGCCAGGGCCCCTTCCCTGTTTATCTCAGCTGCCCCGCTTGCAGAGGGCAGCTGCACCGATGGGGGCACTATTATTTAAGAGAGCCCCAGTGAGGCCCCGAAGGCACAGATGTGCCAGGGCCCGTTACCTGATTCCCAGCTGCGCCGCACCAGCGCGGGCAGCTACAGCGAGATGGGCATATGTGTTAGAGTCCTAGTGGGGACTCCAGAGGGCACAGTGAGTGCCAGGCCTTCTTTGCATTACAGCTGCACGGCAAGTAGCGTCAGCTGCAACGTTTAGGCCACAGTTCTTTGGGGGCATTTTGGTGTGAGACAGGAGTGAGATGCACTCCTCTGCCCCAGTACTTTCACAGCTGCACGGCAATTAGCGTCAGCTGCCACATTTAGATATGCGCAATTGCGCACTTGCGAACTCCGCTGCATTGGCAGCGCGCCCTGACATTTTGGACACAGGGTATTTGAGCCCCTTTGGGAAGGCCAGTTGGCCAGGGGTACGGTTAGGTTTATAGGGCGCCAGGCCCTAATGTGATTTATGTGGTGCTAGGAAATGTGATTCATGTACTATGATTTACGCACCCTGATTTATGCCTCTAACTGTGGTTTATGTATGAGGTTATTTGCATACTGTGGTTTATGCTAGTGAGATTATTCTCTACTGTGAGTTATGCCCCTAATGTGAGTTATGCTTAGGAGGTTAGTGTCTAATGCGTTTAGACTTATGAGATGATTGCATAATGTGTTTATGCTGGTGAGGTTGGCGCAGAATGTAATTCGCGCCTGATGTGATACTGTGCATAATGTGGTTTATGTTACAGGAGGATGCTGAGTACAGTGGTCACCAGTGATTACGGGTTGTACATTTATGATATGTCCTACATTTATGATATGTTCACTAAGTGATGGTTCTGACAGTGGCCCAAGTGGCCCTGTCATGTGTAAATAATTCCCTTGTAAATATGACCTAGTGCCAGGTGGCACCATGTATATTGTGTGAGTACTATTCTAATGTGTTATGAGAATACAAAGGCTATTTTTTTATATAACCTTGTGTGGAGTTCCTTTTGTAGTGTGCCTGGTATGTTGTTGCTGTGCGCGTGCGCAAACGCTTTACACATTGCCTCCGGGATGAGCCTGACTGCTCGTGCCAAGCTACCAAGGGGGTGAGCAGGGGTTATCTTTGGCGTGTAACTCCCTTGCCCTGACTAGAGTGGTGGTCTCTGCCTGGCTTTGGCGCAAGCCTTAGCCAACCAGAGATCCCATTTCTAACACCTTACTTGACTGAGCGCTGCTTTTTCTTTCTTTGTTGCAGGCCGGAGGTATTTCCTAGACGGAACGAAGGAGGAAGTCGTGGAGTTATCCTGGAAACCACCAAGGACTGACTGGAACCGAAGAGGAGGAATACTGCCTGCGTCGCGGGAACTCGAAGGAAATCAGGTAAGTGGGGAATCGTGAAGACGAGCGCAAGCACGTCTCATTCTGCTTTCAAGCCTTTTATAGGCTTCAGGTGGGTGGGGTGGTTTAACAGAAATGCAAATTGCCAACTGTAAAGCGGGTGTGGCAGGCACATGCTAACTGTCATTAGTCCTGCTGATCCATGGTTTCCTATGCAAATTGCCAACTGTAAAGCGGGTGTGGCAGGCACATGTTAACTGTCATTAGTTCTGCTGACTCAAATTGTTTCAAGCTAAATGGATTCAGATACCAAGAACTACTTAATGTTTATAACAGTTGTTGCAAAGTCATCCTGTGCCCTGGGCACCCCCCAACGTTTTGCTGACTGGTACTGGTGGTAACTGACTCTGACTGACCCTGGGCTTTGCCTAACCAGGCCCAGGGCCTGTGCTATGCTGAAAACACTTAGATACAGTTAAAACAACTACATACACTAGGGTATACTATGGGTTGGGGTACCCCTGTGATTGGCATGACCTACCCTATAAGCCCCTAGTATATAATAGGGCAGGGGAATTGAAACTACCTATCAGTCCCTAGTATGTAGTAGGGCATGGCAGTTTAAGAGGCCAGCAGCCTTTCTGCACTTGCATGTGTGCACTGCTGAGGCCTGAGGTCAGTTTTAAAAGCAGCCCTGGGAGCCATGACTGCTTTTAAAAAGTAAATTGTGCCCAAACTCGACTTTTGGGTTTGGGGCACTTAAAAATGGATAACCTACAATATTATGGCATATTAGGGACCCCCAGGGTCTCCCCTAGGTGTCTCAGGGGTGGGGGGTCAGAAATTTATAAGGTACACCCTTATAAAATGAGTTTTTATATGCCTGGGTTAAGTGAAATTTCACATTTCACTCCCACATTGTGGTAAAGTGCTGCCCAAATTCGACTTTGATGCTAGGAGCACTGTGGAGGGAGGATCTGCAATATTTCTACAGATTCAGAACCCCTAAAGTCTTCCCTAGTTGCACATGGGGTGGGGGTCCTGTAGATATAAGCAAAGTACTTATAAAATATGTTTTTGTAATCCTGGTGCTGGAAAAATGGCCCAAGTCATTTTTCCCATTGCAAATCCCCTGTTACATAGGTTAACATGGTAGGAAGCTATTAATTAATAACTCTTGATAGGAGAGGGCTAGAAGTGCCAATCAAAGATTTCCCCGAATGGTATTAATAAATCCAACAATATGATATTGTTGAAGTTCTCCTAAAGTGTACCTACAAGAAGTTATAAGAGTTTCTTGTTTGTAAGTCCAGATTCAGCCTTCCAGTGGTCTGCCCTGATTGGTCAGAGTTAAGTGGATTAGCCAGCCTGCCTGGAGAGGTGATAAAGAGCCCCTGGGGTATGCAGCTGGGCTGGGAGGGCAGTGTGCTGGTCCACAGGAATGCCAGGCCAGGGGAGGGGTTGTAAACCATGGGCTTCAAAGAAAAGCAGAACCCAGTGACATTTACAACTCTGAACTTTCTACCTCAGGCAGATGGGGGATTAAGGAAGGTATGAGCAGATGCAGGGGGAGAGTCTAAGTAAATTAGCCATCCTAGGGGTGTGTTTAGCCAGCTCTTGCCTCCTTGCTGGAAAATCTGCCATTATGGATTTGGAAGATTTGATGCACTCTGGGACAAAATAATGCCACACTCTACAGGAAGTGACCATATGTTTGAGGAGTTACCCTGCTCCCATTGGTCAGGAGTGACCTCCTGTCTGACCCAGAGAACTTAGAATAAGTATCTGAGAGGGGCAGAGCCCTCCAGATCTGCTGCTTGAAACTTACTGAAGCAAGACATTGCCAAGCTGAGAAGTTTTGCTGTGCAAAGATTTCTAAGGCCTGACCTCTGAAGACTGCACCATCTGGAACTACAGCCCTGTGGATTATCTTGCTGAAAAGGAACTAAAGAGTGGATTCCCTGAAAGCTACAGGTTAAAAGAGCTCATCTGGAACATCACCAACTAAATCTGCACCTTGGAGAACTACCAGTGGATTTGTAAGGGTGACGTCCAAGTGGATTGTGGGAACTGAAGTCCTCAAATTTCAAGGACCATCTTGGAGTGAGTTTGAGACACTTTGGGACCCTTTGAGGAACTTCAGGAAGAAGTTCAAGAAGTTTGGAGAACTTTGGAGGAACTTTGAAAAAAAGCTCCATAGAGGGACCGACTCAACCTGGTCAGCCAAGCCGCCTGCCTTCAACCGCGAGCCGGTCAAGCCATCCAGGTTCGTACCACTAAAAGCTCCGTCGGTCCGACTTCCAGAGATTGACCGGGAGTAGAAGAAATCTGAAGCCGGCGAACCCTCACTGGATCCGGCTACATGAAGAGCATCGAGAGACCCCGCGAGAAAAAGCTCCGGAAAAGTTTCTAAGTCCGCTCGTAGAAAAGGTGACCGGGAGCAACCGCGAACGCGAAGCCGCCTGCCTTCCATCGCGTGTCGTCCTGGGCTCCTGGGTTGCCCCGCTGAAGCACTAAAGAAAAAGTTTCTAAGTCCGCTCCAGGGAAGTTGAACGGGAGCTCGTCGAAAGGCAATCCGGCGAACCCTCACCGGATCCGGACTGGCTGGGAGCTTTGAGGACCCTCGGGAAGAAAAGCTCCAGAAAAGTTTCTAAGTGTGAAGTTAGAAACTGAGACCGGGACCTGCCGCAAGCTGTAGCCGCCCAGGGCTCCATCGCGGTCGGCCTGAAACTTTGACTTTGCCCCGGTCTATCGCAAGCAGGTATCCCAATATGGTGCTATAATCTTCTAAGTGCTATATTTTATTAAAGCTTTGAAAATTCATATCTCCGGTTCCCTACATTGGATTTTTGTCGTTGTGGTGTAATTTTACAGATAAAACTATTTCCTATTTTTATAAATTGATGTTGGATTTTTATTATGTGTTGTGTCTTAATTATTTACTGAATTGGTGTTTTTAAATGCTTTACATACCTGTCTTTGAAGTTAAGCCTGTCTGCTCGCAGCCTCGTTACCAAGGGTTGAGCATGGGAATAATTTTCTAAGACCTATGCTGAGTCCTACCAATGGTTAGTGGCCTTATTGCCAGTGGCAGACCTACATTTGCCTCTACCAATAATCCACTTTCCAACAACAGTATTACAGCATACCATACCAGTTTATACAAGAAAAATAAAAGCATGAAAGTTCACACTTGTGCAGTTCCATAAAGCAAACCAAAATATAGCAAACCAGAAATAAAGACTGAGCATGCTACATATATTGGGTCAATTCTAATACACAGTATGAGGATTAGCCATGTTTATGGTGCAAATGCTAACAGGGGCCCCTTAGAGAACTCCATGGCTTTACCCTTGTCCCCCGCACTCTTCTGCTGGGGACTCTGCCCACCTTTAGTGGAGTCTCCCCCATACACCTTCTTGTGGACCCTGGTACTCACCCAGCGGTCCGCCTCCATAGCAAGCTTCTTGGGGTCAGTCAGCTTCCTATCTGTCAAGTGCTGGCACGTCTCTGCAAAACCTAGACTAGACAAGTGCTCCCACAAAATCAAATTGAACAGCCCCTGAAAAACTTACACATTGCTGCCCTTCACCCAACCATCCAGTGACTGACCTGCAAAAAGAATCTACACATTCTAACTATCTCTGGGAACCAGTTTTCTTACTGGTTCTAAACCGATCACTGTACCTTTCAGGAGTAAGACCATACCTAGTAAGAAGGGCCTCCTTCATGTCAGTGTAGGTGAGGTTGTACCCCTTACCCAAGGCCAACAATGTGTTCCTCCCCTCTTCTGAGAAAAGAGGCCACAATCCTGACTCTCAATTTTATTCAGGGACCCCATTCATGTGGATAGATGTGTCATAGCCCTCAAACCACCTCTGTATGTCATCACCCTTCTTGTACTCCTTTCCTACATTGTTGGGAATGTGCACTATTCTATCTGAGTGCACTGAGGAATTGCTGCCACCATCTGAGCTAGCTTTACTCTTTTAACACCAGCTCCTTCATACCACGCTCATGGTCTAAAACCATCTTCTGTGAGTCGATTTTGAGCCTTTCAATAGCACATCAACCCTTTGAATAGGCTCCTCAGACTCCACACTAAGATCTCCAGACTGCTCACTGGCGTGTCTGGCTTTTACCCAGGCCCTCAGTGCCTTTTTGTAGTTCCTTTTTCTTGGTGAGGCCTCTGATTTTTTGCAAATAACCTTCAACTCCATCACGTTGTAGGATTCCAACCTTTCCTCCTCAAAGGCCACTTCTTGGGATGCAACTGGTGTTGCTGTTGACTCAGGCATGATGCAGTAGGAAAGTTTAAGTTCAAAATATGGGAACACAAAAATAGACCAAAAAAGAAAAACAATATGTGGCATGTAGCGGTCTGCGATATGATAGTAGTGTACACCAATCACTGAAGGCCATGTGCAAATGCAAGTCCTATCCCATCGCTGCCACCAATGTTAGAAATTGGGGTCTCTAGTTGGCAGAGGTATGCATCTTGTCCAAGTAGGGACCCTTCCTTCCAGTCAGAATAAGTGGATTACACTTCTAAAATACCCCTACTCACCCCCACGGTAGCTTGGCATGAGCAGTCAGGCTTATCTCAGAGGCAATATGTAAAGCGTTTGCACATAACGCACAGTAATACAATGAAAACGCTAGAAAAGGACACCACACCAGTTTCAGAAAAAAAACAATATTTATCTGTGTAAAACAAGACCAAAACGATAAAAAGCCAACATACAGTGATCAAAATATGAATATTGCAATAACCTAGAAATAAATTTCCTTGAAGTCAGTAACTCCGTCCGGGGCTATCACATCATTGTGAACAAACAAATCCAACAGTTACGGCTGATCGTGGCATCGCGGGCCAGCTACGGTGTCGGGAAGACCCACAAACAGTACCTTGGAATTGCAGGGTGTCGGGGACCCTGTGATGAACTCCGAAGAAGAGTTGGCAGCTGCGTTGATTCCGGAGGTTGGTGCAGGAGTCATCAGGCCCTTGAAGTCACATGTGTTGCAGATCGAACTCCGTGAGGTTGAAGTCAGAAGCGCCGGCATGGGCAGGCATCGGTTGCTGCGGTGCGAGTGCAGCGGTGCAGAGTGCTGTGACCTCAGGTCGCGGGGCAGGCAGTGACTCGGTGACGGCGTCCAGCGGTGTCTGTGAGACCAGGGCTGTGGTGCAAAGCGAGGTGATCCTCGTCGCAATGCTGGCAGGTCACGGTGCAAGCATTGTCGTCGTCGTTGCTGAAGCGCTGTTGTCAGCAGACGATCTGGAGTCGATGGCGCCAGTGTCGATAGGCCAAGGCTGTGGTGTGGGACGGGGCGGTGCATCGAGTAACTTACCAGCAGTGCCCTCAGGCCATGGCACAGGCAGCGGCGAAGATGTTAGCATGGAGCAGCATCGTTCGGGATACCAGGGCGGCAATGTGAAGTGAGGTGGAGTGCAGTGCCCTCAGGTCAAGGTGCAAGCAGCAGCTCAGTAGCAGCACCCAATCTTTAAAAAAACTACCAGAAAAACTGCTAGTCCCACAATGCACCCACGAGTGCCATACCACAAATGGAAAAATAAACCACCCAAGTTCAAGACGAATATGAACAAATCACACCCCCCCCCCAAGGTTTTGTACAATTACTGATTCTGATGATGAAAATGGAGAACACAAGATAAAGTGGATAAAATTGGGATGTTTTTCCCACATCGCAGTGTGACAGATGGGGCGCGAAAATGTGCCCTAAGGTATACTACAAGTATGAGCTGTGTGCTGGGGCGGTGCACAGCATCTGTTCGCGCGCACCAATGGACGACATGATTTGCGTGAATGAATTACTTACAAGGGAAGGAGTGCATTCTCATTACATGTTTCTTACTTTCTAAAAGTGGCATTTTCAAACACATAATTTAAAAACCACTTTTACCTAAAAATGTGTTATTGAATTCTGAGTTCAGAGAGCCTAAACAGTGCAGCTCCAATGATAGCCTCCGGGGCAGACAGCCTTTCAATAGTGAAAAAACAAATGCACAGTATTTCATTATCAGGACATGTAAAACACACCAGTACATGTCCTACCTTTCACATACACTGCACCCTGCCCATGGAGGTACCTTGGGCCTACCTGAGGGGTACCTTACATGTAAGAAAAGGGAAGGTTAGGGCCTAGCAAATGGGTGCACTTGCCAGGTTGATATGGCAGTAAAAACTGAGCGCAGGCACTGCAGTGGCAGGTCTGAGACACCTTTGAAAGGCTACTTGTGTGGGTGGCACAACCAGTGCTGCAAGCCCACTAGTAGAATTTGATTTACAGGCCCATGGCGCACACAGTGCACTGTACTAGAGACTTTCTAGTAAATCAAATATCCTAATCATGGAAAAACAATCATAATACAATTTACAGTAGGAGCACTTGCCCTTTAGCACTGAATAGCAGTGAAAATGTTTGCAGAGACACTAATTCAGCAAAACCAAAGTCCAGCATAGCATCAAAAACAGGATGTCAGAAAGCAAAAAGACAGGGGAAACATGCCAAAAGATGCCAGATCTAACAAGGGGATAGTCACGTAATCCTGGAGACCTAATTAAGAAATAACAACAGTGAAGCAGTCTTACTGACTAGTGATCTCACTGGCACCAGCTGCAGCATTATACAATTCCTTCATTATGTTCAGACTTAATCATTGTGAGAAGTTCTATCTGTAAGGTTTAGCATGTGTTTTCCATGACAAGAACAATTACAATTTCAAAATCTACAAAAATACACTGGGTCATGGGAAGCTGCACCCACATTAAGAAATGGGCGACCAATGGAGACACCCAGTCTTAAATCATGAATTGAAATGACGTGAACACCGAGAGAGGTAAATGATTCATTTGATGTTGAAAGTGACGGTGAAGACACGGTTAGGCTAGATCATTTTTTGATGCAAGAGCACAAAGATGTGACATGTCTGCAATCGCAATAAGGAACAGAGACCCGAGCAATCATTTGGTTACCTCTACTGAAGATTCATATATATGGCCTTTATTTTGGAACCGGCCAAATAACAAGACTGTGTCAAAGCTTTTTTCTCCAAGAGTTCATAATTGTTCACCAAATATCCACTTGCCAGATTTGACAATTTAAGGTGGAGCAAAAAGTTATCACATGCCCCTTTTACATATTTTTGATGAAGCAAAAGAATTCCATAAATGTGCACAGGCTGTGCCGGCTGTTTTTCAAAATAGCCAGTATGACATACACATGCTTCTATATAAATGCTCCCCAATGCTTCATAAAAGAACATCAATAGTTGCACATTCTTCCTAAAGGAAGGACCGAGGTGAGGATGCCCATTGTCCCATTTTCTCTTTCTAACAGCACCAGAACCTCTCATCAGGGCCCTACATATTGAAAAAACGTTTAGCTGCATAGCAATTGATTACAGTTTTGAAAACTTGTGACTGATCGGGTGAAATTATCTTATTTGTTTCTAACATGGAAACCTTCATCGCAACAAAGCGAGTCGTCACAAAAAATCACTCTTTAGATTTAGGGCTTTACTTTGATAGAAATAAATACAAAATAATGCCACTGAACCTGTCCTTCACAAAATGGCAGCTTGGCTTTCTTAAATATTCAGGTCTCTGCTTCTCCAATGACATGAGAGAAACTGTAACTACCAGTCCTGAAAAGACAATCAAAAACATAAGGAACATAATTGAGAAGATATGGTCTCCAAAATTCGTAGCATAGTGGAGGAAGTCCTTCTAGATGACTTTCTCCTATATTATACCACGGCAATGCTACCACTGCAATTCCCCACAAAATAGTAAAATACTGCCCTGCCTCCTATATTACTGGACCTTTTAGCTGCATTCAACACTGTCAACCACACCACCCTTATCCTCACCCTGAAATCTGGAATCGGATTCATGGATAACAATATTTACTTTTTCTCTTCCTACTTATCCTTCTGGCACCAGTTCATTCACATGGCAACTTCGGGTCCTAGCAAAAACCCAGTTATATCTGTGTATTTCCCTAGGGTTGCATTTTGTCCTCTGTCATCTCCAGTCTCTAAATGGAGCTTCTTGGGGGTCTACTCGCAGATACAACACCAAAATTAATCAATTCACTGATGAGGCACAATTGTATTTTCCTCTGCTTCAGACATCCATTCACTCAAATGCTTCTTGCATCTTATCTCAACCTGGATTCCCAACTCCTACTAGAAGCCTAACTCCACCAAAACAGAACTTTTCTTGTTCACCAAGAACAACAAGCCACACCTAATACAAACCTGGACTATTGACATGAACCTCAAGAGATTCGAACCCCAACTTTCTCCCACTGCCAAGTTTCTTAGTCACCTTGGATACCAACCTCACGTTCAAGGAACACATCACCAAGAAAACTGAAACGGCCTGCTTCCTTCTCTTTCTACTAAAGAAAGTGAAACCATTTCTCAGAGACAGTTAGTTGAGAACTGCCACTGAAGCCCTTGTATTCTCACATCTAGATGGCAATGCCTCATGGCCCCCCAGGCTCCACAGTTGCCCTCTTTAAGGGCATTCTACATGTAGAAGCATGCCTCATCAATGGCCTGAGAAAATATGACTACTTCACCCCCACCCTAATGGAGCTTCATCGACTGCCCTTGCTAGCACCATCTAAAAAGCCATCATTATAGGCACTCCTATCTGTCTGGCTAACAAGCTCACAACCTCTGAGGGTTCTTGGCACACCTGCAACCAGAAAACCATCAGACTGAAGACGAAAAAGTGCAGAACAGAAAAAACAAGGCAACAGGCCTTCTCCATCTCTACACCTAGGATCTGGAATTCCTTCTCTCAATCCTATTGAGGACTGCCTCAGCCTTGCTCCAATTTAAGAAAGAGCTAAATACACACCTGTTTAAATAACTCTAAATTATGATGCAGTAACATTCCACTTTCGCTCTTAGAAACATGATACCCTCCCAACCATGTTAACTGTGCTGTTGACTTATGTCCTGTCCTGTGCTCTGCTCTTTTCTGCTTTATTCTAAATCAACAACCATCGCTATATTAGCATGGTAAAATAGAGCCCCACCCAGAACTAACCACACTGACAACAAACTATCTGCCGTTTCCTGCTGGTAACATATTCTCCAAGCATGTTTATGTCCAGCTTGGACTATTGCTAGTATTAGAAAGGTCACTCTGTCTACCCAAAATCTTGAGAGACTGGCATAAAGTGAGAACGAACAGGATGTTGGTATCACTGGCATACGCTGTTCCAGAGTAAATGTCACAGTTTTCGGAATGCTGATGAACTTAAATGTGGAACTAATTGAACAGTTTCATGTGACTATAACTCAAAGACTCAAAGGGTGGCGTCAAGTCTCCCAGTTAGTTGTTCTTTTCCTTACATCCCAGCAAATAAAAAAATAAAGGAGCAAAACAGCCTCTTTTTTCCAATTATGATTCCAATTATGACTGGAGAACTGGGAGAATACAGAGACTGTAGACACTGTGAGTGATAGAGAACTGTGAAAAAACTGTTCAGGGGAACACAACATGA
Organism: Calotriton arnoldi; assembly: GCA_963921515.1. Lineage (NCBI taxonomy): Eukaryota > Metazoa > Chordata > Amphibia > Caudata > Salamandridae > Calotriton > Calotriton arnoldi. The sequence goes on along the minus strand of CAWUFW010004405.1, from coordinate 460,247 downwards.
CATGTTCACTTGGGGAGTGCTGGGTCTGAGTACCACAGCAGAGCATCTCCACTGGTGCACTTGGGAGAGCAGGCGGGATGTTGCATTGCGACCCTCATCATCAAGTAAGTGGACATTGCTAATCTGAGAACGTAGGCGAGTGCTGGACTGGGATCTGTGGGGACTGCACCCATTGAACTGCCAGAGGCCAAGGCTACATAAGTTCTACATGGCCCAGTGTCACAAGAGCTGAATTTGGAGATTGATTTAGTATGTAGAGGTCCCTCTATCTTTGGACTGTGCCTGTGAGCTCCCTGTGATCCTGCGCTGTTGTGGGCAGAAACATAGATCTTAAGCTGACTGCAGTATGTACTATGACAGTGGTAAACATGAGATTGAAACTTCTTTAAAGCTACAGTTCGGTCATTCATGTGGGTTCCCAGCCTTAATGAGGCTGACCACCCAGTTGCTCCAGGTAAATAGTTTATTCACATCTTTCAGAGCAGACCCACATGTGGGTGAAGAGAGATGTAATGAATTGTGCTGCCACCTGCCGGGGGTCCATCTTTTTGTTTATAAGAATAGGTTGGCTTCAATCTGCTGGTTTGCCACCATGCAAGAATGAATGAACAGAGACTACTCCAGGTGATCAAACTTTGCTCTATAGGTCTTCATGATAGACCCTTGTGGAACAGAAAACAACACAATATTCTTTTCGGATAAAGGACTCACCGACACCTCCACCGACAGACCTGTCAGAAGGTCATGCGAGTGGCGTAGGCTATAATCCCACCAAAGATGGCCAGCTTTTTTGTGTGGGCTTTACACTAGCCCGCCTTTCCATTGTGATGATCACTTTCCCTACAAGGTCTTCCTTTTCCACAGATGATATAAGTGCAATTTTCACATCTTACCATCCTTGGCATGCGTGTTGAACCATGAAAAACAAGGCAAGACACCTCATCATGGGTGAATGTGCTGTCCAGGGGCATAATGCAGGCCCCTGCAGCGCAGGGGGCCTCCACACTTCCTGGGGGCCCCCAACCATTCAAAGAGGGCCTCATTCAGCCCAAAGCCAATAAATATCTGTGAGATATGGGAGACTTGGGCCCCTTCTTCACACTCTGCAGGATGGGTACATCATTTTGCATTAGGCCACTGGTGCTGCCAGCAGGCATCTCTGACTCATGCTGGGAGAAAGGGGTCTGGGTGGTGACAGATACAGACCACTGTATTTGTAGCACTGCTATGCATTGTTCCTTACCCTTTTTATGCACCCTCACCTGCAGCACGGAGACACACATTGAGGGACAGCCAATATTTAAATATATGGCCTGACTCTGTTGTCAGTATTTGCTATTAGAAATGCTGGTTCACTTATCACCTTTAGAAAGGACCTCAAAACATGGCTTTTCAAAACTAACTGCTTCAGTTAGGGCTACCTCTGTCTCAGCGCCAAGACACCTCTGGGTATTCGTGTGCTCAATAAGTTTTATTAACATAACATAACATAAAATAAAGGACTGGTTGAAAGTATATTGGATTAATTAAAAAAGCCGTACATTGCAGCCCTGTTGCAGTTTCGCTTCTGCAAAGGAAAGAGAATATTCTGATGAGCAATTTTGTACCACCAAAGCCATGAGAATTGTAAGCATCGCGCGCCAGCAGCTTTCCTTGCCAACGACATTCCTAATCAGCTTCAAGCAACAACTGACCCACTTGTAAATTCCTTTCATTTACATTTCATCTGGAAACAAACTGAAGAAATGTTGCTTTTGGACTAACTTTTAACATGTTCTAGTATTTTGTTTCATTTAATGAGGAGAAAAATGGAACGCGCCTTTGTCTGAAGAAATTTCTCCAATGAGGTGTGTAGTATGCTAATGCCCGAGTCGACTTTCAAGTTTCTTCTCTTGACGTTTTTATTAAACTTTTCCTGAAATTAAAGATGTCCGTGGAAATTGCCAGCTCTCCATCATATTGATTTGAAGCAAGAGCTTGGAATAATTCAATACGGGTTTAAATAATGTAACAGCAATCGCAGAGTCAATTTCCGTCGACGGTGGAAAAGAAATGGAAGCAAGGGGTGGTTGTGGCTAGTAAAATAATAAAAGCGAGAATAATGACCCCGTCAGTCAACCAACGGCACCCCCGAGGGTGCAGGATTTCTGCCATCCAGCATGTATGGAGATCCTTCTATTCATCTGATAGAAAATCTAATCGAAAGGGTATAGAAAGATTTTTTTTTTTTTTTAAAGCAACCATTTCAGATCCCCGTTCCTTAAAAAAAATTAACTGATCCCTATGAGATATTTTTAAATTGTGTTGAGAGTGAATGTCCGCAGCCATGTCACGGTCAATCTCCTCTCTGCCTCAGTGGAATATCATTTCGTGCACAAATAGCTTTGAGACATGATATGTCAGGCAGCGATGAAATCAGTATGCAGTCCCCCAACAAAAGGGAAGTCATTATCATTTCCAGGTTGAGGGCAATGTCCTGGTGCGTCTTCCTTCAACGTGGCACCTCTAGACAAAGCCCTCAACTGCTCTCTGATAAAGAGGACTGGCATGGAAGTCCAAGCCAGCCCAGTGTAGTCGGGGACATTGTCCTACCTCGATTTCTATACATAGGTGAGTTCTTCTCATAGGCCCCGCAGTAAGGCTTGTCAGGTTAATGTTGTGAGGTTCTTCATCTTGAATGACTAAAGCCAGTGAAGTACAACTGTATTACACTGCCAACATTGCCTGTACTGGTAACTCGGCAAGGAAAATGTTTGGTATTGTAAAGCACTTTTTAAATCCTTCTGCTTGTAAGCAGGTACTTCCAGACACCCAGGATTTTTGTGACAATTTATCCTCTTTTTTTACAGAAAAGATTAAAAATATGTATCTCTTTAAAAGTCACAGCCCCCGGTCTCCGTTAGTAGGTATCAAGGCCCGACTGGCCGTACTGGGCTTCAGGTGTTTCCCTGGGAGCTAGAAGGGTGGAGGGTGGGAGGGGGCGGTTTTGTTATTGGGTTGTTTTTGTAGCAGTGCAGCAGTTTTAAAAGTACAGCTGCAGACTTCCTTGTACATCCAGCAGTTTTGAGGCAACAATGAAAGTGTCAAGATAACACTTGTGATCAATGTACCTGTGGGAGAGAGATCAGAGTTTTGTTTAGTGACAAAAGCAAAGCCTAACTACTATGTTACAATTTGAATCCTGAGTTTGAGCTTCTCCAGACCAAACACTCTTACAAAATGCCTACCAGTATGGATGACATGTGAATCCTATACCTTGTAGCCCCCTTTGTCTTACGTAACATTTTCTACACACTGATTTACACGTATATGATTCATTGTCTCTATATGTGTGCATGATGCAAAGTGATCCCTCACCCTGCACTGGTATGAGAGAGCCTATAAAACAAATGAAATACACGTGAGAGAGGGGCTATGGAGCACTGAGAGGCTGTTGGAGGGCGAAAGTGAGGGAATCATTGAGTCCCAACAAAGATTTTCATATCTTGGGGCCCTGTAAGGTCATCATTTACTATGCTTCAAAAAGCTAATACAATTGAATATATAATGGAAAATGTGGTGTAGAATGCACCTTTTTTATCATTTATTTCCATATTTTCTTGTGGGGAGAACTCCTCCCCAAAGCCCCATTGTAGTGGTCAGGCTCACTCGCTGCGCTCGCTTGCTATGCACCTTAAGGGTGCTGGTCTGAAAAAATCTGCCAGGGCTGCTTTGGGTTCCCACAGATCCTTGTTCTCCTAGTATTTATATACAGTTTAGGTATCTGTTCCTGTCCTACCTATTTAAACTTTGTAAATCTTCTATAGATTTAGCTACGGTTCCTAGTATTTTGAAACATGCTCACATTGTTCCTCTTCTAAAAACAGCATCAGCTGGTACTTTTATTCCTGCAAACTATTAACCCATCTCTCTCCGTCTTCTGCATGCTAACATTTTAGATCAACCTATTCACAAACAACTCACCTGTTACAAAGAAACACACTTGAATCTAGACCAGTGTTTCCCAAGCTGTGGGTCACGAACCATTGGTGGGTTGCAAGCTGATTTTTGGTGTGTCGTCAAACTCCAGGCAATAGATAAATATACCTTTAGATTCTGTACTTATCGTGTCACATTTGCCAAGCTTCAAAGACAGAGTTCAAATGTCAGGCTATGTCTTATGCTGCTTATTTTCTAACAGAAGACTGGTGTTTATGAACACCTCTCACTCTGGAGTCAGAGATAGAAAAATAAAGTGAATAATGTGGCAATCCTCCTGGGGTAAATGAAGTGTAAAAGGAAAGCTGGAGGATGTTATTTTTCCTAGCACACATCAAAATGTAAATACCTGTAAAAGAAATGTAAATATTCAGCAGTTAGGAAAGCAAAACGAAGCACATTTTCTGTAATCCTGAAGTGTGATGGAAACAAAGATTTTAGTAGGATCAGAACAAATTAAGACACTTTACTTGGTGATGCACAAAAATAAATATTCACTGCAACCCAATTTTCGCACATTTTCCTTTTGTGTGCAGCATAGTTTTATCTTTAAAACTGTATGTCTGTGCCAATAGTGACAATTTCAATGAAACATGTTGTAGGAAAGTAGGATCTGCTTCTTATGGTTATCCCCACTTTTTGCTTTTTGCACCCACTGTTTTGGCTAGTCTTGCTGGGATCCTGCTATTCAGGACCCCAGCCTATCTGCTTTCTCCCGTAAATTGCAATATATGTACTTTGGTACACACCAGATTGGATACTGGGGTACCCTTATAAGTCCCTAGTATATGGTACCCATGTACCCAGGGCATAGGTACCCCAGAGGCCTCCCATGGGCTGAAGCATGTATTATGCCACCCATGAGAGGCCATGCAAAATGGAACTCTAGGTCTGCTACAGCAGCCTGTGTAAGTTGGTGATTGCACCACTTACTTTAGATATAGGTTCACTATATCTATATATATCACTACACTTAAAACTTTGTAAGTCACCCCTATAGCAAGCCTTAACAATCCTGAAGGCAGGGTGCTGGGTTTTGCGTGAGAGGGTGCTCCTGCATGAGCAGGGCCCCTCTGCAGTCTTCGGAGACCATTCTCCCGGGCTGTACGTGATATGACCAGACATATAGGTAGAGGTGCATTATAACCTCGCGGTAAATGCTATCTCGAAAACGACTGCAACGAAGTATGTCGTGTTTGGTGTCAAACACCTTGGAATCATACCTCCACACCAGTAACTGGTGTGGGAGGTATGATTCCTCCCTCAGAACCGAGGTTCTGGGGGTACCTAAGTCTACCGGTACCAACTTTCTCGAGCCTTACAGCACAAAATGGATGCTGCCAGCCACAGACACGAGTCTGCCCTCCTGCTGCTGAGCCAAGCTCGAGCAGGGGAAGGCAGCACAATAGGCACCTGTCACAGGGAGGTGTTACCACCTCCCAGACAGGATTTAGTGTATTGGGGCTGGGTGGGTGCACTGTCTCAGTGCCAGAAAGTCGTGCACAGGGACACTTGGTGTCCCTGTGCATAGTCCAGTTCAAACCAGTTCTGGGAGCCATCCGCTCCTGCTCTGGCGCGAAACTGGACAAAGGACATGGGTGTACCCACCCCCCTGTCCTGTCCCTCCCCTAGGAGGGTCCCAAGAATCTGTCCAACCCTTTCCTGTGGGTATAAAATTGGTTACCTGGCTACAGGACATTAGATTTTACGTGGACTAGATTCTGCAAGAAGATACCACTACACTTCGACCGTCTGGACACGCTGGACTTCGCTGGACCCCCCTTGGGCTCGACTTCATCTTCCCTTGCCGTCCCCAGTCTCGCCACTGGTCCGTGATCCATACAAGCTCCGTGCAGGACCTTGTGGCTCTCCAAGACAACAGAAGAATCTCCCTTGGAGTGAAGGAGTCACTCCCCTGCAAACACAGGCACCGTAATGCATCTGACCAGTTTGCTGACCCTGAGCTCCTGCAGACTCTGAAGGCTCCAGCAACACAGGAGGTAGGTTTCTGAAGGTGTCCGAGGTTGAGCTGCCCTCTTACCGAGTTTGAGGAAGATATCCCTTGTGGGGAACGTATACCCATACTCCTGTGCACAGCGTCCATTTGCAGCAGCACATACTTGTTGTCGTGCAATAATTCCGTGCATTGTGCCATTTGCAGCCCTGACCCCAGCGCATCTTTTCTGAGAAGAACTCCGGCATCCTCACATTCTGTGCCCTGCTAGTTGGTATCCTGTGAAACCGCCTGAAGTCCCCTTGCTACTCCTGTGCCTTCGGCCTGTGGGTCCACTTGAGGGTCAACTTTGCTTTATTTGAGCTCCCTTGGTTGCTCCAGGCCTGCCCTGACTCCCCTTGCTGTGGTGAGTCTCCTGGTCCTTGCTGGGCCAGATCGACACTGAATTTGACCATCTACGTTGTTTGCCGCTGCCAAGGCTTGATTGGTGCTCCCGCCGGACACCGACCCCTCAGCACTCGACATCCTTTATGGGACAGCTCGTCTCTGGCTCCTGGTTGTCCTAGACAACTCTGGGTCCTCGCAGCTGAAGAGTCAAGATCACCGTCAACGCACCTGAAGCACCCGACATCGGTGGGCATTCGTCTACCGAGCCCCTGGTTACTCCAAAGTGACCCAGACTCTGTCCCCTCTTCTTTCAGGTTCTTCTCACCTAGAATCCATGTTTGGATTCCACCGGACACTTTTCTTTCTTCCAGCAGCAGCATTTCTTTGTCGACATCCATAGAAAACGACGAGGGTTTCCGACGCCACTTTGCACCTATGCACCCGGCTCCTCTGGGATAGGTAACTCTGGTACAAAGGTATCCACGGGTGGGATGGCTCTCCAAACCCTTAAGTTCCAAGGGCTGTCTTCGTAATCTGCTGGGAAGGGTCCTTAATCTCTGATTTTCCAACCGCGACTTTCCCATTGAATTGTACGGAGCACGCAGTCGTGTTCGCACACTGCACCCGTCCTCCGTGGAGTCCCTACTCACTCACCTTGGGTGGTTCCTTGGGGTCCCAGCGATTCTACACCTTCTAGACTAGGTCTAGTCCCGAGTCATGGTTCTTATACCAATTATTTAGTATATGGTTTGGTCTCTCCCGGGAGCCCACTGTGTATTGTGCTACTTACGTTTGATTCTTTGCAACTGTATTATTTGATTTGTGTTCTATCCTCGTGTAGAGGATACTAGAAAGTGTTATATATAATAAATACGTATTTTTATAACTGCTGTGTGGTTTCCCTTTCATTTAGCCAATACTATAAGGTTACATTCTGGTAAAACAAGGTGCTTAACATTCCTTCAAGACTTAGCCTGAAGGCTGCTCTCCATAGCTACCACTAGGATAGCTTTCAATAAAGGTTATCTTTGACCTAATCACCATAAGGGTTGTTTGGACTGGTGCAAGGTGCCCACTTTAATTAGTGGACAGCATATACCAGGCCAACTTCTCACACATGTGCTGTTTGCAAATAACAATGGGTTACCACACAATGCTTTATTACATTACGCGCTAATAATCTCACATTATTGTGCAATCTCATGTTTTTTCTTTTCTCCTGTGTCTATACTTGTCTATGTAATTATGGAACCTGTAACTCTTTGATCCTCATGTAAAGCGCTCTGATACCTCCGGGTCTAGCCAGCGCTATGTAAAACTTTGCAAATGATACCGCGGTGCCCAAGCAACTTTGGCTGATGCCCGATGGAGCTGTCATATGCAGCTATAGAGGAGTTTGGCTCTGGTTCACCCCACGGCCGGCACCTACCCAGCCGGACATCGGACATCGTTTTCCTCGCCTCCCCGTTGTGTTTTCCTACCTGCATTCCCTACCCCCGTTTAAAATTCCCCCTCTACCTCTTCACTCCGCATAAGACTTGTGTACGCGCTAATAATTCTCACATTATTGTGTAAACTCTTTTTTTTTTCTTTTCTCCTATGTCTATACTTGTCTATGTAATTATGGAACCTGTAACTCACTGATCCTCATGTAAAGCGCTCTGATACCTCCGGGTCTAGCCAGCGCTATATAAAACTTTGCAAATAAAATAAATAAAATACATTAAGAAATTGCCCATCTCATCTCCATTAGAGTGTGGGGGGGTCACGAAAGTTTGTCGTACTAAAAAGAGGGATGTGGTTCTAAAAAGTTTGGGAAGCACTGCTCTAGACACTTCCAAATATGCTTTTCAGCAACCAGAACACAGAAAGTGCTGTATTGGCAGCTACACATAAGCTTAAAATTATCCTAGACCACAGAGGCTCTGCAGCTCTGTTCTTCTTGTAGCTCTCTGTGGCATTTAGTAATGTGTCACACTCTATTCTACTGGATAGGCTTTTTCAAGTTGAGTTTAGCCACGATGTACTTAAGTGGCTTTCTTTTTCTTAAAAAAGATTGATCCCAAGTAGTATGTACATCTTCATACCATTCTGCCACTACTCTACTGACTCAAGGAGTTCCACAGGGCTCAACTTTAAGCCCTACACTATTCAACATATACATGCTGCTATTAGTGGAGCTAGTAAGCTCTCATGGTCTTACCATATTATTCTATGCCAATGGCCTTCAAATTGGCGTCACAATTTCTAAGGATCCCACCGCGAACAAAACCAACTTTCAGCAATATAAATGCACTGTATCCTGCTGTATGCATTTGATCTGCCTGAAACCTTAGAGTTCTAACATGATATGTTAACTTCTTGTCCGCTAAACCTTTTCCCCCTAGAATGCGAGGCTCTTTTTTGGCTATTTAGGATAGTTCGCACTTAGGCCTCAATAACTTTATTTCCACATAAGATATCCATGCCAAATTTGTGTTCTTTTTCTCCACCATATTGTGGATTCTAAAGGTACCGAGGGTTTGTGGATTTCCCTGGAGGGGACTGAGAAAATAGCCAAAATAGAGCTAAATGTAGGGGGTTTTGGGAAAAATAGAAAGTAAGTGCTCTGCAAAAAAGTGTCTGTCTTTTTTCTTAAAAATGGCATCAATGAAAGGTTTGTTGTACTAAAGTCACCATTTGTCTGGCTTTCAGGAACATGCAGAGCTGAATAAAAAAACGACTTTTTTTACCACAGTTTTGGCATTTTTTAAAGATGTAGCCCATGTTTCCTAATTGTTGTGCTTTCAATCTACTTCCTGTTTGTGGTGGAAACCTGGGTAACACCCATGGGTGATCCTGGAAAGCTATAGATTTCTAAAAAGTAAACAGAATTCTGAGTTCAACAAGAGGTCATTTGTGTAGACCCTACAAGGTTTTCCCAAAGAAAATAACTGTTAAAATAAAAAAATATTGAAAATGAGTAGGGAAAAAATGTCCATTTGTGACAATATTTTCATTTGTAACTTACTTTCACAGTGACTGATTTTCAAAATAGTACACCATTATGGCCACTTGACCCTTCTGGTTGCAGGGATATATAGGATTTGTAGTTTTTCCAAGAACCCGTGGTACCCAGAGCCAACAACTGAACTGTACCTTACAATGGTTTTTCATTGTGTACAGAGTAATCCATATTGTAAAATATACAGAGACTGAAAAATGGTTATCAGGAACCCTATGTATTTCTGAAATAGACACCCGATATGGAGTTTAGGAACAGTGGTTATTTGTACATCTCGGAATTTGTGGGTATCCATACTAGCATGTGATTCATAGAACATTTTCCAAAATGTCTAACTTTCTTGCACGATGGCTTACATTTGGGAGGCTCAAATACAGAGAAATAAAATTGATATTAATAAAAAATGTTCTACTATTCTGTCTTCCCACATGTGTGCTGATAAAAATGGTGCCTAACTTGTGTGGGTAAACATAGTACCTCTGGCAGGAAAGGGCCCAAAACACAACATGGACACATGACATTTTACCAGTAAAATCTGACTCTTTTTTGTAATATAGCTAGGGCCCTAGCTCAGGAAATCTAGAAAACGTTTACATTTCTCAAAACTAAACACCTAGGAAATCCAGGGGGTAACTTGTACGACTTCCCCAGGTTTTTCTAACCAGAAAGCCTTACAAACCTCAAAGTTTGACTAAAAACACAAATTGTCCTCACATTTCAGTGAGGAATACCTCTGGAATCTGTAGGGAGCCACACATTTTCTACCAACCAGCATTTCTGTAAGTCTCTCAAAAATGGTAGCTCACTTGAGTGGGTAAGGCTAGTGCCGGCGACAGGAAAGGCGCCAAAACGCAACATGGACACATGACATTTTTCCACTAAAAACTGGCAGTTTTTTTGCAATGTGGATAGCTGTGGATTTTGGGCCCTAGGTCATCTGGCACCTGGAGAAACCTAGCGTATCTGCACATTTTTAAAAAGTAGACACCCGTTGGAATCCAGGGTGGGGTGATTTGTGTGGCTCTCACTAGGTTTTCTTACCCAGAAGACCTTGCAAACCACGTACTTTGACTAAAAGAAACACATTTTCTTCTCATTTTTGTGATGGAAAGTTCTGAAAATTGCAGGGAGCAACGAATTTCCCATCACCTACTATTCCCCATAGTCTCCCGATGAAAATGGTACCTCATTTGTGTGGGTAGAGCTAGTGACCGCGACAGGAAATGCGCCAAAACCCAATATTGACACATCAAATTTTTCCACTGAACAATGACCCTTTTTTTGCAATGTGGTTAGCTGTAGATTTTGGGCCGTAGCTCAGCCTGCACCTATGGAAACCTAGCACACCCACACTTTTTTGGAAACTAGACTAGGGAAATCCAGGGTGTGGTGACTTGCATGGTCCTCACCAGTTTGTATTACCCAGAAGCCCTTGCAAACCTCAAACATTGACTAAAAAACACGTTTTACTCACATTTCATGATGGAGAGTTCTGGAATCTGCTGTGAGCAACATATTTCCCACCACCTACCATTTCCCCAAGGTTCCCAATACAAATTATACCCCACTTGTGTGACTGGGCCTAGTGCCTTTGACAGGAACAAATCAAACCAAGGCCAATGAGAGTCCCTTTGTGAGGATTTCCATTGACCTTAATTTGATCTGTTCCTGTCACAGGCACTAGGCCCAGCCACACAAGTGGGACAGTATTTTTATCGAGACAAGTGGGGAATGCTGGGTGGTAGAAATTTTGTGTATTCCTTCTGATTCTGGAAGAACACGTAACAGAAATGCAAGAAAAATGTGTGATATTAGGCAAATTGTCAGGTTTGCAGGGCATTGTGGGTAGAACATTTTGTGGGATACATGAGGCACACCACCCTGTACTCCCCTGGGTGTCTAGTTTTCAGAAATGCCTGTGTTTGGTAGGTTTCCCTGGGTGGCCGCCGAACCCAGGCCCAAAAACTGCAGCTGCACCTTTTGTTGATGCTGCCACTTTGTGTCTTGGAACCAGCCCGTGGGTGGACGCTATGCTCACTCACACAGGTTAAGTAACATTTTTATTGGGAGACGTGGGGGAGCTCTGGGTGACAGGAAAGTTGCAGTTCTCTGCAGATTCCAGAACGTTGAGTCACAGAAATATGAAGAAACTGTATGTTTTTATCCTATGTTTAAGGATTGCCAGGAATTCTGGGTAAAACAATCTTGTGGGATCCACGCAAGACACACCACTCTGGAGTCCCCCTGGTGTTTAGTTTATGAAAATATCTGGAGTTGGTAGGTATGCCATAGAGACAATGTAGACACGGGCAGAGATAGACAGAAAAGACAAATATTACTACACACACCATCTACTACTTAAGCACACACACACACACATGCTGGTTGGATTTGGCACGAAGGGTGAGTGGAAAGTTCAAAATGTAAATTTTATTAATACATGATTTCATGGAAATTAAAAAGTAGAAATCACTGTTAATAAGGAAATTTAAAGTTAGTACTACTGAACCAGTGACTCACAGCTCGTGAGCTGTAAAGCCACTAGAAGGCACCAACCACTTTACAGGCCTTTCACACACCTTTCATGCAGTCACACCACCACCTGGCCCAGCACATTACAACACTCACATCAACAAATGGCACCATTTCCGGGCCCATCACTTTCATACACGCACAGGAATGACACAGCAATTGCACCACCTGGCAGCTGGCAGAGTGTGTGGACTGGCGTTTGGCTGTCAGTGTATGTGCAGTGACCAGCAGAACGTCACTACAGACACCACACCACCAGCCAAATGCCAGTTCACACACACCACCATTCAGACACCAGCCACACCCTTTGCCAGCCAGACGCAAGTTCAGACACAGCAATCACACCACCTGGCAGATGTATGGACTGGCGTTTTGGTACCGATGTGTGTGTGTAGTGACTTGCTGCTGGTCACTACACATACACACACTGGTAGCCAAAACCCAGTCCACAAACACCGCCAGCCAGATGCCAGCCACACAGACCACCACTTAAACGCCACTCAGAAATCACCATGAAGCTCCACAACACTTTCACTTCTAAGACACTCCCACAATGAACAGATTACACACACAAAGCACAAATAAGAAAAAATAAAACATCCAACTAAAAACAGCACCATTTTGTTTTCATATGGAAAGAATCAACCTACTGGTCGAATATGAAATGCCAACTATGATTACATACACAACAGGTGCAACAAAGCACAACCGAACTACTGCCAACCCGGCATCTAAACAGAAAATATATAGCGATACAGACCACAGTCAGTTCCCTTTTACTGTCATGGTTGCTCAAAGGACTTGTGTTGTGCATGGTACAATTTAAATACTAGGGGAAGTACATATGCCTCTCCATTCGTACTCCCCTTTGGACACAGACTCTACATCTCAGACAAGGAAAGTATCTTTTGGGTTTGGAGGAATGTATTCAAGAAAGTGGCGATCTTTCAATCTAGCCACATCCTCCACCACTCCCACTACAGGAACACTTGCCTGCTCAACTGCAGCAAGGCTGCCTATTACAAATGGTTGATACTGTACACAAGTCCTCTTCGATTCTGGAAAACAATCTTTGAAAATAACATAGGAATTGAATGATGCTAAATGTAATAGCTGAACAGCTAACTTCTTGTATCAGATGTAGGACTTTTAAGCAGCACTGTAAGGCTCCAAATTTGATCTACTCGATCTACACCTCCCATGTGCTTGTTGTAGTCTAGAATGGACACTGGCTAGCGCAATTTTGCAACCTGACCCCAAACAGCCACAGGTCCAGTACTTTCATTTTGAATAGTTGTGAGCATGTGGACATCTCTTCTGTCTGAATATTTCACAGCAAGAAGTTCATTACTATGCAAAGCACTGCTCTGTCCCCTTTCAAATATTTTACACACAAGCTCTTTAGGGTAACCTGTACAGTTAGAGCGGATTGTGCCTCGTGCTGCAGTGCCCACTCTGAACAATTCTTTAAACAATTGCATATCTGTGCAGAAATAGTCAACATATAAATGGTGACCTTTGTGAAAAAGTGCTCTGCCAAGTTCCCACACAATTTTCCCACTGACTCCAAAAGTGGAAGGACAACCGGGGGGTGGTGGGGGTTCAATTGAAGAATCCCTACGAGTGTACTCCCTGAAATTATATGCATATCCAGTGGCACTTTCACACAACATATACAGCTTAATACCATAATGTGCTCTCTTGCTGGGAATGTATTGTCTCAAAACCAAACGGCCCTTGAACAAGACCAGAGACTCATCCACAGATACATCTTTCCCTGGAATATAGATCAATGAGAAACAATCTACTAAATGGTCAAGGACAGGCTGAAACTTGAAGAGACAGTCACAATCAGGGTGATCTCACAGCAATGTTGTAGCATTGTCCATAAAATGCAGCATCCGCTACAGAACCAAATGCTGATCTTGACTCATAGTTGATGGAAATATAGCAGTTGCCTTCAAGGGACTAGTAGACCAATAAAAAGACAGCAATGACTTCCTTATCAATCCAATCAGGAAAGTTAAACCCCAGAAATGGTTAATCTCATGGAGATTTGTAGGAGTCTGCCGGGTAAGTCTGGAGTGGGTCTTAAGTGTGCCCATGTTGTCCCTCAAAGACTGATCTGCACACAAATTAGTCTGCTCAACAATATCCTCTAAAAACACATCATCAATAAACAGTTGGAAGAAATTGATAGGCAAAACGTTCTCTGTATTGATTCTACACCCTGAAACACCACTAAAGACAGGCAAAACAGGCTGCAAACGTTCTCTGTATTGACTCTACACCCTGAAACACCACTAAAGACAGGCAAAACAGGCTGCACCATTCTAGGGGCAACCCAAGGTTCAGCACTTCCAATGGGAAGCCTTCCAGCGCCTGGCTGCAGTCCAGCATGCTCTTGCTGAACTACCGGCATATCACTGTCCTCCTCTAAAAGAGGCACTTAATCAGCACTAATAGTAGATTCATCATAAGATGATTCCTCTCAAACAGAAAATTCACTGCCATAATCTTCAACTTGGTCCTCTGTCTCAGATACAGAGTCAGTCTCATAGCCATGTTCAGAGGAAGATTGAAAAAGCAAACCTACAATATGCTGGGTGGTCAGCTTGCTTACTAATAATAAACAATGCTTTGTAATATTAGAACTCAACAAACTCAGCTGTATCAAACAGTAAATATAACTATTGACATATGGTCTGGAAAAAGCTATCAATACAATCCACACAATGAACTTGATACTCTAAAAAGATACCTCTCATTTGCCACAGACAGCTAGTGTCACGTGGCTGATAGGGACATTGTCGACATCACTAAGTTATCATGGCTCGTGCAACCATGATGCTGCTTTTGAGCACATTACTACATAACTTTATTTTTGCAAGACTCTGTTTATGCCTTTCACATGAGAACTGTTTGCTGTGTTCATTCTCTGCTTGTTCCTGAAGTTTAGTCTGAACATTGTGAGCAAGGTCGATAAACAATGCTCCTTGTTATTCTGTTCTGGTCAGGCCCAGCACCTAGACAAAACATTCCACTGCAGCTGCGGCTGGAGACTCAAACTTTGTTATGATGGGGGGATACATGTTAAGATCACACACACTTGGAGAGGGACCTTTCCAGGGAGAAGAGCAACACCCTGCTTCAATGTAGAAATCCCATCTATGCTTTAAGGTTTGGGGTCTTCTGACAAACCCCAGAGATCTTCTTTTATATAATAATACTCATTCCTGCCAAGGGGAGAGAGATTAGGCTCTATAGTCCTTTCTCCATTGTCTTTATACGATGACATCTCCCTTCATAATGTATGGACTGGCTGCGATGCTAACTGTATTACTGTTATGCATTTTTCTGCTTGTTGTGGCTAGTATACTGCATGTTAGAGCACATTAGTTAAAATAAACATTTTAAACTATATTCGTGTCTCTGTCAGATCTTATCGTGGACAGGAGCGAGAGTGTAAGCGAAAAGGAGTGTCTTGTTACCACGATTCCTGAGAGATCCTGGAGTGTTGTGTTCTGGGTTGTTTAATCATTTGCTTCTCCGTGTTTGTGGAGGAGAGCGTGTGAGACACTATAGCTAGTCGGTCCTGGGCTCGTGGGTACTAAGGCGGTAGGAAGGCACAGCCCCTATACACCAAGGTCCCATAATCCTGCGCATAGTTCTGTGTATGTGCAGAATCCCTGCAACATGGCGCCACCAACGTTTGGTCTGGTACTTATTCACGGGACCCCTGAGTAGCGCTTGCACTTATCCGTGATACCCTCGCACCAGTTACGGAGATGTCCGTGGTGTAGGGGAGTTTACCTCCTATCTTGGAAGTTTTATAGGTTTTTGAAGCTTGAATTCTAAAAGGTTCTCTGTATTTTAAGCCCATAGTTGCGCTGAATGCTATAATGGCACAACCGATAGTCATAGCTGCACCTAACCATGCTGCGGTTACTGCGCATTTGACCGCAAATGGAGTCCCAGTTGCAGGAGAGGATTTCATATTTGTCATAGAGACAAATGCAGCTTACCGCTTCGAGGTTTTTTACTCCTGGGTTAAGTTTCCTGCGGTTGATGGAAATGATAATTTCTTTCATGAATATGTACTAGGTGCGGTGCCACAAAATTACCGTCCGTACCGTTTACTTGAAGTTCCGTTATCAGCTTGGGAGTACACTATATGGTTTAATGGTGCCCTACCTCACCCTGTTTCAATGGTCCGTCTGGGACCCTTGTCGGTCGACGGGGCCTTTTGGCCCGTTTTGGCGGGCTTTACTTCACATCCAAATTATTTGGCTGTTTCACACGCAGAGCTGCGAATATTCCACACGTCTTTAACCCCTTCGCTGCTAGGCCTTTTCCCCTCCTGTGCTAAGCCTTTTTTTGGCTATTTGGGGTAGTTCGCGCTTAGGCCCCTGTAACTTTTTGACCACATAACGTATCCACGCCAAATTTGCGTCCTTTTTCCAACATCATGGGGATTCTAAAGGTACCCAGGGCTTGTGGATTCCCCTGGAGGGGACCCAGAAATTAGCCAAAATACAGCTACATTTTGGTTTTTGGGGAAAAATGCGAAAAAGGGCTACAGATGAAAGCGTCTGGTTTTTCCCTGCAAATGGCATCAAAAAGGGGTTGTGGTGCTGAAATCACCATCTTCCCAGCTTTCAAGGACAAGCAGACTTTTGTCAGAAAACCAAAAAATTTTACACAGTTTTGGCATTTTTCTGGGAGATAGTCTATTTTTGCTATTTTTTGTGCTTTCAACCTCCTTCCAGTTAATGGTAGAAATGGGTATGAAAGCAATAATGGATCCTGGAAAGCCATACATTTCTGAAAAGTAGACAAAATTCTGAATTCAGCAAGGGGTCATTTGTGTAGATCCTTCAAGTTTTCTTTATAGAAACAAACAGTTAAATATAGGAAAAATTGAAAATTAGTTGGAAAAATCAGCCATTTGTGTCAACGTTTTCACCTGTAACTTCTTCTAATTATGACAGCTATTTGAAAGCAATATACTGTTACATCCACTGGACCTTTCTGGTTGTGGCGATATATAGGACTTGTAGGTTCACCAAGAACCCGACGAACCCAGAGCCAATAACTGAGCAGCGTCTTGCAATGGTTTTTTATTATGTACCGGGTATATAGCAATTATTCTGGGAAAATTTATACATGGAAAAATCGGTATGAAAGACACCTAAGTATTTCTGAAATGGGAACAAAATATAGAGTTTAGAAATAGTAGATATTTGCACATTTCCGAAATTGGGAGTACACATACTAGCATGAGAATTATAGGACATTTTTCAAAATGACTTCTTTTTTACACATTGTCTTTCATTTGGAAGGCAGAAATGCATCAAAAGTCAATAGATAATAACAGTTGCTCTACAATTTTGTGTTACCCTAAGTCTCCCGATAAAAATGATACCTCACTTGTGTGGGTAGGCCTAGTGCCTGCGACAGGAAACGGCCCAAAGCGCAACGTGGACACACCACATTTTCACAGTGAAAAATGACCCTTTTTTGCAAAGTGCCTAGCTGTAGTTTTTGAACCCTAGCTCTGCCGGCACCTAGGGAAACCTAGCAAACCTATACATTTTGAAAACTAGACACCCAGGGAATCCAGGATGGGGTGACTTGACTGGCTCTCACCTGGTTCTGTTACCCAGAATCCCTTGCAAACCTAAAATATTGTCAAAAAAACAAATTTTCCTCACTTTTCTGTGGTGGAAAGTTCTGGAATCTGCATGGATCCACAAAATTCCACCCACCCCGCGTTCCCCAAAGTCTTTTGAGAAAAACGGTACCTCACTTGTGTGGGTAGGCCTAGTGCCCGCGACAGGAAACGGCCCAAACGCAACGTGGACACACCACATTTTCACAGTGAAAAATTACCCCTTTTTGCAAAGTGCCTAGCTGTAGTTTTTGAACCCTAGCTCTGCCGGCACCTAGGGAAACCTAGCAAACTTATACATTTTTGAAAACTAGACACCCAGGGAATACAGGATGGGGTGACTTGACTGGCTTTCACCAGGTTCTGTTACCCAGAATCCCTTGCAAACCTAAACAATTGTAAAAAAAAACCACATTTTCCTCACTTTTCTGTGGTGAAAAGTTCTGGATTCTGCGTGGATCTACAAACTTCCACACACCCCGCATTCCCCAAAGTCTTCCGAGAAAAATGGTACCTCACTTGTGTGGGTAGGCCTAGTGCCCGCAACAGGAAACAGCGAAAAACGCAACGTGGACACACCGCATTTTCACAGTGAAAAATGACCCTTTTTTTGAAAAGTGCTTAGCTGTAGTTTTTGAACCCTAGCTCTGCCGGCACCTAGGGAAACCTAGCAAACCTAGACATTTTTGAAATCTAGACACCCAGGGGAATCCAGGATGGGGTGACTTGACTGGCTCTCACCAGGTTCTGTTACCCAGAATCCCTTACAAACCTAAACAATTGTCAAAAAAACCACATTTTCCTCACTTTTCTGGTGGAAAGTTCTGGAATCTGCGTGGATCCACAAAATTCCACCGACCCCACATTCCCCAAAGTCTTCCGAGAAAAATGGCACCTCACTTGTGTGGGTAGGCCCAGTGCCCGCGACAGGAAACAGCTCAAAACACAACGTGGACACACCACATTTTCACAGTGAAAAATGACCCTTTTTTTGCAAAGTGCTTAGCTGTAGTTTTTGAACCCTAGCTCTGTGGGCACGTAGGGAAACTTAGCAAACCTATACATTTTTGAAATCTAGACACCCAGGGAATCCAGGATGGGGTGACTTGACTGGCTCTCACCAGGTTCTGTTACCCAGAATCCCTTGCAAACCTAAAAAGTGTTAAAAAACACATTTTCCTCGCTTTTCTGTGGTGGAAAGTTCTGGAATCTGCATGGATCCACAAAATTCCACCCACCCCGCGTTCCCCAAAGTCTTCTGAGAAAAATGGTACCTCACTTGTGTGGGTAGGCCAAGTGCCCGCGATAGGAAACGACGCAAAACGCAACGTGGACACACCCCAATTTCACTGTGAAAAATGACCCTTTTTTTGCAAAGTGCTTAGCTGTAGTTTTTGAACCCTAGCTCTGCCGGCACCTAGGGAAACCTACCAAACCCACACATTTCTGAAAAGTAGACACATGGGAGATTCCAGGGAGGTATGGCTTGCGTGGATCCCCCAATGTTTTCTTACCCAGAATCCCCCAGAAACCTGACATTTTGCTGAAAAAATCACTTTTTCACACATTATTGTGTGGGAAAGTTGTGGCATCACCGGGCTGACACAAATTTCCTACCACCCAGCATTGCCCCAGGTCTCCCGATAAAATGGTGCCTCACTCGGGTGGGAGGCCCAAGTACCCGCGACAGGCAAGGGCCAAAAACGTATTGAGGCGACATCAAAATGCCTATCACAAAACGACCTGGTTTTGCAAGGGGGTCCCATGACTTTTGGCCCGGGGCTCGCGACCACCTAGGGAAACCTAGCAAACCCACACATTTCTGAAAAGTAGACACCCGGGGATTCCAGGGAGGTATGGCTTGCGTGGATCCACCAACGTTTTCTTACCCAGAATTCCCTGCAAACCTGAAATTTTGCTGAAAAAAATCACTTTTTCACACATTTTTGTGTGGGAAAGTTTATGGCATCAACAGGATGACACAAATTTCCTACCACCCAGCGTTCCCCCAGGTCTCCCGATAAAAATGGTGCCTCACTTGGGTGGGAGGCCCAAGTACGCGCGACAGGCAAGGGCCCAAAACGTATTGAGGCGACATCAAAATTGCCTATCACAAAATGACCTGGTTTTGCAAGGGGGGTCCCATGACTTTTTGGCCCGGGGCTCGGCAGCCACCTAGGGAAACCTAGCAAACCCACACATTTCTGAAGAGTAGACACCCAGGGGATTCCAGGGAGGTATGGCTTGCGTGGATCCACCAATGTTTTCTTACCCAGAATCCCCTGCAAACCTGAAATTTTGCTGAAAAAATCACTTTTTCACACATTTTTGTGTGGGAAAGTTGTGGCATCACCGGGCTGACACAAATTTCCTACCACCCAGCGTTCCCCAGGTCTCCCGATAAAAATGGTGCCTCACTCGGGTGAGAGGCCCAAGTACGCGCGACAGGCAAGGGCCCAAAACGTATTGAGGCGACATCAAAATTGCCTATCAGAAAACGACCTGGTTTTGCAAGGGGGTCCCATGACTTTTGGCCCGGGCTCGGCGGCCACCTAGGGAAACCTAGCAAACCCACACATTTCTGAAAAGTAGACACCCGGGGATTCCAGGGAGGTATGGCTTGCGTGGATCCACTGACGTTTTCTTACCCAGAATCCCCTACAAACCTGAAATTTTGCTGAAAAAATCACTTTTTTCACACATTTTTGTGTGGGAAAGTTGTGGCATCACCAGGCTGACACAAATTTCCTACCACCCAGCGTTCCCCCAGGTCTCCCGATAAAAATGGTGCCTCACTCGGGTGGGAGGCCCAAGTACGCGCGACAGGCAGGGCCCAAAACGTATTGAGGCGACATCAAAATTGCCTATCAGAGAACGACCTGGTTTTGCAAGGGGGGTCCCATGACTTTTTGGCCCGGGGCTCGGCGGCCACCTAGGGTAACCTAGCAAACCCACACATTTCTGAAAAGTAGACACCCGGGGGATTCCAGGGAGGTATGGCTTGCGTGGATCCACCAACGTTTTCTTACCCAGAATCCCCTGCAAACCTGAAAGTTTGCTGAAAAATCACTTTTTTCACACATTTTTGTGTGGGAAAGTTGTGGCATTACTGGGATGACACAAATTTCCTACCACCCAGCGTTCCCCCAGGTCTCCCGATAAAAATGGTGCCTCACTCGGGTGGGAGGCGCAAGTACGCGCGACAGGCAAGGGCCCAAAACTTATTGAGGCGACATCAAAATTGCCTATCAGAAAACGACCTGGTTTTGCAAGGGGGGTCCCATGACTTTTTGGCCCGGGGCTCGGCGGCCACCTAGGGTAACCTAGCAAACCCACACATTTCTGAAAAGTAGACACCTGGGGGATTCCAGGGAGGTATGGCTTGCGTGGATCCACCAACGTTTTCTTACCCAGAATCCCCTGCAAACCTGAAAGTTTGCTGAAAAATCACTTTTTTCACACATTTTTGTGTGGGAAAGTTGTGGCATTACCGGGATGAGACAAATTTCCTACCACCCAGCGTTACCCCAGGTCTCCCGATAAAAATGGTGCCTCACTCGGGTGGGAGGCCCAAGTACGCCGCGACAGGCAAGGGCCCAAAACGTATTGAGGCGACATCAAAATTGCCTATCAGAAGACGACCTGGTTTTGCAAGGGGGTCCCATGACTTTTGGCCCGGGGCTCGGCAGCCACCTAGGGAAACCTAGCAAAACCACACATTTCTGAAAAGTAGACACCCGGGGATTCCAGGGAGGTATGGCTTGCGTGGATCCACCAACGTTTTCTTACCCAGAATCCCCTGCAAACCTAAAATTTTTCTGAAAAAATCACTTTTTTCACACATTTTTGTGTGGGAAAGTTGTGGCATCACTGGGCTGACACAAATTTCCTACCACCCAGCATTCCCCAGGTCTCCCGATAAAAATGGTGCCTCACTCGGGTGGGAGGCCCAAGTACGCGCGACAGGCAAGGGCCCAAAACGTATTGAGGCGACATCAAAATTGCCTATCAGAAGACGACCTGGTTTTGCAAGGGGGTCCCATGACTTTTGGCCCGGGGCTCGGCGGCCACCTAGGGAAACCTAGCAAATCCACACATTTCTGTAAAAGTAGACACCCGGGGGATTCCAGGGAGGTATGGCTTGCGTGGATCCACCGACGTTTTCTTACCCAGAATCCCCTGCAAACCTGAAATTTTGCTGAAAAAATCACTTTTTTCACACATTTTTGTGTGGGAAAGTTGTGGCATCACCAGGCTGACACAAATTTCCTACCACCCAGCGTTCCCCCAGGTCTCCCGATAAAAATGGTGCCTCACTCGGGTGGGAGGCCCAAGTACGCGCGACAGGCAAGGGCCCAAAATGTATTGAGGCGACATCAAAATTGCCAAAAACTCATGGGACCCCCCTTGAAACCAGGTTGGTTTGTGATAGGTAATTTTGATGTCGCCTCACTAGGTTTTGGGCCCTTGCCTGTCGCGGGTACTTGCCCCACCCACGCGAGTGAGGTACCATTTTTATCGGGAGACCAGGGGAGCAGAAAGGCTGTAATGGTGGCGGGGATGTGGGCATTGGCGTGCCCACTTCGGGCAGCCCCACCCTAAAAACAAATGCGCAAAAAAAATCCCTGGCGTCAAGTGGGCTTTCTGCCGCCCGGGGGCAGATTGGGGGCTGCTGCCCCATCTGCCCCCAGGGAGGGCAGAAAGACTTATGGTGGACAGGGCGTGGGGGCATTGGCATGCCCATTTTGGGCAGCCCCCACCCTAAAAAAAATTGCACAAAAAAATCCCTGGTGTTTAGTGGGCTTTCTGCCCCCAGGGGGCAGATTGGGGGCTACTGCCCCCATCTGCCTCCCAGGGGGCAGAAAGGCTGTATTGGTGGCGGCGGGGTGGGGGCATTGGCGTGCCCATTTTGGGCAGCCCCCACCCTAAAACAAATTACACAAAAAAAATCCCTGGCATTTAGTGGGCTTTTTGCCCCCCCCGGGGGGGCAGATTGGGGGCTACTGCCCCCATCTGCCTCCCGGGGTGGCAGAAAGGCTGGAATGGTGGTGGGGGGGTGGGGGCATTAGCGTGCCCGTTTCGGGCAGTCCCCACCCTAAAAAAAAATGCGTCCAAAAAAATCCCTGGTGTTTAGTGGGCTTTCTGCCCCCCAGGGGGGGCAGAAAGGCTGTAATGGTGGCGGGTGGGGTGGGGGCATTGGCATGCCCATTTTGGGCAGCCCCCACTCTAAAACAAATTTCACACAAAAAAATCCCTGGCATTTAGTGGGCTTTCTGCCCCCCGGGGGGGCAGATTGGGGGCTACTGCCCCATCTGCCTCCCAGGGGGGGCAGAAAGGCTGTAATGGTTGCTGGGGGGTGGGGGCATTGGCGTGCCCGTTTTGGGCAGCCCCCACCCTAAAACAAATGCACCAAATAAAAATCCCTGGTGTCTAGTGGGCTTTCTGCCCCTCCGGGGGGGCAGATTGGGGGCTACTGCCCCCATCTGCCCCCCAGGGAGGCAGAAAGACTGAACATTGGCAATTTTTTGGAGGGAGCAAAGCCCTTGCCCAAGGGGCCGCTCCCCTCCCTGGTGCCTTAGTGGGTTGATCCTGCTTGGGGATCGCCCTCCTGGGGCGATCCCCAAGCAGAGATCCACTGAGGAGGGGTACCATTGGAAAGGGAGATTCTCCCTTTCCAATGATACCTCTCCCGTCTTTCTACGTGCTCAGGGGCTGAGATAGCCCCTGAGAACGTAGAAAGTGAAACTGAAATGAGCCTAAAGGCTCATTTTAGTTTCGTTTTCAGTGAAATGAAGTCAGCGCAACGTGCGCGCTGATCTTCATTTCACTGAAAGGGAGGGGCCTCGGGAGCTGGGAAGCTCTTCCCCAGCTCCCGAGGCTGTGAGGAGAAAGGAAATCCCTCTGCTGTCTGCAGCAGAGGGATTCGTGCCCATGGCCTCATGACGGAATGGTTCCGTCATGAGCACAGGGGCACCGATGCTCATGACGGAACCATTCCGTCATGAGCATCGAAGGGGTTAATTCACATACATAGAAGTGTCATTCAATATCTTTTTCGTAATGTGCCAGCTGTTCAGGCAGATACTGCACAGCCGCCTGGGCAAGGTGGCATGGTGATAAGCTGTATCATGATTAATTCGGTGATGCGAAAGCGACCTCAGAATAGGGATGAATTCCCATTTTGGTTAGCCGAGAAGTTTGAGCAACTCGAAGCTGTTTTTCCTCACACGTCTCCTGAGGATAAACACAGGATACTTACCATGACTTTACCGAAGGGCTTAATTCCCAATTTAGCTGATTGCACAACTTGTGGGAAGGTGTTTGCAGTGGTTTACTCCCTATGCTTTGGCACCCCCTCTATGACTGTGCTTCCGACGGTTCTTAAGAAAGTTCAGGATGAACACGGCGAGGAGGCCGCACTGGAACTGGGGATGAGCGTAGTAGGAACATTCCCTATTGTCTCCGACATGATTCTTGCTAACGTCAAGGGTGAAGCAGTTAGCTTGCAGGTGAGTCAGAGACTTGAGGCAGTCGCTGACGTGGTTAAACAACGTGAATTGCCAAAGATTATAGCAAAAGTTTATAAATCATTGGGGAGCAATAATTTGATAATTAAACCTTTTACTCAAATACAAAATAAGCCCCTGCCACAAAAAGAGGGGCGTCCAGTCTTCCCGAAGAAGAACTGGAATAAAAATAAGCAGCAGCAGCAACAGAAGCAGGGTTCACGTGCAGGTTCACCGACACCTGATACTTCTGAACGTAGATATGATTTGTGTGACCGCACTAAACTTAAGACACCAGAAAGATTCCAGGTTCCTGATACATGCTCTCCTCGTTCCTTTCAGGAATCATCAGACCCTCAGTCCGGTGGAGGGGAGTGGCAGGATCGCAGACAAGGCGAGACCACTCAACAAAGACGTGATCAGCCACGACAGTTTGAAGTAAAAGCTAAGCAGGCGGGACAGCTTCCGTACCGTGCCCCGTTTCAGAAGAAGAAAGTTGCTACTTTGACAGCGAAATATGCCTCAGACGGTGAGAACCCTGCTCCTCGATTGGAGATGGGCTGTGACACTCCTCGACAGCGCGGCGGAAGTTACCATAGTGCGGGAGGCACTCCGTCCTTGTCTGGAGGTGAGAGCAATTGATACCTTTATAACAGTGGAAATAGCTGATACACAAGTTGCACCAACGGATAGGCTTTATGAGATAATCCTCCAAATTGAGGGTGATATCAGACGGACAATTAAGGCAATCTTTTGGGAAAACCTTACTTCCTCGTATGACATTTTATTGGCGGAGGCTGACTGGCCTCCCACATTCGTCTTGGCTTCTTCACGGGGGGAAGACGTAATACTTCCTAGTTTTTCCTGTTACGTCTCGGAAGAGGCTAAACAAGCTTAAGCGTCGGAATGGGCTTTGGCCCTAGCGCCGGCAGTGTATCGTAATGAAGTGAGCTGGGGCAAACTATCACTGGCCCATGAGATACCTTTACGTTCCATGCCACAGCCACAAGCTCAATACCCTATCAAATGAGACGCCAAAGCTTCCGTGAGTGAAATCTTGACCCAATTGGAATATCAGGGTGTAATTGAAACCTGTGTTTCATCAATGAATAATCCTCTTTTTCCGATAGTGATACCGGACGGTTCCTATCGTATAGTGTTGGATTGCAGGAATTTGAATAGTCATGTTTGTACATTTGCCGTACAAAACACACGCAGCTCTGCGTTGATAAATAACATAGTCCGTAAAAAGTATAAAACAACACTTGATATATCCAATGGATTTTAGTGTCACAATCTGGCTCCTGACAGCCGTGACTTGACCGCATTTACTGCGGTCGGCAATCAGAAAAGATTTACGCGTTTGCCTATGGGCTATAAGAATAGTCCTGGGGCTTTGGCTGCACGTGTTGTGTCTCTTTTGCATAACATAGACCCAGATGCTCTCTCATACGTTGATGACATTTATTTGACAGATGACGAGTTGATACTGCATCTTGTCCGCATTGATCGCGTCATTATGTCTTTTGCCGACCTGGGGTACAAATTTAATTTTGCTAAATCTCACATCGCCTACTTGGCAGTGCTCCTTTTGGGTTATGAACTCAACAATGAAGGTAGAGGCTTAGCCCCTCATTTCTTGGAGAAATGTGCGCAATTGTAACCTCCGTCCACTTTAAAGAAGTTACAATCTTTGCTGGGATTTTTAAATTTCGGACGAACATATATTCCTGAATGTGCCCAGCGTATCAAGCCGCTTTATGCGTTGATACAACGTACTTTTTCGTCTTCCAGCTGGCTTCCGGAACACACCGCAATTCTTCAGTCCTTGAATTCAGATATGCTTGCGACAAACTTTCTTTTAACAAGAGACAATTCTACAAATTTAGTCATACGGATTGTACCAGCTACGGTAGGTTTCATGTACTTGATGTTTAATGAGGGTGATACAGTGGCAATTGCATACAAATCGCACTTGTACACTTCGGCAGAGATGCGTTTCTCCTCGATTGAGAAAATTCTTACAGCAGTCCAGATGGCGATTCTTAAGGAACGCTCTCTGGCTCAAGGTAAGCGCATTCTTATGGTCTCGCCTGTGCCTGCCCTAGAAGCTGTCACAAAGGCGAGCGTTCCGAATATTAAGGCTTTACATCCACATTGGATTCAGTGGGCGAGTTCATTGACATCGGCTGATGACACTTTTATCTTTGAGCCATCATTGCAGACGCAGGAGTATTTACAGTACGAACAGGTTCATTCACCTCCATCGTCTCTTCTTCCTCTAGATTGGTACAAATGTATCATTTATACTTCGGATCTCAACCAACCGTGGGCTCTAAACATGTTTATTCGGCTGCCTGCGCTATAGTGGCAGGCTCTATTGTTGACGGTGAGTTTGTCTTCTTTGGTGCACACACAGGCTCTAGGAGACTGTACAGCTCAATTGGCGGAGCTGCGTGCTTTGTTGTTGGCTCTAGATTTCGCGGATCCCGCAGTGCCCACTCTTATAGTGTGCGATTCATTTTACTGTGTACAATCCTTTAATGACAATTTGTTCTTTTGGTCTAAAAAATGATTATCAAGATTCTAAAGGCAGGCAATAAAACATAAAACGCTTTGGGTTCGGGTGGCGGCTCTTAAGGAGAGTCTACCGCTCTTACATGTTATCCATACTGTTGGCCATCAGCGTGTGGGAACACATGCTGTTGTAATTCTATGGCTGATAAAGTAGCCAAATCTGCAGTAGCCACTTGTTCAGTGGCAGCCGTAACACGGTCGATGACTAAAATAGACAATGACATACTTGCTGCTATAGCAGCAACGAAGGATGGGACGTCATTTCCACAGGGTTTTCCTTCAAAATATACTTATCATTTGTCACCTGAGCAAGTCCCGTTTGCTACAATACCGTCCTTTGGGGATCGGCTGATTCCCAACGAGGACCGCAGGCTTCCTTTGATCATAGCAGCTCATGAGGGCATGGGAAATGCACATGCTGGAGTTTCAGCGAAGGTGTCTCTCTAGCAGCAGCGTTATTGGTGGCGTGGCCTGTATAAACAGACTCGTAATTATGTTCTTTCTTGTGACATTATCCAACAAATTAAACCATCTACAGTTGCATGTCCACCTCATACGCAACTTTACATTTCAAATCAACCATTTGGTTGTATTTACCTTGATCACTGCAGTCCTTTGTCGTCCGACACTGCATATAAATATATTTTAGTTGCAGTAGATTCATGCACGAGATTCCTTTGGGTTTGGCCCGCAACGTAGTGCTGGTGCTCGAAATGTCATTTGAGACTTGCGCCTCTTTGTCAGAACATTTGCCTGCGGCACCTTCCATTCTGACCAAGGTCCAGCGTTTGCCTCTAAAGCTTACAAGGATGCTATGAGGTCATTGGGGGTGCTGCTGCAATTTTCATCTCCATACAGGCCTGAGGACAATCCCATAGTGGAGCGAATGAACCGTGACTTAAAGCAGTCTTTGACAGCTAGGGTTTTAGGTACTGGTCGGAGTTGGCTGACTCATCTGTATGGTGTCCAATGTGCACTAAATAATCTCCCTAGAAGATCTCTCGGTGGGCGGACCCCATACGAAATGCTCTTTGGCATTAAAATGTTTGTGCCCGACCTTGAAGGACTAGATGTTGCGGCGGCTGCCGCAACATTTGACGTAGATAACCATTGTGCTATGTTACAGGAGCTACAAAACACTCGAGATGCCCTTGCAAAGGATCATATGCCCTCGTCCACAGATGCAGCGGTGCTGATTACTGTGTCTGGCTGGCTTCCTAAAGTGGGTGATTTGGTCCGGGAGAAGTTGGAGAACAAAAAAGAATTTGGTCCATCCTACCGTGCATCAGTAACAGTTCTTGGATTAAAGGGTACCAGTACAGTGATTTTTGCCTCCACTACCTGGTCGGAAGGAGGAACGATACATTTCCATTGAACATGTCAAGTTACACCATATGGCCGATACTAAATAGTATGCCTAATGGCATTCCTCGGTGGGATGTTTCTCTGCAACAGATGTCATCTACAGCATTTCCTGCAAAGTTGAAACCTCGATCGATGTTTTGCCTGTTTTGTCGTCATCTACAGATGCTACGTCCCCTGAGTATGCTACTCCACCACTGGAACACATTATTGATATTCCTGCTTCTGCTGTACAATATTAATTTAATGCTGATCAACCTCCATTGTTTCGCCTAGGAACTAGTGGTTATTACATGGATAGAGATAACTTTTCTTCAAGCTCTTCAACTTCTTCATCAACATCCTCTGTGGCGGCTCCACCAATGAAAATTTGCATTTTCTTTTCCTGGTTTCGAAGAACTTATCTGGTTCCTCCATGGACATACATTAGGATGGTGCTAACCATGATATTCCTCTTCATGTCGATAGGTTTTGTGACAGTTTTTTTTCCTTTTGATCAATGGCCATTATTTGCCTGAACGCTCTGCTGTCCATTCGGTCGATGGGGTGTTGGCACCACATACTTCCTCTCATAAAATGAAAAGGGACCAAGCCCACGTTGACATCTCAGCTGTTCCAGTCGGGGATGGCATAGTTTGGGATAAAGTGCCATACGAAATCTATGGCACAACTGAGACTATTTGAATGCCATACGTCTTTTGTGTATCACTTGGTGATGTCATTACACCAATTATGCATTCCGACGAGTAGGATATTAATGCTGTATATTCACTGTTTTCTGATTTGAAATATTATACTGCTTTTGAAACTGAGGATTTGTATTTAAATTCTGCCAATTATGCTGATTTATTCTGTTTCCAACATTATGGTCATCATTTTTTGCATAAGTCCAACACAGTACGAACTCCAGTTAATTATACTCAATGTGGTAACATTTTCCTGCACCATTCCAGGGTAGTTCACGGACACAGAAAAATAAGTTTGTCTATTTTTCAGGCTATAATGTCTCCGACCCTAACTCTTACTATTAGAGGTTGCATGCTACTACACACATGAAATTCATGCTGACCCATACTAAATTGATATACTCTTCGACTTTCATTGCCAATTTATTCTTGAAAGGTTATGATTATTGGAAGGACATGATCGATTTAAAATTGATATGGGGTACCAAAGATTGGTAGGTGCAGGGAATTGAATCATTGCATTGTGCGTGTTTGATACCATCACAGCTGATATTCCTGAATCATACTGTCCAACAGACTACTTGTTTTGGTTTAGCTAGCTAAATATTTAAATTCTCCCTCTTTCCCGTGTCTAGCGGCATATGACGATTGGCAGCAGTATACAAATTTGTCTTTAGAGGCATTGAACGATATGGTCCACAATGGTACCCTTAACTCGTCCACTATAAATCCTTTGGGCTGGTTAATATGACCCCTCAATACAAATGCGTGCCAGTTGTGTTTCTCAAATGCATCCAATGGGTTTACTCTCAGTAGACCAGATCCTCGTTTCCCACACTCACATACGGTTACTACCTATTCTGTGGGTAAATTATGTCAACAATGGTTGGGACAGTCTACGTTGTCGTCTGTGAAACAACATCTCTCACGTTTATCTGGCGAAATTGATCTGGCAGATTTCCTTTTAGGTCCAAACTCACCACGCCCGAAACGTTTTGCATATGCAGCTTATAATGAATTCTGGAAACTGTCCCAAATGGAGGCAGCTTTCAGATTACAACAACTTGATCAGGACAACTTGCGTAAGGTTTTGGATGTGGTCGACAACAGCATTAATACTTTGTCTTCTCGTATTTACACTTTGGACAATATTGTTTCATCTGTAATTGACATTGTGGAGAATGATGTATCTGGATTGTATCATGGTCAAAATCAATTGCACTCTGTAATGCAATTTGGCTGGACTTTGCAAACCTTGAAAAATGGGAAAGTGCCTTGGGATTATTTAAACACTATGGTCCTATTTTTGCCCTTTAATTTGACTGATAAACAAAAGTTTATGTCCATGAAAGATTCGACATACACACTATTACATATTGAAAAGTTAGACCAGCTACCGTTCTCGATAGCTAAGACTGATTCTTCGGTATGGTTAATACACGGGGTTATTTCTTTGCACATTTCCCTCTTTCGATTTACTGCATGTATGAAACATTTTCCAATCGGTAGATTTGAACCCCTTGGTAGTTCTTTCCTGCACGAATTATGGTCCTTACCGTTTATATTCTGCTGTCTACTTGACGATAAGGAAGTTTTCCTGATGGGGAGGACGGTGATTATACAGTGGGACATGCTTTAGTTTGTACACAAGTTCAACTTCACGGCCCTTGTAACGTATCAGCACCCAATTTGGCCTGTTTTCTAAAAGGAACACCAGTCCCTTCAATTGTTCGTACATTAACTTTGCTTTATAATGGGAGTTATCTTATCGTAAATAACCACAAATGCTGTGGTTCACGAGCCGGCATTCCGTATATAGTAACGGTTTCCCATTGTGTTACTTGTTGCAGCAATGTGCTTTTTCCGCCCCCACATGGGAGTGTAGATAGTTCACTGTGGCCTTCAATTCCCACTTTGAAAACAGATTTCAATAAACTAAGCAGACTCAAAGCGCTATTGTTTCAACAAGAAGTCGCTCTCACTTCTGCTTGAGAGACCTTCGAATTGCAGGTGGCGAGAACATCAAGTGAGATTCAGTCACTCTTGAATACGAATCTCCCACTGCCTTTTGGGGAATTAATTCATCAGATATTTAATGCGTCTGAAACTGAAGGCCTTGCACATTTTTTTAAACTTGTGGGATCCGGCCTTGTGTCCTCTTTTCAGACAATTTTTGGAGTAATACCGGCCTTTATTCATTCTATTTTTTCCAGCACCTTCGGAGGGTTTCCATTGATCCTCTTACTGGCGTGCGGTGTGCTGGTACTTCTCCTCCTGTTACGCAATGGCTGCCCATCCTGTGGTCCTTCCCAGACCTGGCCAACTGCGTCTGTACCGTGAGCGAATGCAACAACTTTTTGGATGCTTGCCATTGGCGACGCTGGGAGTGGGTTATGGACTTACCTACCGCTTCGCCTACTTCACTTGCATACAACCTGTGTTCTAATGCAGACGGTGCCCATTCTACTGGGCCCTGGATGTCTTCCTCTCCAATACGTCACGTGGTAACCTGGATTATGATCTGTTGGTGGGGTCCCTTGCTGGCCCATGATCAGGCCTGTTCTAGGAACGGCAATTTGATACGTGCGGCTGAACTTGGAGTATTGGCGCGCTGGAATACCTGTGAGGCTGCGCAGCACCTCCTGCAACAAAGTTTCATCGAATATCACGCAAGTTGTCCGAATATGCTCCAGGAGACACTGGATTATGAAGAGCACGTCTGCTCTTTCGACCTGCTCAACTGGATGGCATCCCTCTTCGCATTAAATGATGGTGATGGCCTTTTGGAACGAATTGCATTCCATGGTGCACGTAGTTGGTTACCTCTTCTGGAGCAACCTTAAAAACATTTTATTTTAAATTATCTAGTTGGTTACATTCAAATTTCGAATTTTTTACTCCAATTTGGCCTTTTTCACTGGCGTCTTTGTTTCTGCTTATCATTGCATTCTGTTTGGCTATATGCTATGACCTGGCCAAGGGGAGGGTGTCACGTGGCGGATAGGGACATTGTCGACATCACTAAGTTAGCATGGCTCATGCAACCATGATGCTGCTTTTGCGCACGTTACTACATAACTTTATTTTTGCAAGACTCTGTTTATTCCTTTCACATGAGAACTGTTTGCTGTGCTCGTTCTCTGCTTGTTCCTGGAGTTTAGTCTGAACATTGTGAGCAAGGTCGATAAACAATGCCCCTTGTTATTCTGTTCTGGTCAGGCCCTAGCACCTAGACAAAACATGCCACTGCAGCTGCGACTGGAGACTCAAACTTTGTTATTATGGGGGATACATGTTAAGATCACACACACTTGGAGAGGGACCTTTCCAGGGAGAAGAGCTACACCGTGCTTCGATGTAGAAATCCCATCCATGCTTTAAGGTATGGGGTCTGCTGACAAAACCCAGAGATCTTCTTTTATATAATAATACTCATTCCTGCCAAGGGGAGGGAGGTTAGACTCTATAGTCCTTTCTCCATTGTCTTTATACAATGTCATCTCCCTTCATAATGTATGGACGGGCTGCGATGCTAACTGTATTACTGTTATGCATTTTTCTGCTTGTTGTGGCTCGTATACTGCATGTTAGAGCACGTTAGTTAAAATAAACATTTTAAACTATATTCGTGTCTCAGTCAAATCTTATTGTGAACAGGAGCGAGAGTGTAAGCGAAAAGGAGTGTCTTGTTACCACGATTCCTGAGAGATCCTGGAGTGTTGTGTTCTGGGTTGTCTAATCATTTGCTTCTCCGTGTTTGTGTAGGAGAGCGAGTGAGACACTATAGATAGTTGGTACTGGGCTCGTGGGTACTAAGGCGGTAGGAAGGCATAGCCCCTATACACCAAGGTCCCATAATCCTGCACATGGTTCTGTGTATGTCCAGAATCCCTGCAACACTAGACTGATGATCACCTGCACCTACTCTGCACACACACAGCAAGCACCAAAGATATCCCACTAGAAAAATAAAAACAGCAGAAATTACACAGAAGAAAACACAATACAGATCTTGCACAAATCCAAACGTGAACTTAAAAAAGAAATCATAAGTTAAATATGCTTCAATTAATACAGATGTTAAAAAAAACATTCAAGCAGGACAATGATACTCATTTGAAGTAAACATTACAAAAAAGTTTCCTAATCAAACACATGAAACTGCACAAACTGCAGATCTACCAGTGCCGAAACCGCAAGCAGAAGCCCACCACCAAGGAAATCAAAAGCCTTGCACTACAATAAAAAGGAGAAATAAAATAGTAAGATCATGAAAGGCAATTTATGACAAGAAATAAAATAGTTAACATAAAACCCTATGAGGTCTGCCCTAGGCGTCGATCGGCATCACAAATGTTTGATGTGCCCCCAAGGGGGCCGCAAAGCAAAGGCAAGTAATTGGCACCCCAGAGGGGAATGACCCTTACCTCAACCACCAGCCAAACACAAGTCAAACACCAGTTCACACACACAATCATCCAAATGCCAGTCCCCACACACCACCAGCAAAAACCCTAGCCAAACACACCATCAACCAAATGCCAGCCACACACCAGTCCACACACATCGATAGCCAAACACTAGTACACGCACTCCATAAGCCAAACTTCGGGTAATACACTCACAGAAACGTATTCCCTTGTGTCTAGTGGTTTTCTGCCCCACTCCCATGGGCAAATTGGCCTTAGAAAAGTCTGATCTCTCCCAGGGAGAGCAGAACACAAACGGCATGTATGAGCAATACTGGGGAGCGACTCTTGGGCAAGTAGCTTCTCCACTAACATATATAAAAATATAATCCCTGGTGTCTTGTAGTTGTCCGCCCCCCAAAGGCAGATCGGCCTAAAAAATGTCCCAGGGGTGGGGAGGCAGAAAGCAGCCAAAACAGGTCCCCAAAAAAGGGGAGCGACCCTTGCCCAAGCGGCCACTCCCCAGCATACACATACAATAAAGCCCCTTGTGTGTAGTGGTCATCTTTCCCCCTTTGGGGAAGATCAGTCCAAAAATGACCGATCTGCCCCTGGGGGAAGGCAGAAAATCACCAAGACATGTCTGAAAAAAGAGTAGCGACCCATGCCCAAGGGGGTGCTATCCACCAAACACCTACAATAAAATCCCTGGTGTCTAGTGAGTTTCTATCCCCCTGGAGGCAGATAGAACTAAAAAATGGTGGAAACGGCCAAAACAAATGTCCAAATATTTTGGGGGGGTCCTAGCCCAAGGGGCTGCTCCCCAACATGCCAAAATTTGAAATCCCTGATGTCTAGTGTGTTTCCACCCACCCGGGGGGCAGATCAGCTTAAAAAGTGTCCAATCTACCCCTACAGGAGGCAGCAACAAAGTAAAATTGTGCCCCTGATTGGCAGCGACCCTTGGCCAAGGGGTCACTCCCTGTAAAATACATAACTACCATAATCCCTGGTGTCTAGTGGCTTTCCAGCCCCCAGTGGGCAGATCGGCCTAAAAACATGGCCGATCTACCCCCAGTGGGGGTAGAAACAGCCAAAACAATGCCCAGATATTATAGGGAGAGAACCTTGCCCAAGAGGCCACTCCTCGCACCAAAAAGTGTCTAGTGGGTGCATTCCTGCTGCGCGATCATGGTCCCTGACGTGATCCCACAGCAAGAATGCACTGATGAGAGACACCGGGGGAAAAGCAAAACTCTTTCTTTTCCCCCAGTATGCCTCTTTAATCCCAATCCCTCCCCCAGCAAGCAGACCTACCTGAAGAAGGTCCTGGACCCGCAACGCTCTGGAAGCAAATGGTTTTCAGCACGTCCTGGTTCCTTATGATGACGGTTAGCTGTGTGCTGGTGATGTCATCATCGTGCCGTGAGAGGGGGATAGGGAGGCAGCAGAAGTGCTTCCGCTGCCATCCCTGGTGGGGGGCGCATTGGGGGAGCGCCAGGGCTTCCCCCCTGGGTGGGTGCTGGGATGTACTGGGCACGTCCTCAGCACCTGAACGCCGGTGTTGAGGACATGTCCAGCACTTTCTTAGCAGTGAACAGGTTAAAAAATTATTGAAATAACTTGCTGATATAGATTCTATATACCCTAATCAATGAATGGAAGAAGGTAAGCAAACTGTATCACATATATAGAGCTCGATTTTATCAAATACTCTATCAATAAATGATTTAAAAGAGCAGCAGTGCTCGTATACAAACAGGTGAACATGCCAAGTTATGGTGACAGGTTAAAACCAAAAAACAACCCAGAAGTGTGTGAGGAACATGAAATGCTGATGGACTCACAAATTAGATGCAGTGTCTTCAGCCTGCTTCCGCACCCTCTGCATGCTCCACAAGATCTTTAGGTGGCTTCCGATAAACACCAGAAGAACCATCACACAAGCCCTCATCACCAGCAGGCTGGACTACGGAAGCACGCTTTACGTGGGAATCACTGCACGCCTAATAAAGAGATTTCAAACTATACAGAATTCAGCTGCAAGACTCATACTCGACCTCCCCAAAAGGATCAACACCACAGCTCAGGAAATTACACTGGCTTCCGATTCAGAAGAGATGCCAGTTCAAGCTGTTGACCCACGCCTACAAGGCCCTGTACAACGAAGGACCAGCATACATCAACAAACACCTGACCTTCCACCAACTGACCAGACACCTTTGATCAGCTTCCCTCTTCCTCTCAGACAACCCACGGATCAGCCGAGCCTACAGCGGAGGACGCTCCTTCTCGCACCTGGCAGTCAAAGCCTGGAACATCCTCCCCCTGCACCTCAGGACTGCACTTTCACTCCAACAATTCAGGCGAGACCTAAAGACCTGGCTATTTGAGTAACCACCTCCAAGCAGCAGCAAACAGCCTCAAGACCCTCCTGGGAGCAATAGGGGTACAACCATTTCGTCCCCAAAAGTGAATTCTAAACAATCAAACAGAAAGTTGGGACCCAATATAGATCGCTAAAAAAAAAACCAATTTTTTTTTTTTTTTTTTTAAGTTAAGCATTTTTTGGTGGAGGGACCCATGCCCACCAGTATCAACCAGTGGCATGCTTCAACACTTAGTGTGTTGGGGTGGGCGCGTCCCGACCAGGTGGAGCATTATTATATTTGTATGTATACTGAGTGGGATCTGGGATAATGCAAACAATAAAATTACCTACAGCACTTGGTGTCATTTCTTTAATGTGTTGTGGCGAGGTTAAAAACAATAGGTGATGTAAAAGGGAAAGTGTCAATGATCCCTTACATCTCTTATACCAGGCGGTCTACATGTTTCAGCCATCTATGCCCCATCAGGTCTTGTGGCTTTCATCAGGACCTCAAAAACAGATTCCTAAAAAGGATTCTAGGACAGTTTCCTCTTATATGTAGTGTCAAAATCTTACTATTACATATGCATAGTCACAGTACTTCAGGAATAATTCATTGCTCAAAATCTGAAGAAAAAGGATGAAAAAGCATGACAACATCATAAACCATCATGTTAGAAGGAGAATATGAGAGACAGGAATACATGCCACCCTTTGTGCACCTTATGATACTTGTCTTATTAAAATGGCAAAAATCTAGTAGTATTCATTAACAGAAAGTCCAGAAAAGTGTTTTCAGAAAAAACCCAATGAGAAATAAATATTATATGAACAGATTAAAAAACACCAAGGACACTAGTTTGTTTGAGTAATTAGGCTCCTAAAAAGTACCTGGACGTTCCTATGCGGGGACGTGATCTGAATATGTCTTAAAGAATTGTGATTTTCATAAGACATGATACAAAGCAAGAAAAGGTACCTTATAATGGGCTTACATTACCCCTATAGGGTTCCATGGAGTTGGATGGGCTTTGTAGTCACACATTACGGGTAGAGTATAAAGCACATATAAGCATCTATTAGCTGCCGACAAATGTGTCCAACCTCCCGGGTCTCAAAGAAAACTTACTTCGTCAAGTGAAACCATCTGTCATCTACACCTAAATTGATCCTCAACACTCTGTATGTTAAGGCGGAGAACGTCCAGGGAGGAATTTAAACTATACAGGTCAGTGTTGGGGACACGCCTCCTACATCACGTGTGTCATGTTGTGCGTAGTGAGGGTGAGGTTTTAGAAAAGTAGTAACCGACAAAGGACAAAAATTTGGTGTCCACCAAACTAAGAGGAAGGACTGCTTGTCCTAAAATATCATTACTTGTATCATGCACTCTTCACAGGGCACAGTTTCTATTCATAAGCCCAGTACTAATATATTAGGAATAGCTTGACCTCCTAGCTACAAATTGTGGGTATTACGAGTCTCTTCTTGATCAGAGCGGTTCATAAAAAGAGGACTTATGTATAACGGACTATGATCGTACCTTTATGGATTCTAGGGGTACTATTGAAAGGTTACTTACAGGGATAGTTAGAATCATTTGTTATAAAATATAGGGTTATTAAATTCCCAGACTAACAATTGACCCTGCACCCGAGAAAGACACGTACTCTTATATATAGATATCCTAGTACATCATGTTTAAACAATAGAACAGTTGAACAATATATTGATAAATAGCTTCCCAGATGAAAATAACAGATGGTCGCGTTTCTTGATTGTAGTTGATATGAATCTTTTATTGAAAAACACTTTATTCTTTTAAAAGCACCACACAATTGCTTGCCAACGCGTTTCATCCCTCATGGGACTTCTTCAGGGCTTAATCAAAGTCTGTATCTGCTGATGATATTAATGAAAGTTCGAGCCGAATTTAAAAGCAGCGATGAAGACACTGTGTATTGATGATAAAATTTGCGTTGTTGCTGTTTTATTGGTATGTGCCACTAAGCGTCAGAGCGAATTCGTATGCGCCTGTAATTTGCAATGAACCGGTGTCTCAAGATAATTATTTGTGACAAAAATTCAGCGTTATCAGTATTCAGTCAAAGTGTAAAGCCCTCTGTGCAAACGCGGACGTCTGGTTCCTTTACAATTTTGAAGGAACCAGACTTCCGCGTTTGCACAGAGGGCTTTACACTTTGCCCATTAATCTTCTGGATATACTAGGACATACCGACCTATCGTGTGACATTATCTCTTGTGAAAGGTCACAGTACACATAGACTGAATACTGATAACGCGGAATTTTTGTCACAAATAATTATCTTGAGACACCGGTTCATTGCAAATTACAGGCGCATACTGAATTCGCTCTGACGCTTAGTGGCACATACCAATAAAACAGCAACAACGCAAATTTTATCATCAATACACAGTGTCTTCATCGCTGCTTTAAATTCGGCTCGAACTTTCATTAATATCATCAGCAGATACAGACTTTGATTAAGCCCTGAAGAAGTCCCATGAGGGATGAAACGCGTTGGCAAGCAATTGTGTGGTGCTTTAAAAGAATAAAGTGTTTTTCAATAAAAGATTCACATTAACTACAATCAAGAAACGCGACCATCTGTTATTTTCATCTGGGAAGCTATTTATCAATATATTGTTCAACTGTTCTATTGTTTAAACATGATGTACTAGGATATCTATATATAAGAGTACGTGTCTTTCTCGGGTGCAGGGTCAATTGTTAGTCTTGGATAGTGGTGGTTTGCAACCACCCTTTTGGGATGTATGCGGGTCACATCCTAGACCCAATGCACCGAGGTACAGTGTAGATTTAATAGGCTTTACAAGTAGTGACGTCTGTTGCTGGATCTTTAAAGCTCTGACCCCTTTCTTTGTTGTTATTAAATTCCCACGTTAAGCTTCTCAACCACATGGTACTTATGAGTGTTCCTGTTGCGCGGCTCGTGAATGGAGGATTAGGAGCGTACCTATACTTCAAATTTCTCATGAGGGAACTTCTACTGGCTACATTATTATATAAAGACCTCACAGAAGTCCCCAGAGGTACAGACTCCAATCACATAAACCCCCTATAGTTAGGGTCAGTGAATATGGCACAGTATTTGCTAAGGACAGGATCTCTTATGATTAGAAGGCCAACCATGGGATACAGTCATTCAGACCATTTTTAAATGTCTGTAAACGATGAATCCAAAGTTGTTCCCTCTCAAAGAGATCAGTGATATATTTTAAAATAATGAGATTTGTAATGAAGTTATATTTTGTGAAAACTCTGAAGCAACCTCCTGACTGCCTGAGCCCTATACAAAATCAATATATAAATATTAGCAACCATATAAATGTGGAAAGAACGTTTCAATGCCACTTTCAGCTATTCTAAATCTCATATATCTCTTTTGAGTAAAGGGATAATTGAAATTAAAATGAATTCATAGTGGAAACAGTATAAAACAAAGAATAGAATGCCTTGGTTGGCAAATTCTTACTGACACTGAGAAAATAAAATGCGTTGGTTGTAATTTAATAGATTGGTTTTAATGCTCAGATATTAATGAAGGATTGTAGTGGATCACAGTCACATGTATGGGTCTCAGTGGCAGTCTTTTGAGTGCTAACCACCTTATTAAACCCCTTGACTGCTTTTTTTAGAAACATGCACCCTAGCAATTGCTGCAATAACTTTGGTTAATTGGATTAAAGAATTTTACCTTTAAGTAGCATCTGCTGCCACCTTATTGCACCTTCTCTTCTTCCCAGAAAATGTCTAGGTGTGTCAGGGTAAAAGTCCGCCTCTGAATGCAATGACTAAGAAAAATGTTTTGTGAGCAACACCTAACGTTTTTGTGAGGGTTTTCATAAGGAAACTGGTCCATCATTTTAAATATGTTAGTAAGGTGAATATTAATGTATGTATGTACATTTAGATTTTTTGCATCATCATACAGGATATTCTAAAAACACCAATGAGGTCAAAAAGGGTCAGAAGTAGTTATTGAGTTCAGATTTCCAAAGGCAGGCACGGGATAATACAAGTATTCAGCAGCTGAACTCGATTGATAGCGATAAGTAAAAGTTAATAATCAAACGCTTAAATTGGGATTTATGTGAGGTGATGTTTAGGATTTAACCTTTGGTTCATCATTTGTTATATTCGTAACCTGAAACACCAGCTCATGCTCTAAACTTAACAATTAATTCCATTAAGAAAATGTTCATTTGCACAATAGAGTGAATTTTACAATCTAGACATGTAACCAGTACATAAATGGCGGAAACATTTTCATGAAATTTACAGAAATGATAATGGGGGGTAATCGTTGAGAGAGGTGAGTACCCACCTCAAGTAATCACCACAACCCTTGTCAGGGTAAACACTTAAAGTCACTAGATTAACCGTAGGTCATTTCCAGTGGCGGCTCGCAGAGTGAGTGCTGCGGGGCCGTGGGGCGGGGGAGGGGCTGGGTGGGGGGTAGTGGAGTCGGACATACGACGGGCAGGAGTAAAGTATGTAAATAAATAAATAAAACTATTT
Organism: Calotriton arnoldi; assembly: GCA_963921515.1. Lineage (NCBI taxonomy): Eukaryota > Metazoa > Chordata > Amphibia > Caudata > Salamandridae > Calotriton > Calotriton arnoldi. Next base: position 420,246 of record CAWUFW010004405.1, on the reverse strand, counting down.
ACCTTGCGCTCGCTGCATCGCCAACTCGGCAATGCAGCGAGCGCAAGGTAAATAGTTTTATTTATTTATTTATTTACTTACTTTACTCCTGCCCGTCATATGTCCGACTCCGACTCCACCACTCTCTCCTTGTGCTGAGCCTATGTTCCCATCCCAAAGGTGTGGCTGGGGAAATGAGCAACCCCTTGCCTGTGTTCTCACTAAACCAGCTCTAGGAGCAGCCCTTCCCCAACTTGAATTGGAGCCTGCTGGGTGGGGGCGTAGCAACAGGGCGCTGCTTGAGTGTCCGCTAACATTTGCCTATGATAAGGGTAGGCCTCTATAAAGTTAGTTATGTACCTAGGAACAGCACAGATGACCATCCTGCCAGGGGAACAGAACACCCACCCATACCCAAGATATTTGCTTCAACTTTGGGAACAAGTTCACACCTCATCAAGGGTCAGCTGCCAGGTGAATGCTGGGCTCATGCAAATGGACAACCAGAGCCTTAAGGCAGTGAAAAGGTATCTTTCTAAAAGTACCTTTCCAAAATATTTATTACAAATGTGACTTTACTAGAGAATTAAACTTGTAATAAATATTTTAAAAAGTCCAAGATGGCATTTTGTAGTAGCTTACTAGCCAGAGATAACTTTATCACATTTAATAATTTATCCCAATGCTTTCTTATGGCTTAACTAACCCCGTTACAGTAAAAATTGCTTTTAGGGCCTTTTCACTGTAAGGACGTTTATATTATACTTTTACATGTCGTTCTTTTAGATACCATGAACCCTACATCATGGGCAACAAGGCTTACATAGTGGTGACTGATTAATAGTTAAAAGGGAGGTTTAGGCCTGTTAAAAAGGGTTATTTTGAGAGGAGGAATTTGAAGTTTAAAACTGCACAGTCAGGCTACAGAGGGTAGGCCTCCAGTCATGTTTGCATTGTCAGTGCAGGTGATGGCACAATGGGTGCTGAGGCACACTGGTAACATTAACCTTACAGGACCTAGGTACACTTTGTACGATATACCAGGGATGTTTGGTAAGTTAAATATGCCAATTAGAGGTATTCCAATGTCATTATGTTGAAGGGGAAACACAGGCACTTTGCCACTAACTAGCAGGCGTAAAGTAAACAGAGTTCTAAAGCCAGCAACAACAGTCAAGGCTAAACGTTGGAGGTACACCACACAAAAGATGGTAATTTCCAACAATAATCCATCAAATATAAATGCTCTCAAATTTGGTTCACACTGTGCAAATTTGCATTATTTGTTTGTATATTGATGGTATTTGCGTAGTGCATGTCTAGATGAAATGGTAGCAGAGCTACTTACAGAGCACAAGAACAATACAGCAGATATTTGGAACAAAAACAATGACATATCACTGATGTAAGAGCCACTGTTGTTCAACCAATGTGAATGCCTTCTGTCCTCTTAGTACATCAAAGGGAGTTATACACGTTATCAAATGTGGGGTTCAATGATATAAGTAGAGCATCTCCCAATGATACCCTACGTGAGGCAGCTAACCTGATACATCCCCAAACCAGTCTGTTCTCTCTTTCAACCAAACCATTTCCCTGTGGATGATAAAGGCTCATTCCCTTGTGAACTATACAACTGTCTTTCAAGTACTGAACCATTTAACTGGAGGTAAATTGCACCACGTTATCTGTTAGGAGGACCTTGGGTAGACCCTTACTTGCAAATACCTCTGTCAGAAAATCATTAACCCCTCTTATGTGACTGATTAGCAAACTTAACTTCAATTCATTTTAAGCTGTAATTTTCCAAAACCAAGAAAAAGCTTTAAAAAAACAAAACAAGGAAAGCTCCCAAAAATCCAATGCAACTTTCTCTTCTAAAGGTTCAAGCAACTCATCAACCACCATTGGCATGTTTCTGGTTCTAAGGTGTTTGTCAGTACTTGCACAAGTAATGCACATCAGTGTCCATTTTTGGAAACCAATAGATTTCTTGGAGTCGTTTGTGTCATTACAAGGTGCCTCACATGTTCTAAATAAAAAAATGTATATCTGACTGAAGATGGAGCAAGTCGGTTGTCACCTCTTTAGAGTATTTCACCCTCAATTGACAGTTCTGATGCTATCTTGGCGAAACTCGAAAGATTACCAATCAAAACATGTCTTCAGAGTCTATCCATCTTTAATGAATGTCACCCCCTTTTGAATGACGGGGCCAGTCCACATGTTCTGGCTTCACTGTTTTTCTGAAATGCATGTTTGCTCCTTCAAGTCTACTGAAGCTATAATGCACTCACTATCCCCCAACGCCTTTTCCATTTCAGACTCTTCTTGCATAGGCATTTCGGACAGGAATTCTGCTTTCCCAGTGCACTTGTCAGGAATGTGTTCCCCCATGAAACTATACTGTAACACTTTGATACTTAATCTGAACCATGTACATTTAAAAATTTCTCTTTCAATCATGGACTATTGCTTCTAGGCATCCCTCTGAACGCAAGGTGCAGATGTTACTGTTCACTCACACTTCAAACTCATCCGAGTAACCACTGCACCCAAAACCTGCTCACTGGTGTCAACAGTAACAAAATTGTAAAACCAGGGAAAAACAGTTTCAAGAAGGAGTACTCAATAAACTAGACTTTATTTGCACAAATGCACGTTCCTGCTCTTTTTTTGCAAACAAAATTGTCTAATATGCCCAATAAAGCACTCAGCTGTAAACAGAAAGTTAGGCAACATTTTGAATGAGATTCACAAAGTCCAATCAAAGACACAACCTGTTTTCTGACCTTGGGATCCGGAGCATCTTCAATGGCTTTAACTAACCCTGGATTAGGACTGATAATCTATGCTCTAAAGATGTGCCCTAGACATTCCAGCTGCTTCTGACCCAAGAGACATTTATCAACTCTTAAACACCACCAACTGCTGTGCAGGAAACGCAGAACTCCCGGATCCTGCCACTATGTTCCTGCCAATCCTCGCTGGTGACTAAGATGACGTCCAGAAAGCTCAACACCCATTTCACACCCGTCAGGAGTAGGTTCCTGTCTCACTGAAACACAGCAGCAGATGCCAACCCAAACCATATCCTTTTATATCGAAGACACCATGTGAGGTGACAAGCGGTGTGAGATGGCATGATTCAGAAGCGAGGACAATCTGATGCTACGCCGAATGCAGATAAAACCTTCTGAAAACAGTTGCGCCATCCGATTGGGCCATTATATCATCAAATTTAAAGAGGGGATTGGGTAGCAGCCCGAAAAACGTGATTGATTAATTGATCAGTGAAGTTTTAAACTCGCACGAGGCAGTTAAAACTTTATGGGCAGTAATAGATTCATTTCGTGGCTGCTCCCTAGAAAAGTACTTAATCTTCTGGCTATTAGACGTTTGTGCGAGCCAAACCGATGTTGAAGACACTGTTCAAGAAAGTATGTATTTTTCTTTGTTCTGTACAGCTGAGCTTCAATGGCTCTCATGTAAATGTTAGAAGATGTGAACCAATCCTTCCAGCTTTTGGGTGGTACACCTGGTGAATCCAAAAACTCTGGAGGAGGATTAACCACTTGCATCCCTGCCACTCTAGGAACCTTTAGTCCACCAATCAAAATCCAATGTATAAAAACAAGAGCACCATCATACAGAAAAGAATGTCATTTGGCTCTGCCATGTGATGAATAGCAGCACCAAAACCAAAAAATGTACAGGTTGCGCTTATAAACAGAACACATGGCAAGGAAGTGGTAGAACGTGCTGCAAAGCTCCTAGTTGCCTACGAATTGAGATGTGCAAATACTATGAAAGAAAAACAGGCATACATGTGCATAACCATTGTGAGATGGACACTATAATCTGCAAGTAACTGTACCTGTGAGCACTGTTGTAATAAAAATGAGCAGTCAAATGTTGGTTGGGAAAAACTGTCTATTTGCACTGTGATGAGCAGGTTCAGTTAAAGAAGGTTTGTGAATCACTGCGATGCACTGTCATAACAAGAACTAATTACAAGGTACAGTCAATCACTTAATACGGCGTGTGCATCTCCACAAATTACATCCAGAAATCAGTCATAGTGTAATATGCAGCCATTTCATTGACCACCCAAGACAGCATCTCTCACATAGTATGGTGTGCACGTCACAGAAATGCAGCAACCAATCACAGCATTCAACTTACTTGAAGGTGCCGACGGACATTGAAATGGAAACCATCAGGCAATTTTCTGTGGTTAAGGAGCTTATCCTCAAATCCCTATTTGTATTGGCGATGGTGCTTACTACAGGCTACAGCAGGGTGACTCTCCTGTCTCCTCTGAATGCAAGTTTAAGAATTAAGTTTTTTCCATCACATCATCATCAATCACATCATCCACATGGGACCCCATGGAAACAGCAGCGGTAGGATCCACTCACATTACAACACCGTCACTCTTAATATGACACAAATCCTAGAGGGCACAGAGATCAACGATGCAATGGACATCCAAACCCTTCAAAGGAGGGGCAGTAGCACCTTGGCAGAGAACAAGCGGCATAGATCCCGTGCTCTGTTGTCCATTTGTGGTCAGCATTAAAGACAGTGGTGGCTCCTCCGCTATGGCGGAGGAGCATCGCCCCACTGCTTTCAAGCAGTGCAAGAAGAGGAAACATAACATGATAATAACTTTCAGTTATTATGATGTTATGTTTCCTTTGCGGGGCGGGAGGGTGGGTGGGGCAGCTCTGCTCACGGAGCAGGGCAGGGGTGGAGTTGTTTGCCCACTCAAGTGCGCAATGACTGTTTGGTAAGCCCTCTCGGGCCACCCAAAGCAGTCATGTGCACTTCCCTGTTCTCCATGCAGGCTGCATTACAGCCTGCATGGAGAACATTCCCACCCCTACAGCTCCTGGCTGAGCACCATGTCAAGGTGCTCAGACCAATCACAACGCTGCACTGCAGCATTGTGATTGGCTTAGGGGAGGGAGCCTGGCTGCCTGCCTCCTGTTCCTGGAGGCGGACTCAGGAGAGCAGGAGCACAGAAGACGCGGGACCCGGCCTTGAGGTAAGTTTTTTGTTTTAATTTCTAAACCCCGTTCCCCCCGCGTGACACCCCCCATGACCCCCCCATAAGACCCTCCACAACCCCCGCAGCCCCCGCCCCCCCACCTGCGAGCCATGCCGGCCACCCCTGATTAAAGCACACAGCAGCAGTAGTTTCAAGTGCTACATTTTGTCAACTCGCAGAGCTGTGATGCAGCACCAGCATGTCAGGTAAGTTCCAACGGTTGCAACACTTAAATGTGCCTGAATGTTCCAGCAGGAGTGCCGGAGTGCAGAGGGTGCTCTCGTTCGAGACAACCACGAGAGGCAGGATTGAGAACACATTTAAAACACAACAGACACTTCTCAGAAAGTGCTGCCATCGACAAGGACGGACACTGTAAGAAATTGTAGTATTAGTTGAACAGGGTGAGAACCGTCTTCAAACAATTATCACCATCCTTATCAGGGTGACCCACAAAAATCACAACTTGTGCTGAACCCCGTGCTAGCTGTGGCAGTGTGCAGTCAGGCTTAACTTTGGAAGCAATATGTCAAATATTTATGCAGTACTCAAACAGAAAAAAAGTGAAAACACAAGAAAAAACTCCAACCAATTTAAAAATAGAGAATATTTCAATTAATAAAAGGACATAAAAATGCTAAAAATCCAATAAGTATAGCAATAGATAAGAGTTTTAAAGTTCAGCTAAAAATAGCGCCAAAAAGCACAAAGTGGCAACCACAGAGATCTGTTTGCGCTAGAGCAGCTCAAAGCCAAAGGTTTAGGCCAACCACGATGGATAGCCGGTCAAATACAGGGGCCAGGTTAATCTGGTAGAAAATGACCTCTGGACTTAGAAAGTTTTATGGAAGTCACAAGTCTTCAGCGTGGGCCAGGCAGCAGGATGGATCTGACGAGGGGCTCAGCAACACCGGGGAGCCGCAATACGAGTACTTGGTGTCAACCAGAGATTGCTCGACGTTGGACCAAGAGATGTCGTCAACAAGAGTTGTCAGCATTGATCAGGTGCTGCTCTGCATCGAGTCCGGTGAAGTCATCGAGCAGGTGCTACTTGGCGTCGAGTTTGGTGATACACTCGACAAAGGGTGTCCGCTTTGAAACTCGGCGTCTAATTCAGTGAAGCTGCTAATTGGGTGCTGCTCCGCATCAGTCTGGAGAAACAGTAAGGTAGGCAGGGAGGAGTACACTCTGACATTAGCCAAGAGTCCAGGGCTTTGGAGGCAGCACTTGGGGGTCAAGACTCACTTCCACAGAGGCCAGCGGATGAGATAGGTCAGGTTCAGTTGGCACTGGTCAACTGGGAAGCAGGAAAAGACCTCTGAAAGCTTGTTGTGGCCCTGCAGCTCAAACAGGTGGTCAGCCAACTTACCCTTGGAATCACTTCTGGGGTCCTGGAGTCAATGTAAGCAGATCTAATGTTCCTGTAGGTTCTTCACACAGCAGGGCAGTCCTTCTTCAGATTCTCCTCAGGTCAAGGAGTGTTCTGAGAAGAGTTCTGGGGTGCTATGTTTAAGCCCATTGCCAGTCTGTGGGTGGGAGTCAATCCTTTGTCCACCCTCTAAACCAGTTCTGGACAGCTTCTCTCCCTCCAACTTTGTTTGGAGCCAGCCTGACTTCTTAGACAAAAGGTAGGCAGGCCCAGGTGAGATATTTCTCTGCTAGTGACAGAGTAGCCTTTCTTTGAATCTCTGGAAGGGTCTAGGCACAGCTCCGCGGGCCATTCTGTCAAGGAGGGAAGCTCCCTCTCCACCCCCAGGGCCCTTTGTCAACTGGGAGCAATACACACCTCACGACAGGGGTGCTATCAGTTGTCAGGTGTCAGTTGGACTCTATCAGAAAGGCCTTTTGGCAATCGGCAGGAAAAAGACAGCTTTCTAAAAGTGTATTTTCCTTAATAGTAATATGAAATCCTACTTTACCATTAAATTGAGTTTTAAATTACCATTAAAATGACCCCTTGAATCATTTCTTAAGTTACTCCCAAACTGAAATCACAATTAAGCATTATGAGTTGTTATAATGTAACCCAGTGCTTTCCTATGGAAGAGCCAGCCTTGCCACACCAATAAGTAAATTAAAAGTGCCAACTGCATCTATGCCAATTTTACCATGTTTAAAAAGGAGAGCACAAGCATTTTATCCCTGGTTAGCAGAGCTAAAGTGCACATTGGTCTGTGGCCAAAGTAACGGGTTCAGCAACAGAAGGCAAAAGATTCTGGGGGAATACCATGCAAAATATAGTAATTTTCAACAAGCGTCTTACGTACAGGTGGACATCATATTCACCTCCTCCATTAGTCATCCTCCACTGCACGGTATTCTAGCAGAATATTGAAGTTTAAATATCGACCTTCACTTATATTGACTGTACAATATTGACTGCCAACCTATTGTCACAGCAAGTAGACATGCAGATAAGAATAGTAAATCATCAGTTCTCTATATATGCTTTGCTTGGCCATATGTCAGTAGTTGATATTGTGAAGATGAAAGAAATGCATGTTGATATTCCTGACCTGATTATTGTGGCAGACAAACTCTGCCCGCTCTCTGAGACTAAAATGCAGGGAACACCCCAGACTGCATGCCAGCTTTAGATCATCTTACAAGTATGTTATGGCTCCTGGAGAGAGGTAAAGAATGGCAAAGAAGCTCTTATTTTTCAAGGAAATGTTTGATAGTTTGGCTTACGTGAGGTGAATGCCAATTGCTAGTGTCAAGCTTTGATGCAACAGACAGTAGTAAAAAGATGCAGCGGAGTACTACTTGGTGATTCAGAATGAGTTCCATGAAAAGAGGCCAGTAAATACAAACTTTTGAATCTTGCTGCAATCAGATCAATCATCAAGGAACAAAGTGTGAATTGGTACTGAATAGGATGAGCAGAAATGTCTTCCCTAAAGGTAGACCTCAAAAGTGGCCATAACTTCATCTCTTTGCTGGCCATTCCCATGCTACCCCAATCTGGCTGCTCGTCTCCTCTCCCAGCTAAAATTCTTACATGTTTAGCTTCTACTCTTTTTTCATTCAGTGTTGTCCTAAATCCACTAAAGATCGAAAGTGCCATTGCTCGCTTGTATCTTATCAGTAAGCTTCATGAAATTCAGTCCAACCCAGTATCAAAAGGGTATGTCCAGACACTTGCAAGCTTAACAAGTTGACAAGCAAAACTAGACACTTTTCAGTATCATTGGGCCTCTTTAGTGAAGTGAAACTCGAGTCTCTAGACGCAGCAAGTGAGGATTATAGTTTAGAAATGTGGGATAGACAGCCTATGGTTGGTGCCCTACTGTTTTAAAAAATTTAATTGATGGCAACTCATTAGGGATGGGCAAAGATCTGTGTTTTATTGTTTGTTAAAGTTTGGAAAGTTACACAAAAATACACAAATGTCGTGTGCTAGTTGGTCGAGTGAAAATTTCATGTGAAAGCATACCTCATACAAAAAAAAGTGACATGGGATACCGACAGGACATCGGTTTGAGCAGAAAATATCTCTGGAGTAAGTCATTTTCAACATAAACCGGTTTCCATTGGCTGAAAATTGTCTGAAGTTGTGCAATGTGAAATTTCAGGAAATCTTGCAAAGTTCTTCTAAAATGAAATTCAAAAATGTCGTAGCTTTACTGGCATAACTCAAATGAATGCAACCCACTACTACTCACATACGTTTCCAGTAATTGATCAGGCATTTCAATCCACCACTTTTGTTGTATCATATAATCTCCATATGTGCTGAGTAAATATGCCCCGATATGTTCACTTAACCTAGAGATTTAATTCTCATCAAATCATGATGCCTAATAAGACTAGACCACATATCGCGTACCGTGTGTTTTCGTGTAAAGACCTCAGGGTTTCGCAGTTCTGACTGGTCGAAGCATTTGCGTGCAGTGTCTAGATTAATTTGCATTTGGCATCTCCATCTGCAATTTCATAGATGAGTAAGAAGCTATGTAATAGAATTGGGGCTAGAGGAATTCCAGTGGTTTGAAAGCACTAATCTGGTAATTTTAATAATAGGTTTCGCCAACAATTATAAAGTGGCGAGCTTATTTGGCCTATTATGGTGGGTAGAGTGATATATGCTCACCTCTGAAAAGACCACAAGTGAATATGCCTGAAAGAATAGAGAAAGGACATTTAGATATTTGCAATTTTGGTTAGGTTAACATATTCTCCCATTCTTAGTCAGTGCCTTTTACAGTGGCGGCTCATCCACTGAGCAATTCAAAACGGAAAAATAAAATGATAATAACGCAACGTTAATGTCATTTTATTTAACCGTACAGGCTCGGTTGGTTGGGAGGCAGGGTGGGCTGGGCTGCTTAGAGTTGGGGGAGGAGTGGTAGGGACTTCCTAAGTGCGCATGACATTTTGGCCGGCCCTGCACACTTTGCATGTTCTTCACCCAGGCAAAATTACAGCCTGAGTGGAGAACTTGCACCGCCTCCCAGACCCTGTCTGAGCGCTGAACAACGGTGCTCAGACCAATCACAACGCTGCTGTCAGGCAGCGTTGTGATTGGCCATGGGAGTCTGAGAGTCTGTGTGCTTCCTGGTTCCTGCTGCCTGGGAGAAGAGACTAGGACGGAGGAGAGGCGGCAGCCGGCCCAGCAGGCCGGCCATATCCAGGTAAGGGTATTTTTCTAAATTCCCTCCGCCCACCCCCGCACCCCCACCCCCCCAAATCCGTTTGGTAGCAGCCACTACTGACATTTTAGGAGTATATTGAAAATTTAACATCAATAAACTATGGGGTTCCCTTAGTAAGACTGGTTATGCCTATGACTTATAAGTAACAATAATACTGTAAATTTTAATAACTTAGTTAAATGTTTTTGTATATGAAAAGTTGTTTTCTCTTTTCATTTTGTTGCAATTCCTAGAGGTTAAGAAGCACTGGCTCAAGCTCTTCTATCCATTTCTTTTGTTGCATCGAAGAAACTCCCTAGAATCAATGGTAACATCCTAACTAGGGGTGGTCTGGAACTCATGGAGTTTCATTCCGTAGAATTCCGAGGAGTTACATAAAAACTCTGCGAGTTCCACGAACAGGCGGAAATTGCCACGTCGCGCTGCTCACACATATTTTAAGCGCTGGGAGCTTGTTCTGCACTGAAAAATCAGTGCAAAGACACCACACAGCACGTCAGAGGACGCTGCATCCCGAGTTGGTTTTGCTACTGTCGATTAGATTTTCTACTTGGGCGGCAGCTTTCTAACCACGAAAGGTCGCACCCGCCCGCATTAAGAAACTCTCGCCGGGTTACCTGCTAGCGCCTGAAAATCGTGCAAGGGGACACCAATTCTCACTCATGATTGCCAACTTACCATTAGCGAGCCGTGCGCGAGAAAAAACTCCACCTGTTGGCAGGATTTGGCTGGAACTCCCCGTTACATGCGTAACGTGGAGTGGTCAAAACTTCAGGAACCAGAATTTATTGCCCACCTCAGTTCTAAAACGGATCCTGTGCTCGTTGTATCTGAGGACAGGGCTGGACTGGCCGGAGCGGGTACCGGGCATTTCCCCGGTATGCCGCCAGGGTGGGGGCCGGTTTTGGACCCCTGGGGGGGCAGTTTTTGTTACCGGGGGCCGGTTTTGTAGCATACTGCAATATCGGCCCCCTGTAACGAAAGCAGCTGCAGTGTTTTCCACACACACACGCCCACCCCCCTCCCGCGGCCGGTCCGACTAAATAGCCAGGACCGGTTTGCGTTCCCAGTCCAGCCCTGCCTGAGGAGTTAATCTGTACTTCAGTGATGAGATCATACAAGATTTGAACATGCACTCCGATACTTTTGTTCCTATGAATTTAATCTGCACCTCAGTGATGAGACTCAATAAGGCTTGAACGTGCATGTTGTTACTTTTGTTCCTAAGGACTCAATCTGCCCATCAATGATGAGACCGAACAAGACTTGAACTCGTTTGTTGTTACTTTTGCTCCTAAGGACTCAATCTGCCCCTCAATGATGAGACCGAACAAGACTTAAACTTTGTTGTTACTTTTGTTCCCATGTAGAGACCACTTGGTTTCACAGTTCTGGCAAAACTGTTCATTTGAGCCCAGGGTCAAGATGAATTAGCATACGGTTAACCCCTTCTGCAATGACGTAGATGGGTAGAAAACAATGGAATGGCATGGGGCTCAGGGGAAATGCCTGTGGTTAACTGCCACTGATGTACACGTTTCCATCCAGCACTCTATTGTTCTTGTCTCTGCAAGCGATCCACGTCTGGAAATGTCTTTTCATTTGGGAGGAGCGGAAGGAGAACATTAATGGCGGTCAGCCATTAGGGAGTATGAAAGAAGAGCTACATGTACGCACTTAAATGCTTTTATTCCAATGTTCGAGTGAAGTATTTCAAAACTATTACTACAATTACTTTTATTCATGTCATGTTAGAATTATTTATTTATCCTATTAATATTTCCACTCCGAAATTGGGTCATGCCCATTATTTGTCTGTTTGTCCATGGAACATCACTTGCGAAGATTTGGAAAACTGCGGCCGAGAAGGCTATTGACAAAAGCCCTATAATGACAAGAATGATTTATTGTAGCTACCAACGCAGACATGTCCCATTAGCTTTGTCATATGATATCTAGATTCAAACCAAAGGACTCCCCACATTATTCCCATGAAAAAATATCAAAGGTTTTTCAATAACTAACCCATGCTTCTGAGTTATTAGGTTGGCAGTGAATCATGAAACGTGGCGGTCTTTGAATTGGAGGAATAAAAATGGTTGGATAGATTTTGAAATTCTTCCGAACCAGCCGAGTAGAATGCAACATTTATCTTACGTCTTGTCTCTAGTGGAATCTTTTTCTTGCCAAGAATTTATTGGAAGCCAGGTAAACGTTGCTACATGAGAGAGAGCCCAGCAAGCATTAAGATTTTGGTTTTCGGTAATTGTTTCTCCTAGAATGGTTACTGAGGACTGGGCACACTTTATGCCAATTTATGAAGGCAACATATTGTTGCACTCAATCCAACGGAAAACAGTTCCAAAACAATTGAAGCTAAATACCGTGATTTCGTGCAGTTAAACTAATGGGCTAATGTTTAACTCTATTGTTGTAGACAATTTAGGACACCGTCTTTTCCACATTAACGTACAATTTAGATATAATGGCAACTTTGTTTACAAAGTATTTCACAGTACAGTTTTAGCCGTTTTATGCGCTACACTTAAAAGGCATTGATAGCAACCAGTTTAATGGTACTCAGTTTATGGACCTCACAAGGATGAAAGGCTAGTTGGCCGCACTAGGACTCAAGCTCGTTGCCAGCAGAGCCCACATAAAATGTAAATGCCAACAACAAACTCCTTACTCTAAGGATAATTATTGGAGTTGAGATTGAATGCCTTAGACACTACATTTTTTGGTTTTTGGAAATTGTTTCTTGAAGTATAGATATTTAGAGCATTCGACACTGTTTGATGTTTTCTCAAGGCAGCAGGATGCAAGACAATCAAAAACAAGCATTGCCAAAGTCAATAGTTCTGAACGTTTGTATCTGAAAGTGCTTCTTTATTGAATGGTGACTTTGTCTGTATATATCTTCGGATAGGAGAATGGAAAGTGAGACCATAGGTGGATAGTTGGAAAACATGGGTAGAGCGGGTCAGTCAGTGAATGGAGGGAATAATGAGTAACTGCACACTTGGATGTACGAATGGATGAATGAGTCAGTGTATGATGAAACAGTAGCGGTAGGAGGAGAGGAAAATGCAGCATATTAACAGAAAATGCTCGAGCATTCTGCCTCATACACCCATGCTTTATTCATAATCCTACTCACCCTTACGCTCGCTCGTTTGATACTCTTTGTTCATCCATGCACACACTCACCCATTCATCCATCCATGTATTCACTCATTCTTCATCCAAATTTCTACACTTTCTTCCGTTCTCTCATTACTAGTAGCTTTAAGAAATGGGCATGGTGTGAGCTGGATTTTTCTTAAAAAAGAGTTTGTCCGAGGTAGCAGGCGATGCCAGCTGGATAAATGATGGGCAGGGATGGCATGTGATAGATAGGATTGCCAGGATGTGAACAGGGGCAGCAGGATACGAACAGAGATTGGCAGAGGGTGAGGGTGGTATGACAGGAAAAGGGCCGGGGCGGCAGTGTTCAAGCAGTGAGTTGAATTAAAGTAGATGGGCAGGTGTGGTAGGAGATACAGAAAAAGGGGTAACAGAAGTAGTGTAGATGATGACAAAAGATGGCGAAAGGTTGGGGAGGCTGGTAGCAGAGAAGATAGGAATAGGTGGTACAAGATAAACGGGGAGTAAAAGACGATTGGTGGGGAAGACAAGATATGGTTAAGGTGTAGAAGAATGCAAAACCAAAGGGGACGATGGACGGAGTGTTGAACATTGCAAGCACTCACCCCCAGTCAACTGATCTGGGTTTAATCCATCATCATTCTTTAGCTCACTCCACCACCCCAGTTCAGACATGGCCATATGCAAATCAGTCTGACCCTGTGCCTCATGGGAACAATCCAGCCCAAACTGCCAAGCCATGTCTTCCCTGGACCGGAAACAAGCATCCTGGGACCGGTTTTGGGCTCACAGCCCTCATCAGCCAGGCTATCTTGAATCCAGTGGCAAAGTGAGCAAGGGACCCACGTCTGGGCATACCCTGCCAACTTAGGGCGAACAATGCAAAACCAAAGGGGATGATGGACGGAGTGTTGAACATTGCAAGCACTCACCCCCAGTCAACTGATCTGGGTTTAATCCATCATCATTCTTTAGCTCACTCCGCCACCCCAGTTCAGACATGGCCATATGCAAATCAGTCTGACCCTGTGCCTCATGGGAACAGTCCAGCCCGAACTGCCAAGCCATGTCTTCCCTGGACTGGAAACAAGCATCCTGGGACCGGTTTCGGGCTCACAGCCCTCATCAGCCAGGCTATCTTGAATCCAGTGGCAAAGTGAGCAAGGGACCCACGTCTGGGCATACCCTGCCAACTTAGGGTGAACAATGCAAAACCAAAGGGGATGATGGACGGAGTGTTGAACATTGCAAGCACTCACCCCCAGTCAACTGATCTGGGTTTAATCCATTATCATTCTTTAGCTCACTCCGCCACCCCAGTTCAGACATGGCCATATGCAAATCAGTCTGACCCTGTGCCTCATGGGAACAGTCCAGCCCGAACTGCCAAGCCATGTCTTCCCTGGACCGGAAACAAGCATCCTGGGACCGGTTTGGGCTCACAGCCCTCATCAGCCAGGCTATCTTGAATCCAGTGGCAAAGTGAGCAAGGGACCCACGTCTGGGCATACCCTGCCAACTTAGGGCGAACAATGCAAAACCAAAGGGGATGATGGACGGAGTGTTGAACATTGCAAGCACTCACCCCCAGTCAACTGATCTGGGTTTAATCCATCATCATTCTTTCGCTCACTCCGCCACCCCAGTTCAGACAAGGTGTAGAAGAGGCAGAACATACAATGTACCCAGTAGGATTGTTAGCAAAAAAAAAAAATCGGACTAAATTTCTACGCAGCAATTTACAACCTGTTGCGGGGGAACCCTGGGGGTCCGCCACATCAACTTGGGAGGTCCACAACTGCTTAGAAAATTAAATAATATTAACACATTCTTAAAGTATATCTAAATAAAGAAGCAAAGAGGGCGCAATGCAAAAGATAGCATCTGTGTGATTACCAATTTAAAGGTCTGCATTGTCAGGGACTGTCCGGGACTATGTCGGGAACACAGTCAGGGACTTGGGCAAGGACTGGGAACAGGGTAGAAAACGAACACAGAGAGGAGTACAGCGCTTCCCAGGATCACACAGGAAATCAGAGGAGAAAAGGGATCCAAAGGGGAAGCCTGTACAAAGGAACAAGACGGCTAAGACTCAGAAAGGAAGGGCACTCACAAGGCAATTTAGCATTCAGACTAACTACACCCAGGACGGACGTGCAAGACATATATATAATACAACATTAACAATAAAGGGGAGTGTGGGGTAAAGCCCTCAGGAGCTCCACACGGTAAGACTGAAGCTCAGTAAGTTCCTCACCCACAATTGCTGTTACAGATACTGACTGAAAATACCCACATATAGGATATGTATGCAAAGGCAGGGTCTGTGGAGCTTATACCTATGGTGATGTTATAACAGTAACTCAAAGACAATACTCACAGTGAACAAGAAACACCACCTAGGTAGTCAGCCGTGCCCACGGATCCTGGCGATCAAACAGGAACTCGCAAGGCAGTAACAGCAAAGGGGTAGAACTAAACACAAGCACAATAGACAAGGAGCTAGCAAGGAGGAGTGCTTAACAGGAAAGGAAGGAAATTACAGGGCACACTTGGCAGAAAGCAGGTAACACACATACAAGGTAACAGAAGCAAGACAGCAGAAATAGAAAGACAGTAAACTAGAACTGGAACCAAGGAAATGGGAAGAAAGGCAGGGACTGGAAAAGGATATACAGAAGGGGGGGCTACAAGGGTATACTAGAATAGTGCAGGTTCAGGAATCAAGAAAACAAAGTAGCATAGGGGCAGTGCTGGGGCAAGAATTGAGCAAAAGCTCAGGTGTCAAAGTAGCACTGCAGGTCAGGAACAAGGAAATGATAAGGCTCAGGAATCAAGGTAGTACTGCAGGCAGTGCTAGTTCAGGAACAGGGAATTACTAAAGCTTCAGGAGTCAAGGTAGCACCCTCAGGCAGTGCTGGTTCAGGAAACAGGAAATAGCTACAGCTCAGGAAACAAGGAGTCAAGAGAGCACTGCAAGCAGTGCAATTCAGGCACAAGAAAATAGCTGAAGCCCAGGAACAGGAACTAATAACCATAGCTCAGGAACTCTGGAAACAAGGTAGCACTGCAGTCAGTGCTAATTCAGGTACAAGGAATAGCTATAGCTCAGGAACTCAGGAAACAAGGTAGCACTGCAAGCAGTGCTAATTCAGGTACAAGGAATAGCTATAGCTCAGGAACTCAGGAAACAAGGTAGCACTGCAAGCAGTGCTAATTTAGAGAAGAGGAAACTGCTGCAGTTCAGGAACAAGGAATACTAAGGCTCAGGGGTCAAGGTAGCACTGTAAGCAGTGCTAATTCAGGAACAAGGAAAACAGCAGCAGGTCAGGAAAAAAGGCAGAACTAAAGCTCAGGAAACACTGGAAACAATAGCAAAAGCTCAGGGAGCACTGGAAACAAGGATCGGTCTCACCGGTAAACAGCTACAATGACCGACACTGGGCTGAAGGGAGCTGGGGCTTAAAAGAGCTCACAGTAATCACATGCAGCAGGTGTGAGCAGGCTAGCAGCAGCCAGCCACAGGTGAACTGAATTCCTCCACCCATCCTTGGCCTGCAGGGGTGGAGACAAAGCAGTGAGCAGGGAATTCTGGGTAATGGAGTTTCAGGCATGAGCAGGATGGCTTCCACAAAACCCGGCATGGATTGGGAATGGATGTCAATTCCCAAATAGTGTCTAAAGGGCTGGAAGTCAGTATGTACATGAAGGGGAGGGTCTGGAAGCATATTTGAATACTGGAAAGCCCCACAATTCGGCCCCCTGGTGGTGGGCACGAGAGCACAGGGAGTGAATCGTGACATGCATGTGCAGTGCTAATTGTTCTGCAATGTGCAAGTTGCCAGGCAAACTGTAGTAAATTTGGGACTCAATTATTTTGTCACTGAATTCATCGCTACCGCTCTTTAAAACCTCATGGAAGATTTCTGTTTTAAACATGCTGCAGTGACATTACATTACATTGCTATTACATTTTCACCATTGACAATTGGATAAAACGCTTTTAAATGCTTTTCATTATCCCCAAAACATTTAACCTTAACAAATAATAGAGAGGAATATTGAAAACAGCGCTAATGTTCTGCTAGCTAGTTGCCTAATATCAGATCCGAAATATATTTCTGTTTTTCCATATTTTTGGGCCATACGTAGTGCAGATTATGAGTTCAGATGTCCGAGTACTGTACGTATAAATGTGACTGAAATTCAGTAGCCTTAGCTGGGTCATTACTCATTTCACACTAAGAAGATATCCCATTACGTGGTCTTGTAAACTAATGTCCTATACAGATTCAAAGGGAAGAAGCTAAGATTAAAGTGTGTATTGAGAGATGCAAAAATGTGAAGAACAGACAAATCGAACAAATAATAAACAGACACATAATAAATATCGATATCGTTGTGCAATTCTTAAATGCCATCCGGAACAAATCTGATCTGTAATTGGGGGCATGTTATGGTATGTTATCAGCATTTGTGTTGTGTGCAACTGTTGCTAACATAGCATCTTAGCACTTGAATTGTCCAGAGTGATTAAAGGTATACCTGGAGGTTTGGATTGAAAGTGTAAGATTGTAGTATGTAGTCACGGCCGGTGCAGGTAAGTGCGGTGGAGAGGCCGGGCGGGGTATAAGTCGACAGACGATGGAATAGGTTTTATTTAATTATTTAATTTGACCTATTCTGTCATCTGTTGACTCCTCCCCTCCCACCCCGCCCCACCACGCTTTCCTGCGCTGCCCGCCGCTGGTAGTATGTCCTGTGTGAGACGAGTTGGGTGTGGGTGGTACTGAAACGCTGTCTGGTCATTTTGTCATGAACTTGTGACTGCCGCCGTGTGAGCCGGTGTTTATGAGGCTTCTGGGAGGGGACAGAGCACTCTTTATGCTGCATTTATTCAAAGCTACTTGATCTGTTTCTCATTAAATGGTGGTTGTGCTATCCTTGTCTTTTTGTCAGAGATTAGGATCCTTTGCTCATCTATGAAGACATTGCCCAAGCTTCTTCTGTGTATCCAGCTACATCTGCTTTTTGACTACTATTGTGAGTATGTATGTATGGGAAAAACACACTCACAACAGTAATATTGGATTCATTTAGAGTAGCAGTTGGCCTGAAACTCATAGGAGTGGAATATTTTCCCTTGATAAATTCACATGAAAAAAAGAAATGCAAATCAAGGGTATTAGTGAGTAGGTCAGAGTGTACCAGGTCAAAAAAGATATTGCAAATTATTTTTGCTTGAGGAGCTTGCGTGATGCAGAGAGTTTGGTGTGTTTCAGGGTTTATAGGTATTGTCTTGTAGTGGAATATTGATCTCTCATGGCTTCGAATTTTGGAGATTTGTGTATTTATGGCTTCCAGAAGGCAATTAGGTGTTGTAGTATCCATATCTGAATGCAGAGGAAGTTGCAAAGTCTCTTGTCCTGGACTTAGGAGGAATAATTTTCATCCTTTTATTGAAGTATTGCAACAGGTTATTGGCCATAGTCTTCTGGGCTTCATTTCTTTCAATGTTTCATTCTTTATTTGTATACTCATCTGTGAAAATAAAGACTGAAAACACAAAGGGGCATAGTCACAAATTGCACTTTCTAGTACATTTAGTTGTACTATAGTATCAGCACTAAAGTCTATTCCCAAACCTACGGGGGAAACATTTGCCTGTCCTATCTGTTTTATGTGGCAGTCTCTGCCACATGTGCAGAGATATCTGCACACGTAGGTATATGTTTTAGTAGGAAATTTGGGAGTAACCTGGGGGTGTGGCTGGAAAATGGGAAACACTTAGTACTAAATGTGAATAGGCCCCATCGACAGTAAAAACACAGGCTGCTTAAATATATACCTTAAATAAATATTTCTATGCAAAGAAATTCATTATTTACCTGAAGCCACTGAAGCGTCTTCCCCATTCCTGGAGCATGCAAATGAAATACGCCGCATGGGAGCTACAGACGAACACGTCTTTATTCTTCAGCATACACTCACACATTGTGCATTATCTAATACTCAACATTAACCAAACTCCAACACCTCCCCGCATATCATGCATTTCCTCTCCAGAGTCCGCCCAGAACCCCAAGGGTCCTAGAGCGCATAACATCAATATGCTGCATCTCCCCCTTTGTTAAATAAAAAGTGGTGAACATCACAAAAAACACATTTCTTCAATCGGTCAGCGAGGTGTTCGCACTTGTCAGCTGGACCGGGTGATCCAAGATGATTGAGGTCAATTTTGATAGGACAATGGTGACATAGACTCGGGTACTTGAGCCGGGCCTGTTGGCAGAGCTGCTTCGCACATGGTTTCAGGACTCGACAAGTGTTGCAGTATGTGTCTGAAATGTGATGTGTCCCGAGTGATGGATTGTCCAGGACGATGTTCTGTAATCATATGTACCTTGCACGCCACAACCTGTAACAGATCAGCAGCAAAAAGAGAGACCATTTACCATCTTCATCTCTGTTTAACCTGTACCCAGTCTCCTTTATCAAAGACTGTCTTCTGGGTGTGATTACGTTGATCTGCATAAGCTTTCAGTTTTCTTTTCAGAGTCGTGACGGTGCCTAGAAACTTGTCATCATTTACTGATAAATTTGAGGTCAATTGAGTTAATTTTGTTCTGATGGCTCTCCCAAGGAGCAAGGTGGCTGAACTCTCAGCAGTTGTGGAGTGACGGGTTGATCGATAGGCCCAGAGGGCCTGGCACAGGGCTTGATTTAGATTGATCCCCTCCATGGACGCTCATTGAATGACCCGCTTGTGGGTGCCCATGAATCATTCAAATACATCATTGGCCTGGTGCCAGAGGGGTGTACTTTTTTGGTGTTTGAAGTTGAGTCAGACAAGAAATTCTTTGAACTCTTCGCTGTTAAAGGGCGGCTGGTATCAAATTTGAGGATTTTGGGGATGCCCCACATTGCAAAAATGTCATCAAGTCATTCTATGACTTTGTCATGGGTTGTCGAAGATAGGTCTTCCACGAAAGGAAAACGTGAATACTCGTTTATGACTACCAAGAGATGATGTCCATTTCCCAAAGGCCCAAGGAAGTCAACTGCCGCCCTCTTCCCCACATGGGCAGGAAGGTCAGACATTGTAACTGGGTGCTGTGTCACCTTGGGGGGACAAACAATTGCAACTATGGCATGCCTTCAGTTCCTTCTCAACTCGTTCATCTAGCCGAGGGAACCACACTCGATCTCTTAAGGATCTCTTGGTGGCCACGATACAATGGTGTTCTTCATGTGCCAGCTTGACGACCCGCTGTCTTAGGCTTCCAGGAATGACGATTCTTGAGCCTCACAGTATTACGCCTTCTTGCGTGACTGTTAACTCATCCTGTTCATTTTTGAACTTTTGGAATTCAATACCATCAGCAAGGGGCTTCTCCTCCATGATTGCGTGGTAATAAGTTCTTTGATTATTATCATGCCTTTGTATGAATTGGTGGCAGCAATGATTTGCTCCACAGACAGAGCCATTGGTGTGCTGGATATCACAATAAAGTTGAGATAGGCTTCAGCTGTCTTGGATGTCGAACTGTGGCAATGTAGCGGCACTCGTGAAAAGTAATCTGCTGGGTTTTGATTCTTCTGTGGTTTGTGCATGATCTCATAGTTGTACTCTTGCAGTCTCAATCCCCACCTCTCGATGCAAGAGCCTTCGGGTTTCCAAAAATTGTAAGCAATGCCTGGTGATCTGTAATGACAGTGAATCATTTTCTTTTGAGGAAAACATGAAAATGTTCACAGGCCCACACCACTTCCAGGCTCGCCTTCTCTGGCTGAGAGAAGGCACATTCTAATTCAGACAGGCTTCGACTGGCATAGGCCACAATGTGTTTCTGAGCATTTGAGTGACCATTGTCTTGAGCAAGGTTTTCATCTAGCCCTACCAGGCTTGCATCAACCGTCAGTTTCAGTTGCATTCTCGATTGCATGTTTAATGTCTTTAAGCTCTGGTCATATTCTGGAAACCACTGAAATGGTACATCTCACCTTGTCAAGTCTCTCAATGGGGCACTCACTGTAGCAAAGTTGCGAATGTATCTTGAACAATAACTGGCCATGCCTAGAAAGGATCATTGCATGGTAACATCTTGGGGACAAGTGGATGATAGTGCTTGCACCTTGTCTGGAGTCATTCCCCCATCAGAGAATATGTGCCCAAAAATCATGAGTTTGATCTTTTGAAACCCACACTTCGCAGTGTTCAGAGTGAGACCTGCATCAGCAAGTAACTGGCACACTTGGTTAAGGGCTTTGTTCTTCTTGGGATCTCCCAAAAACCAGTATGTCATAATTGGTGTAGAGACAGAATATTGAGTACAAAATATCGAGTTGCACAAATATTGTCATTAATATCGTGGGTCAGAAATATCGACAGCAAGAATATTGTGGTCAAGAATGTCGACTTAAGGTAAGTGTTTAATATCGTTTGCAAAAATATAGAGGGTCATTATGATGTCTTGCGGATCACTGCCGCCCGTATGGCGGTGGCGATCCGCCCGCCATTCCTGTCCGCCCGCACAACATTTCCCCCCGCCATATTACGATGGCGGTGGGGACCCAGGCGGACGGAAAGACCGTCCGCCGCTTTTCCGCCGGTCGACTCGTCGACCGGGCGGAAAAGGGCTCTAACATGGTGGCGGTGTCTGCAAGACACCGCCATCCATATTAGGATGCCGGCGGAAAGCAGCCTTTCCATGGCGGTGTTGCCGCCATGGAAAGGCATGTGGTCTTTGCCTTTGGGGGCCCGTAGCGGGCCCCCATATAGTTGGGGGGGTGGGGGGTTCACATGGGGGGTACCTATAGTACCCCCCTGCATTGGCATGGACAGAGTGGCAGGCACCGCGCGGTGCCTGTCACCTTGTGCATGCCAATACACGAGTCTATTCCCAGCATTGTGGCGGGCGGTGCTGTGAGCACCGCCCGCACAATGCTGGGAATAGGGCTTGCCACGGTGGCGGTGGCATCCTAATATCAGGTGCGGGACCGCCGCACCCCTTGCAGATGGTCCCGCATTCCGCTGCGGTGGCGGGCGGACTTTGTCCGCCCGCCATCGTAATGATGCCCATAGTTGTTAAATATATCGTTTTTATTATTATGTATTTTAGTATATTTTTAATATGTATGTGATGTATGTTTTTTTGTATAAGAATTGTTTGTATTTTTAATATGTGTTAAATTTTTAGTAGTTAATAATTTTTTTAAATTAGAATTTTGCACTTTTAGTTCCGTAGCGGGTTGTGAGTCTATAGGGAATAGGGTGGGAAGTAATTTAATTACACTAAATGTATGACTTTTTTTTATTTGAATTTTGCGTGTTTAGTTCCTTAGCGGGTTGTGGGTGTTTAGGGGAATAGGGTGGGAAGTAATTTAATTATATTGAATTTATTCTTTTTTTTTTTATTTGAATTTTGCGTTTTTAGTTTCGTAGCGGGTTGTGGGTTTATAGGGGAATAGTGGGAAGTAGTTTAATTATATCAAATGTATTGATGAATTTTTATTTATTAATATTTGTTTAATTCAGATGTTATAGTGTTAAATGTGTAAAGTATTTTTTTATTAATTAATTAATAATTGGTTTTTAATTTTAATGAATTGGCAAATAATTGTTAATTGTGTAATTAATTTTAGGTGTGTGTTGTGGTGTTTATAGGTGTAAAGGGTGGGAAGTAATTTTGTTTTTAATTTATGAATTAATAATTGGTTGTTAATTAATTTCAATTAATTAATTTGTAATTAATTTTGGTAATTATGTAATTAGTTTTAGGTGTTTGTTGTGGTTCTTTTAGGTGGGAAGGGTGGGAAGTAATTTATTTTTAATTGATGAATTAATAATTGGTTGTTAATTCATTTTCATTAATTAATTGGTAATGAATTATGTTAATTGTGTAATTAATTTTAGGTGTGTGTTATTGTGTTTATAGGAGTAAAGGGTGGGAAGTAATTTGTGTTTAATTAATTAATATATAGTTGTCAATTAATATTAAATATTTGATATTTATTTTGGGTAATTGCTTATTTTTTGTGTGTTTTTACTTTTAAAGGGGTAAAGGGTGGGTATTCAATAAATTGAAATTATTTAATTATTAGTTGTTAATAGTAATACTTTTTAATTTTAAAATAAGTTTTAATTGTGTTTAATTATTTTATAGTTTAATTTAGGTGTGTGTTGTGGATATTATAGTGTTAAAATGTGTGTAGTCAATTGATGTTTATTAGTTTTTTATTAATAATATTTTTTAATTGATTATTAATTATGTTAATTATGTAAATAAATTTAATTAAAAATGTTGAAGTGTTTTGTTATTGGTGTGGTGTTATAGGGTAGGAAATAAAATAAATACATTTATGGTTTAAT
The DNA here is from genome assembly GCA_963921515.1 of Calotriton arnoldi. Taxonomy (NCBI): domain Eukaryota; kingdom Metazoa; phylum Chordata; class Amphibia; order Caudata; family Salamandridae; genus Calotriton; species Calotriton arnoldi. The sequence goes on along the minus strand of CAWUFW010004405.1, from coordinate 397,040 downwards.
TAGTTTAAAAGAATTATTTTATTGTAAATTTATTTATTTTATATAATATTTGTAGGTTTTTGTTATATGTAATTAATATATGTGTTCTTTTTATATGTGTAATATATTTTTTTTTTTATTGTTTATTACATTTTTTTTAGAATATTTTTTTTAAAAGTGTTTGAGTGTGAGTAGTAATTTGTTTTTCTCCGGTATCCAACACTTTCCCTACTGTTGCACTCACCGTAGTGGGAATAGTAATTTTTATCTCTCCGCTATCCAGCACTTTCCCTACTGTTGCACTCACTGGAATTGGAATAGTAATTTTTACCCCTCCGCTATCCAGCACTTTCCCTACTGTTGCACTGACCGGAGTGGTTATAGTAATTTTATCTCTCTGCTCACCTGCACTTTCCCTATTGTTGCACTCACTGGAGTGGGAATAAATATTTTTACCCCTCCGCTATCCAACATTTTCCCTACTGTTGCACTCTTTGGAGTTGGAATAGTAATTTTTACCCCTTTGCTATCCAGCACGTTTCCTACTATTGCACTCACTGGAGTGGGAATAGTAATTTTTACCTCTCTGCTATTCTACACTTATCCTACTGTTGCACTCAGTGGAGTGGGAATAGTAATTTTTACCCCTCCGCTATCCAACACTTCCCTACTGTTGCTCTCACTGGAGTAGGAATAGTAATTTTTACCTCTCCGCTATCCAACAATTTCCCTACTGTTGCACTCACTGGAGTGGGAATAGTAATTTTTCCCCCTCCGCTATCCAACACTTTCCCTACTGTTGCACTGTTTGGAGTGGGAATAGTAATTTTTACCCCTCTGCTATCCAACACTTTCCCTACTGTTGCACTCACTGGAGTTGGAATAGTAAATTTAATTATTTTGCTATCCAACACTTTTCCTACTGTTGCACAGATTGTATTGGGCAATTTAAGTTTAAATATTTTTCAAAGTTTAATGTTTTAATTTATTCTAGAATGTTACTTTTTATATTTTAAATTATGTATATATACATATATTTCATTTTTATATAATTTAAAATCTTTAAAATAAATTAAAGATAATAGTTTATTAATTATTTTAAAGTAAATATATATATGTATAAATTATTATGTTTGTGTTTATTTTTTTAATTAAGTTTATTTGTAATATTTTGTAAAAATATATTAAATTTAATTTATTTTGTTAAAATCAATATTAATATTGAATATATTTAATATATAGTATTTAAGTTTATATATACATTTAAATCGATATTTTTTACATCAATATTTTTGATTAGATATTTTTGTACTTATTTGTGTAGGTATGGGAGTTGATATTTTTGTAGTCTATATATTTTTTCCGATATTTTGAACATCGATATTTTTAACATCGATATTTTATCAGTGAACCGTCATAATTGTAATTCAAAGCATGAGTAAGGGTTTTGGATAACTCAGTGAATAAAGCCATGAAATATCTCTGCAGCCGAGGATACTCCAAAACTCAGGGGCCGATTACAATGTCGGATGGACTTAAGTCTGTCCGCCATCGATGCTGGGAGCGGGACCGCCCACCTGTAAGGCGGCGGTCCTGCACGTGGGATTTCAATGTGACTGCCACTGTGGCGGTCGCATTGTGCATGTTTAACATTGCAGCGCATGCTGCTGGCTGCAGCACCCGCTGCAATGTTAAAAAATGCTTGTTGTGCGTTTCCCTGCATTTCATGGCAGGCACCATGCGGTGCTTTCCACTTGGTGGAGGGAAATGTAGGGGGGTACCATAGGTACCCCCCCAGTGCACACCCACCTCCCCCAGAACAAGGGGGGCCCGCAACGGGCCCCCAAAGTACATCCCCGCCAGCCTTTCCATGGCGGTTTCACTGCCACGGAAAGGCTGGCAGGGATCCAGCATCGTAATTTGGAGGACAGTGCCTGCTAGGCACCGCCACCATTCTTACGATGGGAGAGGTCCGACCGCAGCAATCGTTACGATTGCTGCAGTCGGACCCTTGGCGGACGGACTTTCCGTCCGCCACTCACACCGCCCGCCATCAAAATCTGGTGGGTGGAATTTGACCGCACGATTGCGGTGAATCCTCCACCGGCAGGCTACCGGTGGTGGATTCACCGCAATCGTAATCAGCCCCTCAGTCTTTTATATCTGAACAAACCAACATGAGCTGAAAAAGTAGTAATGTAGCTGCAGTTTTTTTCCAGTTCGAGTTAATGGTGTGCTTTATTTAGGTCAAGGCAGGAAATCACTTTAGCTCCGTTGAATTGCATGATTATGTCCGCGATGTGCGAACCAGGGTGTCTCTCAATGGCTTTGTTAGCCTGGCGCATATCAACGCAAATACACACTGCTCCGCTACTGTCCTTTTTTGGCACTACTACTATGGGCAAAACCCATGGCATGGGGCCTTTGGAGCGTTCTATGATGCCATGATCTAAAAGTGCTTCTAACTCTTTCTCTACAGTTTCTTGTAGATGAAAAGCAACTCTACAGTGTTGCTGAGCAAAAGGGCAAAAGTCTTCATAGTTATGAAGCTGTACTTTCATTTTCTTGAGGTTTCCCAGGCCATGGAACAACGCCGGGAACCGGCTCTTGATTTCAGACTGAGCACAGAGGTTGTAGTTGAGGGATATCAACCCCATGTCAGTAGCGGTGGCAAAACTGATCAACCAGGCACTTGATGAAGTCACTTGTAGAACAAGAAAGGTGGCTTGCACAGGTGTATTTTTGTGTTGCATTGTCATTGTGCACGACCCCTGGCTTTGCAACAGCTCAGAAGTGGTCCAGGTATACACCTCTGTGCCGGATGGAGTCAGGTGAGGCGTAGGGGATAGGCAGTTAAACATTTCCGCTGGCATGATGTTAATCAACGCACCACTGTCTATGATTAAAGTTATTGGGTGATCGTTCACTTTTAATGTGATTTTTGGACAGTGCCCAAATTAATTTTGTCACTTTATTTGGTAAGCTGTATTTGAATTGTGACTTTCCTTACAGGCAACTAACCCCACATGTGCACGCTGCTCTATTTATTTAATTATTTAATAATGTGTAAAGTGCAATGTCCACTCAACAGGCATCTTGGTGCTAATTGAATCGTCAGACAACGCAGGCACCTTCTGTTAAAGAGCGGACACACAGGAAAATCTGGGTCCAACTCTTTGGTAGATATCATTAGCGCGCACCCATCTTCTTAGCTGATACTCTATAGTGACATTGAAGAGCCTTTGTACAATGAGCATGAGGACCGTTGATCTTGACTGGTTTCTACTTGGTGTAGCTGATGGTGCTTTTTGGTTTTATAGGCATGGCGGGAATGCTTCTGGAACGCACGTGGTGTACAGACAGCTTTCGCTGTAACCACTGGCCTCTGCAACTTCTGCGAACACAACTCTTGTGCTTGAGTTTGGGTCACTATGCCCGATCTGAGGTCGTAGAAAGCTTCACTTGTCTTTGAAGATGAGCATATTCTCTGTTTCTCATACCTAGTTGTCGCTGCTGTTATCTTTCTGCTTTGTTTGAGTAATTGCTCCGTATTCGACGCTTCACCAGTGGTTTTGGCAGGCATTTTGAATTTGCTCTTCCCCAGGCCCTTCAGTTTCTTCTTCACTGTGTATGGCTGGAGCAGGGCTTTGACTCCACATGAACCAGTCGCAGACTGCTTTGCATCGATTTAAGGTACACGTGGCACACACAAGCAGTTTGCCGTACCATTGCATACTCTCAGGAGCCTTGTTTTCTTCGGGGCACGTATCCCCTACTCGTAAGTAGATGTAGCACCTACCACTGCCCTGGAGCATGTGAATGAAATATGCCACACAGGGGCTGCAGTTGAACACTTCTTTATTGTTCAGCATACACTCACACACTGTGCATTATCTAATATTCAACATTAACAACACCCTAACAACTTCCCCTATAGCATGGGTTTCCTTTCCAGAGTCCACCCAGAACCATGAGGGTCCTAGAACGCATAATATCAATATGCTACAACCACTACCAAACACTTTATCCCCAAAATAATAGCACTGAAGTAAATTCATGCAACTTTAGTTGAAATAATCAATTACCAGGTCACAAGTTTAGTATGTAGATGATTGTGTATAGTACTTATTTATGTAGTAAATGTTTTATGTCCATGTCTATGATTTTTCTGCTGCTTTTCCAGTCCTTGTTTTCACTTGGAATGTATAATTGCTCAGAACTCCTTCATCAGTTTTTCTTCAATGTACTTCAATGGGTGTTTGCACAGATAGCATTAGTACATGCATTTTCTAAAAAATGTGAAATCAAATAATATGCAGACTGCACACAAAATATAAAATAATATTACCTGTGTTCATGTGTGACCTAATATTTAATCCAAAACATGTAATGGCTACACTTGATAATTAAGGACTTAAGGCCATATGTTAAAAAAATAGGAATTGTGATTTCCTAATTGCAAGTTTTGCTGAATCTCAATTCCTAATGTAAGAAAACTTACATTGTTACATTGTTGCGATTGTCAACAGTGTCGTAAATAGACCTACCTCATGAATATTAATGAAGTAGGTCGCAGTTTACAACCCATCAGGAACTGCAGCCATCACAGGGATGGTGGTCTGCTGGGCTCAGCAGACCACCATGTCTGTGATTGCTTTTTAATGATGCAATATATTTTTAAAATGTAGCCTGTTTTCCCTAAAGGAAAACAGAATGTGTTTTGAAAAATAAAAATAAACATTTAACTTTCATTTTTTAAGAGTAGGTAGTGGTTTTTTTTCCCCGCTTTTTGCAAGAGTAAATGTGCAGAGTGGATAACGACCTGTCAATTATTTGTATAACCGTGTTCACCAGTTTTTTGCTGAGAAACTTATTGCTCAGTAACATGCCTTACCTACCTCCAAATGCAGATGTACTTCAAACTGCAATCCGCAAAACATACAAATTGCCAAATCAACAACAGCTGAATTCGATTTGGTGAAGAAGAATCGAAGACTTTTTGCCCTCAGGTGAGTATTGTGCAAGCATAAGTTCCAATTATGATCACGAGTTTCTTTTCCATTTGAGCCCACTGATTGTGCCTTGACTAATACAGGGATATCTATGAGTTATAGGTCAAACATTGGTATTAAGGACTGTATATTGAATCCACATGATGAGACTTTAGATCCAGATGTAAATTTGAAGTGATTCTTACAGGGCCCAATATGTGCAAGTGTGTGTTTTGTGGTTACAAAGGTGCCATTTTAACCATCCTGGTAGATATATAATTCATTATTGGATGCCATGTAAAAGGAAGGCCATGGAGCAGTCCACAAAATGTCAGTACTTAACAAGTTTGCAATTATGGATTGCAATCCTGTTAAGATGGCGCTATGAAAAAAATCCAACTGATTGCTAATACGCAGCACATTTAAATTTTGACACTTTAAGGATAATGAGTGAAGATGTGCAGAAATTGAAACATAGCAGTAGGCTGGTGAATTGCTTTGGAAATTATTTTGTTATGGCTAGAGATATAAGACATTATTACATAAAAATTGCTCTTACTGATATATCCTGTTTCTGGTGACAATATCAACTTAGCAATATTTTCAGTTGAAATGATATTATGGTTTACCAAAAATGGTATAAGAATGTTCCAGAAGCTCGTTTTCACCACCCTCAGTACTAGATCTGCACCCAAATTGTACAAATAATATATTCACTCAGTGGATATAACCACTATTGGATTCACATTGCGCAAATGAAAAAAAAACAGACAGCAACAAAATGTGACAGCAAACTGTATTTCTTGTTTTGTCTGGAATAATTTATATCTTGCAGAAAAGATATGGTCAAGGAGAGAAAACATTTCTCTGCTATGATGTAAATCTGTCATGTAACTTATTTTTTCATAAATAGAGTCAGAACAAGGGCTATATTTAGCCTATTGAACACCCAGATATTGCATGACAAGCTATTAGGCATTAAGGAGGACAATGAGCAGTTACACCAACACATCCTGCCAGTAAAAAAAAAAAAATATCATGTCACACAAACCACAGAAAATGCCCTGAAGAAACTGCACTGAAGACCTGTAAGGTCATCACATGTTTGTGGACTCACTAACATCATTACAACAGTCACATAGCACCATCAATGCTGCCATACCATGCAGACTACAACATGAGCAAGAGAACATTATTCCACCAATGGTATAACAACACAGTATATGGCGCTATGGCGTCCGCTTGGTTTACTGAACCCCTGATAGAAAGAGGGAAAGGAAAGAACATTAATTGCTAAAGAATACAGGATACTAAGCAGCAGATTTACACTAGAATGGAGAACAAGCCCAGCTCAAGGATCACCAACTCTCAAAGGGCTATCTCATCAATGCAGAGATGGTTCATGTATGGCAGGCGAATCCCAGCATGATGTACAGCTATCACCATCTTGGTGCTTAATATAGCCAACTGGTCATACAGGTCTGCCAGGTAACGTGGCATTTGACTGCCACCCCAGGGCTGCCATGGGCATCCGTTGATGGAGTCACAATTGTAGGCCTTGGAAATCCTGAAGACTTTTATGTGTTCCATTTTGCATGTGGTTATCCGTGTACACCACCTTGTCTTCACTCACATGTGCAATATGGCTAGCGGTGTGCCTTTGAAAACCACAAGCCAGCCTTGGTCTTCACATGGGGTTGAATCCTTTAATTTCCTATTGTGATGCAATAATTTGTCACCAATAAACCCCTTTTCTAGGCTCATGGGACGGTTAAGGTTCTCCTATTTATCTTATCAGAAACAAGGTGCACAGAATGTGTCTGTGCCATGATACTTGCTCCCTGCTCTTGGACAACATTGCTAGGTACACGGAACACAGTGGACTGTATTTGTGCATTACAACCCTGCTCACTTGCTGGCCTTTCCCCACCCTTCGTTGCCCATCTTCGTGTATCTTCTTCAGCTTCTTATTATGATACTTCTATTACCCTGCCATCTCCATTTATTCTCTTTCAAGCTTTGGAACTCTCTTCCTTATTCCATCGCCAGTTTCATCGCTCCGTTCCATTTCATAAGGCCCTAAAACCTTGGCTTTTTACTCTTTAACGGAAGTGCTCAGGACTTATATTTTCTTCTGCCTCTCTTCCTACCAAAGGCTAACCGCTATTAGTGCCTTGGGCAATTGTTGCGCTTTATAAGTTTATTTCATTTCATTAAATTTTATTTCTTAGCCTCCAAAGATGCACACATCTGAGGAGTACCCGACCACAATGTTGCTGAACCACTATGTGGCAGTCCGTTCTTACGCTTTTCAAGCTGTATTTAGATGCAGCAATGCCTCTGGTGGCATTTGGAAATGGCAACTAACAATTTCAGAACTGTGAATGCCTTTGCTTCTATACTGTGTCCACGTATGGGTGGGCATATGTACTTCTCCAAATTTCGACTACATGAATTTCTAACTTGATGTTGAACATGAACGTAAAAACAAAGTATGCCTTATGGTTGCAGTACCAGAATGTTGCTGTAAGGATATTGACTGACAGCTATTGCGACCTGAATATTATGTACAAAATTATTTACAAAAGGATTACCCCACTGGAATTAATAATACAAAATCGTCTCCCAATTGTTGATATTTTTGTAAACAGTATTTAGAACACAAGATGTTTCTGACTATGATATTCTGTTATTAAACCATCTGGGGCCATATTATGGAAAGTGCCCCAGGACCACAAGGTCATGTGTGCCTGCTTTGCGCACCCCCTGGGCACTTTGGCATTACAGAAATAACTGCAGACGTTTGTGTGGCCCTTCTGTAATCCAGATAGCGCTGGTGCACATATAGGACCAGAGCTATCACTAGAAGGTGTTCCCTCATTTGCATGAGGGCATGGCCCCATGCAAATGAGGGAATCCTTTTGCCTCTGTGCCTTCCCCGTAGTATAGATGCAGGCACAGAGGCAAAGAAGCTGTCAGGAGGCGCACTGACAGTGTTCACCTTAAAGGTGGCGCACTGTCAGTGCGTGCCCTGATGGCAGCCCTCTGAAGGGGTGAAATGGGGTCCTATGGACCCCCCAGGCATCCCCTTGGAGGCAGGGGCAGTCCTCACTGCACCTACCTGCAAAGGGATCTTGCACCCCTCTTAAAAGTGCAGGCGACTTACCGCCTGCACAATGAAATCCGAAACTGCTGCTTCAAAGCTGCTCCGTTTTTCACGTGAATGCGCTGACCCCAAGACAGCACGACTTCGAGCCTCCCCTGGGGGCAGCGCATTCAATGAAATAGGGCGCATTTTTCCTGTTTGTGCCCTTCACACCTGTTTTAAGATATGCCCTGGTGCAAACCAGGAAAGTGCGCCCTATGTGTAGTAGGGCCCCTTATGGGTATACCTTAACCTCAAAATACTGACAAATCATAATTTTAGGGCAAAGAAAATATTGGGCTTGGGCCAATTATAGATGTGAACCTATGTTCAAGGCCAAATATGGCTCGATTTATACATAACAACTATCCACAAAACACAAGAGGATACCAATCAATCATAAATGGTTTTACAACTGTGTAATTGAATGCCATGCCTGTGTACAATCATGCAATGGTAAATATCGTGCAAAGGGTGGGAAGTGGGTGGTTCAAAATGTGATTTGCCAAGAGAGTGTCATAACATCCACAAACCTTTGAGTTTTTTGGCCTAAACAATCTCATCTCGTACCCCTTGACAGTCTGGAAAAGGTCACATATTTACTCCAGCAGAAGCTGGAGGAACTATACTTTTAGAGTGGGAAAAGGAACATAACACCTACAAATTTAATTGGGATGTAAAGAAAGGAGTTTCTAAACAGGGAAGATGTTTTTCCAATGGAAAAAAAGAAAAAAATGTGCACTTGTTCACCTAGCTGCATTTCTCCAATGCAGAGTTAAAATCTTTCTATAACTCTGAACTAGGGAACTAGCAATCAAATAACTATCATTAGTATGCCTGGAAAGCTGCAGGTGGTACAATTTTCAAGGCGTACTATTGTGAATGTTCGTAAATGCCAAGAACACCTACATTTACACCCCTTCAAAGAAGTGTAACTGCTTTTCTTTCTGAATAGGACCCAGAGGGAAAAAAAAGTACTCTTTGGCATTTGAGAGGCAAACATTATGAGAAAATGACAGAACACGTGCAAAAGGATTACTTTCTAAAGGAAGTTGGAATTTTAACGCACCATGCTGTGAAGTTTATGCGTTTTGATTACATCTCAAAGAATAAGAGGACGATTCAAAAAGCCATTTCTCCATATTTTCCGTGAAAAAAATAAATAAAAGATTGATTTTTGTCTGTTCCACTGGGTCACTTTAATAAGTCAATACATTTCGTACAATCAGCTTTATCCGTAGGATCTATAATTGCCAAGACAAAAAAATCGGATTGTATAAAGTTGCATTACATATGTAACATTTTTGTAAATTTGCCAACAGAAACAATATGTTTTCACATATTTCTCCAAACAGATTTTCAGAGTATCTGGTAAAACATTTTAACATTCGATAGACTCTATGAGTTACTGAGCCCAAAGCTGTAAAAAAACTTTAAGATCTACCTAGTTCAATACAAACCTGAACATGGAGACTCTATTTTATCTTTAAGAATGATTTTAAACTGCTACATTCAATTGTATTTGTGAATCTCTGCTATGGAATGCCCTCAATTTACAGCAACAGGGTAGAAGGCACTTTACTTTCATAAATCAGCAAATAGAAACATGTTTACAAAATCTCCAGATGAAGAGATTATGTAAACATGTTACACAAACTATAGGCGGGACCTTTCTTACGTCTTCTGACTTTGTCTGAAATTCATGAAGATAAAGAGAAAATTAGAGAGATACCAAAATGTATCCCCTCCTTCAGGCCATTTGCTGTTTCTGTTTATTTAAGCCTCTATCAGAGGCCATCAGAATCTTAACCATGTGCCCTTATTGCTTACAATCAATAACTCTTCAGAGTACATAGGGTAACCAGATTAGGCCACAGAATCAATCTGTCAACCCTGTCAAGTGCTGTTGTAAAATCAATACATGCAACAAAAATGGTGCTTGTTGATGGGCAACACAATTTAGCTTGCAAAGTGGGTGAACACTTCCTCACAGCTTGCTCCAAATGAAACTCTACTCTACTCCTCCAAGAGATAGGCATTCCACCAGACACTGATAGTCTCTGTTGACCGACACAAGATCTGACCCTAAATTGTTTTCATCTATGAGGAAACGCTCCTGCGCAGTGTAGGAAAGTAGTATCTGCTTCTTATGGTTACCCCCACTTTTTGCTGATGTCTCACTGTTTTGGACTAGTCTGACTGGGATCCTGCTATCCAGGACCACAGTCTATCTGCTTTCTCCCTTAAATTGCTATGTATGTACTTTAGGTACACTCCAGATTGGATACTGGGGTATCCTTATCAGTCCCTAGTATATGGTACACCATGTACCCAGGGCGTAGGTACCCCAGAGGCCTCCCATGGGCTGAAGCATGTATTATGCCACCCATGAGAGGCCATTCAAAATGACACAACATGTCTGCTAAAGCAGCCTGTGTAAGCTGGTGCTTGCACCACTTACTTAGATATAGGTACACTATATCTATCTAAATCCCTACACTTAAAAACCTACCAGTCACCCCTATGGCAGGCCTTATCAATCCTGAAGGCAGGGTGCTGGGTTTTACATGAGAGGGTGCCCCTGCATGTGCAGAGCCCCTCTATAGTGTTCGGAGACCATTCTCCGGGGTTGTCAGTGATGCAGCCAGACATATAGGTTAAGTCGCATTATAACCTCGCGGTAAATGCTAACTTTAAAACGGCTGCTTAGAAACATGTCGTGTTTGGTGTCAAACACCTTGGAATCATACCTCCACACCAGTAACTGGTGTGGGAGGTATGATTCCACCCTTCTGAAACCCCTACTGTAGGTCACCGGTCTACCCGGTACCAGCTTTCTCGACCTGGGCAGCACAAAATGGACGCTGCCAGCCACATACACGATTCTGCTCTCCTGCTGCTGAGCCAAGCTCGAGCAGACGAAGGCATGACAATAGGCATCGTGTCACAGGGAGGTGTGACCACCTCCCAGACAGGGTTTAGTGTATTGGGGCTGGGTGGGTGCCAGAAAGTCTGCACTGGGGTCACATTTGGTGTCCCTGTGCATAGTCCAGCTCAAACCAGTTCTGGAAGCCATTGGCTCCTGCTCTGGCGTGAAACTGGACAAAGGACATGGCTGTAACCACCCCTCTGTCCTGCCCCTCCCCTAGGAGGGTCCCCAGAATCTGTCCAACCCTTTCCCATGGGTATAAAGTGGGTTACCTGACTACAGGACTTTAGATTTTACCTGGACAAGATTCTACTAAGAAGAAACCAAGTACTTCGACTGTCTGCACGATGCTGGACGACTGAAGAATCTCCCTTGGAGTAAAGGAGTTACTCCCCTGCACTAGCAGGCACCTAAGTGCTTCTGACCGGCTTGCATATCCCAAGCTCCTGAGGACTCCAAAGATTTTAGCAACACAGAAGGTGGGTTTCTGAAGGTCCCTTAGGTTGTCTGCCCTCTCAGCGATTCTGAGACCAGTATCCCTTGTGGGGACCGCGTGACCCGAACCCCTGTGCACTGCGTACATTTGCAAGTGCATATGCTTGTTGGTGACCCCTGAGCTTGTGCATTGGACTCCGAGTAGTCCTAACCCAGAGCAGTATTTGCACCAAAGAGATCCGGCCTCCTTGCACTGAGTGCTCCGTGGGCTGGTGCTTTGCAGACTTGCTTGAGGTCTCCTCGCGATCCCTGGTCCATTGGCCTGTGGGTCCTGGCGAGGGTCACCTTTTTTGTTCTTGGGCTTCTCTGGTTGCTCCAGACGTGCCCTGACTCTCCATTGCTTGGAGAGTCCCTTGGACCTTGCTGGTCCACACCGTAACCTGTTTGTCTTTCCTGCATGGGTTGCATTTGCCAAGGCTTGTTGGTGCTTCAGCCGGACATCGACCCCTCAGCACTCGACATCCTTTGTGGGACAGCTCACCTCCAGATCCTGGTCATCCTCGATGTCTCTTGGTCCCCGTTGCTGCAGAGTCAAGCATCCCTTCTTCACACCTGAAGCACCCGACATCAGTGGGCATTTGACTACCGAGCCCCTGGTCACCTGAAGTGACCCAGACTCTGTCCCCTCTGCTTTCAGGTTCCTCTCACCTAGAATCCAGGCTTGGATTCCACTGGACACTCTTCGCCTTCTCGGCAGCAGTACTTCCTCGCAACTCTCCATTGAAAACGACGAAGGTTTCCGACACCACTTCACCCCTATGCACCCGGCTCCTCTGGGATAGGTAACACGGGTACCTCGGTACTCACTGGTGGATTGGCTCTAGAACCTCCTATGTTCCAAAGGGTTTGCTTGAAGTCCTCATAGAAGTGTCCTTAAACTATAACTTTTCAACCGCGACTTTCCCTTAGAGTTGTACGGAGCACGCAGTCGTGTTTCCTCACTGCACCTGTCCTCCGTGGGCTCCCTGTGTCACTGCCTTGGGTGGTTCCTCGGGGTCCCAGCGATTCTACGTGCTCTAGGCACTGTGTCTAGTCAAGTCGTGATTGTTATACCATTTTTTAAGTATATGGTTCGGTCTCCCCCCTGGAGCCCGCTGTGTATTGTGCTAATTACGAATGTTTTATTGATTCAGTATTGTGTGCTTTGTGTTCTAATCTCATGTAGAGATTAGTAGAGAGTGTTATATTAATAAATACCTATTTTTATATAACTACTGTGTGATTCTCCTTTCATTTAGTCATTCAGGAGGTGATATTCTGGTATAACAAGCTGCTTTACATTCCTTCAAGATTAAGCCTGAAGGCTGCTCTCCACAGCTACCACTAGGATAGCTTTCTAAAGGTTATCTTTGACCTCATACATCATAAGGGTTGTGTGGACTGGTACAGGGTGCCCACTTTAATTAGTGGACAGCATATACCAGGCCACCTTCTCACACGCAGTGCAACCTGCACCTATTTATATATGATTCCCAACCAGAGGACACCTTGCATGCCATGACTAGCCTCCACACAGAATGGAACATTCAATACGCTGCTCCACTCTTCTTTTTGTGTTATCTTGGTTTTCCCTTCTAATGGCTATTTACTTGAAACATAGTTTCCTTGTATGCTTCCTTTCAACTTTATTGAGTGTTACTACTTTGACTGTCCTCAACACTCTCCTGATGAAGTCCACAGTAAATAGGTGGAGCTGAAACTTCGACATAAAGTATGCTTGAAATGATCTATCAAACCTTTTACCATTTAAAAACACATGCTGTCATATTAGCTTGATGTCTCACTGTTAAAATAGTAGAAAGCCAGATATTAAACTTCTTATGTTGCACATGATTTCACCATTGAAATTTTTACATGTGTATTCCCCTTGAGTAGTGTACTACCACTTCACACTAGTTTTGAAGCGCCATCTTTGTGCTTAGGAAGCACCATTTTTGTACCTGATTTTCATGGTGAGTTTTGAAATATTGCATGCAATTATTTCAAATAGTTTTGACTGTGATTAATACACCACTGCTTGTTTTACTTCCCTTCCCATTTGAAAGGAATTCCTATTTTTGTACTACACAAAACATTAATAAGTATGTACTTAAATGCTTTCAAAGTAAACATTTTTCTGTATACGTATTACATTATAACAGCCCAAAGAATTAGCCCTTAAATCAAATTGTTCTATTGGAAGTATTTTTTGTTTTGATCAACTGCCACCAAAACCAATGAAAATCGTTTTCCTTCCTTCCAGCATTTCAGGTTTCCTGAATTGATGTTTCCTGCATGGTGACTCTTAGAAATTGGGATTCTGGTTGGCAGAGGTATGCAGCCTGTCCAAGCAGGAACCACAATCCTGGTCAGGGTAAGTCACAACACACCCTAAATTATCTGATGCTCACCCTCTTGTAGCTTGGCACAGAGCAGTCAGGCTTAACTTAAGAGGCAATGTGTAAAGTATTTGTGCAACACTTCAAACAGTAACACAGTGAAAACACTACAAAAAGCCTCCACACCAGGTTAGGCAAATAGATTGTGATTTTATAAAAAAAACAAGACCAAAACGACAAAAATCCAACAAGTAGAAGTCGAGATGTGAATTTTCAAAGAAACTGTAAAATAGCACTTAAAAGCAATAAGCGCTTAAATGGGATATCTAGTAGCGCTGGACCGGGGCAAAGTCAAAAGTTCAGGCGACTGTGAAGGAGCGAGGGCCGGATACAGGGACCCACTTAGGCCCGCTGAACAACAGTACCTCGATCGGGATTACGTCGAAGTCAAAGAAGATGCGAGGTGCAGCCAAAGCAATGCTTTGGTGTCAAGCCACACAGTGGGCAAGATGCGTCAAGATTCTCCACGCAATGGTGGCGATGTGGAGGTTCCGAGTGCGAGGCGCTTGTTCTGAAGGTGATGCACTGGTTCTGAGTGCGATGCGCCAGCGCGATTCCACACTGCGGCGAGGATGCGCCGGTTACAACCAAAGCAAAAGCGAAGATTAGCTGGTTCCGATGAATATGCATGTATTGGCATGAGAAAGCACCCTAGGTCTTACTTCAAAGGGTCTAAGGGTCTTGCCAGGGCAGGCTCACAGATTGCAGAGTCCAGGTGCTGATCGAGGTAGTTGGAAGTCTTTTGCATACCTGAAACTTCAATCAGGAGGCATGCCAGCATGTCATTGGAGTCACTCTGGGTTCAAATGATGCAGGTCTAGTCCTCCTCACCGAGGCAGGAGAACAGCAGACAGCAGGGCAGCTCAGCAAGGCAAGACCTCAGTAAAGCAAAAGTCCAGCAAAGCAGCAGTCCAGTAGAGTGGCAGTCCTTCCAGCACCACAGTAGTTTTTCTTCCTGGCAGAGTGGTCACAGGCCCATAAGTGTACTGAAGTAATGGTGCCAGAGGTCCAGTACTTCTGTCTAGTTGGGCCTTTAAAATGGGGGAGATGTCAAATAAGGCTTTGAAGTGCACAGAGGTCCTCCCTTCCTGCCCTGGCTCCAGATTCACTCAGCGGGGTATGCAGCTCTTTGTGTGTGGACAGGACACAGCTATTCATGTGTACGTTTGAGGCTGTGCTCAGCTTCTCCCTCTCACCCTTCCAGAAAAACCCATCATGTCACTCCTAAGTTCCCTTTGTGTGTGGCCATCTAGAGGGAATACACAAAGCCCAGCTGTCACCCAATCCAGACAATACAGTGGCAGGCAGCAGGCACCAAATGGTTAAAGTAAGAAAATGCCAACTTTCTAAAAGTGGCATTTTCAGAATTGCAATTTAAAATCCAACTTCACAATAAGTTGTGATTTTAAATTGTGAATCCAGAGATAGCAGACTTGGGGGTCTTATCTCTTCCCAATTTGAAATCAAACTTAACATGATAAGGTAATCCATATGTTATCCTATAGGAGAGATAGGCCTTGCAGTAGTGAGATGAAGTAAGAGTTTTTCACTACCAGGACATGTGAAAAGTAAATGTACATGTACTACTTTTTAGATATACTGCACCCTGCCCTTAGGCTGCCAAGGGACTACCTTAGAGGTGACTTATATGTATTAAAAAGGAAGGGTTAGGCCTTGCAAGAGGTTTGACTTACCAGGTCGAAATGGCAGTTTAAACCTGCATATACAGGCTTTTCAATGGCATGCCTGAGACATAGTTATTGAGCTACTTAAGTGAGTGGCACACACAGTACTGAAGAGCCACTAGTAGCAAATTAAATATTGGTGGAAGTGACAACTCCCACCCTCAGGGATCACCAGCTCACTCTCTAAGTCTATCTCTCAAATAAGGGATATCATGGCATGGTCTATGACCTGACCCTCGGGACTACATACCCCCTAAGGCCATATTGGCCACCCCTGTAGAGGTCCCACCAGCGAGTGGTTTCTTTGGAAAGACAGAGACCCCCCGTGAGTTACGTAACTGGGAGCACTCAATGCATCAGGGTTGGCAATGGAGCGCCTTGGGTCACTGCCCACTAGAACCACTCTTGTATTTATCAGATAGGAAGTGACAGCCCTTTTCTCTCCACTTACTCTGGGACTTGTCTGGGTCATTTTTAACCTCCCCTCAATCTGCTGGGAGGAACCTGATCCATCTTTTTTGGGTTCACTGCCAGGTACCTTTTGGACACTCTGATCCTAACCTGGAGGTCCGCCTCCTCAGCAAGCTTCCTAGGGTCAGTCAGCTTCCTATCAACTAGGTTTTGCCTCAACACAGGAAAACAGATACTGAGCATGTGCTCTTTCATGGTCAATTGGTACAACCCTTAAAAATCACTAACTTTGCTGCCCCTCATCCAGCCATTCAGTGCCTAACTGGAGTAATCAACAAAATTTACCCAGGATTGTTTGGGGATCTTCTGGCTGTCCCTGATTCTTTGGAGATACTTTTCAGGAGTCAGCCCAAATTTGGCAATCAAAATGGTCTTCATGGGGGTATACTGTGTTTTGTCTCCAACCTCTAATGTAGAAGCGAATCCCTCCCAAGTGTTGGCATGTGTTTCCACAGACCACCCCCCAGTGCCCCTCAAGAACCCTGTGAATCTTCAGTGGAACCTCATAAGCAGAAAAACACTTATTAATGTAATCTCCCAACACATAACTGGGCACCAAATCCTTGGGTATGCCAACACTTTTGTCTCCATCAAGTACTACATGTATGCTGCCATCATCTGCTGGAAACAGACTGCCTGGCCTTAATGTCTAGTTCTTTTAGACTCAGTTCATGAGCCAGAAGAAGTTTCTTCTCTGCCAAGGCACTCTCAGCCTCAGCTCTTTTGACCTCCCTTTCAGCCTTTTTCGGCCTCCATCTTTAATTTGACCATCTGTAGCTCTTGAATTCTCTCTCCACCCTTCTCTTCCTCAGCTCCTCTGGGGATAGGCCACGGGAGGAGACACTGCGTTCTGCTCTCACATGGAGCTCAAATTCAGGGATGTCCCCCTCAACTGCAGCAGGTGGTTCCTCAAAAGAGCCATTTTTAGGCTCCCCATTCCATCCCTCTCCTTGGAGCGCTGTTCAGGTCCTCATCACCTTTTGAAATTCCACCTTCTCGGTGGCACTCTTTGCAGGAACTCCCATCTCCTTAGAAGGTTTAGGCCTGACAAGAGGTTTGACTTGCCAGGTTGACATGGCAGTTTAAAACTGCACTTAAAGGCTCTGCAATTGCAGGCCTGAGACATGGTTAGAGGGCTACTTAAGTGTGTGGCACAGGCAGTGCTGCAGGCCCACTAGTAGCATTGAATTTACAGGCCCTGCGCACATGTATTGCACTTCACTAGGGACTTATAAGTACATTAAATATGTCAATTAATAAGCCAATGTTACCATGTTTAGAGGAGGGAGCACGTGCACTTTAGCACTGTTAGCAGTGGTAAAGTGCTCAGAGTTCTAAAACCAGCAAAAACTAAGTCAGCAAAAAGTTGGAGGAGGAAGGCAAAAGGTTTGGGGATGACTCTTCAGAGAGGGTCATTTTCTAACAGTGACTCAGTGGCTTATGCAGACACTACAAGAATCGGTGTTTTAACACAGCAGTCACAGATTTGAATCCTGAGATGTCCACTCAGACTTTCATCTTCCTAGGCACAATAAACTGAACTTTACAGAGTTGGGTAATGATAAAAATGCTATTGGTGCCAAGATAACTCATTGGAGTTAAAGTGCACTTTGCTATTACACAAGTAAAGCCTCATCATATGAAGTCAGTACTGCAAGTAATAATTTAAGATAGGGTGTCTGCCACACTTTTGGGCTGATTGGGTAGTTCAACCGCTGTAGAGCTGGAGCAGCTCTGGTTTACAATCTTAATCTATGGTGAATGGTGGTTTGTCATGGGAACTTTAAAGGCATTTACTGCTTTTGGCTGGGAATGTAGTAGACTTTAGTGGCATACATAAAGTAAGCAACAAAACAAAACACAATAAAATACACAAAGCAAAATAACAACACAGTTAAAACATAAGAGGGCACAACACAACAAATCAAAATGTAACCACAGTATGACACAACATCACATTACAATAATTCAGAGCAGAAATATATTAGCATGATTAACAACAGAACACATCATCACCACAATAAAATGCCTAACAATAAATATGCACAAATATTCTTGTCACACCTTACCACCTCAAAAATCCTGTTTTAACAATACAATTGTAAAAGGTGCTTCCACCAAACACTACCTTAACCTATCTCCTAGGACATGATATTTTGCCAAACCAAAATGTTTGTGTGATCCAGCTCTTAATGTTATTTATGCTTCTCAACCTGTTGGTTTTATAAGGTTACAATGTGTATTACCATCATGTTATGTTTTTGTCTTATTTAGATGTTACACATTGTTCCGTAATTTGGAGGGATTATTGTGTTTGCTTGGATGAAGGCTCATCACAACCATTTGTACATTAGATTGTAATAGTTGATACTGTTTGTTCTATAATTAGGACATTGTTGGGACAGAAATGTCCTCTGCATGTTAAACATATGTTTTTCCTGCCTTGGGTGCTCAACTGCAAGTTAAACTGGTATACTGACTTTTATTTTGGCTCCGGCATCATACTAATATTGCATGTACACAGATGCCTATGACTCTTCCTGATAATGGAAGGTCCAGGACCTTCCCTGTTACCTGAAGGGGTGCAACAAACATGTCCTCATGATAAGGAGAGGACTATTGCCAAGCCATGGGTATATCACATAAAATGGTGTTGGCAGCATACCATTTTTGTAGATTTTACAATGTGACCAGGCATTTTTCTCTGTCTCAGTGAGTGTGCAGTCTACTGATCTCTCTCATGTAAAGTTCCACTGTTATATGTAAGACCCCGATCCTTGCACTGATGCCCCTGTGTATGTTGAGTGTGTGTCAGTGCAGTGAGTGTGAATCACATGTATGGTAGTAAGCGTGTGTGTAAGGGAGTGAGTGAGTGAGTTAGTCTGAGTAGTGTGGCAAAGTGAGATCAATTTTGGATGCCTCTGGATTAACATGCACATGGTAGAAGATGAGGATAGCTTCTACCAGAGAGTGAAAGTGTACTGCCTGCTTTTTGCTGGCAGAAGTGGAAACCCAGACACTGAAGTATGGAGGATGGAGAGAGGGCTACCTATAGATATTCCATAAAGTCCTTGTTAGCAAAGACTGCTGGTTAGGTTTTCGTGGGCACTGCCATTTGGTAGATGGTAGGCACAAAGGGTGGGCCTGTCATTTTGTCTGTCTCTGAATACAGCTTCTGGAAGGCTGATAACCAGATGCACAGCCCCCACACTTCATTTTGTACCTGTTTTGCAAACTCCTACCTGGAGTGACATTGCCATGTGCCGTGAGATCCATCAATTGGAACAAAGGCTGTGTATGGGGAGCAGCCTGAAAACTAAATCTGAAAGATAAATATCCCAATTGTTTCTGAAGCCTTATAAGGTGGATTCACATTGCCTGTCTGAAATTAAATTATCTCACATTGTTCCAGTCCCAAGTTCCACTTGACCAAGGGTGGGAGTACTCCATAGAGTACTTGAAGTGCTGATTTGTAACCTGGGATGGTGTCTGCCAGACAGCCAGTCTTGCAGAGGGAAGGGGACATCACCTGAAGTTTACACCTTCTGCTGGAGGACCTGAATATCTGGCAGAAGAACCTGGAAGAATAATTGATTGCTAAGAAAGGGAAAGAGTGTGTTTGGCCCTGCATGAGGAGAGAGGTCCAGCATGTTCCCAGCATGAGAAGCACCTAGAGAAAGCTGATGTTCCCAGAGAGTGAGACAAGAGCATCCAGTGCTGTGAAGGGTTTCCGCGGTCTCTCTGCACATTATCCGAGTGAACTGAGACCACAACCAGGCAGGTGTGTACCTGTATTGATCGGCTACCTGCTCATGGCTCTCATCCATAGTAGAAGTGAGTAAGTGTACAGGAAGGGGTGTTAGCACCTCAATATTAAATGCAACTTATTACAACCGAGTATGATGTACTCATCGGATAATGTTATATTCAGTTCTGCTGTGAGATTAAAGTACTTTCTTCTTCCATAAAAAGATAGACACAGGGATGGATATTATGTTATTGTGTCTGTTGGTTGACTGCTGAGTTATGAGCTCTTGCTCCCTACACCACCTGCCTGAGAAGCCTGTCACAGCTCGCCCTCTCTAGACTGAGTCAAGTGTGCAAAGGTTTGGACTTGTGTACGTTTGCAGAGCCGTAGCGGGACTGACCCAGGGCACTGCCTCCCCTATCACCAGCCATGAATGGAATCTCAGAGACAGCCTTTCTAAAACAGTTATTCATATTAAATGCTGTTAGACCTGTCAGCCTTAGGGTGGTCTTCCACCAAACATTTTGCCTTACTCCTTAATTTGTTCTGCTCTTATTTTTGTTGGCCTTAGGACTCTGTGCACATTATCATTGCTGACCAGTGCTAAAGCGCCTGTGCTCTCTCCTTTAAACATGGTTAAAATGGCTTACACCCAATTGGCACATTTAATTTAGTTGTAAGTCCCTAAAGTGGTTCTACATGTACCCAGGGACTGTAAATTTAATACTACTAATGGGCCTGCAAACTTATTGAGCCACCTACTTCAGTAGCTTTGTCAAGCATGTCTCTGACCTGCCATTGCAGCCTCGGTGTGCAGTTTTAATCTGCCATTTTGATCTGGCAAAAAATGTTTTACCAGGCCTAAACCTTCCTTTATAATACATATGGGTAGGCCCTAAACAGCCCAAAGGACAGGGTGCAGTGTATTTAAAAAGTGTGACATGTACCTTTAACTGTTGCATGTCCTGGTAGTGAAAAACTGTTAAATTTGTTTTCATTACTGCAAGGCCTACCTGTCCTATTGGATAACATTGGGTTAACTTATTACATTTAATAAGTGATCATTTTCAATTGATAGCAGGTAAAACTATTGAGTTTGGTGTCAACAGAATTGTAAATTAAAACCCTCTTTAGTGGTAAAGTTAGATTTTAAGTCACACTTCTGAAAATACCACTTTTAGAAAGTTGATATTTCCTTGTTCCAACCATTTGGTGCCTGCAGCCTGTATCCTGCATCACATGACTAGGTGTAGCTGGCAGTTGGCCTTTGTGTATTTCTCCTAGACAGTGAGACAAAGGGGAATAGGTGATGACAGGATGGGCCATCTCTAACTTGATGAGTGGGAGGAGCTGTCACCTACCACACTTGCACCTCACAAAGGCTCTGCCCAGCACTCAGAAACGGTTTTAACACTAGTATTTTGTGGCTCCGTGACAACCTGGGGCCAGTGCAGGTAGGCATGAAGTTTTAAATACATCTGGCTCTAGGGGTGGAAACCTCTAGAAACTTGTCCTACTTCCAAGTGGGTACCAGGTATAAATAGTGGAACCCCAGACCCAACAATTCAGTACACTTCTGGACCTGTGGAACACTCAAAAGGATTGTTGTGCTGCTCCGCAAGAAGGACTGCTACTCTGGCACCCTGCTGGCCTACTGCCTGAGAAAAAAGGACTGGACCTGCATCTTGAGCCAAGGACCACCAGAGTGACTCCGGGGGGTAGTTGATTGGACTCTTGATCAGACCCTCAGGGACAGAAAAGGCTCCAACCACCTTGAACCCAGCACCTTGACTCTACCTGTTGTGAGACTTGCCCCCAAGTGGTGTCACCCTGGTCCTGGACCTTTGGAAGTGGACCTGAAGGTGCTCTGCCAGCCCAGTTCCGGTCCTGTGAGCAGAATCGACACAGCACGATGCATCTTTTCACAGATGCTTCGGAACCTCCGCAGTCTGATGCACCCCCAATGCAGGACCTCGCATTGCAGCCCACAGCTTTCTCGGGACCACCACTGCGCATCCTCAATACAGGCCTTTGCATCGCAAGCCCTATCATGCAAAATGCAGTTGCCTTAAAAGGCAGGAATGGGTGAACATGTCAAATAGTGCATGGGATCCCTTGGTAGTTATGGGAAACCCTATTCAGAGGAGGTGAGCAGAATCATCCCAAAAGTGCCTTGCACTGGAGGAATTCAGGTATGTTCTTAGGTTTAGTGGGTTCAGAATATAATTTTCATACGCAAATCTCAACTACACAATGGCTTGCAGTAGCTAGGACCTGCAAGGGATGGGGTGGCTCCAAAATGTAGTCATAAATAGTGGTATGTGAGCTCTAGAGGTCAGCAGACGAGCCTCTCAATGTAAATCTAGAGGGCTGGAACACTTTATGGCGCTGTAATGCTAAAATACAAAGCCCAGCTTTTTAGTCATCAGAGCTTTTACTGTTGGAACTTCGTCTGAAGGTTATTCTCCAGTATCATGTTGTTTAGAGTGTGGCACTTTGCTGAGGTCCAAGAGCTGAGGGCCTGCATTCGGGTCTATGGACTGAAGGTTTGAGACTTCTGTGCTAGGGTTGTGCTGCTCATGAGTGGTGAGCCAATACTTGACTGCTTTGGACTTTGTGCTAGGGCTGGCCTGTAGGAATGTTGTGGCCAGGAACTGCCGGGGCTGTTGTGGACTAGGATGGGCAGCTGCAAACTGTTGGTCTAAGGCTGGGAATTGTGGATATAGGGATTTGGACTATGTGTTCAGGGCTAGGCTTTTGAGGGCTGTGGCGTAAGGGAATGGGTACATAGGTGGTGCTGGATTTGATGGGGTAAGGACTAACCCACTGGAAATGTGGGCCAGGGATGCAGCCTGTTTTGGTGGGGCTAGGTCTGGGCTGCTGGTATTTTGGACCCATGCCTTAGGTCTGGGGCACCAGAGTATGGGATTGTGGAACCAGCTCTCGGGTGCTGGAATGTGGGGACACAGCAGGGAAATGCATAAGGGTACAATATTTCTATCTATCAATCCCTATATGAGACATTCTCAGTATCACTGCAGGAGTGATTTCCTTAGTGCAACACCACAAAATTCAATAAATGTTTCACCTATCCTCCACAGGACCTTTTTTTTTTTTTTTTTTTTTTTAAACAAAACCACTATTAGTGACCAATAGAGTAATCTTTAAAAATGTTTTGCCATGTTCCATTCAGTCAATCTTAGAAGTAAAACCATATATTCATCTATTACAAAACAAATACGTTTTATCAGTAAGATTTTCAGTAGAAGGGTTGGGAAGTGATAACAATGTCTGCAAGAAATTTTTGGAGTCACATCTTTTTCATGGATACAGTTTCAGGGACACTAAACGCATAGACACACTACCTGTCTGATGGAGGTAAAACCCCCTGGTGTATGTTTCATGGCACGTAGCAGCGTGTGCTGTCACTGTTCAAAAACAGGAAGCAAGGGACCACGGACACACTGTCTGATGTTCAAGATGACGGTCACCGCGTTTCTGACAGTAATTCCTAAAGCAGGCCTTTCGCTGCATTTAAAAGTACATTTACCCACTATCCTTTTAAATAAAAAGAGAGAGTTTATAGAGCAGTAAAGTGGGAGCTCAAGAATTAAATTATATGTATCAATATTTATAAGGGTACATCAGAATAATTGTTCATTTTTCGGTTTGCTTTGTCCATTATTCCAGAAAATTTATTAAAAGTGGAATCTTTAAGGCAGACAGCAGACACAAGGGAATGTTCAAGTAAGAAGCCATTAGGACATGCTAGCGAGCGTGATGCATATTTGGGGGAAGATTTATGTATTTTATGTTCCCTCACATTAAAGTTGAAACAAAATGAGAGCAATAATTTTATTCTAGTGCCTTTAGTAGTGTTATAGATTTTTTTCATGAACAAAATGTATATTCCTGAATTTTCGATGAAGCATTTCTTGTTTATGTTTGTGATGGGGGTACTGATGCAAATTAATTCTTCAAAAGAGTAAGCGAGTAGCTGGTGTATCAGGACTATATAACCATAGGCTATATGTTGGTTTACATATGAATCCCTCTTTCTCGATGCCACGCTCACAGATTTAACACAGCCCAGTGACCCTTAACTCCCTGATTCTACGTTCAGTTCACATGTTGCCAATGAAGTGACCCGTGCTTCCTGCAGAGGCCTCTGTAGGTCAGTGTCAGATGAGCGAAAGTGCCAAAACCTATCATGGCTCCTGGTGATTAGAGGTACATATAACTAGCTTGAACCACAGAACTGTGCAGGATCCCAGCCGAAAGGAGGCAGCAGCGGTGAGTTTTAGCGACCCATGGCGACCCTCAACAGGATGGCCGGCATCAAGGTGCCTCGGGATCCTGCAGCCCAGCTGTGCTCAGTGCAGCAGTGTTGCCTAGCTACGGGCAGACAATATGCCTTCATGCCCTCAGGCCTCCACGATCATCTGGAAATGCAGAAGAGCGTTACAATGCTGTTTTTCTGTCATCACAATGAACCAAGACTATTCAATTATAAAGAAACAAAACTGTTCTTATTAATGTAAAGCTCTCCGTCACTCGCTGGGTCTCGGCACATTATAGAAAGCTAATAATAAGTAAATATGTTTCTCTGCAATATGGCACACAGGTCAGCAGAACACAAGGCATTTACATTGGGTACTATCCCTTACAGTCATGGGTTAACGTTATACTAGGATGACAGCTTTAACAATGATAGAACTTTATCCTGGCCTAGAAACAAAATGTATTCTTTACTTCTTACATGTTCAAAAACATGGATAATGTGCCTTGTTCTTGTTTGGATGACTTTGCAACTACTTAGATAGATGTAGAAAAGCATTGCACTAGTAAGAAACATAAGAACAATGGTGAAAGGTTCATCATCGATTATGCTTTCAGTATGTTCAAAAATAAGGGCTCCTAAACTGAGCAAGCCAAATTTGTCAAGTCTCAAGATTTTGGGCTACAAACGAAGAAAGAACTGCAAGGATGCTGTGTGTGTGCTGAAGTATGTAGTCCAGATTTACATACACCACAGAGGAACTATATTTTCGAAAGAGTGAATTAAATCACTCATTCCAATGATGTCAGATCATAACAATTTCAACAAAGGGCCTAATTACGATGTCGGTCGGACAAGCGTCTGACCGACACCATTGCGGAATGGAACCGCCCGACCATAAGTCGGCGGTTCCACCCATGGAATTTTGATGCGACCACTCTATGGGCGGTCGGAAACATCCATTTTTCGATAGCAGCTTGTGCGGCGGCCAGAAAAGGGCTGCAGCACAAGCTGCAATCGAATAATGGATGTTTTCAAACATCCCTGTACCATGTGGCAGGCACCATGCGGTGCCTTCCACACGGTTCAGGGATGTTTAGGGGGGCACCATGGGTGCCTCCCAGGCTCCATAGTGGAGGGCCAGGTGGGAAGGGGGCCCTGCTAGGGGCCCCCAAAGTCACTTTCCAACAGCCTTTCCATTGTCAGAAAGGCCGACATGGAAAGGCTGTGGGGGAACGGACATCATAATCCGGACAGCGGTGCCTGAGCAGGCGCCGCCGCCATCTGGGGATTATCTCTCCGACCGATGGCCTGACGGGATCTCCGATCCTGTCAGAGGCATTTGTCTTTCCCCCAGACCGCAGCAGTCTAACATACCGCATCGTGATGTGGAGGTCAGACTGCTGAGTCCGATGTCGGGCAAATCTCCACTGACAGCCTGTCAGTTGGGATCCGCCCGACATCATAATCAGGGCCCAAAGTGCATTTGAAAGAAGCCATTTCAACACAGAGAGTTATGCTCAGCAAAATATGAGCTTCTGATTCCAAAGCAAGGACATTTATGAAAAGATTATTAGAAACAGAGGGTGGACAATACAAAGGTATATTTCAGATTTTCAGAATGGCATGCTTGATTGTAAGGCAAGAATGTCCATCTGGCTGGGGTTGAAGACTTGCCATTAGCAAATGGAATACAGATGGAGCTATTACTGCAATCAAGGAAAAGCTGCACGGACTTCTGCACTGTAAATGACGAAGAAATAGAATACAAAATTCAAAACACATGATAGAAAAAGACTTTAGTATTTTGACTGATGTGTCTACAACTGTAAGTCGCCTGTCTGTGTTATCACTCTGCACTAGAGCAGCATTAAGAGATATGTATGCCAAGAACAATTTTCTGTGAATTATTGAAGTCGGTACAAACAAAAACTGAGGGATAACAAGGCAACCGATATCTTACAAAATATTTTTCACTATCCTTCTTGTAGAAAAAATAAATAGTCTTCACAGCAGACAGAGCAGCTACAATATTGAGACAAAGTTTCCAGCGTTGTAGCACAGCTGAAGAAAAGAGGAAACACAGCCAATGTTCTTGTATGCCACATCTGTAATCATCAGATGGAGCTCACTGTAGGGGATGCTGTGAAAGATGTGAGCGGCATATACAACTTCAGTGTCATTAGCAAATGTTTTTCACAGCTCATGAAAAACCAAAGGGGGTTTTAAAAAGGTGATGTACCAAGACGAGGGTCCCTTGCACACTGTGACACTGGAATCAAGCTATAACCGACTGATGAGCACTAATAAGGTCGAAACAGGTCTTGGGTTACTTGTGTTCTGGTTTATGGAGGACCTAACCTGGCGGTTAAACTGACTGGATTTTTGTCGATTTCGTCTAAAATTATTGATTACATTTTACTCTATTTTTCTAAATTGGTGTGGAATTTTTCTTGTGTTGTGTTTTCACTTCATTATTGTTCAAATTGCTGAATAAAAGCTTTACAATTTGCCTCTAAGTTATGCCGACTGCTCTGTGCCCAGCTGTAGGAAGGTAGGATCTGACTGCATGGTTACCCCCATTTTTTTGCCTGGTGTTCTGCTGGTTTTTGACTAGTCTGACTGGGATCCTGCTAATCATGACCCCAGTCTATCTGCTTTCTCCCTAATTTGGTTGTGTTATGTACTTTGGTACACTCCAGGTTGGATACTGGGATACCCTTGTCAGTCCCTAGTATACGGTAACCATGTACCCATGGCATAAGTACCCCAGAGGCCTCTCATGGGCTGAAGCATGTGTTATGCCACCCATGGGAGGCCATTCAAAAATGGAAACTACAGGTCTGCCATTGCAGCCTGTGTAATTTGCTGCATGCACCACTTACTTAAGATATAGGTTCACTATATCTAAGGGTCACTACACTTAAAACCTATAGGTCACCCCTATAGCAGGCCTTAACAATCCTGAAGGCAGGGTGCTTGGTTCTAAGTGAGAGGGTGCCACTGCATGAGTAGGACACCCCTGCAGCCTACGGAGTCCATTCTCCTGGGTTGTTAGTGCTGCAGCCATTTACAACATATAGAGTGGCATTATGCGACCGCGTGATGACCAACTCTAAAACAGCTGAAAGTAACCCTATCATGTTTGGTGTCAAACATTGTGGAATCATACCCCACACTGGTAACCGGTGTGGGAGGTATGGTTCCACCCCTCAGAAACGAGCTTTGTGAGGTCCCTGGTGTTCCCAGTACCAGCCTTCTAGTCCCGGGCAGCCCAAAATGGTTGCTGCCGACCAGAGACATATTTCTGCCCTCCTGCTGCTGAGCCAAGCTCGAGCAAGGGAAGGCAGAACAATAGGCATCCTGTCACAGGGAGGTGTGGCCACCTCCCAGACAGGATTTAGTGTATTAGGGCTGGGTGGGTGCGCTTGCCAGCGACCGCAAATCTGCATGAGGGGCATATTTGTTGTCCCTGTGCATGATCCAGTTCAAACCAGTCCTGGGAGCCGTGGGCTCCTGCTCTGGCATGAAACTGGACAAAGGACATGGGAGTAACCTCCCCACTGTCCAGACCCTCCCCTGGGAGGGTCCCCTGAATCTGTCCAACCCTCTCCAGTGGGTACAAAAGGGCTTACCTGGCTGTAGGACCCTAGATTCGACGTGGACAAGATTCTGAACAAGAAACCACTGACCTTCGACTGTGTGGACACTCTGGACTTTGCTGGACTTCGTTTGGGCCCGACTTTGTCTCCCACTCTGTCCAAAGCATCGTCTGTGCCCGTGCACCATACAGGCTCCATGCAGTACCTGTGGAGCATCAAGGACAACTGAAGATATCTCCTTTGGAGTGAAGGAGTCACTCTCCTGCATCCGCAGGACACATTGCGATTGACTGGTCTGCTGCTCCTGAGCTCCTACGGACCCGAAGGCTCCAGCAACACAGGAGGTAGGTTTCCAAGTCTCTTGAGGTCTGAGCTACCCTCTCACCAAGTTTGAGGTCAGAATCCCTTGTGGGGGCTGCAATACCCGTACCCCTGTGCACCATGTACTTTTGCAAGTGCATATGCTTGTTGATGTTCCCAAAACAAGTGCACTGGGCTCCAAGTAGCCCCAACCTCTGGCACTATTTCCACTTAAGAACTTTGGCCTCCTCATCCTGAGTGCTCCGTCGGCTGTTGCTTTGTAAAACTGCTTGAGGTCCCCTTGCGACTCCTGTGCCTCCAGCCTGTGGGTCCTCTTTAGGGTCAACTTTGCTTCTTTTTAGCTCCCCTGGTTGCTCTAGGCCTGCCCTGACTCCTCTGTGCTTGGTGAGTCTCCTGAACCTTGTTGGTCCAAACCATAACCTTCTCTGTCCTTCTGCGTCGGTTGCCGTTGCCAAGGCTAGTTGGTGCTCCAGCCAGACACCGACCTCTCAGTACTCGACATCCATTGTGGGACAGCTTGTATCCGGCTCTTGGTTGTCCTCGATGTCTCCTGGTCCCGGTGGCTGCAGAGTCAAGAACCCCATCAACGCACCTGAAGCACCCGACATCGGTGGGCATTCGTCTATCGAGCCCCTGGTCACTCCTGAGTGACCCAGACTCTGTCCCCTCTTCTTTCAGGTACTCTTCACCAAGAATCCACCTTTGGATTCCGACGGACACTTTTCCTCTTCACAGCAGTGGCTCTTCTTCGAAGTCCTCCATAGAGATCAACAGCGGTTTCCATTGCCACTTCAGACCTATGCACCCGGCTTCCCTGGGATAGGTAACTCTGGTACTATGGTATCCACGGTTGGGAGGGCTCTCCAATCTTCTAACTTCCACTGGGTTTCTTCGAAGTCCACTCAGAAGGGTCCTTAAACTTTAAAACATCAACCACGATTCTCCCATAGATTTGTACGAAGCACGCAGTTGTGTTCCCACACTGCCCCGTCCTCCGTGGGGTCCCTACTTACTCACCTTGGGTGGCTCTTTGGGGTCCCAGCGATTCTACAACCTCTAGACACTGTCTTGACCCGAGTTGTGGTTCTTATACCACTATTTTAGTATATGGCTTGGTCTCCCCCCGGAGCCCACTGTGTATTAGTGCTACTTACGATTGTTTCTGTGCTACAGTATTGTGTGCTTTGTGAGTATCTTCGTAGAAGATACTGTGTCATACTTTTAGTGTGTTATATTAATAAATACATATTTTTATAACTACTGTGTGGTTCTCCTTTCATTTAATCAATACTATAAGGTTGTATTCTGGTAAAACAAGCTGCTTAACATTCCTTCAAGACTAAGCCTGAAGGCTGCTCTCCACAGCTACCACTTGGATAGCTTTCTAAGGTTATTTTTGACCTCTTAAATCACCATAAGGGTTGTTTGGACTGGTAGAGGGTGCCCACTTTAACTAGTGGACAGCATATACCAGGCCAACTTCTCACACAAGCTACCAGAGGATTGGACACAGGTTAATTTGGAGTTTGCTTGTGACTTCACCCGGGCAAGGATTGTGATTTCTGTTTGAGTAGGGTTTCATCCCCTCAACCAGTAACCCAATTTACAATAACACTGAATTGAAGCGAAAACCCTTTAACTTCACCTAAATCTGTATCATCAAAATGTTATGCATTCCAAACCATTGCTGATGCATAGACCTACTGAACAAGTTTAAAATTTGATTTAAAATCTGTGTATTAATTGTCTTGTGCAAAGTGAGTACCATATTTATCAGTACATGTAATATAGTGATCTCCCCCCCACAGTTCGACCTGTGTATCCTCACTGCACAAGTTTCTTCAATTCCATCAATATCTATTTCAATCAATTTCGATTTACATTTTCAACACACAATGGGTTTAACGAGTTAATGTACTCTGATTTAATGTTCCTTAACTATACAAACCAAATAACAATTTTGTGGCTCTAGCTCATAATCCACCTCACTACTATTTAGAGAGCTATTAGGGTGTCATTGATTAGCGTGGGCTGGGCTAAGCTGTCACCCCACTGCGCTCAGATTAAACTAAAGTTTCCTCTCGTGCCAGCTCAGCTTCGACTGATATTTCATCCCAGTGATGGGCACTTTGCCGCCATAGTTGTCACCCATGCTCTCTAGTTCATGGATATGCATCTCTTAGCCAAGGCAAGCGCTACATCTACAAATCTGTTACTGCCTTTCGTTGCTTTAGAGAATAGTCCCAAAAGGTTAGCCTCCAGCGAATGCAGATTTTTTCTGTCCAGGATCTGCGCATGCGAGTGTATCTGGTAATCCCTTATAAAGTGATGATTACAATTCCATATAATGTGGGGAAACATCTGTGCTGAGGAGCCTGCGTCATGGGCATTTCTGTGTGTCTGTCCCCTGCATTTGATTTATTCACTTGGGGGTCATCCAGATATTGTGTAAGTAATTAAACTGGGTGTATTTTAATGGTGCATTCCTGGAGACCTTTGAAGTGTATTTGGGGCCTTTTCCTATTCCCTGTCACAGAGCCCTTCATTCGTCTTGACTTCCCATTTATGAATAATCCTTTGTAGCTCAGATTAGGTCATTTATAACAGCGATTTATAAAACCTAAATACCAATCTGCTTCCTTTACACATGGTGAAGAGCAGCTGCCATAACTCCTCTGTCTTAGGTTCTCTCCTGCCCGTTGCCCATGCTCTCCTTAGGACCCCTGTTACCCCAAAATACGTCAAAAACTATGAGGGGGCAATTACAACTCTTCTACAATCTCCTCCATGGACACCAATTCCTCCCCATGAAAACTGTCTCCTATCATTGTTGTGTCAGCCTCACTCCAGGCCCTTAACTGGGCTACACCACTCAGTCTGTAGGAGAAAAATAGTCCATCCAAGGTGATGGTGGGAGCATACAATGGCCTGTTTTAGGGATCTGGTTTAAACAATATACAATTCATTGTCGATTTGAATCATATCTGGTTGACCTTATGATTTGAATACACTCCAAATTTTCACAAGCTATTTTTTAATTGATTTAGTTCAAAATACGTAAATGATAATTTAAAAAAACTAAACAGATCAAAAATAAACCATACTTCTACATGTTTCTGCAAAATAAATTAAACTTGCTGTTAGGATTCACACACAACTCAGACATCAGATTATTTGCAGGGCTGGAGATGCATGGGAATTGTGGTGAGCGGGCCAGTGGAGGTTGGGCTCATGCAGACACTAAATTGCATCACAGAGTTTCAAAAGACATCTTTATTTCTAGTCTATCTGGGCAATTCCAGGACAGATGCAACAGAGCTACCATTTGAATGAATTTCAAGATGGAGCTGACACCTGACAAAGTGTTGTTTCTTAGTTGTCTTTCTGATTCTTAATAGTTTGCTCACGACTTTTTAAACCCCACATCTTTGTTATTTTTTCCTTTTTAATTCCACATGATTAGGGTTTTTGTAGGAAACTGGGTTTTTGATTGACGGGGGTGATGACCACAATGCATGTCAAGATGAACCAAAAAAGTCACTAAATTAATCTGCACGTATCCCAGACAATGAGTAAAGTATTTTTGAAGCACAGAACCAGTAATAAAATAAAAACATGGCACAAGAAAAATCCCACACCAGTTTAGAAATATAGAGCACATTTTAATAAATAAAATGACCCCAAAATGAATCAAATCTAATCTAAAGAACCGGAGTGAAAAATAGCGCGTAAAAGATGAAAGCGCAAACTGGAGGTATCTGGTCACGTGAGACCGGGCAAAGTCAACAGTTAAGGCTAACCGTGCTGGAGTGCGGTTCAACTAAAGGGAGTGGATTGGGCCCTGGTCTCAGCTTACCTTGGGACTTAGAAGAAATTTGAAGGAAAATTTGCTAAGAAGGTAAAGATCATCGGGGCAAAGCATTGTCCAAGGACGAGGAGTTGTTACAGTGAATTCGCTGGATGAAGTCGCAGTGAAGATTTCTACGTTTGGACATTGGCACTTGTTTGAAAGTCGAAAATCTTCAGCGAACAGAAGCTGCAGACCGTAGCCGACAAGGGCTTCACAAGGCCAGATACCCTTCTGAAGAGGTTCAGCTGAACAGGATTTGCTGCTGCAGAGAAGAATGTTTTACCTTCCAACAATTGTCCACATGGAACTCTTTTATAAAGATAGTATAAACCAATGTGCTGAGCACATGCTAAATCATATAAAAGTTCATGTAAGAAATTCAAATCACATGAGTTCCTTCCGTGTTCTTTATTTTCTTAACTTCTTTTGCCCAGCCATCATGTGTTTCATCATATAGGGAGTTCCCCACGACGTTTTCAGGGCTATAAAATACAATAAACAAGTGGTTGTAGCGTGCATACAACACACTACACTGCAGCACACCTGTGACTGTGGTGCTATACATTATAATTACAAAATCTGTAAGATACTGTGTATACTGAGTGGAAACCCACACATCATCATTTAGACTGGCCAATAGAGCCTTATACAAAATGTCTCCCTTACCTTATCATACTAGAATGTGCACTTTTATTTTTATTTTAGTGTTACACCAATCAAAAAAACTCATATGTCCATGCAAACTGGTTATTAAGCTTTACCTTCCAACAGTTGTCTACATGGAACTCTTTTATAAAGATGATTATCTTGTTTTTTAAGGAAAAATTCTTGTGTGAAATTAAATCAAGGAAAGAAAATTTGGAATTATGGAACAGTATCCACCTGTCAAACTAATTCAGAAAAATAATTTTATGGCATGAACAACACTGTCATTCCACTCCGTTCAGCTGAACTGAGTCGTTTTTATTTTTTGTTATTTATTTAAACATTAGATACAGTATCTACAATTATGTACAATGGTGCGTGTAGGTTTTAGTAGTAAGGAGCAGGGCAGTCCTCTGATGGTTACAAGGCAGGCTTCCAGCAGCAGGGCAGTCCTCTGGAGTACACAGCAGTCCTTCAGGGGGTCCTCCGCTGGTCCAGGAGTGTACCGAAGAGTTGATCTGGGGGTCCAATATTTATACATGGTGCCAGTCTTTGATGTGGGAGAAAATTCTAGACTTTCCTATACATCTATTTCTGGAAATTTACTTCCTCCCCTGCGCAAGCTCCAAGAGGTCTAGGGTGACAAATGACTAGTGTCAAGTTCTTTGTGAGTGTGCTGGAGGCAGTTCCTCAGACATGTAAGTGCAACAGGGAACAGCTCTGCCCCTCCCATCCTGGCAGGATGGCCCATCCTGCCAACACCTAGTCTCCCTTTGTCTCACTGTCTGGGAGGAATACACAAAGGACAGCCAACACCCCATTCACAGTCATATGACTCAGGATACAGGCTGCAGGAACGAAAAGGTTAGGAAAAGAATATGGAAACTTTCTAAAAGTGCCATTTTTTGAATTGTGACTTACAATTCAATTACTATGACAGACGATTTTCAATTACAAATCTTTTGAGACCTGTTCCCAATCAAATATTAGCACTTGTTAAAGGTAATAAGGTAGCCCAATGTTATCCTATGTGAGAAGTAGGCCTCACAGTAGTGAACAAGCACTGGTAAATGCATTAGGTTTCGCCGATGTGATTCATAATACGCTGTTTTTTATTGTAAGTTGTAGCATGGTGAGCAGTTGTGGATATTAAGTTATTGAAAGTCCGTTAAAGTGTTATGACTTGTTTATTGAGAAAGGCAATGCTTTCTTGCAAACAGTGTTCAAGGAATCACAAATTTGCCATAATGCTGTTATAATAAAAGAAAGCGCTACTGCGCACTGACATGCGTTCAATGCTAGATAAGCAATTTGGTCCAATCGTCTCCATGGTGATGGATAAAAGAACAATTTGCTGAACAGTTTAAGGAATAAAGCAGTCTTCAATGGGTTTGTGTCACGCATGTGACTCGGCCTGAGCTGTTGATTATAGCACAAGCACTGTGCAGGGGAGGTTAAGTGGACAAGTACAGTATCTGCTGCAGTTCGAAAAGCCGAAAGGAGAACGTGACCACAGAACCCCGTAAGTTGTATACAACAAACATGCTTCAAAACATAACAGTTGTTCATGTGACTCCTATACCCAGCATGCATCTTGTTTTAAATGAAGTGCTCATTGTACTTCCACCACGCTCTTTTATTTATGGAGGAAACATGAAGAATCTGTCCAGCCCCGGCTCAAATGTGTAAACCAAACGCTGTCAGTAGCTAACCATAAATAATAAAACCCAAGATTGATTAAGCTGTCCCCCCATGCTCCCACTTAAACCACCCCACCAACATGTGCTGTTCAAGAAAGCCAATACCTTCTACTGTTGGTCAAAACCCAATAATGTTGAAAAGCAAGGGCCGTAGAGATATCACCAGCTGACCATTAAAATGATAGTGAAACATAAACCTAATAACAAATACTGTATTACCAGATTGTCCGAAAATGAAAGTCCATAAAATGAATGTGTAAAGTGAACACGGGTTACCTAAATGTGTGCAGAGTCAAGTTTGTACAGCCTACTAATACCCGACTGCTTCTGTAAGGCATCCTCTCTGCGAAGCATGTTCTCTTCTGACAGATGAAAGCACAGTCCCAAGAGATGCAGCCTCAAGTGGATAAGAAAAAACATACACAAAGTGGGCCTTAGAACATTTGTAAAGCATAGAACACATGCGCAGCGACAGAAGAGATCTCTACTGTTCCATGTATGGTGATAAATAGAAATGTGAGAAGCATAAATGGAAAGAGAAATGAAGCTGTGTGCAGCAGAGGCAAATTCCGACGGGCCAAGGTGGGCTCAGGGGGGCGGCTGCCCCAGCTGTAAGAGTGCCTTATAAATGAACAATAAATAACAACACTGCGCCGCAAGCAGGGAGTAAAAGGAAGGCGCTTACACATGCAAAGCAATATTGACACAGAGCAGATCTCCCCATTGCAGCAGCTCCGATTGGAGCACAACAGATGGTTGTTTCCAGCTATGGGCAAACAAAATTAAAGGAGCATGCCTTAAAGGCATGAAGATTCTTAAAGGGTCAGTCTTTGCATGGGCCCATCAGCCCATGGGAGAGCTGTCTTTTCGCACATGACAAATAAAAGTGAAGGCAGTGGGGGCCAGTTTCCATCTCTTTTTAATGAGAGAGCTGGCTTCTGAGTGGGGAGGGGTCAAGAAGCCCCAAGAGGAAGGAGGTGGGAGGGACGCAGTCTGGTGCAAGCAAGAGATAGCAGACACATGCACTCTCAGTGCATGTTCAAAAGAAATAAAAACAGGCGCTGTGCATGCAAAGCCTTAAAAAATAGTTCCTCTGAAGCTGATGGAAACAGTACTTGGTCGCTGGGAAACTGAGAATGAGAACATGAGGAACAGCAGGAAACAGTATGCTACAGCCAATAGAAATGGAGGAAAAGTGAGTGGCAAGTACCGGAACCAATGAAAAGCAAGAAAAGCAAGGGGGTGGGATGTAAACCCCTTTTAGGATTTATATTAAATACAATAGATTTCACAAGCACAGTGCAAGCGCTGTGCAGGCTAAACCTAAAAATGAACTGGGGGGTGTGGGGGGGGGAGAGAGCTTGCCTGGCTGCCTTTGGAGGAGGCTCTGCTGTCCGGAACTACTATACGATAGTTATGTGCAGCTGGATGCGACATCAGAGTGAGCTCGATGCAGCATTACCCTCTAGATGCCTTGAAAATCACATTGCTGTCACTGGTGAGCAATTTCTTTGTGGCGGAGCCCAAGTAATGGCTTTTGCCATATTGCAGCTGGGATCCTTTCATGGTAAATGGCGGCCGCCATTGGAGATGCTGACGCTGTTCAGTGGCGGCCGCTTAATACGTCGCGGCCTGTGAGCCCCTTGAGGTGGAGAGGACTGCTGTGGTGTGCTGAGGACATAGGGTGGCTCTGGCGGTGAGTTAGCCCGTGCGGTACATTGGTCCTCCCGGGCCACGTCTGGTGGTGAGGTCCCCCTCCCGCTGCGGCACTCTTTCTCAGGATCACGACTGGTCTGCCATTTATGCCGGGTCCGAGCGTGCTATTCCCCTGTGCAGCCAAACTTTGCCTCTCTCTGCTTGCCCCCCAATTTCTTGGGGGCCCTTGGAATCAGCAGGGCCTCCGCAGGGCATGCAACCTGGCTGTGTGAAGGGTCAGGTGTGTGATGACTGGGGCCTGTCTTCCCCTGCCCCCTCTGGGCTTCATTGCCTGGGCTGTGCGGTGTGTAGGACCCCTGCCTGACACTCCTGCTATTTCAGCCTGGTGCTGCAGTGGGCCTGCTCATGTCCCCTGGGGTCTCCTGAGGTGTGCTGGGGTTCTTGTGCTGGATGACCTTCTGCTGCAGTCGCGTTGCGGCCCAGAGAAACCTTACTGGTGGATGTGATGGCATGGTCTTGATATAGTGGGATACCACTGGTGGTGTGGACCCGTTGCGCCTCACTGGCAAAGCCCAGAGGACTGTTGTGGACTCTGTCATGCGCTATTGTCCCTCCTATGAGCTCAGGGCCTTGTGGGCTGTCCCTGGTCTGCTCCTGCCCCCTTTGCTGGACTTCCTGGGGTGAGGCGGGCCCCTCCAGTCAGTGGCGGCTCATCTGCTGAAAAGGAAACATAAAAGGATAATAATATATCAGTTTTATCATTTTATTTTTCCTATTGCAGTCAGTCAGTGGTTCTCATGCGGGGCGGAACTGGGCAGAGTAGGGAAGGAGGGGTTTTCACTCCCTAAGTACTCATGACTACTGGGCCGGCCAAACAGTCGTGCGCACTTTGCATCTTCCCCACCAGGCTGCATTACACAGCCTTGTGAGGAACATGCAAAGTCTCCCTGTCCCCGTCTGAGTGCCAAGCCACGGCGCTCAGATCAATCACAACGCTGCAGTGCTGTGTTGTGATTGGCTCAGGGGAACCCAAGAGCTTACTACTGCTGGGACTGGAGTGGAGACGGAAGAAGAATGATGGACGGAGGAGAGGTGGCGGCCGGCTGTCACAGGTAAGTGGGTTTGTTTCTTTTTTTTTTCTTCTCCCACCCCACCACACCCGTCCGGTAGCAGCCGCTACTGCCTCCGGTGACAGCACTGTGAATGTAGTGAGACTGTGCCCTACAGCTCCAGGCAAGTAGTTTCAGCCCTCTCTGCTTAACTCATCTGAGACTTGCCAGAGACAGAAACACACTGCTTACACTCACCTTTCATGTATCTCGACCTGTGAGTTTTAACTGTTCCCACAGCTGGTAATTCCCAGCTGTGCTATTGCCCGACGGGGGAGGAAGACTCCCTGTTTCACCTCGTTTCTCCTGTTCTACCCATACACCTTCACCCCTTCCTGGAGTGGACAGCTAGACGACAGGCGATATTGGGAAGGCTGACAATAAGTAATCCCAACTGCCTTTTGAGCCATGCAGGATGATGAGCACTGGTGAGTTCTTGCAGGAGGAGACTAATGCTTCCAGACTGAGGGAGGCTTAGCCTCGGAATCAGATGTCCGCTTCCTGTTTCTCGATCTCAAGCAAAGCCTGTATACTATTGATCCAAGATTGACATGTTGGCAGACCGATTCGACCGTCTGAAAGAAAAAGTGGACCAACATGAAGAGCAGTTTGACTAACTTCAACACCGCACCTCTGTGGTTGAGGATTCGTACTCCTTGACAGGAAAACATCTACTCCAGATGGAGAAAGTTCTTGAAGTCAATCGAAATAAGAATGAGGACATGGAGGTGTGGTTGCAGCACAACAACTTGCGCATTCTTGGCGTTCCTGAGCTGACCGCAATGGGACACACGGGGGTTTTCATGGAAAACATGCTACGCACCCTCTTTATCCATGCCCTATCCCCCATGCTGATCATTGAGAGGACACACAGATCATTGGGACTATGTCCTCCCCCAGTAACCCCTGCCCGCCCAATAATAGCGAGGCTCCTGAACTATTGGGATAGGGACACTACCCTTTGCCGTGCTAGAGAACACCAGCTGCTTCAGTTCCAAGGCAGCGCGATCTCTTTTGTCCCAGATTTCATCAGGGCTGTCCAGAACGCCAGACAAGATTTTATCCCTGTGAAACGAACTCTCCAAAAGATGGATCCTAAATACTCCCTGCTTTATCCTGCCAAACTCTGTATACATCACTCTGACAAAACTCACTTCTTCACTGATCTGATGGTGGCTGCCAAGTTTGCAGGGGACTGCCATTGGCCCCTCCCCTGTTACAATGACTGAGTATTGGATCTAACTAGCCCGAGAGATGGGACTCTGGTACTGCCCAGGACCAGGGGGCTTCCTCATAGATTACTCCGGCATCATGGAACTTAGGCCCTACAGCCTATGCATGGGGGTACGAAGATCCTTAACTGTTTCAACATGTTCGCCTCTGGTCAATTTTATCCCTTCTTCCACCCACCCAGTGGTTTTTGTGCTGGGAGAGTGCTAAGTGAACTTCTCGCCCCCCTGGGATGAGTCCCTTTAAGTTGTTTTGGATTGTGTATGTGGGTCTGTTGGGTGGGGGGTTTGTCATATTTGACCCGATTGGGGGGGTCAAAGTGAAAGGTTGGCATTGGGACACTGTACTGTTTCTGTTATGTGTTTGTTGGTTTCCTTATTTTCACTTTTTCACGGCTCAGCCCAGCGTGACACCCCACTTTACGCTGTTAGCGCCTGAAGGCTTCATTCAAATGTTTGACCTGGAATATTAGGGGTATGAATGGCAGACGTAAGGCAAGACTAGAGGAGTTACACCTGACAGAGGTGGCACTTTCACGCTTGAGGGTGCATTTGGTGGGTGAGAGGCATGTGGCCTGCTACTCGAGTTATGCAAGGGGGTGTTCGTGATCCCCACAATGGTGCACGCGATCCGCGCTTTGAGACCCGCAGGGACAGTATATTATGTTGGCCGGGATTTTGCAGGGCCGCCCACTGATACTAGTCTCTGTGTACGGCCCCAACACGGTTAATCCCACATTTTTTGCAGAGGTTTGGAGATTAGTGGGCACCATGGGACCGGGGACGGTACTGTGGAGAGTGGACTTAAATGTGGTATTGGATGCCACTGCAGACAGATCCAGTGTCACACTTGAACCGCACCCACAAGCAGCAGCTAAATTACACACAATTATAGCTGACAAAAACAAAAACGGAAGTCTGGGTTGCTTATCACTTACATAGCATGGAGGAGACATGCATCACCTTCACACACAACCCTTTGTCCATAATAGATTTCTGGCTGTCTACCAGAGATGTGGTTTCTTGGACTATCGATGTCAGACACCTTCCTCGGACACTGTCTGACAACACCCCTGTGCTTCTTGAGCTGTGCCCAGCTGATGCTGTCCCACATGCTTTTTCTTGGAGGCTCCCTTCTGGTGCTTTGCAGGACAAGGTGTTCCGCCATGAGGTTGGTGAAGTAATTGTTGAATACTTAACTCTGAACTCGCAATCTGTGGACTCCCTGTCCACTCTTTAGTAGGCCTTCCTGGTGATCATTCATAAGGTCTGTATTGCCAAAGAGGCTGGGGTGTTAAGGATGTTACTGATGACTCTGTCTCGTCTGGAAGCGGATATTTGTGCCCTAGAACTTCAGTACTTTGACACTGGACAGACGGTCCTACTTGCGTCCATCCGCAACACGCTTGCAAATTATGAGGAGGAAGCCCTCTGAAAGACATATTATTTGAGTAAGGAAACTTGGGCCAGGTGATATGGGGAGGGAGAGGGGGCAGGCAAATCCTTAGTGGGGCTGTTGCATTAACCTTGATTGTGGTCGACCTGTTAGACAGCCAACAAAATATACAGGTTAGAAAAGAGGCCATCCAATGTATCATGGTTGATTTCTACGTCAGCTTGTATTTTTCTTCCCAACATTTCCCCCCCGCTGATTTGACCTCCTACTTGGACTCAGTGCAGGTCATCTGGCTAGAGGAGGGTCACCACCTTTTCTTGAATGAACCCTTCACTGTATAGGAAATCGTCCAGGTCATTGCGGGGCTGCCTGGAGATTAGGCCCCTGGCCTTGCTGGCCTTACGGATCCCTTTTATAAGGAGTTTGCGCCTTTGCTGGCTCCCCATCTTCATGACATGTATGAGGAGTCTGTGCAAACCGGGATCTTCTCCCCCCTCCCTGCAGGAGACCCTTATTGTGACCATCCTCAAGCCTGACAAAGACCCTAAATGATGTGAGTTCTACAGACCCCTCTCTATGATAAATATTGACAATAAGATTCTAGCAAAACTCATTGCCTTGCGACTTTTACTTCTGCTTCCTCATATAATCCACCAGACCAATCCGGCTTCATGCAGGGATGATCCATGGCCCACAATCTGCGTACCCTTTTTCCCTCCTTTATACATTAGATCCAAATTTACAGGCGGCTGTGGCATTTCTTGATGACTCCAA
Organism: Calotriton arnoldi; assembly: GCA_963921515.1. Taxonomy (NCBI): domain Eukaryota; kingdom Metazoa; phylum Chordata; class Amphibia; order Caudata; family Salamandridae; genus Calotriton; species Calotriton arnoldi. The sequence goes on along the minus strand of CAWUFW010004405.1, from coordinate 356,658 downwards.
GGCTTTCGACTCGCTCGAGTGGCCCTATCTTTTCTACCTCCTTGAGCGTATTGGCGTGGGTCACAAATCCATTCACTTAATCCGACTGCTTTACACCCTGTCTGTTGCACATCTGTAGATTAATGGTAACATTTCTCCCCTCTTCGCGGTTGTTTGTGGCATTCGTCAGGGGTGCTCGCTGTCCCCTATTTTCTTCACCATTGCAATGGAGCCGCTTGTGGCCCAATTGCGACACTATTAGCACCGTGGACTGGTCTTCCAACCTAACCATTTCCTTGTCTCCATGCATGCAGATGTCCAGAACCCATCAGAAAATCTAGACCCACTCCTTAGGGAGTGTATTCTGTTTGGCAGTATAGCGGGCATCAATATAAATTGAGTGAAGTCCATTTTATTCCCCTTCACTGATGTCACGCAAACCTGTGCTCCTAATTTTCCCCTGACGTGGGCCACCAATTCTTTTCGCTGTCTGGGGATATGGCTCAACCGGAACACGGAGGTGCTGTGGCGTGACAACTATGGCAGTCTGATGCCGTGGCTCGAAAATCGTGTGGCAGTATGGTCGAAGCTACCGCTGTCCTTAACTGGTAGATTGGCCATTGCCAAAATGGTTATACTCCCTAATTTCCTTTATCTCGTTATCAATCTGCCCTTGCCTCTTCCAACCTACTTCCCTCAACAGCTCCTGTCTCATCTTGTTCCGTTGGCTTGGGCTGGCAAGCAGCCTCATGTATCATGGGAAATTCGTACATTTCCTATTGAACAGGGTGGTCTTGGAGCGCCTGATATGAATCTCTATTTTCTTAGTGCCCAGGCACACTTTGCACATTTTTGGCTGCACCCTATCCAATTTCAGCCTCAGACTGCGCCTGAGGTGGACCATGTAGCTCTGTGCCCACTTCAGACTGTGATCTATGGCCCTCCTCACAGGGTACAACAACAAGTTTTCACTGTGGCGTGCACAGTTTGGGTGTGGAATGAGTTGAGAAAGAGAGCACATTTGAATCACCTGTTCGCCCCATCGTGCAGATTCTGGGAAACCCACGGCTCCCCGCAACATCGGAGGCTGGAATGTGGGTGCACCTACGCCAGCTACAGCTCACCTCCTTTGGGACAGCATACCCTGATAACACTTTTGTTGCCTACCAACAGTTATTTCAGGACCCCTCTGTACCTCCTCTGGATGCTATGACCTATTATCAACTCCTAGCATCCATGCGCGACCTCCATGACACCTTTCCAGCAGCTGCCCCTGTATTCACGGTGCTCAAAGAAATGCTTCCTAATACCTCGCCACGTAGATTGATCACATGCATCTATGCTGGTATGCAGCGGACTGTGCCGATTCGGGTTGCCTCTGACCGACAGATGTGGTCAGACGATAATAATGTAGCAATCAGCAAGGAACAGTGGTCTTTCTGCTGCACACAATCTAAGGCTCTATCCCTGAATTACAGGCTGCATTTGATCCACTCCAAGTTTTTACACAGAATCTATCACACACTATCGCAACTAAAATGAATGGGCCTGGTAGAGGACACGTGCTGTCTGCTCTGCGCTGCACCATGCGCAGACTTCCTGCACTTGCTGTGGGAATGCCCCGAGGTCCATGACTTCTGGGTGGAAATATTCTGGGATGCCACTAGCATTACTGGCCATGCTCTGGAGTGTACACACCTTGTTGCCTTACAGGGCTACATCAGGCAGATTCCGCCAGAGGCCCACAGACTGACGGCAATGCTGTTGTTGATGGTGAAGCGCAGAGTGGCAATGCACTGGGGCAGACGAAGAGGAGTAGTTGGTTGCATGATGCTGCAATTTGCCAGGAGCTGCTAGATGCATATTGGGAGTTGATACCCTCCTGCTCTCCCCTTAAGGATATTTGGAGCCCCCTGACAAATTATCTTAGGTCGCCTGATGATCTGCTGGAGCAACAGCCGGTTCGGATGCACCCTCCCCCAATCTGCACATATACTCACATGATATTATCCTATTACTTTCTTGCCTGTAAGCTCGGCTATGCCTGACTGGTTTCTTTCTCATTCGAATTAGTAGGTGCGCTAAATCCAGACCCCTCATATAGTAAGGTGTGGATTTTACTGAGTGGCGATGTTATTGGTTACTCCTGATTTATCCCCTACCTCCCTTAGTTCCCCTTTTTCTCCCTTCTTCCCTACCTTATTTACCTGGCATTTATTGCATTTTTGAACGTTAAGGATCATCAAATTGTTTGACTATGTAATGCACCTGTTTCAAAAATGCAATCTGTATTGTTGTTGTTGTATGGTACAACTCAATAAAAACGTATTAAATTAAGAAAAATTAATTTGGGAGTTTTTCACTACCAGCACATATAAAACTAAAAATTGCAAGTCCACCTTTTTAAATATACTGCACACTGCCCTATGGGCTGTTTAGGACCTACCTTAAGGGTGACATATGTATTAAATAGGAAGGTCTATCCCTGACAAAAGGTTTATTTTGCCAGGTTGAAATGGCAGTTTAAAACTGCACTACAGACTGAAGTGACCAGCCTGAGACAAGTTTTAAAGTGCTATTCTACCGTTAAAATTAGCCGTTGAATAATTTTTCTAATTGCTTCGAAACTGAAATTTAGCATTTTAAGTTGTTGTAACGTAACCCAGTTCTTTCCTATGGGACAGTCAGCCTTGCCACAGTTAAAAACAAGCATTTACAATGCAATAGGTCTCGCATTTGCGCGAGTTTAAGCTACTAGCATTGTAAATGACAATGCGTTTTATTTATGTTTTAAAAACCAAAACATAAATAAAAGGCATTGTCATTCACAATGCCAATAGCTCAAACTCACGTAAATGCGAGACCTATTGCATTGCAAATGGTAGGCATCACGGACGATGGGAGGGAGGGAAGGAGGGGGGAGGAGGGAGGGAGGGGGAGAAGGCATGGACAACGGGAGGGAGGGCGGAGCAACTAAAACAATATATATGCAAAATGAAGCGTTCTGTACCCCTGTGAGTACCTAAAATGACAAAACGTATTTCATTTTAATAAGTGAAATTGATGTGAGTGATTGTGAAAGAGGTCCTAAGAGTCTGGCTGTTGGGTGGGGTGTGTAAAAATGATTATCTGATGACTAATTACAGTCAGGAAGCGCAGGAGTATGAGGTGATGAGAAGGGGTCAGAGAAATTAGGGGTAGGCTCGGTATGTCGCAGCAAAGTATTAATGGGGAGGTCCTGTTGGTTTTAACAGCTTCAACCTATAGCTGGGATGATTCTGTGGGAACGATTTACACGTCTAATTGAGTCCTTACCCTTGCACGGTGACGCAGTTCAGTAAGTCACATAATAAATACGTATTCATTTCAGGGCTATATACTGGATTAACTGAATCTCTTCTAGGGAGATTTGAGGCATTTGCAGTATCATGGAAACTGAAGTTAAACTAGCGAGGCTTTTTGGAGTCTAAGGAGACTTGGTCTGACTGGCAAGCATGTGAAATAGCCACATGTGAGATTACTTTTGTGACATCCAGGCGCCTGGTGAACAGTCATTTAACGAGCCCGTCCGCCTCCCCTCCTCACCTGGAGTCGAACTTGCTGCTGTCCGGGAAGGTGCCGACCATGGTAGTGGTAGCGCGCAAAGTCGGCAGACCTCAGGCACGGAGCGGCACGTCATTGCAGGCCACCAAACTCATCAACAGGCAGGCCGTCTGCAACCAGGCCAGGGCCTGCCACCAGGGCCGGCTGCTGCATGACATGGCCTGGTGCAGAGGGACGGGGACGGGGGTCTGAGAAGAAAGCAAGCCGGAGCGGGAAGGGCAGTGCTGGGTGAGAAGCTGGGAAGGCGAGCCAGAAGGAGAGCAGCCCCTGAGCTGAGGAGAAAAGGATTAGAGGGCACAGAGAAGCGTGGGTACAGTAAGTAACTGATAGCTAGGACACTGAAGAGAAATGAGGCCTGGGAGAGGAGAGCTATGGAGGAAAGAAAAATTGAATGAGAGGCAGACACAGCCGTCAAAGTAGGAATCTGCAAGCGGCAAAGTGGCTGTTATTTCAACATGCAGAAAAAGGAGACAGGGAAGCAAAGCAGAAATGCGAGTACAGGAGGGTTTCCCATGTGGCAAGGAAGAGCTGTGCTGGTGTTCTCTCACTCTGTCTTGCAAGTAGTTTAGCAAAACTGGAAAAAAGAAACAAGCAACGATAGCTGCAACGTAGACGGTCTTGTGGAGGAGGCGGGGCTTTAGGTCTGGTTGGTAGGGGGGGAACAGACATGAGGGGGCGACATTAAGCAGCCAGGGGGTGGGGGATTGAGATAATGTGGGCGCTTGTGTTTAAGTGAAAGCGGCGCCCATGTTTAAGTGAAAGCGGGCACCCGTGTTTAAGTGAAAGCAGGCGCCCATGTGCTGCCTGCAGTAAGAGAAAATCAATAAAGAAAATAGTGCTTACAGACTAAAAAAGACTTCAGTGTAACAACCAAAGGAAAAGGGTCAGTCACCATGGGCGGTTACAAATGAAGGCAAGGCTGTACTAAGGAGGGAATAACAAGCCGAATACCGAATCAGAAGCCAGCATTTACAAGGGACAATGACACAAGCCAATGACAAATATGGGCGGAGAGGAGGCGGGGCTTCTGTTCCATACTCTTCAACAACAAGTCTCGCAGCGCAGCGCATGCTCGCTGGCTCAGGCTCGACCTAATTACTTTGGAGTTTTTTGCCTGCCAGGGCATGAAAACAATACCATGCACTCTGCAATATTGGGCAATAAGGCCTACCTTAGTGGTGACATATGTATTAAAAAGGGGGGTTTAAGCCTGGCAAAAAGGTTAATTAGCCAGGTTGAATTGCCAGTTTAATACTGCTCACAAGCTTCAGTGGCCGTACTGAGACTTTTCAGATTTGCATTTAGTTTGATCCAGTCAAATAAGAAGATAACATTGCGATCTCCATTTAAATAATTTGCACGTTTAAGTAACGATTTAGCAACTAGTCTAAGAAAAAGACCATTCTTTTTCAACACGGGCCTTGGCGTTCAAATTAAGAGGCATATCCTCCTATGCACTGAAATTTGGGGCGCTGTGCAGCTCACTTGATTAAAAGAGAAACTTAGGACAATTGTGACTTTTTAATAATGTTCTCTATGTGGTACATTTATTCTCGTGATGCTAAAAATACATTAAATCCTGAAATATATATTTAATTCTGAATCGTGGACCGAAAATAAATCCTTTTCCAAATAGAGGAATATCAAAAGAACTGATTTTCATACCTGTTACTGTCAAGTTCCACATTCCTCTCCTGCTCTATTGCAAGTAACATGGGAATGCGCCTTCCTGCCACCAACTCATTAAAAAGACGTAAATCAGAATGCTTTATACCGAATTCACCTGAAGTCTAAGCCCTCCAGATGCTGTCTGGGAGCAGTCCCAACCCAACTGGCCTGTCTGCCCTGTGTGAGACGTGTTTTATGAAGGCCCTCCTCTCTTTCCACCTCTTTTTCATCAAGTGCTCGCTATGTGTAAAATCTCGCACACCTTCTCGGTTTTTGCATGTTAAGTATACCCACCTATCAACCTGTCATGCTCCCTATCTTGTATCTGCAATAATTCATCAATCAAAGTCCCAGGAGCAGAGATACCGCCCTGTAGGGTGCCACCCGGCCTCTACCACATTGTTGCAGCCTGCACACTGAGGGCCGGCTTGGTCCGAAGGTTATAAATAAATGGGCTAGTGGTTACTCGTGGTGACTGCCACAATATAACCAGAGTGTGTGTCATACTATTGTGAGTTGTCTGTGTCTGAGGCCTAGCATAGTGTTTGCACGGCCACGAACACAACACACCCCATCAATTTTATAAACAGAGTAAAATGACATGCCAGATTTCCTCACCATCTGTATTTTTTAGGTCGAGCCTAGCGGCAAAGCGCATGCGCTGCTCGCTCTGCAAGGCATGCTGTAGTAGGGTATGCTGTGGAAGCCTCGTCCAATCTTCGCCCAACATTTGTCATTGGCTTTGTGTCATTGTCCTTCGAAAAAGCTGGCTTTTAATTGATTATGAGGCTTGTTAGTCCCGCCTTGGTACCGCCTTGTCTCCATAAGAACTGGACCTTTTACTTGCTTGTTATTTTTTTTTTTTTTTTTTTTTTGGGTATTTATATAGCGCACGTACACCGACAGGTCTCTTGGCGCTGGGAAGTCGGAGTGGGGAAGAGTTAAGCAGAGCAGCATCTAGTTATAGGCCAAGGTGAACAACCAGGTCTTAAGTTGTTTCCTGAACCGCAGGTAATCAACCTCAAGCCTGAGGGAGGTAGGAAGTGCCTCGGAAACCTCAGAGTCACACAACTCATCTCAGCAACCACCCATGCCGCTGGGCAAATCCAGAACCACATCTTTGCCTCACTCAACAACATCATGATCAACACAGCCATTTCCATAACCTGGACTGACTACGCCATTGTCCGCTTCTCAATCAACATTCCCCACCACAGAAGAACTACCATGAAAGGCGCTGACACAGGAACAACATATCAAAGATGGATTGGGTATTAAACAAGCATTTGCAATGCAATCGGTCTCGCCTTTGGGATCTTATATGTATTTAGCTATGCAGCACATTAGCCTGGGTGCTGAAACATCTACTGTTCTTTAACATGGAGGGAAAGGAAGCACCAAACTGTTTCATGTAAAGTGCTCCAATACCTTTGGGTCGAGTTTGCGCGATATAAAACTACAAACCAAAAAAAAAATGTGGCATTATTACCAGAGCTGTCGACTTTGGAACTAGGGAATCAGGTTCAAGTCTCGGCATTGCCTCAACCTCCTGTGATTCTGGGCAAATCACTTAATCACCCCATATTTTTATGTACCTGAAACTCAACCAAAAGTTATTGGAGGGCTTTAAGTGAGCAACAGTTACATTACACAAGGTCACATTTATTTTTTGGGGTCGAGTTTACAAGGGTATGAGCTAGCACATGCGTCTTGCTTGCAAGACACTATTGTTTATAAAAGGGCCTTGTGCCCATCCATTGCTTACCATTTGTTGTCTTCATTGCTACCCTTTTTTACAGCCTTATAATTGGCTAACCCAGACGAAACGTAACTTGTGATACTTGCTGCGGGGCAGGGAGCAAGTACAGATTAGGTCAACTTCAGCAGTACCTATCCGCTGCTCCAGACTTGCTTAAGGTACCATCCCCCCGCCCCCAATAGCTCCTTTAATTGTGTTTTTTTTAATAGTTTTTTTCTTTTTTGATGCAGTACTTTGTGCCATGGAAGGTCACTTTCTCTCGATTTCTCTCCGGGTTTGTAAAAGTTATCGGGGTGTTAACAATAACAACATGGCTTTATTCCCCGACACATCTATCCCCATCGCAGGCTGGGGTGCAGATCTACCCTTAAAGTCAGCATCAGTTCTTAACAGCCACAGAGTACATCATTGCATTAGTCCGAAGCGGCGCAACTGCATTACTTTCTCGTGCTTGCGTGAGGAATGTCGAACCGGCATTAACATGGGTGTGTGCTAAACTGGTGAAGACTAACGTGTTGGTGTGGGATATGATTGTGTTTGTAAGAATATCAATGAATTGCAAACCACAACTTCCATGTAACCCACTACAATCCAATGCACACTGCACTCTAATCCATACAATATACTGCTTCACAGCCTCTGATGCAACTTTAAAGAGACTCGTTTGAGTTGTTTTCAGTCTCATCAGTTGAGAACTGAAACATTTTCAATATTATATACAAGTATTAGTTATTGCTTATTTATTATTATGTAACTAACAACTATTGAGAAAGCCCATACTTTTGGCTTGTTGTGGGTGTAATGTTACTTGCTGTATTATGTATCTGGATGCAATGATGGAAGCTGCAAAATACCAGTTGGGCAGCGCACTACGCTAACCACAGATTTTTAGGTTTTAATCGGCCACGCCCCTTTGTGACCCCTCTCCCCCCACCAGTTTTTTTATCCCACTTAAAGCCCTGGAGGTAGAGCATTGGCTCACCTGGCAGTGTGTTGAGGGTCCTTTTATGCTTTGCCCCCTCAGTGCAGGCCCCGTTTAAGGTCACGAGCTCCAGGTCTCCAGGGAGTGAGGCGTTCTTTGGGGGCCCCCATGGCCGACCAGTGAGAGGCACTCACAAATCACAAGTGCACCCGAGGTGGCGGCGGCCGATGCGAGACGGACTGAAGGCCCGCGGTCTCACTCGGTTATGCAGCTTCGCTGTTAGGCAACAAGATGTAGTCAGTCCTTTTACTAAGTGAGATACGGACTCGGATCTGTGTAAAGTGTTCATCTGTGCATAAAAGCGGTATCCGAATTAAAATGGAAGGTTCCTTTTACTTCACATTGAACTGCAAGTTTGCAAGTAAGAAATACGCCGAGGTGTTCACAGCCCCGCCCCTCCCCAGAGCACCCCGTCCAGTGCAGGCTACCGAGCTCCGCTGCAACTCCATATATACTAACTGCAGGGCTTTAAGTGGGGAAAACAAGAGGCAGAAGCACTTTTGGCGCGCATGCATACGAAGTAAAGCATCGCGAGAATGCTTGAGTTCGGACAGGTCAGGCAAAATAGAGTGCGCATGCAGGCAGCCAATCATCGGAAAAAACAAGCATTTACAAATGCAATAGGACTCGTATTTACGCGAGTCCTATTGCATTGTAAACAAAAATGCAGGCACCAAAGAAGGAAGGAACAGGAGTGGGTGGGGGGTGGTGGTGGCCAGAGAAGTCACAGACTGTGGGAGGAAACAGGGGAGGCAGGGGAACAAAAGAGTTGCTGAAGTAAAGGGGCTGATAGCCATGGAAGGATAAACATGACGTCATGGCAGTAAGGAGGCGGGACTAATACGCCAGCAACCAATCAGAATGCAGCATTTCAGAGTTGAGCCAATTAAAAGCATGGGCAGAAAGTGGGCGGAGCTTCCCCCACAATACTGTATACACCATCTTTCGACGAGACAGCGCATGCGCTGCCTAGGCGAAACCTAAAAAGGAAGATAAGGGGTGCTAGAGAGCCCACAGCAAGATGGCCGCACTGTAGAGCAGCTCGGCCGGCAGTGAGCAAACCATCCATCATAATCCTGTGCAATCGGCAATTACATGAAGTGAAACCGAGTGCTATTTTATTGCTAAGACCGAAGGCACAGGAGGAATGCGGAGAGCACCGACGGAGAGCCCATAGCGACACCGCTTCAGGCAAGGGCAGGCAAATGGCGGCCGACCTTCAATAACGGCAGCGGACGCAGAACCTTAGACTGCGGTAGCCGGTAGCCACCACTGCGCCTGCAAGGGAGCCCAGGGGAGCTGGTGATACGGCCCTACTGCGAAGCTCTACATAGTGGTGTGCTGAGAGCTGGAGACTGGGAGGCGGCACCACGACCACGGACTAGGGCCTAGCCACGCCGGATCAAGTAAGCAGTGTTCCCTGAGTTCACGGAGAGTGCCCCCGGGCGCGGCCCAGCCACTACACAGATTCCTATGGCCGCCTGTGGGCATTAATCGGCTGCAACTCCTCACCAGCGTACTGCAGGGTCCCCGACCCAGCGCATAGCGATCGCTCCACCCAGGCCCCAACAACGAGCCTGATATGTCATAGACGGCCTGCCGCCACTCCTCGGGCCGCGAGAGCCACTCGCTGCCACTACACCAGCGAGTGCGCCTAGGCGTGCGAGCGACTCAGACCTGCTGTGGGGCCTGGCCGGGCGGCGTATTGCGCGACAGCGGCTGGGAGATGGCACAGCGTTAACGGACCGGTGCCTGGAGGCGCCAGCCCCGCCGGCCCGCCAAGAAGCGCGCCGCACCCTCTCGAGGCTGCGGCAAGTGAGATCGTGAGAGGCCTGGCAGCGGCGAAGACCCCTACGATCGCCAGAGTGCCACGGCTGTTGGAAATTAGCCGCTGGTATAATACGGGAGGCGCCGACGCAGCTCTGGGTGCCCACGCAAATCAGGCCCGGATGTAAAGCCAGACACGCCACAGAAGGCCCGCAGGGACGGCCTGGTTGAGCAAGCAGCAAGAGGACGCCGGGGGCTGTAGTTGCGCGCCCCCTCGCGATACTAGTCAATAAAGCCAGCCGCGGCTGGGGAGAGGCAGGCTGCCAGAACTGTGCACCATCTGAATAGAGGCCTACTCAAGCAAGAGAGGTAAGGAGTAAGCGCCGTGGACATCACGCGAGAGGCCACAGTTGGGGGGGCCCATTGCTAACCACTACACCAGTGCATAGGAGCGGCGCACTGCGGGAGCCATCGCGGACGCGCTGCCATCCAAGTTACCCCACTTGGCCAGCCCGTGACAGCCATGACAGGCCATTCAGGGGTGCAGAAATACACAGCTAACGCCACCACACCGTGCCTAACCGCCATCACGCCCTAGAGGACAAGACCTAAGCCGCAGTGGGACAACCCGGGGCTGCCAAAGTACGGAGCAGTAGCTGACTCAGCCATCATACCACATGTGGCCGCGACCCCGCTGTCTGGCACAACCACAGCCTAGCACGCCAGGCCTAAGGGTGAGGACAGCAGACTAGCAGAGAGTGGTGCCCTGGTCAAATGGGGAAGACAGACAAAGCCCAACCAAAGCTGACATTTGAATCGAGAAAAACCACTCGCGCCGCAGGCGAGGCGGCCCCAACTATGGAAGAGCAAGGTACGAGCCTGGACACACTTGCTGCCACACTAGTGGCTGTGCAACAAAGTTTGCTATCAATAGATGGTAAAATCGATCATCTCAACCTTCGCATGGACCACATGTCGGCCAAACTAGATCAGCAAGTGAACAGAATCACTGAAATGGAAACTCGCCTCTCGACCTCGGAAGACACAACACAAGAGCTACAGAACAAAAGTCTCAACATGGAGAAAGTGATGGCCCTAATTCAGGCCAAGAACGAGGAGCTAGAAGTGCGGTCCCGGCGCAACAATGTCCGCATTACTGGAGTGCCGGAATTGACGAACACGGGACGAATGGAATAGTATGTAGAAACATTGCTGAAAGACATTTTTGGACCGGAAGAACTGTCCCCCATGATGATCGTTGAAAGAGCACACCGCACCCTCGCTCCTCGACCACCGCCAGGAGCACAGCTGTGCCCAATCGTGGCTAGGCTATTAAACTATAGGGACCGCAACACAATTTTACGCCTGGCGAGAGAAAAAGGGGCCATCAACCATCAAGACAACACGCTGCTTTTCTTCCCAGACTTCACCATGGCGGTGCAGACAGCCAGACGAGAATACCAGCAGGTGAAGAACCGGCTACAGAAAGCGGAAGTTAAGTACGCAATGTTATACCCGGCTGAAAATAATATACAAAGGCAAGGACAAGATATTCAACACGCCAAAGGCTGCCATGGCTTACGCAGACTCAATACTGAAGGGCGGCAAACAGGCAGACAACAATTGACCCTATCTGACAACGCACGGATGCGACATGGTCACAGTAGGGTTGGGTGTGACGCCTATCAAAGAACAAGATGCCTCCGCCTCTACTCACTTTTGGCACTACCTGCTGCTGGACTAATAACCAACTGGCCTTAATGAACACACTGTGCTCACGGCCCACCCCCTAACCAACCGGGGAGTAAGATGAGACTCTGGCGTGCCCCCACAGTGGGTAAGCCCCAAACTGCTGTATACTTGGTTATCAAGAACACCAAGCACGTTATAGATGTTGTTCAGAGAGTACATGTTCTTTATGCAAAAGGGAAATTCTCCAGCATAATTGGGATGCGGTAGTGGGTGGGGAGGGGTAATGTTTACTTTGTAAGTCAAAGTCGTTATGTTTACGAGTCATGCAGCATATGCACAGAAATAGTTGGTACTCTAACGTTGCACACATATCCGTGAACCGGTGACATATGACAGAGCAAAGTCGATGTAGGTTGTTAAAGTGCTTAACTTGGAATGTGAGAGGATTGAATAATCCTAGGAAAGTCCGACAAGTGTTGGCATATCTTAACAGACACCACATAGAGGTAGCAATGCTTCAGGAGACGCACCTAACCATGCACACTGATAACGCAATAGGGCGGAACAGGGCGGAGACTACAGCTGCATCTTCCTACTCAACATATTCCCGGGGCGTCATCATCATGATTAAGAAAGGAGTACAATTTCAAATAGGTAAGGTGATCAAAGACGACCAGGGTAGATATGTAATCCTCACGGACATAGTACGGGGCACCCGAATAGGGCTGATAAACACGTACGGGCCAAACACGGATGACCCCGAATTCTACAACACCATCCTTAAAAAGCTAAGGGACCTCCCACATATGGACCTTATCTGGAGAGGTGATTTAAAGGTAACACTCGATGCGGAACAGGACAGATCGCCCAATGCGATAGAACATCACAAGCAGGCTACCAAAGTGGTGCTGGATTGCATGGACGAATTCGACCTAGTGGACATGTGGCGTCTACGCAATACAAACGCAAGAGAGGGCACATATACATCAACCATACACGCGAGCTGGTCCAGGCTAGACTACTGGCTCGCAACGTCATGAGGCAACAGCTGGGTAGCAGACGTCAGGCACCTCCCAAAGACACTCTCAGACCACAAGCCGGTGCTGATGGCATTAGACATACCCACCTACACGCCCCCTCAATACATGTGGAGATTTAATGCAAAGTCCCTGCTGGACCCTGTGTACAGTGAAGCTATACGTGGGGCAGTTGAGGAATACTTTCAGATAAATGTGGGATCGGTCGATAACCCAAGCATAGTGTGGGAGGCCTTCAAGGCCACTATCCGAGGGAAATGTATAGGCACAAGCGCGGGGATACTGAAAGACATACGCTCAAAACTGCACAGCATAGAGGCAACAATAAAAAGTTGGAGGCAGAATATGAAAGTGCACACAGCGCCACAGTACTAGGACAAATTAGGGAGCAAATCACACTATACAATGAATTTGCAGAAGACGAACTTAAATACCTAACGAAGAGACACATTGCGAGGGCATATGGCGAGGGAGGCCGGTCGGGACATATTTTAGCCCAGAAAATACAAACCAGAAGCACACAACACACAGTAACGCACATCACAGATGACAGCGGGGTGACACACTTTGACAACGATGGGATCTCCACAATGTTCGCGATGGCATACAGCAACATGTACGCCTCAGCAGGGGAAACAGACAGGGAAGAGCTCTCGGACTACTTGCAAGATATAGCTCTCGCATGGCTGTCCGAGGGACAGCGTGAGTATCTAGCCCAGCCGATAACGGTCCCGGAAGTCCAGGAGGCCATCAAATCGCTACCGAATGGGAAAGCGCCAGGCCCAGACGGACTAACTAACGAGTTCTACAAAACATATAGTGACCTGATAAACCCACATCTGGTAGCCATGTATGAAGATGCCTATGAGAAGCAAATTCTCCCCCCCACTCTAAGAGAAGCGCTCATAATAACGCTACTTAAACCCGACAAAGCGCAGGACAGATGGGAGTCATACCGCCCACTGTCCTTAATCAATACCGACGCCAAAATACTGGCTAAAGTGATAGCAGTCAGACTGACGCCGTTAATGCCAAACATTATTCTGCCGGATCAATCGGGTGTCATCCCGGAAAGATCAACCTCCCACAATATACGCACTATTTTTGCGCTCCAACACCTCTTGAATCCGGAATTGGAGGCGGCGGCTGTCTTATTAGATGCAGCCAAAGCCTTTGATTCAGTGGAATGGGGCTACCTCTTCGCCATAATGCAGAGAATGGGTCTGCCTGGAGTGCTCCTAAACTGGATAAAGCTCCTCTACTCTGACCCAGTGGCCAGGATAAAAATAAACGGAAGAGTGTCGGAGCAGGTGCGAATAAGGCGGGGAACAAGGCAGGGATGCCCGCTATCTCCGCTACTCTTCACCATAGCGTTAGAACACCTAGCCTGTAAAATACGTCAGAGACATGCAGACACGGCACTCAAATTCCACCAACGCCCAATAGGCATATCCCTCTATGCGGATGACATGGTGCTCTACGTACGAGACCCCCGACATAATCTGTCGTGGCTTCTGAGAGAATTTATCAGATTTGGAAGGTTCTCCGGACTCCAGATCAATTGGAGCAAATTCACAATGGTACCTCTGACAGAGCTTACCCAACCACGTCCGCTGGACTTCCCACTAGAGTGGCAAACTGACCCAGTTAAATACCTGGGAATATGGATCCACAGGGACCCAGCGGAAGTTATAAGAACTAACTATGGAAGTGCCATAGACAAGCTTGAAGCACAAGTGGACAAATGGACTAAGCTCCCTTTAACATTAGCGGATAGGATCGCCATAATAAAAATGGTCATACTGCCTACATTTTTATACCTATTTAATAACATTCTATCACCCTATCCATCCACATTTTTAAAACAATACAAACACATGTAGTCAAAATGGTCTGGGCGGGGAAGAAGGCAAGAATAGGATGGGAAACACTATCAATACCCTACGAGCAGGGAGGATTTGCCGCCCCGAATTTCACACTTTACTATTTATGCGCCCAAGCGCAATATGCGCATTACTGGTACCATCCGGTGAAATACTTGCCACACCTGGCTGCAGAAGCAGGAGACACCCACCCCATACCACTACACAACATTCTGCCACACAAATGCAAGGAAGTCCCCCGTACAGAAATTAACCCAGTACAAGCCACTGCAGAGGCATGGCATAAGTTAGGTAACATGGCAAGTAAGCTGCCACTGTATGCTCCCACCATGCCGCTCGCCAACCACCCTGCAATGTCAGTGACAAACGACGCAGGCAGCATTACCATGCTACGGCACGCGGGAATTAGCACTTTAGGCGATCTGTATGTATAAGGGCAGTTTGTAGAGGCCTCCGACCTGCACTATATCAGCAACCAAACATTACTATTTTGATTCACCTACCACAGACTAAGGGCAGCCATCAAAGCCCTCTATCCGAGTTTCCCTGCGGAACCGCCCACCTTGGCCCCGCTACAAATGGTGCTTGCTGACTCTACCAAAAAACGACTAGTGGCTAGGCTATACCAGGCAATGCAAACAGAACTAGCGCAAACCAACACTAGGGCATTAGAGAGGTGGAATCAGCAACTTGACATACCCCTATCCCATGATGATTGGAAATTCTGTTGTAAGCTTACTGAAATGTTGACTCCAAACGGTAATTTGTGAATTATCCACTATAAATACCTTCACCAAGTCTACCACACACCCCTGAAGCTTTGCCGACATGGTTTAAGGGTGGACTCAGCCTGCCGTAGATGCGGGGCACAGGATGCAGATTTTGTGCACCTAGCGTGGAACTGCCTAAAAGTCAGGGAATACTGGGAACAAGTAGTGTCATTTTTACGTGGAGTCATGCAATGTGCAATAGAGTGTTCTGTACAGACGTGTTTACTGGGTCTCCTATACAAGACACCGCTGGCTAAGAGGAAGTTGCTGGCGATAGCATTGTTAATGGCGAAGCGTAGAGTATCCATGCATTGGGACAGTAAACTTACCCAACAGTTCAGAAATGGGTATCAGACCTGGTGTACTGCAGAGACACTTTAAAGACTTATGAGGAAGAACTCCCTACCAGGTCCCGACCGAAAGACTTTTAGGCTCCCCTAACAACGTACTTATTGGAACATCGAGACATTCTGTCCATGAAGCCCACAACGCAAAATGTCAACTCCGATTAAGTACTCACTGTGACTATATGTGATAAGGTTTAATAAGATTGATGTACAGAAATGCTATGTAATGGACCATGTAATGCTGCATGACTCCGTTATGTTGATAACTGTTTTACTGGAAACCAAAAAAAAAAAAAAAAAGATGGATTGGGATTTCGCCCGCCACAAAAACCATCCAGAGAATACAGGCCTCCTACCCAGTGGCATCAAAAACCTAAATGACTGAATCACCGCCTGCACCGATACTCTGGCCCCTCGGAAAAACAACCCAATCAGCAATAACTCTAATGCAGGCCACCTGGAACAAAGAAGAACACAGAATGAAAAAAGAGCACTGCAAGCAACTAGAACAAAATGGAGAGTGAGCCAGGAACAATCGGACAAGGAAGTATTTAAATCCCCTCAGAGATGCTACCACCAGCAAATCCAGGAAACCAAAAGGAAGTAACTACCCAAGCTCATCGTCAACAGCCCCAACAGCATCAAACAAATGTCGCCATCATTAAGGACTTCACCAGACCAGCAGCAACCACGAGCAACATCACCCCAACCCAAGAACTGTGCAACGACCTCTCACATTTCTTCTGCAACAAAATCGCAACAAGTTAGACCAGCTTTGACCCACAACTGGATACAACCAAGCTTGTAATATGTCTCCCAGTTTCAAATAAAGGCAATATCCTGACAGCGTGACGCCCTATCACCATAGAGAAAAATATAGCAATCATGAAGATCATTGACTAAAGGGCCCAGCCAGACCCTTGTCCCCACCATGCATTCAACAAAGGTTCAACCCCAATCAGCAAAGCTCGCACCCCATCCTCAACACCTCCGGCGACATAGCCAGCTTCCCAGAAGCCTAGAAGCATGCAACTGTAAACACCCTCCTGAAGAAGCCCTCAGCAAACCTATCCAAACTTGTGAACTTCCGACCGATTTCCCTCCTACCATACCCAGTCATGGTCCTAAAAAAAGCCATCAAAAGACGCCTTGGCTACCACGTCACCACCCACCAGCTCCTCAATAGCACACAATTGTGCTTCAGACCTAACCACAGTACAGACACAGTCCAGAACTCATGTGCAGAGTTCCACAGGGTTCCGCACCCAGACTGACCCTCTTCAACATCTACATGATGCTGCTCACCAGTTAAGCCAAGGATTTGTGATTTTAGCCTTAAGTACTCTTTACTTTTTACTGCAAAATTAAACATCATAGTGGACCGCCTGTACACACATCAACATACTCCCCTATGCTGACGACCCACAACTCACACTGTCCCTCGTGGTTAAAGCACCCAGCACCAGAAACAATTTGTATGCTTGCATGCATGATCGAAGTTGCCTCCTGGATGAACTGCCTCAGACTAAACAAGGACAAGACCATATCTTCAAAAAAAATACTTTGCTGTGGGATGCCAGCTGCTGGCCTATAGAACTCTGACCCACTCCCAACCTCAGCACACAAGCAGGAAACCTCAAGATCATCATAAACAGCAAGCTGGATTTGTCAACAAAGGTCAATGTTGTTGCCACTGCTGGCATCCAGATCCAGGGGGTGCAGGAAAAGATATTTGAGTGGCTACCTAACAACACTAGAAAAACTCTCACCCAAGCCCTAATCACCAGCAAAGTGGAGTATGGGAAAAGCTTCTACGCAGAACTCACTAACCTATTTACATAAAATCTTCAGACTGTCCAGAATGCACCAGCCAGACTGGTCCTCAACCTCCCTACTGATCTCACATCACTCCCCACCTGAGTGAATTACACTGGCTCCTGCTACATAAATGTGTCCAATTCAGACTTCTCACCCACACATACAAAGCACTATACAACATAGGCCCAGACTACCTGAACAGCTACGTGCAATTCCACTAACCATCCAGACACATCCGCGTATTCGAACTCTCACACACACATCCCACGCATTCACAAAAGCAGACCAGGAGATCATAAATCACCCCTAAAGCATGGGACAACTTCCCACACCACATGAGTCTCCTCAGGTCTTCTTGAATTCTGCAAGAAGATGAAGACCTGGCTCTTCGAGTAAGCTTCCTCGAGACTACCACCAAAAACCTGCAAAGCTCCAGAAAATCCTCACTGGCGATAGTGCGCTTTTTAGATACACATAGCATAACATGTCTCTGTGCTGATACAAATGAGTGAGCATTTTCATGTAATCAATTTCAGCATTCATAAGCTGTCTGTTAGAAATGGGGGTCTCTAGTTGGCAATGGCTGGCGCCACTGTCCAAATAGGGACCCTTCTTCCTAAGTCAGGGCAAGTGGGCTACCCCCTTTGATAACCCCTGCTCAACCCTGTGGTAACGTAGCACGAGCAGTTAGGCCTATCTCAGAGGCAGTGTGTGAAGCATTTATGACCATGCACAATAAGGCAGTAACGACACCACAAAAGGACACAACTCGAGTAGGTATAGAAAAAATTGTATCTTTATCTAAGGTTTAGTACGAGACTCTCAAAAGCGTTTTAACCAGTTACAATGCACGTAAATCAGTAGGGACTTAAAAAGGGCAATACGTATTCACCAGAACGTGGCACTGACTGAGTTCAAGGCCTGGGTCTACGCGACCTGTTGCGCACCAGATACCTGCCGTTGGACGGGGACACAGCACGTAGCTTCTCGAAGAAGCGGAGACGGTGACAGGCGGACTCCCAGTGACCACAGTTCTCGATGCACTCGCAGGGAAGTCAAACACGTGAACGAAACGCGTTGGCTGTGTGCCAGTTTTAAAGATTAAACGAATAAAGGAAATATTTTTGGAATTATTGCTCACCTGTTTGACTTCCCTGCGAGTGCACCTTCCGCTTTTTCTTGAAAATCTTTGGCTGTGATTTGCACCTTTGGATGACGGGTGCAGGAAGTGTTTATGCACCACCTTCCAACTGACTGTACATGTGGATTAGTTGAGCTGGACCTTGGTCTGTCATCTGTTTTCTGTTTTCACAGTTCTCGATGGCAGTGGTCCGCAAAGTGCACTCGCAATGATTCGGGCACTCCGGGACAGGCGGGCCCTCAGCGGCAGCAGCACATGGCTGCGGCGGCCCGGGCTGGTGGTGGCGATGACTCTCGTCGTGCAGCTCCGTGGTGGGCTCGCGGCGGCAGCAGCGCTCTCCTAGCTGCAGCGGCCCACGGGACGATTCACGATGGAGCAAGGTCGACAAAGACGTGGGCACTCAGCGGCAGCAGCTCTCTCTTAGCTGCGGCGGCCCACAGGACAAATCCCAATGATGCAAAATTAGCAAGGGTGCGAGCACTCCGCGGCAGCAGCTCCCTCTTAGCTGCGGCGGCTCACAGGACAACTCACAATGGTGCAAAGTTAGCAAGGGTGCGAGCACTCAGCGACGGCAGCTCTCTCTTAGCTGCGGCGGCTCACAGGACAAATCACGATGATGCAAAGTTAGCAAGGGTGCGAGCACTCCGCGGCAGCAACTCTCTCTTAGCTGCGGCGGCTCACAGGACAACTCACGATGGTGCAAAGTTAGCCAGGGTGCGAGCACTCCGCTGCAGCAACTCTCTCTTAGCTGCGGCGGCTCACAGGACAAATTACGGTGGTGCAAAGTTAGCAAGGGTGCGAGCACTCAGCGGCGGCAGCTCTCTCTTAGCTGCGGCGGCTCACAGGGCAACTCACAATGGTGCAAAGTTAGCCAGGGTGCGAGCACTCCGCTGCAGCAACTCTCTCTTAGCTGCGGCGGCTCACAGGACAAATTACGGTGGTGCAAAGTTAGCAAGGGTGCGAGCACTCAGCGGCGGCAGCTCTATCTTAGTTGCGGCGGCTCACAGGGCAATCCACGATGTTGCACAACCAACACAAGTGCGGGCATCCAGCGGCGACAGCTCTCTTAGCTGCGGCGGACCACAGGGTTTCAGCGAAGGTTCCGAAGATTCAAGTTAAGGCGGGCACCCAGCGGCGGCAGCTCTCTCTTAGCTGCGGCGGCCCACACAGTTTCAGCGAAGGTTCTGAGGATTCAAATTCAGGCGGGCACTCAGCGGCGGCAGCTCTCTCTTAGCTGTGGCGGCCCACACAGTTTCAGCGAAGGTTCTGAAGATTCAAATTAAGGCGGGCACTCAGCGGCGGCAGCTCTCTCTTAGCTGCGGCGGCCCACACAGTTTCAGCGAAGGTTCTGAAGATTCAAATTAAGGCGGGCACTCAGCGGCGGCAGCTCTCTCTTAGCTGCGGCGGCCCACACACAGAATTCACAAGGGTTCCAGTTTGCGTTCCTCACAGTAGGACTAGAGGTTCCGGATTACTCGACGGAGGCCTCACCTGCAAGTAGAATTCCTAGCAAAGGAATTCGGGCGGCTGGCGGGGTGAAGTCTAATGTCCCTGAGACTTCAGCAGGAGGCGCTCTCAATTCAGGCCCTTGGGTAGTTTCTTCAGCAAGCTTGGTGAAAGTTTCAAAGTCCTTTCCTCTGTCCGCTCGGACAGAGTTTCCGTCTTGACATCCAGAAGGAACACACCGAAACAGGTTTCAGCGCAGCGTTTTATACCTAAAAAGTCTTTGTTCTCTGCAGTCACAAATCACTGCATCCAGCCAGAACCAGTTCGGTGGGGTCGGGGAGCACTTGGTTTACGAGGCGACATCCTGCCCTTTAAGAATCTGGGGGTCTGCTATCAGATGCCCAGTGGGAGATGGAGCCATCATTCACCTTGCCAGGCACGGCCCTGCTCGGATCAAAGAGTCACCCCTCCCCATACTCTAAATGCCGATCTCTCTCTCCAGCCAGGTCTGACCCAGCTGGCCCTGCTGCTCCAAAACCAGATGGCCAATACACATGCTAGCGAACGCCTACAGGAAAGCTTCAGGCCAGAAAATACCTCGTTTCTAGTAGAGGCATTTTCGAACACGGGCTACGCTAATAATCGTTACTAAAAGATGCATCTCAATGTTCTGAGATAAACATATCAAATTCGACGTTCCTATCAGGTACCTGGGGGCAGGTAGGATTAAGGCATGTAATACTCAGCCTGCACATTCTGGCCTATGAGAACGGGTGGCCTCGCAATAGTAAACAGTGGGTAACTCGCTATTAGAACATGCTACACAGACATACTTTCAAAGCTGCTTCAGTGGGTAGCTCAAATCAGCGCTGCCGGCCCACCAGCAGTATTTGGTCTACCAGCCCTGGGCACACACAGTGCACTGATACTAGGGACTGACAGGTAAACCAAACAAGCCAATTATGATTATCCCAATTCATACAGTAATCTTTACACAGGGAGCATTCGCGCTGTGTCACTGATTGGCAGTGGCACAGCGCCCAGAGCATCTAAATCCAGCCAACATAAAAGGTCAGAAGTGAAAAGAGGAAGGGAGACCCGCGCCAATGATGCCATGTCTAATACACGTCCCCTCCAGCTGAAATGTGGGGAGAACTAACCATTCCCTTGGGAGTTCTCATCACTAAGGCGGAAAAACCTGGACAGACCGTCAGCATTGGCGTGCTCTGTACCAGGGCGGTGTTCCATCGTGAAATCCATACCCTGTAGGGAAATGGACCACCTCAACAACTTGGGATTCTCACCCCTCATATGCATCAACCATCTCAGGGGCCTGTGTTCTGTCTGAACCCGGAAGTGAGTCCCAAACAAATATGGCCTCAGCTTCTTCAGCGCCCAGACCACAGCAAATGCCTCACGCTCAATTGCACTCCACCTCTGTTCCCGGGGAAGTAACCTCCTGCTTAGGAAGGCTACCGGTTGGTCTAGTCCCTCCTCATTGATCGGTGACAGAACAGCCCCTATACCATGCTCTGAGGCGTCTGTCTGGGACAACGAATTCCTTTGAAAAGTCGGGCGCCTGAAGCACGGGTGCAGTGCACATGGCAGTCTTCAGGGCGTCAAAAGCGTTCTGACAGTTGTCAGTCCAGTTTACCTTCTTTGGCTGCTTCTTAGAAGTCAGCTCAGTCAAGGGTGCAACAATGTTACCATATCCTTTGACAAACCTCCTGTAGTACCCCGTGAGTCCTAAGAAGGCTCTCACCTGCGTCTGAGTCTTGGGGGTTCCCACGCCAGGATAGTTTCAATTTTGGGCTGAAGGGGCGCCACCTGGCCTCTCCCCACCTGGTGCCCCAAATACACTACAGAACCCTGCCCAATCTGGCACTTACTGGCTTTGATTGTGAGGCCTGCCTTCCGCAGTGCCATCAATACCTCCCAGAGGTGGCGCAGGTGGTCCTCCCAAGAGGAGCTAAACACCGCAATGTCATCCAGGTAGGCGGCACTGAAGTCTTCCAGCCCAACCAACACCCTGTTGACCAGCCTCTGAAAGGTGGCAGGGGCATTCTTCATTCCAAAGGGCATCACCCGGAACTGGTAGTGCCCATCGGGTATGGAGAAGGCTGACCTCTCCTTTGCTCCCTCGGTCAAGGCGATCTGCCAATACCCAGACGTCAAATCAAATGTGCTGAGGTATTTGGCAGCCCCCAACCGATCTATGAGCTCATCAGTTCTGGGGATGGGGTGCACGTCAGTCTTCATGACTGAATTGGGGCCCCGATAGTCCACTCAGAACCGAAGTTCGGGGGTGGTACCAGGTGCTGCAGCTTTTGGTACCAGGACCACTGGGCTGGACCAAGGGCTGCTAGAGGACTCAATCACCCCAAGGGCAAACATTTTGGTAACCTCATCCTTAATGTAGGCCCTTACCTGGTCAGTCACTCGGTAAGCCTTGTGCTTAATGGGAGGACTGTCCCCGGTGTCCACGTCATGGACACACCAATCAGTGACACTAGGTACCAGGGAGAACAGATCACTGAATTGCCCCAACAGTTGGCGACAATTACCCTGCTGCTCAGGGGTCAGTGTGGTGGAGAGGACCACACCCTCCACTGACCCATCTCGCTCCCCTGCACACAGGAGGTCAGGAAGGGGTTCGCTCTCCTCCTCCATCCCAGCATCTGTGGCCAGAAGCATGCCCACTTCAGACCTCTCAAAGTGGGGCTTCAGGCAGTTAACATGCAGGACCCGCAAGGGGTTCCTGGGAGACTGCAAGTTCACCACGTAGGTAACAGGACTCTTGCGCTCCACCACCTCAAAGGGGCCGGTCCACCTATCCTGGAGCACACAGGGCTCCACCGGGGCCATGACCCAAACCTTCTGTCCAGGCTGAAACTCAATCAGAATGGCATTCTGATCGTGCCAGCGTTTCATCTCTTCCTGGCTGGTTTCCAGGTTTGCCTCAGCAAGTTTCCTGAAACGCCGAGTCTGGTTCCTGAAGGCCAGCATGTAACTAAAGACATCCTGGGGAGGTTTCCTGGGAGATTGCTCCCAGCCTTCCTTGACCAGACTCAGAGGCCCTCTTACCGGGTGACCATAGAGCAGCTCAAAGGGACTGAACCCTAAGGACTTCTGTGGCACCTCACGGTAAGCAAACAACAGGCATGGTAAGAGGACATCCCACTTACGCCTCATGGGCTCGCCTAGGCCCATAATCATGCCCTTAAGGGTCCGGTTGAATCTCTCAACCAGCCCATTACCCTGGGGGTGGTAAGGAGTGGTGAACTTATACATTACCCCACACTCCTCCCACAGAGACTTCATGTACTTGGAGATGAAGTTAGTTCCCCTATCGGACACCACCTCTCTGGGGAATCCCACATGGGAGAAAATCCCCATCAGTGCCCGTCCCACCACGGGGGCCGTCACTGTCCTGAGCGGGATGGCCTCAGGGTACCGGGTGGCATGGTCCACCAAGACCAGGATGAACCTGTTGCCCATGACTGTCTTGGGATCCAGAGGCCCCACAATATCAATGCCCACTCTTTCGAATGGGGTGCTCACCACGGGAAAGGGCTGTAGTGGGGCCTTAATCTTCCCCCCACTCTTCCCACTTGCCTGGCAAGTCTCACACGTTCTGCAGTGAGCATCGGAGCTCCTGCGCATCTGGGGCCAATAGAAGTGGGTGACCAGCCTCTCAAAGGTCTTGGTCTGCCCCAGATGTCCGGCCAGTGGCACATCATGAGCCAACCCCAGTAGGAAGGTCCTGAAGCTCTGGGGTACCACCAGCACACGGGCTGACCCAGGCTCAGCAACCTTAGGCTCGCTGTAAAGGAGGTCGTTCTCCCAATAGATCCAATGTGACCCTGTCTGGTCACCTACTGCCTGGGCGGTGGCCTGTCGCCGCACCCCCTCAAGAGAAGGGCAGGTTCTCTGCTGCTCGCAAAATTCTTCCCTGGAGGGCCCCCCTTCCTGCAGCCAATGGGTCAGCTCCGGTAGGTCCCCCAGTTCGGCCACTTGTTCCCCTATAGGTTCCAGGGCATCCCCCTCAAGGTCTGCTCCCTCCGGGACCGTGGGAACCGTGGGGGCCGGTTTCCCGCGCCCCCTACCCCTTCTCTTTGAGGCAGGGGCCTGGGCCATACTTTCAGGCTCCAGACCCTCCTGAACATCCTTCTGAGCTGTCATGGACCGAGTGGTCACACACGCCCACGCAGGCAACCCCAATATTTCCAAATGAGACTTTCTCTCCACCGTAGCCCACGGGGAGTTCTCCAGATCGTTGCCCAACAGACAGTCTACAGGCATGGCGGGCCTCACAGCCACTTGAAGAGTTCCTGTGACCCCCCCACTCGAAGGGAACCTGAGCCACTTCACACTGGCTCTCTGGGTTGTCTGCTGACACTACGGGGCAGAATGCATGGGGGACAACTTGCTCTTTGGACACCAACCGGGAGCTGACAGCAGTCACACTAGCTCCGGTGTCCCTGAGAGCCTCCACCCTATGGCCATTGATGGTCACCCACTGCCGGTACTTCTGAGTGTTGGTCGGCAGTGTGGGGTTAGGGACCTTCTCGAAGTCCACTAGCGAGACAAGGGTTAACTCTACGGGATCCCACCCACCTTGGACCTCCATTTCCTCCCCCCCCAGGGCTACACTGGCAATCTGGCGGGATGGTGCACGGGGTGGTGCACGAGGGGGTGCATTGGGGTCCCTCTGGGGACACTGGGGGTCATAATACCGGTGGCCCACTTGACCACACTTGAAACAAGTAAGGGGCCCCCTATGAACAGGCCTACCTGTCGGGGACACTGGCTTCTTCTCAGGGGAGGCTGGGACACCACAGCTTGGTTCCCTTGGGAATTACTTTGGGGCCCTCTCTGGAACTCCCTCTGTTTACCCTTGTCCCCCCACTTTTCTGCTGGGGACCCTGCCCACCTCGGGCGAAGTCTCCCACAAAACCTTTGCGGACCCGGGTGCTCACCCAGCGGTCCGCCTCCTCAGCAAGCTTCCTAGGGTTAGTCAGCTTGCTATCAATCAGGTGCTGGCGTAGCTCTGGAAAACAGTTACTGGACAAATGCTCCCACGCAAACAAATCATACAATTGCTCGAAAGTTTCCACTTTGCTACCTTTTACCCAGCGATCCACTGCTCTGCAGAAAAAAGACACATATTCAACCCAATCAATCAATCAATCAATCACAGAATTTGTAAAGCGCACTACTTACCCGCGAGGGTCTCAAGGCGCTAGGGAAAAAAGGGGGGGGTGCTGCTACTGGTCGAACAACCAGGTCTTGAGTAGCCTCCTGAAGGTCAGCAGGTCTTGGGTCTGTCGTAGGCTTAGTGGAAGGGTGTTCCAGGTCTTGGCGGCGAGGTGGGAGAAGGATCTGCCGCCGGTGGTAGTTCTTCGAATGCGAGGGACGGTGGCGAGGGAGAGGTCGGCGGAGCGGAGTTGGCGGTTGGGGACGTAGAAGAGGAGTCGGCTGTTGAGGTAGGCTGGGCCAGTCTTGTGGAGTGCCTTGTGTGCATGGATGAGGAGTTTGAAGGAGATTCTCCTGTCGACGGGGAGCCAGTGCAGGTTCCTCAGGTGGGGGGTGATGTGGCTGTGGCGTGGTACATCGAGGATCAGGCGTGCGGAGGCGTTTTGTATGCGTTGCAGTCGCTTGATGAGCTTGGCCGGGGCTCCCGCATAGAGGGCGTTCCCATAGTCAAGTCTGCTACTGACGAGGTACCCACGTGGTACCCTCTAACTTCTTACAGGTCCTAAACCTCTGCCTGTACATTTCCGGGGTCAAACCATAACGGGTCATCAAAGCTTCTTTCATATGGGCATACACCATCCTGCTCTCCTCAGGCAGGTCCAACAGGGTATCCCTACCATCACTCACAAAGCGCCCCCACAATCCCGCTCCCCAATCCTGCTCAGGGACCCGGTGCGACACCATTGCTATCTCCTATGCGGCAAACCATTGCCCAATATCCTCACTCTTATGAAAATCCTTAATGACCTCCTTAGGAATATAAACTCTACTCTCAGGAGTTACTAAAGGTATGCTGCCACCAGAGGGGGAGACCGGGACACTCCTCGCCCTGATCTCTATCTCCCTCAACATTCTCTCATGTTCCATTCTCATTTTCTCAAGTTCAAATGACAATCGACTCTTCTCAATGTCTAACTTCTTACTCTCAAGGTCCTTCTGACCTTCCAATTTAGCCATCTCCAAACTATGCCTCCTATCTCTCTCCCTGTCCTCCAGCTCTTCTGGGGTCAGGCTCCTTTGGGATACACTAGTACCTGTATTGGAGGGTGTTCTATCTCCCCCCCCCTCTACTGCATCATCCTGCTGCCCTCCAGCATTCTCTTCCTCATCCCCAGCGGACTCTCTCGCTTCCCACCAGGCCTTCAGTGCCTTGTGGTACTCCTCCTTCCTAGAGAGACCTATCACGGGGACTGCGAATTGCCTACAAAATGACTTCAGCTGTTTGGCAGTATAGGTATCTAATCTTCCCTCCTCAAAGGCGAGATCCTCCGAAGCATTGGAGGTTGGCCTTCCCATATTAGCAGTACTCATGGCTGCGATCAACAATTCACTACTAAAACAACCAACTAAAAAAATTCGGAGAGAGAGAGAAAAAAAAAAAATCCGCGCGTCTGCGCTTTGGTCTGTACTCACAAGTGGTGTCTACCAGTTATTGTACGTGGATCATAAATGCAAGTCCTGATCCCACCGCTGCCACCAATGTTAGAAATGGGGGTCTCTAGTTGGCAATGGCTGGCGCCACTGTCCAAATAGGGACCCTTCTTCCTAAGTCAGGGCAAGTGGGCTACCCCTTTGATAACCCCTGCTCAACCCTGTGGTAACGTAGCACGAGCAGTTAGGCCTATCTCAGAGGCAGTGTGTGAAGCATTTATGACCATGCACAATAAGGCAGTAACGACACCACAAAAGGACACAACTCGAGTAGGTATAGAAAAAATTGTATCTTTATCTAAGGTTTAGTACGAGACTCTCAAAAGCGTTTTAACCAGTTACAATGCACGTAAATCAGTAGGGACTTAAAAAGGGCAATACGTATTCACCAGAACGTGGCACTGACTGAGTTCAAGGCCTGGGTCTACGCGACCTGTTGCGCACCAGATACCTGCCGTTGGACGGGGACACAGCACGTAGCTTCTCGAAGAAGCGGAGACGGTGACAGGCGGACTCCCAGCGACCACAGTTCTCGATGGCAGTGGTCCGCAAAGTGCACTCGCAATGATTCGGGCACTCCGGGACAGGCGGGCCCTCAGCGGCAGCGGCTCCGGCGGCCCTGGCTGGTGGTGGCGATGACTCTCGTCGTGCAGCTCAGTGGTGGGCTCGCGGCGGCAGCAGCGCTCTCCTAGCTGCGGCGGCCCACGGGACGATTCACGATGGAGCAAGGTCGACAAAGACGTGGGCACTCAGCGGCAGCAGCTCTCTCTTAGCTGCGGCGGCCCACAGGACAAATCCCAATGATGCAAAATTAGCAAGGGTGCGAGTACTCCGTGGCAGCAGCTCTCTCTTAGCTGCGGCGGCTCACAGGACAAATCACGATGATGCAAAGTTAACCAGGGTGTGAGCATTCCACGGCAGCAGCTCTCTCTTAGCTGCGGCGGCTCACAGGACAACTCACGATGGTGCAAAGTTAGCAAGGGTTCGAGCACACAGCGGCGGCAGCTCCCTCTTAGCTGCGGCGGCTCACAGGACAAATCACGATGATGCAAAGTTAGCAAGGGTGCGAGCACTCCGCGGCAGCAACTCTCTCTTAGCTGCGGCGGCTCACAGGACAACTCACGATGGTGCAAAGTTCGCCAGGGTGCGAGCACTCAGCGGCGGCAGCTCTCTCTTAGCTGCGGCGGCTCACAGGACAATCCACGATGTTGCACAACCAACACAAGTGCGGGCATCCAGCGGCGGCAGCTCTCTTAGCTGCGGCGGCCCACAGGGTTTCAGTGAAGGTTCCGAAGATTCAAGTTAAGGCGGGCACCCAGCGGTGGCAGCTCTCTCTTAGCTGCGGCGACCCACACAGTTTCAGCGAAGGTTCTGAAGATTCAAATTAAGGCGGGCACTCAGCGGCAGCAGCTCTCTCTTAGCTGCAGCGGCCCACACACAGAATTCACAAGGGTTACCAGTTTGCGTTCCTCACAGTAGGACTAGAGGTTCCGGATTACTCGACGGAGGCCTCGCCTGCAAGTAGAATTCCTAGCAAAGGAATTCGGGCGGCTGGCGGGGTGAAGTCTAATGTCCCTGAGACTTCAGCAGGTGGCGCTCTCAATTCAGGCCCTTGGGTAGTTTCTTCAGCAAGCTTGGTGAAAGTTTCAAAGTCCTTTCCTCTGTCTCGGACAGAGTTTCCGTCTTGACATCCAGAAGGAACACACCGAAACAGGATTCAGCGCAGCGTTTTATACCTAAAAAGTCTTTGTTCTCTGCAGTCACAAATCACTGCATCCAGCCAGAACCAGTTCGGTGGGGTCGGGGAGCACTTGGTTTACGAGGCGACATCCTGCCCTTCAAGAATCTGGGGTCTGCTATCAGAGGCCCAGTGGGAGATGGAGCCATCATTCACCTTGCCAGGCACGGCCCTGCTCGGATCAAAGAGTCACCCCTCCCCATACTCTAAATGCCGATCTCTTCTCCAGCCAGGTCTGACCCAGCTGGCCCTGCTGCTCCAAAACCAGATGGCCAATACACACGCTAGCGAACGCCTACAGGAAAGCTTCAGGCCAGAAAATACCTTGTTTCTAGTAGAGGCATTTTCGAACACGGGCTACGCTAATAATCCTTACTAAAAGATGCATCTCAATGTTCTGAGCTTAAACATATCAAATTCGACGTTCCTATCAGGTTCCTGGGGGCAGGTAGGATTAAGGCATGTAATACTCAGCCTGCACCTTCTGGCCTATGAGAACGGGTGGCCTCGCAATAGTAAACAGTGAAATGGAGGGTAACTCGCTATTAGAACATGCTACACAGACATACTTTCAAAGCTGCTTCGGTAGGTAGCGCAAATCAGCGCTGCCGGCCCACCAGCAGTATTTGGTCTACCAGCCCTGGGCACACACAGTGCACTGATACTAGGGACTGACAGGTAAACCAAACGAGCCAATTATGATTATCCCAATTCATACAGTTATCTTTACACAGGGAGCATTCGCGCTGTGTCACTGATTGGCAGTGGCACAGCGCCCAGAGCATCTAAATCCAGCCAACATAAAAGGTCAGAAGTGAAAAGAGGAAGGGAGACCCGCGCCAATGATGCCAGGTCTAACACTGTCCTTTTCAAATTCTTCAAAGATGCAAAATGTGCACCAGTCTTACTTTGAAAGACTGAACAGTTAATAGTTTTCAAACATATTTTGATCCACCATATGTAACCTGCTTTCATAATACGTCTTTGCAGTATAAATACTTTTAATCTGATTCCTCTTGGGCACTGAATAGTCATTTAAGGTACAGATTTATATAAAAGCACACATTGAGAAGTTCATTCTCTTCTCGTGGCCTATTTAGTCCTTAACTTTTGTTGAACTACTTCAACCTTAAACAAGCAATGGATTTTCCATGGGAAAGTTTCCTTTGATCAAACACTAAAAAAAGTTGAAGAATGCTTGTAATAAGCCTAACCACTGGTAATCGCTTGGCTAGCATTGCAATCCATCGTAATTTTGCCCACCATGAATGGTTTATTGTATGAATAATTAAAATATTCACAATAACTTTGCATCGCGACTAAAGAGTTATGAGACGAGTTTTAAAAGAAGTTAAAAGGGAAAGAGAAATATTCTGTTATACAACATCCAATACATTTCAAGCACTGGTATAATTGCGGATTTACAAAGAGTGAGGTACAGTGCAAATGACACATTCCGGGGAGGGAACCTCGGAAGCACATTGAGCATTCTCCCCATAACAACCGTTCGAGAGTCTTTTTACCTCTACCAAACCAACTGCGGGTTCATTTGATGCATTACAATTACGATGAAGACGATATTTTTCAATAAAACTCAATGCCAGGGAAGTAACAGTCCATAGGTTGAGCATCAAGTTCATTTCAAGCGTTAGTGCAAGTGCAAATTCGCAAAAGGTGCAGCTTGCAATGCAAGCGTCTGACGTCATACTTTAAAATAGCATATGGTGCAAATAACCCATAGTTGGTGCAGTTAGCTCTTTGCAAGCGTTAATGCAGGTGCAAAATTGCGAAATATGCAACGTGCAGTGCAAACGACTTGTTTCATGCTTTCATACCAGGGAGAAAGGCAAACCATTATATTGAGTTAACTTCCAGAGTTAGTGACAGTACCAAAAGTGCAATGTGCAATACAAACGACTCGTACTGTGTTGAAGATCCGGAAGGGCTTTAAGCATTCTCCCCATGCCAATAAATTGAAACACTCAGGGCATATTTACTGGAATTGTGGTGCAGGGCAGTGCAGCACGTTGCCTTGCTGCGCTGCCCTGCGTCACAGGGAAAGGACAGACATGCACCATATTTGTCCAATACGGTGCGTTCCCGTCCTTTCCCACTGCGCTGGTGCTGTTTTGGCAGTCTAGCGCCAACGCATGCACCCTTCCACCATGGTGCAAAGGTGCCTGCGTTACAGGCAGGATTGTTTTTGTGCAGGAATTGGCACCTTCCTGCACAAACACAATCCATAGAGGTAGTTTCCTCTTTCCAAGTATGCTGCAGAATGCAGCACACATAGAAAGAGAAAAACACGAGGAGAAATAAAGATATTTCTCCTCGTTATGGCTCACCTGGGGATGCATAAGATTTTAACACATTGCTAGGTTTACAAGTCCTTGTAAATTTGGGAATGAGTCAAAAACCATGGGCGATATGTGGGAACACCTACCGCAACGCCCATGGAACGCCTCCCTTGCACAGAGTAGCAGCGATTTTCACTGTATTGCATTACTACATATTTGTGAAACCATTCACAGTCATGCAAAGTGTCTTTGCCTGGCTTCATAAATATGACTGAGAGGTTTGCGTTGTGCATGTTCCACGTTGTGCTGCGTGGTGCAAGCATGATGCAAAGCCCTCATAAATATGCCCCTCAATGCATCCGTGGGTGCCAGTTCATATCCTATGTTAAGAGTGACCCGCTTTGCAAGTTTTGAGGCTGTGCTGCAGGAACATAGGCCTTAGAAGGAAATGCATATGAGGCAAAAGTACTGGGCAGCAGCTTAACAGGACGGTCACAGATTCTGAGGCATAAGCGCAGTCTACACTGGTGGTGCCCTAGTTGCTTTAGTTTCCAGTGCGCTCTAAATTGCAATATTGGTGGTACCAGAAGCCTGGTGAGAAGAATGTTCCTTAGGGCTTATATCCCCATATCGGTCTCAAGTATGGCTGGCAGGCAACATCTTTGTATGATTTATATAGGCCCAGGGCACTCAGTGTTAGCCTAATTACATTCAGATCGTGCTCCTTCAACAATTGCTTTCCTTGGTTTTTCAATATACTCTTTAACCCCTTCGCTGCTAGGCCTTTTCCCCTCCTGTGCTAAGCCTTTTTTTGGCTATTTGGGGTAGTGCGCGCTTAGTCCCCTGTAACTTTTTGACCACATAAGGTATCCATGCCAAATTTGCGTCCTTTTTTCTAACATCATGGGGATTGTAAAGGTACCCAGGGTTTGTGGGTTCCCCTGGAGGGGACCCAGAAATTAGTCAAAATACAGCTAAATTTTTTTTTTTTTTGGAAAAAGGCAAAAAAGGGCTACAGATGAAAGCGTCTTGATTTTTCCCTGCAAATGGCATCAAAAAGGGGTTGTGGGGATGAAATCACCATCTTCCCAGCTTTCAGGGACAAGCAGACTTTTGTCAGAAAACCAACTTTTTTACACAGTTTTGGCATTTTTCTGGGACATAGCCTATTTTTGCTATTTTTTGTGCTTTCAACCTCCTTCCAGTTAATGGTAGAAATGGGTATGAAACCAATAATGGATCCTGGAAAGCCATACATTTATGAAAAGTAGACAAAATTCTGAATTCAGCAAGGGGTCATTTGTGTAGATCCTTAAAGTTTTCCTTATAGAAACTAACAGTTAAATAAAGGAAAAATTGAAAATTAGTTGAAAAAAACAGCCATTTGTGTCAACGTTTTCACCTGTAACTTCTTCTAATTATGACAGCTATTTGAAGGCAATATACCGTTATATCCGCTGGACCTTTCTGGTTGTGGGGATATATAGGACTTGTAGGTTCACCAAGAACCCGACGAACCCAGAGCCAATAATTGAGCAACATCTTGCAATGATTTTTTTAAGTACCGGGTATATAGCAATTATTTTGGGAAAATGTATACATGGAAAAATTGTTATGAAAGACACCTATGTATTTATGAAATGGGAACAAAATGTAGATTTTAGAAACAGTAGATATTTGCACATTTCCAGAAATTGGGAGTACCCATACTAGCATGAGAATTATAGGTCATTTTTCAAAACGACTTATTTTTTACACATTGTCTTTCATTTGGAAGGCAGAAATGCATCGAAAGTCAATAGGTAATAACAGTTGCTCTACAATTCTGTGTTACCCTAAGTCTCCCGATAAAAATGGTACCTCACTTGTGTGGGTAGCCCTTGTGCCCACAACAGGAAATGGCTCAAAATGCAACGTGGACGTACCACATTTTCACAATGAAAAATTACCCTTTTTTTGCAAAGTGCCTAGGTGTAGTTTTTGAACCCTACCTCTGCCGGCACCTAGGAAACCTAGCAAACCTATACATTTTTGAAAACTAGACACCCAGGGGAATCCAGGATGGGGTGACTTGACTGCCTCCCACCAGGTTCTGTTACCCAGAATCCCTTGCAAACATAAAAAATTGTCAAAAAAATCACATTTTCCCCACATTTCTGTGGTGGAAAGGTCTGGAATCTGCGTGGATCCACAAATTTCCACCCACCCCGCGTTCCCCAAAGTCTAACGAGAAAAATGGTACCTCACTTGTGTGGGTCAGCCTAGTGCCTGCGACAGGAAACGGCGCAAAACGCAACGTGGTCACACCTCAATTTCGCAGTGAAAAATGACCCTTTTTTGGCAAAGTGCCTAGCTGTAGTTTTTGAACCCTAGCTCTGCCGGCACCTAGGGAAACCTAGCAAACCTATACATTTTTGAAAACTAGACACCCAGGGAATCCAGGATGGGGTGACTTGACTGCCTCCCACCAGGTTCTGTTACCCAGAATCCCTTGCAAACATAAACAATTGTCAAAAAAACCACATTTTCCCCACATTTCTGTGGTGGAAAGTTCTGGAATCTGCGTGGATCCACGAATTTCCACCCACCCCGCGTTCCCCAAAGTCTTACGAGAAAAATGGTACCTCACTTGTGTGGGTCGGCCTAGTGCCTGCGACAGGAAACTGCGCAAAACGCAACGTGGTCACACCTCAATTTCGCAGTGAAAAATGACCCTTTTTTGGCAAAGTGCCTAGCTGTAGTTTTTGAACCCTAGCTCTGCCGGCACCTAGGGTAACCTAGCAAACCTATACATTTTTGAAAACTAGACACCCAGGGGAATCCAGGATGGGGTGACTTGACTGCCTCCCACCAGGTTCTGTTACCCAGAATCCCTTGCAAACATAAAAAATTGTCCAAAAAAACACATTTTCCCCACATTTCTGTGGTGGAAAGTTCTGGAATCTGCGTGGATCCACAAATTTCCACCCACCCGCGTTCCCCAAAGTCTTACGAGAAAAATGGTACCTCACTTGTGTGGGTCGGCCTAGTGCCTGCGACAGGAAACGGCGCAAAACGCAATGCGGTCCCACCTCAATTTCGCAGTGAAAAATGACCCTTTTTTGGCAAAGTGCCTAGCTGTAGTTTTTGAACCCTACCTCTGCCGGCACCTAGGGAAACCTAGCAAGCCTATACATTTTTGAAAACTAGACACCCAGGGGAATCCAGGATGGGGTGACTTGACTGCCTCCCACCAGGTTCTGTTACCCAGAATCCCTTGCAAACATAAACAATTGTCCAAAAAACACATTTTCCCCACATTTCTGTGGTGGAAAGTTCTGGAATCTGCGTGGACCCACAAATTTCCACCCACCCCGCGTTCCCCAAAGTCTTACGAGAAAAATGGTACCTCACTTGTGTGGGTCGGCCTAGTGCCTGCGACAGGAAACGGCGCAAAACGCAACGTGGTCACGCCTCAATTTCGCAGTGAAAAATGACCCTTTTTGGCAAAGTGCCTAGCTGTAGTTTTTGAACCCTACCTCTGCCGGCACCTAGGGAAACCTAGCAAACCTATACATTTTTGAAAACTAGACACCCAGGGGAATCCAGGATGGGGTGACTTGACTGCCTCACACCAGGTTCTGTTACCCAGAATCCCTTGCAAACATAAAAAATTGTCCAAAAAAACACATTTTCCCCACATTTCTGTGGTGGAAAGTTCTGGAATCTGCGTGGATCCACAAATTTCCACCCACCCCGCGTTCCCCAAAGTCTTACGAGAAAAATGGTACCTCACTTGTGTGGGTCGGCCTAGTGCCTGCGACAGGAAACGGCGCAAAACGCAATGCGGTCCCACCTCAATTTCGCAGTGAAAAATGACCCTTTTTTGGCAAAGTGCCTAGCTGTAGTTTTTGAACCCTACCTCTGCCGGCACCTAGGGAAACCTAGCAAGCCTATACATTTTTGAAAACTAGACACCCAGGGGAATCCAGGATGGGGTGACTTGACTGCCTCCCACCAGGTTCTGTTACCCAGAATCCCTTGCAAACATAAAAAATTGTCCAAAAAACACATTTTCCCCACATTTCTGTGGTGGAAAGTTCTGGAATCTGCGTGGATCCACAAATTTCCACCCACCCCGCGTTCCCCAAAGTCTTACGAGAAAAATGGTACCTCACTTGTGTGGGTCGGCCTAGTGCCTGCGACAGGAAACGGCGCAAAACGCAACGTGGTCACATCTCAATTTCGCAGTGAAAAATGACCCTTTTTTGGCAAAGTGCCTAGCTG
This sequence comes from Calotriton arnoldi, assembly GCA_963921515.1. Classification (NCBI taxonomy): domain Eukaryota; kingdom Metazoa; phylum Chordata; class Amphibia; order Caudata; family Salamandridae; genus Calotriton; species Calotriton arnoldi. The sequence goes on along the minus strand of CAWUFW010004405.1, from coordinate 321,778 downwards.
TAGTTTTTGAACCCTACCTCTGCCGGCACCTAGGGAAACCTAGCAAGCCTATACATTTTTGAAAACTAGACACCCAGGGGAATCCAGGATGGGGTGACTTGACTGCCTCCCACCAGGTTCTGTTACCCAGAATCCCTTGCAAACATAAAAAATTGTCCCAAAAACACATTTTCCCCACATTTCTGTGGTGGAAAGTTCTGGAATCTGCATGGATCCACAAATTTCCACCCACCCCGCGTTCCCCAAAGTCTTACGAGAAAAATGGTACCTCACTTGTGTGGGTCGGCCTAGTGCCTGCAACAGGAAACGGCGCAAAACGCAATGCGGTCCCACCTCAATTTCGCAGTGAAAAATGACCCTTTTTGGCAAAGTGCCTAGCTGTAGTTTTTGAACCCTACCTCTGCCGGCACCTAGGGAAACCTAGCAAGCCTATACATTTTTGAAAACTAGACACCCAGGGGAATCCAGGATGGGGTGACTTGACTGCCTCCCACCAGGTTCTGTTACCCAGAATCCCTTGCAAACATAAAAAATTGTCCAAAAAAACACATTTTCCCCACATTTCTGTGGTGGAAAGTTCTGGAATCTGCGTGGATCCACAAATTTCCACCCACCCCGCGTTCCCCAAAGTCTTACGAGAAAAATGGTACCTCACTTGTGTGGGTCGGCCTAGTGCCTGCGACAGGAAACGGCGCAAAACGCAACGTGGTCACACCTCAATTTCGCAGTGAAAAATGACCCTTTTTGGCAAAGTGCCTAGCTGTAGTTTTTGAACCCTACCTCTGCCGGCACCTAGGGAAACCTAGCAAACCTATACATTTTTGAAAACTAGACACCCAGGGGAATCCAGGATGGGGTGACTTGACTGCCTCCCACCAGGTTCTGTTACCCAGAATCCCTTGCAAACATAAAAAATTGTCCAAAAAAACACATTTTCCCCACATTTCTGTGGTGGAAAGTTCTGGAATCTGCGTGGATCCACAAATTTCCACCCACCCCGCGTTCCCCAAAGTCTTACGAGAAAAATGGTACCTCACTTGTGTGGGTCGGCCTAGTGCCTGCGACAGGAAACGGCGCAAAACGCAACGTGGTCACATCTCAATTTCGCAGTGAAAAATGACCCTTTTTGGCAAAGTGCCTAGCTGTAGTTTTTGAACCCTACCTCTGCCGGCACCTAGGGAAACCTAGCAAACCTATACATTTTTGAAAACTAGACACCCAGGGGAATCCAGGATGGGGTGACTTGACTGCCTCCCACCAGGTTCTGTTACCCAGAATCCCTTGCAAACATAAAAAATTGTCCAAAAAACACATTTTCCCCACATTTCTGTGGTGGAAAGTTCTGGAATCTGCGTGGATCCACAAATTTCCACCCACCCCGCGTTCCCCAAAGTCTTACGAGAAAAATGGTACCTCACTTGTGTGGGTCGGCCTAGTGCCTGCGACAGGAAACGGCGCAAAACGCAACGTGGTCACATCTCAATTTTGCAGTGAAAAATGACCCTTTTTTGGCAAAGTGCCTAGCTGTAGTTTTTGAACCCTACCTCTGCCGGCACCTAGGGAAACCTAGCAAACCTATACATTTTTGAAAACTAGACACCCAGGGGAATCCAGGATGGGGTGACTTGACTGCCTCCCACCAGGTTCTGTTACCCAGAATCCCTTGCAAACATAGAAAATTGTCCAAAAACACATTTTCCCCACATTTCTGTGGTGGAAAGTTCTGGAATCTGCGTGGATCCACAAATTTCCACCCACCCCGCGTTCCCCAAAGTCTTACGAGAAAAATGGTACCTCACTTGTGTGGGTCGGCCTAGTGCCTGCGACAGGAAACGGCGCAAAACGCAACGTGGTCACACCTCAATTTCGCAGTGAAAAATGACCCTTTTTTGGCAAAGTGCCTAGCTGTAGTTTTTGAACCCTAGCTCTGCCGGCACCTAGGAAACCTACCAAACACACACATTTCTGAAAAGTAGACACCCGGGGCTTCAGGGAGGTATGGCTTGCGTGGATCCCCCAACGTTTCTTACCCAGAATCCCTGCAAACCTCACTTTTAGCTGGAAAAAATCACTTTTTTCACACATTTGTGTGTGGGAAAGTGTGGCATCACTGGCCTCACACAAATTTCCTACCACCCAGCGTTCCCCAGGTCTCCCGATAAAAATGGTGCCTCACTTGTGTGGGAGGCCCAAGTACCAGCGACAGGCAAGGGCCCACAACGTAGTGAGGCGACCTCAAAATTGCCTATCTCAAAACCACCTGGTTTTGCAAGGGAGTCACCTGGGTTTTGGCCCGTGCTCGGCGGCCATCTAGGAAACCTACCAAACCCACACATTTCTGAAAAGTAGACACCCGGGGGCTTCCAGGGAGGTATGGCTTGCGTGGATCCCCCAACGTTTCCTTACCCAGAATCCCTTGCAAACCTCAATTTTAGCTGAAAAAATCACTTTTTCACACATTTGTGTGTGGGAAAGTGTGGCATCACTGGCCTCACACAAATTTCCTACCACCCAGCGTTCCCCCAGGTCTCCCGATAAAAATGGTGCCTCACTTGTGTGGGAGGCCCAAGTACCCGCGACAGGCAAGGGCCCAAAACATTTTTTGATAGGCAATGTTGATGTTGCCTCAAAACGTTTTGTGTCCTTGCCTGTCGCGGGTACTTGGGCCTCCCACACAAGTGAGGCACCATTTTTATCGGGAGACCTGGGGGAACGCTGGGTGGTAGGAAATTTGTGTGAGGCCAGTGATGCCACACTTTCCCACACACAAATGTGTGAAAAAAGTGATTTTTTCAGCTAAAAGTGAGGTTTGCAGGGGATTCTGGGTAGGAAACGTTGGGGGATCCACGCAAGCCATACCTCCCTGGAAGCCCCGGGTGTCTACTTTTCAGAAATGTGTGGGTTTGGTAGGTTTCCCAGATGGCCGCCGAGCACGGGCCAAAACCCAGGTGACCCCCTTGCAAAACCAGGTGGTTTTGTGAAAGGCCATTTTGAGGTCGCCTCAATACGTTGTGGGCCCTTGCCTGTCGCGGTACTTGGGCCTCCCACACAAGTGAGGCACCATTTTTATCGGGAGACCTGGGGAACGCTGGGTGGTAGGAAATTTGTGTGAGGCCAGTGATGCCACACTTTCCCACACACAAATGTGTGAAAAAGTGATTTTTTCAGCTAAAAGTGAGGTTTGCAGGGGATTCTGGGTAAGGAAACGTTGGGGGATCCACGCAAGCCATACCTCCCTGGAAGCCCCGGGTGTCTACTTTTCAGAAATGTGTGGGTTTGGTAGGTTTCCTAGATGGCCGCCGAGCACGGGGCCAAAAACCCAGGTGACTCCCCTTGCAAAACCAGGTGGTTTTGTGAAAGGCCATTTTGAGGTCGCCTCAATACGTTGTGGGCCCTTGCCTGTCGCGGGTACTTGGGCCTCCCACACAAGTGAGGCACCATTTTTATCGGGAGACCTGGGGGAACGCTGGGTGGTAGGAAATTTGTGTGAGGCCAGTGATGCCACACTTTCCCACACACAAATGTGTGAAAAAAGTGATTTTTTCAGCTAAAAGTGAGGTTTGCAGGGGATTCTGGGTAAGGAAACGTTGGGGGATCCACGCAAGCCATACCTCCCTGGAAGCCCCGGGTGTCTACTTTTCAGAAATGTGTGGGTTTGGTAGGTTTCCCTAGATGGCCGCCGAGCACGGGGCCAAAACCCAGGTGACTCCCCTTGCAAAACCAGGTGGTTTTGTGAAAGGCCATTTTGAGGTCGCCTCAATACGTTGTGGGCCCTTGCCTGTCGCGGGTACTTGGGCCTCCCACACAAGTGAGGCACCATTTTTATCGGGAGACCTGGGGGAACGCTGGGTGGTAGGAAATTTGTGTGAGGCCAGTGATGCCACACTTTCCCACACAGAAATGTGTGAAAAAGTGATTTTTTCAGCTAAAAGTGAGGTTTGCAGGGGATTCTGGGTAAGGAAACGTTGGGGGATCCACGCAAGCCATACCTCCCTGGAAGCCCCGGGTGTCTACTTTTCAGAAATGTGTGGGTTTGGTAGGTTTCCCTATGTGGCCGCCGAGCCCCGGGCCAAAAACCCAGGTGACCCCCCTTGCAAAACCAAGTCATAATGAGATAATGTGTTGTTTATTTCTGCAGCGTGAAAATGTTGGCACAATATTGCAAGGAAAATGTGACAGACATTTTGAGGTTTGCAGGACATTGTGGGTACCATAACTTGTTGGGATCCACAAGAGAGATATCACCATGTACTCCCATGGGTGTTTCGTTTACGACAATATCTACAGTTGGTAGGTTATTCTTAGACGGAATGTACACCTTGGCAGACAGACTAAAAAGACAAAGATTACTGCACAGCCATCTATTCCTCAAGCACACACACACATACTGGTTGGATTTGGCACGAGGGCAAGTGATGGTTCAGTATATACAATTTTATTAACAAGAGATTTCACAAAAATGAAATGCACTGTCAATAATTGAAAGGACAAAAAACGGAACCAGTGACTCGCAGCTCGTGAGCTGTAAAGCCACGTCAAGGCCCCAACCGCTTTACAGGCCATTCACACACCTTTCATACGTGATACACACAAGACCATTCACACCCCCAGGCACGAAACAAACACATTACAACATTCACAAAAAGGGACAAGGTACACCCTGCTTGAGAAAGACAAAAAAAAATATTACTGCACAACCATCTAATCCTCAAGCACACACACACATACTGGTTGGATTTGGCACGAGGGTGAGTGATGGTTCAGTATATACAATTGTATTAACAAGTGATTTCACAAAAATGAAATGCACTGTTAATAATTGAAAGGACGAGAAACTGAACCATTGACTCACAGCTCGTGAGCTGTAAAGCCACGACAAGGCACCAACCTCTTTACAGGCCATTCATACACCTTTCATACGTGTGACAAATACAAAACCATTCACACCACCAGCCGCGGGCCCATCACATTACAACACTCACACCAGCAGACAGCGCCATTCAAGGGCCCATCACTTTCACACGCCCACATTCCTAACACAGCAACAACACAACCTGATGGATTGCGTGGAGTGTCGCTCGGCTAGCAGTGTGTGTAGTGACCAGCAGCAAGTCACTACTCACACACTGCCAGCCGAGCGCCACTCCACGCACACCGCCAGCCAAGCACCAGCCTACACACACCACCATCACATTTAGGATTTTTTTATACAAAAAAGAAAACACAAACAAATTGCAAATAGATACAAATCTACTAACACAAAATCAGAAACATTGCACTAATGCCAACCTTGAAACAGAACAACAATTCTTAAACATTACAGACCAGGCAGTTCACTTTACCACTCATGGTTGCTCCCAATAATTCTTTTGCTTGTGGTACGCTCTATAACAAGCAGGCACACACAGCCCAGGGTTAGAAGGACACTCAGGGCAGTACATACGAGTCTCCTTCCGCGTACCTCTTCGCCAACAGACTCTACATCTCCTAGTGGGAAAGTCTTTTGAGGATGTAGGAGGAATGTGATCAGGAAAGTGGCGATCTTTCAATCGAGCCACATCCTCCACCACTCCAACTCTAGGAACACTTGCCTGTTCCACAACAACAAGGCTGCCTATGACAGACTCCTGAAACTGAACAAAAGTCAACTTTGACGCAGGAGAACACTCCTTGAACACAACAAAAGCATTGAAAGTTGCTAAATTGAAGAGATGGATGGCCAACTTCTTATACCAAATGTAAGACTTACGAATAGCAGTGTAAGGTTCCAACCTCTGATCTACTCTATCAACACCACCCATGTGCTTATTGTAGTCTAAAATGCACACAGGTTTGCGCACTTCAGCAATCTGACCCCAAACAGCCACAGGTGAAGTACTCTCATCATGGATGGTAGTCAGCATGTACACATCCCTCCTGTCCACAAATTTCACAGCTAGCAGTTCCTCACTACGCAAGGCACTGCACTGTCCCCTCTGAAGTTTTTTGCAAACAAGCTCTTTTGGATAACCTTTACGGTTAGAGCGGATTGTGCCACAAGCAAAAGTGTCCACTTTGAACAATTCCTTAAACAATTGCACAGCAGTGTAGAAGTTATCAATGTACAAATGGTGGCCTCTGTTAAACAGTCCTCTAGCAAGTTCCCACACAATTTTCTCTGAAACTCCTACTAAAGTGGACGGACAACCAGGGGGTCAATAGTGGAATCCCTACCAGTGTACACACGCAAATTAAAAACATATCCTGTCCTACTCTCAGACAACATATACAGCTTAATTCCATAGCGTGCCCTCTTGCTAGGAATGTACTGCCTAAAAACCAAACGGCCCTTGAACAGCACCAAAGACTCATCAATAGATATTTCTTTCCCTGGAGTATAGATCTCTGAAAATCGATCTACAAAGTGATCAAGAACAGGCCGAATCTTAAAAAGACGGTCACATTCAGGGTGATCTCGTGGCAACGCCAAACCATTATCAACAAAATGCAGCATCCGAAGCAAAAGTAAATACCGATCACGAGTCATAACTGCAGGAAATATGGCCGTTGCCATCAAGGGACTGGTAGACCAATATGAACTCATGGACGGCTTCCTTATCAAACCCATCAAAAAAGTCAAACCCAAAAACTTCTTCATCTCTTCCAGATTTGTGGGACTCCACCGGGTAGCTCTAGAATGGGGCCTAAGTCTGGCACTGTTGTCCCTCAAAAACTGTTCAGCATACAAATTAGTCTGCTCAACAATCTCACCCAAAAATACATCATCCATAAACAACTGAAAATACTGTATAGGCAAATAATGTTCACAATCCACTCTACACCCTGCATAACCACTAAAGGCAGGCAACACCGGCTGCACCATGTTTGGATCAACCCAGAGTCCAGCACTTCCAGTAGGAAGCCTAGCAGCCCCAGGCTGCAATCCAGATGCCTCTTGCACCATCGGCACATTAGTATCCTCCTCTAAATCAGGCACTTCATCTGCACTGAGAGTACCTTCATCATCCGATGATTCCATGTGGAGAGAAAACTCACTGCCTGAATCTTCCCCTCCCTCCTCTCCCTCAGACGCACTGTCAGTCTCATAATCCTGCTCAGAGGAAGATTCAAGAAGCAAACCAACCACCTGCTGAGCAGTAATTCTACGGCTAGCCATAATGCTTACTAATAAAGGTTACTTGTCAAACAAGTCAACAACAACAAACCCTTTGTAAAAAAAAAAAAGAAATAAACAAAATGTAGATTTATCACAAAGACCTATATACTCCAACACTATACCACTCACGTGACAGAAGCAGCTAGACTCACCACCACCTACTCTGCACAGACACAGTAAGGATCAACAATATCCCACTAAAAAAGAAGAAGAAAAAAATTACACATAAGACAATGCAAAACATCGCAAAGAATTTCATGCTCTGAACACTAACAAATATGCTGCCATTATGGCACCACTTACAAAAAAATTCATTCATGCATGACAATAATACTCATTTGGAGTACACACAACAAAAATATTTTTCTTACCAAATAAATGCAATTACGCAAAACTGCAGAACCACAACTGCCGAAACCGCAAACAGGAATCAAAAGCTTTACACTAGAATAAAAAGGAGGAAAAAAACATTACAATCACATATGCAAATAATGCACCAGTCCACACACAATCCACCAGCCAAGCTAAGGGGTAGTTGGGCCTAACAGTATAAATAAAATATTCACACCCGTAAAAGGGGAGCAACCCTTGCCCTTTTGGCCACTCCCCAACACAAAAATTAAAAAAAACCCTGGTGCCTAGTGGGCATTCCTGCTGCACAATCACATGATCGTGCAGCAGGAATGCACAAAAGAGGCATCGGGGAAAGGAAAACCATTTCCTTTCCCTCGATGCCTCTTTTGATACAAACCCCCCCTCCCCGAGCCAAACCTCACCTGATTTCCCCGACGCGCTGGAAGCAAATGGCTTCCAGCGCGTCGGGAAGAAAGGGAAACCCTCAATGATGTCAGCGCGCTGACGTCATTGATGGGGCGGGGGAGGCAGGGGAAGCCCTTCCCCTGCCTCCCCCAAAAAAAACCTAACGATCAGATTCTCACGGGGAGCGCCAGCGCTTCCCCGTGGGTGGTCTTATGACGAGCTGGACTCGTCACGAGCACTGTGTGCCATGACGAGTCCAGCTCGTCATAAGCACCGAAGGGGATAAAGGGTCAGAGCAGGATCTCAGCGGCAGACGAGGAGAAGGAACCTCCTGGTCACAGGAACTACACGAGCATTGCGCTCAAGAAATTCAAGGATGCAAAGACCTCCATCAAGGATTACAGCTAACTTTTCAGGGTGTAAATGGAGAGAAGGCACATCTGCCCTGCATATTTATCCACGAAGATGCCACCGTTTTGTGCAATACCTCTACTCAACTGGAGTGCTTTCTACTGGCTAATCAGTAAGTGCTACCTCGTTGGGTAAATGTATAGTGCCTTTCCTACACTACAGCTGCGTAAAGGACCAGAAGAATTGTCTCCAGTGACCTGTGTGTCTGTAACTTTGCCACCGCGCCGAAAGTGCCGGGGTCCTTTGAGTAAGCTGTCCATCATAGTGGGGAAAGGGCGGGCATACGTTGCATACCGCTAGTGTATGTGTGGCGGGGCTTCTAAGCCCGTTCACATGCCTCTTGTTTATAAAGGGTCAGAGCAGGATCTCAGCGGCAGACGAGGAGAAGGAACCTCCTGGTCACAGGAACTACACGAGCATTGCGCTCGAGAAATTCAAGGATGCAAAGACCTCCATCAAGGATTACAGCTAACTTTTCAGGGTGTAAATGGAGAGAAGGCACATCTGCCCTGCATATTTATCCACGAAGATGCCACCGTTTTGTGCAATACCTCTACTCAACTGGAGTGCTTTCTACTGGCTAATCAGTAAGTGCTACCTCGTTGGGTAAATGTATAGTGCCTTTCCTACACTACAGCTGCGTAAAGGACCAGAAGAATTGTCTCCAGTGACCTGTGTGTCTGTAACTTTGCCACCGCGCCGAAAGCGCCGGGATCCTTTGAGTAAGCTGTCCATCATAGTAGGGAAAGGGCGGGCATACGTTGCATACCGCTAGTGTATGTGTGGCGGGGCCAAACGAGCGGGGCTTCTAGGCCCGTTCACATGCCTCTTGTTTATAAAGGGTCAGAGCAGGATCGCAGCGGCAGACGAGGAGAAGGAACCTCCTGGTCACAGGAACTACACGAGGATTGCGCTCGAGAAAATCAAGGGTGCAGAGACCTCCATCAAGGATTGTCTCCAGTGACCTGTGTGTCTGTAACTTTGCCACCGCGCCGAAAGCGCCGGGATCCTTTGAGTAAGCTGTCCATCTTAGTAGGGAAAGGGCGGGCATACGTTGCATACCGCTAGTGTATGTGTGGCGGGGCCAAACGAGCGGGGCTTCTAGGCCCGTTCACATGCCTCTTGTTTATAAAGGGTCAGAGCAGGATCGCAGCGGCAGACGAGGAGAAGGAACCTCCTGGTCACAGGAACTACACGAGGATTGCGCTCGAGAAAATCAAGGGTGCAGAGACCTCCATCAAGGATTGTCTCCAGTGACCTGTGTGTCTGTAACTTTGCCACCGCGCCGAAAGCGCCGGGATCCTTTGAGTAAGCTGTCCGTCATAGTAGGGAAAGGGCGGGCATACGTTGCATACCGCTAGTGTATGTGTGGCGGGGCTTCTAGGCCCGTTCACATGCCTCTTGTTTATAAAGGGTCAGAGCAGGATCGCAGCGGCAGACGAGGAGAAGGAACCTCCTGGTCACAGGAACTACACGAGGATTGCGCTCGAGAAAATCAAGGGTGCAGAGACCTCCATCAAGGATTACAGCTAACTTTACAGGGTGGCAATGGAGAGAAGGTACATCTCCACGCTCACGAAGATGCCACCGTTTTGTGCAATACCTCTACTCAACTGGAGTACTTTCTACTGGCTAATCAGTAAGTGCTACCTCGTTGGGTAAATGTATAATGCCTTTCCTACACTACAGCTGCGTAAAGGACCAGAAGAATTGCAGGATCGCAGCGGCAGACGAGGAGAAGGATTGCGCTCAAGAAAATCAAGGGTGCAGAGACCTCCATCAAGGATTGTCTCCAGTGACCTGTGTGTCTGTAACTTTGCCACCGCGCCGAAAGCGCCGGGATCCTTTGAGTAAGCTGTCCATCATAGTAGGGAAAGGGCGGGCATACGTTGCATACCGCTAGTGTATGTGTGGCGGGGCCAAACGAGCGGGGCTTCTAGGCCCGTTCACATGCCTCTTGTTTATAAAGGGTCAGAGCAGGATCGCAGCGGCAGACGAGGAGAAGGAACCTCCTGGTCACAGGAACTACACGAGGATTGCGCTCGAGAAAATCAAGGGTGCAGAGACCTCCATCAAGGATTGTCTCCAGTGACCTGTGTGTCTGTAACTTTGCCACCGCGCCGAAAGCGCCGGGATCCTTTGAGTAAGCTGTCCGTCATAGTAGGGAAAGGGCGGGCATACGTTGCATACCGCTAGTGTATGTGTGGCGGGGCTTCTAGGCCCGTTCACATGCCTCTTGTTTATAAAGGGTCAGAGCAGGATCGCAGCGGCAGACGAGGAGAAGGAACCTCCTGGTCACAGGAACTACACGAGGATTGCGCTCGAGAAAATCAAGGGTGCAGAGACCTCCATCAAGGATTACAGCTAACTTTACAGGTTGGCAATGGAGAGAAGGTACATCTCCACGCTCACGAAGATGCCACCGTTTTGTGCAATACCTCTACTCAACTGGAGTACTTTCTACTGGCTAATCAGTAAGTGCTACCTCGTTGGGTAAATGTATAATGCCTTTCCTACACTACAGCTGCGTAAAGGACCAGAAGAATTGCAGGATCGCAGCGGCAGACGAGGAGAAGGATTGCGCTCAAGAAAATCAAGGGTGCAGAGACCTCCATCAAGGATTACAGCTAACTTTACAGGGTGGCAATGGAGAGAAGGCACATCTCCACGCTCACAATCCCGCCCTAGTGGGCATTCCTGCTGCACGATCACATGATCGTGCAGCAGGAATGCACAAAAGAGGCATCGGGGAAAGGAAAACCCTTTCCTTTCCCTCGATGTCTCTTTTGAATCAAACCCCCCCTCCCCGAGCCAAAACTCACCTTATTTCCCCGACGCGCTGGAAGCAAATGGCTTCCAGCGCGTCGGGAAGAAAGGGAAACCCTCAATGATGTCAGCGCGCCTCGCGCGCTGACGTCATTGATGGGGGGCGGGGGGCGGGGGAGGCAGGGGAAGTCCTTCCCCTGCCTCCTAAAAAAAACCCCGACGATCGGATTCCCACGGGGGAGCGCCAGCGCTTCCCCCGTGGGTGGTCTTATGACGAGCTGGACTCGTCATGAGCACACGAGCACTGTGTGCCATGACGAGTCCAGCTCGTCATAAGCATGGAAGGGGTTAAGTGCAGTAGTGTCAATGCTGTTTTTTTCAAGTTTTCTGTATTGAGGCTTAGTGCGATAGAGTCGCTGTGGAGGAATCTTGTCCAGGGGCTTGTTAGAAATGGGGGTCTCTAGTTGGCAATGGTTTGCACCTTTGTCCAAGTAGGGACCCTTCCTTCTAGTCAGGAAAAGGGGGATACCCTTCTAAAATGGTCTGACCATGTAGCGGTCATGCTAACTCTTACAGTGCCTTCCACGGCTGGCAACAGGCCCTTCCCAGTCAGAAGTCATAGGCGATACCAATGGCATCGCCTAGATAGAACTAAGTTTAACACCCAATTGGTCAAGAGCAGACCCCTTCTATCTCAAGATCCAGAGTTAGCATCATTAGACTATCACTGCTGGATTGTGTCATCAGTACAAGCAATCATCCCTCAAAAAGCAGGGAAAATTAGCAGAACGGCCACTGAACCATGGTTTTCAGAGGAGCTAAGGCTTCTTAACAGGCGATGTCGTAGACAAGAAAGGCGCTGGAGACAGTTCTATGACACCAAGGAAAAAGAAACAAATAAGGAATTACTAACAAGATATAAAGAAACGATTCATAAAACTAAAATTGACTATTTCTCGGAGAAAATCAAAGCAGTGAAGAATAATTCTAAAGAATTGTTTGCTACGGTCCAGAAACTCAACCACACATAGGAATCTAGGAGCAATGTAATAGACCAAGCTTTCTGTAACACCCTAGCATCTTCCTTCTGTGGAAAGGTATCTAGCATCTATGATACGTTTGCTTTGCGACCTTTAAAGAACACAAGCATTCTGTCTTTACAATCTGATGCAGAGAGAGTAGAATCAAAAGACCTCAACATTCTCTGAGTTCCCGATTTTCCTCAACTTTTAGACTTTCCACCTGTAGCTTATGAGCAGGTCGCTAAACTTCTCTCGGCCACTAAAACCGGATCGCCAATGGATCCATGTCCTCCTAAGATAGTGCACACAGTGACAGAGACAGTTGCACGTCAACTCAGACATATTCAATATAGCCCTCAAAACTGGAACATTCCCAAAAATCTGGTTAAAGACCTCTATTTTACCACTGTTAAAAAAATCCAACTTAGACAAAACAGATCCAGGTAACTATCGTCCAATCTCCCGCCTGCCCTTACCAGCAAAACTTCTTGAAAAATATATGAGCCAAGTGTAGGAAGGTAGGATCTGACTGCATGGTTACCCCCACTTTTTGCCTGGTGTTTTGCTGATTTTTGACTAGTCTGACTGAGATCCTGCTAATCAGGACCCCAGTCTATCTGCTTTCTCCTTAAATTGACATACATGTACTTTGGTACACTCCAGATTGGATACTGGGGTACCCTTATAAGTCCCTAGTATATGGTACCCATGTACCCAGGGCATAGGTAGCCCCAGAGGCCTCCCATGGGCTGAAGCATGTATTATGCCACCCATGAGAGACCATGCAAAATGAAACTCCAGGTCTGCTACTGCAGCCTGTGTAAGATGGTGCTTGCACCACTTACTTTAGATATAGGTTCACTATATCTATAGGTCACTACACTTAAAACTTACTACACCCCTATAGCAGGCCTTATCAATCCTGAAGGCAGGGTGCTGGGTTTTTAGTGAGAGGGTGCCCATGCATGAGCAGAGCCCCTCTACAGCCTTCGGAGACCATTCTCCTGGGTTGTCTGTGACTCAGCCGGGTATATAGGTAGAGGTGCATTATAACCTCGCGGTAAATGCTATCTCGGAAACGGCTGCATAGAAACATATTGTGTTTGGTATCAAACACCTTGGAATCATACCTCACACCAGTAACTGGTGTGGGAGGTATGATTCCACCCTTCAGAAGCTGAGCTCGTGGGGTCACTGGTCTAACCGGTGCCAGTCTTCTCGACCCGGACAGCACAAAATAGATGCTGCCTACCAGAGACACATTTCTGCCCTCCTGCTGCTGAGCCAAGCTCGAGCAGAGGAAGGCAGCACAATAGGCATCCTGTCACAGGGAGGTGTGACCACCTCCCAGACAGGGTTTAGTGTATTGGGGCTGGGTGGTTGCACTCTGAGAGTGCCTGAAAGTCTGCATCTGGGGCACATTTGGTGTCCCTGTGCATAGTCCAGTTCAAACCAGTTCTGGGAGCTAGTGGCTCCTGCTCTGGCGCGAAACTGGACAAAGGACAATCAATCAATCAATCAGAACATTTGTAAAGCGCACTACTCACCCGTGAGGGTCTCAAGGCGCTGGGGGGGTGCTGCTACTGCTCGAACAGCCAGGTCTTGAGTAGCCTCCTGAAGGTTAGCAGGTCCTGGGTCTGCTGTAGGAGGATGGGGAGGGTGTTCCAGTTCTTGGCGGCGAGGTGGGAGAACGATCTGCCACCGGTGGTCGCTCTTCGGATGCGGGGGACGGAGGCGAGGGCGAGGTTGGCTGAGCGGAGCTGGCGGTTCGGGGCGTAGAAGGTGAGTCGTCTGTCGAGGTATGCCGGTCCGGTGTTTTGGAGTGCCTTGTGTGCGTGGGTGAGGAGCTTGAAGGTGATCCTCTTGTTGACGGGGTGCCAGTGCAGGTCTCTCAGGTGGGGTGAGATGTGGCTGTGGCTGTGGCGTGGGACATCGAGGATCAGGCGTGCCGAGACGTTATGTATACGTTGCAGTCCTTTCAGGAGTTTGGCCGAGGCTCCCGCGTAGAGGGCGTTTCCGTAGTCCAGCCTGCTGCTGATGAGGGCCTGGGTGACCGTTCTTCTTGTTTCGGTGGGGATCCATCTGTAGATCTTGCGGAGCATGCGGAGGGTGTTGAAGCAGGAGGATGAGACGGTGTTGACTTGCTTGGTCATGGAGAGTGTTGAGTCGAGGATAAACCCCAGGTTGCGTGTGTGGTCGGTGAGTGTTGGTGCTGCTCCCAGTGTGGTGGGCCACCAGGAGTCGTCCCAGGCTGAGGGGGTGGAGCCGAGGATGAGGACCTCCGTTTTGTCTGAGTTCAGCTTCAGTCGGCTGTTCTTCATCCACTCGGCGACGGCCTTCATTCCTTCGTGGAGGTTGGTTTTGGCGGTGAGGGGGTCCTTGGTGAGGGAGAGGATCAGCTGGGTGTTGTCGGCGTAAGAGATGATGTTGAGGTCGTGCAGTCGGGCGACGTGGGTGAGCGGTGCCATGTAGACGTTGAACAATGTCGGGCTGAGGGATGATCCTTGGGGTACGCCGCAGATGATCTCGGAGGCTTCGGAGCGGAATGGGGGGAGGCGGACGCTCTGGGCTCTGCCGGAGAGGAAGGAGGTGGTCCATTCCAGAGCCTTGTCTCGGATCCCTGGGTTGTGGAGGCGTGTGCGTAGGGTGCGGTGGCAGACAGTGTCGAAGGCGGCTGAGAGGTCCAGGAGGATGAGGGCCGCAGTTTCACCGTTGTCCAGCAGGGTCCTGATGTCATCGGTGGCAGCGATGAGGGCAGTTTCGGTACTGTGGTTGCTGCGGAACCCGGACTGGGACGGGTCCAGGATGTTGTTCTCCTCGAGGTAGCGGGACAGTTGTCCGTTGACGATCTTCTCGATGACCTTCGCCGGGATGGGAGCAGGGAGATGGGCCGGAAGTTCTTGAGGGTCCGCCTTGGGTTTCTTGAGTAAGGCGTTGATCTCAGCCTGCTTCCAGCTCTCCGGGAAGGTCGCGGTCTCGAAGGAGATGTTGATGATCTTGCGGAGATGGGGTGCGATGGTGGCGCTGGCTTTGTTGAAGATGTGGTACGGGCATGGGTCTGACGGAGAGCCGGAGTGGATGGTGTTCATGATTTTGATGGTGTCGTCGTCGTTCACGTTGGCCCAGGCGAGCAGGGGGTCGAAGTGGATGGTGGGCGGCGGGACTAAGGTGTCGGAGGCTGCCGGGGCGGTTTGGTTGTTGAAGCTGTCATGGATGTCTGCGATCTTGTGATGGAAGAAGGTGGCTAGGGAGTCGCACAGGTCTTGCAATGGTGGGATGTCGTTGGTGTTGGAGCTGGGGTTGGAGAGTTCCTTCACGATGTTGAAGAGCTCTTTGCTGCTGTGTGCGTTGTTGTCGAGGCGGTCCTTGAAGGAGGTCCTTTTGGCGGATCTGATGAGGTGATGGTGTCTGCGGATGGCGTTCTTGTGGGCCGCATAGCTGTCCGGTGTCTGTTCGCGGTGCCATTCCTTCTCTAGTTTCCGGCAGGTTTGCTTGGAGGCCTGGAGGTCTGCGGTGAACCATCTGGCTTTCTTGTTGGTGCATCTGTTGGAGGGTTTCTTGATCTGGGCGAGAGTGTTGGCGCAGTCATCGATCCATCGCCTGAGGTTGCGGGCGGCGGTGTCGGTGGCGTCGGCGGGTGGGCTTCGGGCGAGGGTGGTGTTTAGCTGGTCTTCGGTGACTTTGCTCCAGCTACGGCGGGGGATCTGTTGAGTGCGGTGGTGCGTGGTGGGTTTCCGGAAGGTGAAGTGGATGCAGCGATGGTCGGTCCAGTGGAGTTCGGTGGTGTGGCTGAAGGTGACGTGGGAGCTTGCGGAGAACATGGGGTCAAGCGTGTGGCCGGCGGAGTGGGTGGGCGTTGTGACGAGCTGTCTGGGTCCAAGGTTGGCGAGGTTGTCGATCAGGGTGGTGGAGTTGATGTCGTTGTTGTTCTCGAGGTGGAAGTTCAGGTCTCCGAGGAGGATGTAGTCTGTGGAGGCCAGGGCGTGCGTGCTGACGAAGTCGGCGATGGAGTTGCTGAACTGGGGCCGGGGGGTCTGTAGACGAGAGTTCCTCTGAGGGTGGTGTTGGGGTCAGTGTGGATCTGGAAGTGCAGGTGTTTGGCAGTGCTGAGGGTGTCGTCGGTGCTGGTCGAGACCCTGAGGGTGTTCTTGTGGACGACGGCGATTCCACCGCTTACTCCGTTAGTGCGGTCCCTGCGGGTGATCTTGTAGCCGTCCGGGATGGCTATGGCGATGTCGGGAGCCGAGGAGGCGTTCATCCAGGTCTCTGTCAGGAAGGCGACGTCCGGAGAGGATGTGTCGAGCAGGTCCCAGAGTTCGACGGCGTGTTTGTGTGCGGAGCGGGTGTTGAGTAGTATGCATCTGAGGTGGTTGCGGCCTTCCTCGGTGGGTGGTTTGGTGGCTCGGAGGCTGGTGAAGCTACAGTTCCGACAGGAGAAGGGTCCGACAGGAGAAGGGTCCTTGGGTGCGCTTCGGGGTGGCCAGGAAGCAGGTGTGTAGTCGTCCGGTGTTGAGTGCGTGGAGGGTGCTGGTGTCGTAGTGGCGGCAGTCGTCGTGGCGGTCGCGGGGGACAGGGGTTCTGGCGCTGGGCGCGGTCCAGGTGCGGACGGGCACAGACGGGCTTGCCTTAGGCTCGCCTTTGGCGCGCCAGCGGCGCGCCCCCTGCGCGCGGCCGCGCAGCGGCCGCCATAATAAGGGGAGGTGGGAGGGAGGAGCAGCTGGGAGGCGGGAGCGGGACGAATGGGCGAGCAGGGGGGCGGGGTCGCAGGGGACGCAGTGGCGGGAACGGGCGAAAATGCAGGGGGCACAGAAGGCAAAAGGGGAAAGGGGCACAAAGGACAAGAGGGCAGAGGGGCACAGAAGGCAAAAAGGGCAACAGGCAGAAAAGGTTAAGAAGGCAAAAGGGGCACAGAAGGCAAAACGGCAATGAGGGCACAGGAGGCAGAATGACTGAGGGCACAGAAGGCAAAACGGCAATGAGGGCAAAAAAGGAAGAAACAGTACAACAATAACAGCAATTACACCATGAAACACAACCGAGGCAGAGGGGCCTTGAACTTGCGGCGGCGACAGCAGCGAGCACAAGGGACACGGGCACACAGGTGGTGCTGTGCGACGTGGGGGAACGACCTGCCTGAAAATAGGGTCAAGGGTCGCTCTCCTCACCGCGCAGCAGCCGCCATAATAAGGGGAGGTGGGAGGGAGGAGCAGCTGGGAGGCGGGAGCGGGACGAATGGGCGAGCAGGGGGGCGGGGCCGCAGGGGACGCAGCGGCGGGAACGGGCGAATATGCAGGGGGCACAGAAGGCAAAAGGGGAAAGGGGCACAAAGGACAAGAGGGCAGAGGGCCACAGAAGGCAAAAAGGGCAACAGGCAGAAAAGGTTAAGAAGGCAAAAGGGGCACAGAAGGCAAAACGGCAATGAGGGCACAGGAGGCAGAATGACAATGAGGGCACAGAAGGCAAAACGGCAATGAGGGCAAAAAAGGAAGAAACAGTACAACAATAACAGCAATTACACCATGAAACACAACCGAGGCAGAGGGGCCTCGAACTTGCGGCGGCAGCAGCGAGCACATGGTACACGGGCACACAGGTGGTGCTGTGCGGCGTGGGGGAGCGACCTGCCTGAAAACAGGGTCAAGGGTCCACGCCTCTGTCCTGACCCTCCCCTAGGAGGGTCCCCTGAATCTGTCCAACCCTCTCCCAAGGGTACAAGAGGGCTTACCTGGCTGTAAGACTTTGGATTTTACTTGGACAAGATTCTACAAGAAGAAACCACTGACCTTCGACCGTCTGGACACTCTGGGCTTCGCTGGACCTCGACTGGGCTCAACTTCATCCCCCTTTCCGTCCAAAGCTTGGTTCGTGCCCGTGCTCCATACAGGCTCCGTACAGAACCTGCCGTGCACTAAATACAACTGAAGAATCTCCCTTGGAGTGAAGGAGTCACTCCCCTGCTTCGCAGGCACCTAAGCGCAACTGACCGGTCTGCTGCTCCTGAGCTCCTGCAAACTCCGAAGAGTTCAGCAACACAGGAGGTGGGTTTCCGAAAGTCCCTGAGGTCGAGCTGCCCTCTCACCGAGTTTGAGGCCAGTATCCCTTGTGGGGACTGCGTGACCCGAACCCCTGTGCACTGCATCCATTTGCAAGTGCATATGCTTGTTGACAATTCCCGAGCTTGTGCATTGGACTCTGTGTAGTCTTAACCCTGAGCAGTATTTTCACCAAAGAACTCCAGCCTCCTCACACCGAGTGCTCCGTGGGCTGTTACTTTGCAATCTTGCTTGAGGTCCCCTTGTGACTCCTGGTCATCCGGCCTGTGGGTCCTCCTGAGGGTCATCTTGATTTCTGTTGGACTTTCCTGGTTGCTCCAGATGTGCCCTGACTCCCCATTGCTTGGTGAGTCCCCTGGATCTTGCTGGTCCACACCGTAACCTGCTTGACCTTCCTGCATGGGTTGCTTTTGCCAAGGCTTGTTGGTGCTCCAGCCAGACACTGACACCTCAGCACTCGACATCCTTTGTGGGACAGCTCACCTCCAGCTCCTGGTCATCCTCGACATCTCCTGGTCCTCGTGGCTGCAGAGTCAAGCATCCCTTCTTCGCAGCTGAAGCACCCGACATCGGTGGGCATTCGTCTACCGAGCCCCTGGTCACTCTGAAGTGACCCAGACTCTGTCCCCTCTGCTTTCAGGTTCCATCTTTCCCGAATCCAGGCTTGGATTCCACCGGACCCTTTTCACCTTCACGGCAGCAGTACTTCTTTGCAGCTCTCCATTGAGAACGACTGCAGTTTCCGACGCCACTTAAGACCTATGCTCCCGGCTCCTCTGGGATAGGTAACTCGGGTACTACGGTATCCACAGGTGGGGTGGCTCTTCAAACTCTTAAGTTCCAACATGTTTGCTCGATGTCCTCCTAGAAGGGTCCTTAACCCTTTCCGTGCTCATGATGAGCTCAGCTGTGCGCATGACGAGCTGAGCTCGTCACGACCCCACCCGCGATCGGAATGTCCAGCATACGAGCGGAATTCCGATCGCGGTCAAGGGGTTAAACTTTAAAAGTGTAACCGTAACTTCCCCATAGAATTGTACGGAGCCCGTGGTCGTGTTCCCACACTGCACCCGGCCTCCGTGGGGTCCCTGTCTACTCACCTTGGGTGGTTCCTTGGTGTCCCAGCGATTCTACGTGCTCCAGACCTTGTCTTGATCTCAGTCGTGACTGTTATACCACTATTTGAGTATATGGTTTGGTCTCCCCCTGTGTATTGTGCTACTTACAACTGTTCTATTGATCTCGTATTGTGTGCTTTGTGTTCTATCCTCGTGTAGAGGATAGTAGAGAGTGTTATATTAATAAATACATATTTTTATATAACTACTGTGTGGTTCTCCTTCATTTAGTCATTCAGGAGGTGATATTCTGGTAAAACAAGCTGCTTTACATTCCTTCAAGATTAAGCCTGAAGGCTGCTCTCCACAGCTACCACTAGGATAGCTTTCTAAAGGTTATCTTTGACCTCATACATCATAAGGGTCGTTTGGACTGGTGCAAGGTGCCCACTTTAATTAGTGGACAGCATATACCAGGCCAACTTCTCACACCAAGAATTAACTACTTTCATTAGCAGTAACCACATCTTGGACTCGACGCAGTACGGCTTCTGGAGTGATCACAGTACAAAGCTTGCACTGATCACTGCGACAGAAGAAATTAGACGTTCAGTAGATAATGGAGGCATCGCCGCCTTGATTCTGCTGGATCTTTCGGCTGCGTTTGATACAGTAGATCACAGCCTCCTGATAAATCGCCTCCAAGAAATAGGTATAGCAGGCGCAGCCCTCTCACTTTTCAAATCTTTTCTGACAGATCGAGAACAAGTAGTGGAAGTGGACGGCTGTAGGTCGCATAGCTGTAAGCTCCCATGCGGGGTCCCACAGGGCTCTTTTTTGAGCCCAACCCTTTTTAATGTGTACGTTACCCCGCTAGCCAAATTGATTAAATCCTACGGTTTTGCTATGGTATCATATGCGGACGATACTCAGATCATTGTCTCCATTTCAAATAATATTCAGGACACGGCCCACAACTTTCAAGCCTGCATGCAACATGTGAGCAGATGCATGTCAGAGAACTGGCTCAAGTTAAACTCTAATAAAACAGAAGTTTTACTTTTTGGCAGAGATCCGTCCTTCTGGTCCACTGACTGGTGGCCTTTGGAACTGGGTTCCCTTCCCATTCCAGCCACTAAGGCATAAAACCTGGGAGTTGTTTTCGACGCAACCCTTTCCTTTTCCCACCACGTGAAGGCACTTACATCATCTATTTTTTCCACATTGAAAATTTTGAGAACATTTTTTTCCTTTTATACCTACAGAACTACAAAAAACAGTGGTCTCGGCACTTGTTTTGTCCAAGTTGGACTACTGTAACGCCCTTCTGGTCGGTATAAACAAGGGACTCCTTGTCAAACTGCAGGTTCTTCAAAACTCTGCGGCTCAGCTGCTCTTTGGCATTCCTAAATACTCTTCAGCCAAGCAGGCCCTTAATGCCCTACACTGGCTACCCGTGGAAAAACAGATCAATTTCAAGGCCCTATGCATTGCCCTTAAGGCCCTGCATAAACATGGCCCAGACTATTTGACTAACCGATTCCGCTGGTACACCCCATCCAGAAATCTTCGGTCCTCATCACATAAGCTTGTTGAGGTGTTTAAACCCCGACTCTCGAACTGGGGTGGTAAAAGCTTTGTAAACATCAGGGCCAGAATGTGGAATCGTCTGCCTATTAAGCTTAAAAACTCACCCGACCTGCTCTCCTTTAGGAAAGGTCTAAAGACTTGGTTATTTACCTTATAGTTTTTCATACTTGGGCCTCGAGCCTTTCAGTGACATGTCAGCGATGCCATGTGTTGGATCCCAAGCGCCTAGACGCCTTAGTGTATTAGTTGCGCTATATAAATAAATAAATAAATAAAATAACCCCTGATCACCCCCTTAGTAGCTTGGCATGAGCAGTCAGGCTTATCTCCGAGGCAATGTGTAAAGCATTTGCACATAAAACACAGTAATACAGCAAAAACACTACAAAGTGACACCACACCAGTTTTAGAAAGATAATTAATATTTTTCTGTGCAAACAAGACCAAAACGATAAAAAGTCCAACATACAATAATCAAAATCTGTACTCTGCAAGAATGACCTTAAAAATGCAGTTGAAGTTGGTAGCTTCACCCTGTGCTACAGCGGTGCTGAAAACAACCAAATCGAACCGGGTTGGTTGACCGCGTCAGTGTGGACCGGCATCTGTGTCAGAAGACGTGTAAACAGTACCTTTTTGTTCCGGCTGACTGCGGCGGTAGTGGGCGTCAAGGCTGCGGTGTGAGCTGAGCAGTGCGTGCCCTCAGGTCACGGTGGAGGCAGCGGCTCGCTGGCATTCGTCCAGCGGCGTCGGTGAGACCAGGGCTGCGGTGCGATGCGGGGTGGTGCTCGTTGCGGTGCTGAAGGTCACTGTGCAAACTTCGACTGCCTTCGAGGATCAGCGGTCGATGGGGCTGGTGTCAGTGGGCTGCGGCTGCGGTGTGGGATGGAGCGGTGCCACGTGTAGCTTACGAGCGGTGCCCCCAGACCACAGTGCAGACCACGGCAGCGATGTCAGCTGGCAACGGCTTAGTCGGTGAGACCAGGGTGGGGAAGCGAAGCAAGGCAGTGCGGAGTGTGGTGCCCACAGGTCACGGTGCAAGTAGTGGCTCGATGGTGGCGGCGGTCGTCATCGGTGAGACCAGGGTTGCGTTGCGAAGAGCGGCGGTACCCTCTGCAGTGCCTTCCGGTCACGGAACCGCCGATGGTCTTGGTGACGGCGTCGTGCTGAGGTTTCCCTCTTTGGTAACTTAGACACGCGGTCCCAGAGGTGGTACCCAGAGGTTGGTGAAGTCTTTCTGTCCCTGAGACTTTGTGAACAGGAGGCAAGCTCGATCTCAAGCCCTAAAAGATACTCAGCAACAAGTGAAGAAAAGTTCAGTTCAGTCCTTTCACTGTCCAAGGCAGGAGCTGCAACTGCAGGCCAACCCTGCAAAGCAACAACTCAGCAAAGGGGCAGTATTCCTCCTGGCAGCTCTTCCAGCTCTTCTCCTTGGCAGGTTCCTTGATCCCAGCGAGTTCTAAAGTTTTGGGGTCTGGGCCCCAATATTTATACTCAGTTTCTCTTTGTTCTTTTGGGCAGAGAGTGTCTGTGCTCAGCCCAAACCAATTCTGTCCTCTCTGGTCTAGCTTCCCAGCTAGACCAGAGACAGCATTGTCCAAGGCAGACCAGGCCCATTCAGATGCAAGGAAATCTCCTCTCACTAGTCTAAATGCAGCCCAGGTCTATTCACCCCAGCCCTTACTCCCCAAGGAGAGACAGGACACACCTCAACCCCCCCCAAGTGGCTGTCTACAGCGAATGCACATCCCCAGCCCCTGCCACTCCAAAGCCAGACAGTCGATCCACAACCCAGCAAAGGCACACAGGATGGCTAAGCAAGAAAATACCTACTTTCTAAAAGTGGTATTTTCAAACACAGAACATAAAAATCATCTTTACTAAAAGATGCATTTCTACATTCTGAGTTCAGGCATACTAAACTATCTTGTCCCAATAGGAAGATATACTCATAAGATGTTATAAGTAAAATCCCAGTCTATCCAATGGGACAGATAGCCTTTCAGTAGCAAAAAACAAAATACACTGTATTTCCCTATCAGGACATGTCACCCATACCAGTACATGTACTACCTTTCACATACACTGCACCCTGCCCATAGGGGTACCATGGCCCTACCTTAGGGGTGACTTACATGTAATAAAAGGCAAGGTTAGGGCTTGGCATGTTGGTGCACTTGCCAAGTCGACATGTGCACAGACATTGCAGTGGCAGGTCTGAGATACCTTTACAGGGCTGCTTCTGTGGTGGCAGAATCAGTGCTGCAGGCCCACTAGTAGCATTTGATGTACAGGCCCTTTCACTCACAGTGCACTGTACAAGGGACTTAAAAGTGAATCAAATAAGCCAAACATAGAAACACCAATCCGTAAACATAATTTACCTGGAGAGCATATGCACTTTAGCACTGATTAGCAGTGGTAAAGTGCCCTGAGTCCTAAAACCAACAAAAGCAGGGTCAAAAACAAGAGGCCAAAAAGCAAAAAGTCTGGGGGTGAACAAAAAGCCAAATCTAACAGGGCTTCTTACCTCGTTGAAATCTTGCCTGCAAGGCAGTATTCATGGAGCCATCCTTGGCCTATATGACTTGGTGATAATATTTTACAAGATCCTTTTTTGCATTCAATGTCCATATTGTATTGCATTGTAATTGTATTTATATAGCGCTTACTACCAATGATGAGGCATCAAAGCTGTTCGGTGAGTAGCACGCTACTCCAGAACCCAAAAGGATTAATGGTGGATTAGTATAGTGAAATAGGAGTTAATTTGAGCGGTGGGAATGCGAGTCTGTTAGTTGCATTGAATACAAGAATGGAAGGATAGAAGAGGGATGAGTATAGAAGGTGTTAGTTGGGAGATCATAGTAGTAAGATGAGGTTTGGGATGATTAAAAGGGGAGATGGCGGAGGGAAGAATCTCTAGAAAGGGATTAGGGAGATCATAGTAGTAAAATGAGGTTTGGGATGAGCCAAAGGAGGCATACATGAGGAAAGAAATTAGAAGGGTTGCTTGGGAGAGCATAGTACCAAACTGAGTTGTGGGGTAAGCCAAGCAGAGATAGAGGAGGAAGAGTTTAAAAGGTGTATTTTGGAAAACATAGTAGTAGAATGAGGTTGTGAATGAGTCAAAGAGTGAAGGTAGAGTAAGAGTATATTTTGAGAGAGGTATAGGGTGAGACAGAGAAGCACATTGGAGAGAGTCAAAGTTTTTTTTCTTCCTTTCATTCTACCATAGGAGTAAAGTAATAAATATATAGATACATAACTACATAGAAAGGGTATACATGTATAAGGAACATAATATATTGATAGACAAACTTTAATTTAGAAAATATAATTGGGGGATAGTGATGTGATTTGCCACAGGAGTGCACGTTTCATAGCTTCAGTAGATAAAAAGGACCCTGGTCCTGGGGAGAGTTGAAAATGTATCTGGCATATTACGGACTTTTGCATAGTTGATGAATCTTCTTTTTCTACTGCATATATCCCCCAGTTTTGAGCGACTGGATATATTCTACCTGAGGGGCTGACAGGTGAAGGAAGTGACCCGAATCGGGCCACCAGGGTCACCAGTGACCACCTCTCTGCCTTCCAAGAAATGAAGAGTCGAGAAAACAGTAGAGAATACAAACCAAGCAATTTTATTATTAGTGCGCTGCAGCGGAGCCCAGTCTGACCAGTCTCCTGAGATGACTGCCGAGGGACTGACTTCAGAACACTTGGTAAAACATAATATACATTTCCATTACCCACAAGACATGCCCAGGCTGGAAATTTCCAGCTGGGACCAGTTACACATGCGGAAAGACAGAGGGATAAGTTTCAATTCTGAGTCTGAGCACACACTATCTGTGCACCAAGGTCACTCTGCCTGCCTTCGCAGCTAAACCAGTGGGAGCAGGCTTCCATCTCATGGGAAAGGTATGCAGAAGTACAAAACAATGTATTCATTAGCACAGCGAGGCCCAACCTTAAGAGACACACATGCATCACAGCAGCTTTCTGCTTAAGCAAGCAACATGAGACAGAAGCTTAGTTTCAATCATAGAGCAAAATGGCGGCTGCTAATAAAATGGAGTCATGAATGCTAACTTAACACAGTATAAAGCATGAGCAATAACATTTTCAATTCCAACAGACCCTCCTTTTAGCATTCATGCTAAATTTTATTGTTGCCATCGGGTAAGGGTGTTTACAATTCTAAAGATAGGAAAAATTGCTTGAGCTTAGGCAGCAATATATCAAGAATGGCTAATATAGCAAGGAAAGCATTGCTAGTATATTATTATGCAAGCATTATTAATATTCAAAAATACCTTCATCAATATTGCATCATTTTAGCAGTCCTGCTAAAGCTCAATTACAACATGTGTATTACAGACTGGCGCTAACTAATCTGGGATGAGAACTTTAACAGAATGTGCGCAACAAACTGGGATGAATGCATACAGGGGCATGTCTTTTTGTGTCAGCAACCCTTTGGCTTGGGGCAGAAACATACTTTCACGTTGTAGCTGATAGAATGTATGATACATAGACGAGGCAACAAGTATTGGTGAAAAAGAAAAGAGAGGCAACATCTGTCAGACCATTCCCTCATAGGCCAAACATGAATTTGTGATCCATAGGTAAAGTAAACATGATGAAGTAAGATCCGAGGCAGACTTGTTGTCAAGCAATCTAGAAGTGAAGTCACATGTGCTCTTACCCACCTTAATCTCCCTCGCCCCCTTGATACAAAACGAACTGCCATATTAACCACCATTACAGACATCTGCCCAACGTACACATTCATTTACAGTGTGGAAATCAATAAATGTCATATCTTGAACAGAAGAAAAGGAATTGAATGTGCATCAATCGAAACAATTGAATTGTCAGTGTATGTCTTCCTGTGCTCCCCTCTGTGAGGAGGCAAAGTATCAAACATGTGTTCAGAGGGAACAGGCGTCGTACCAATCAAAGAATGCACAGAATATCTTAACAGACCACCCTGACCAAACAGGCCCATTTTCCCCGGAACGCGGGCGGCAAAGAGCTGTTCTTCCTCCCTAATGGAGCGACCAAATGGGTACATTTTTTGTTCTTGAATCAGAGGAAAGGACATGCAATGGAGCCAATGGGGATAAAGCAAGGAAATGGGACAAAGTTCCCAGCGTCCATCTGGGTCCCGCTGGTGGACCCCCATTGTTCATCTAGGCATAGCCGCTGTTGAGCACCGGCGGTGGAGCTGTTCATCTAGCTCAGATCCAGATCCCACGTTGCAGGGCAAGGTATTTTCTCTTCAGAAAAACGCAGTCTGTTCGCCCTGTTCGTTGACTGTCCAAACAATGCACCAATCTCCCTTTCCCTAAGCTATCGTTGGTACCACAGGAAGGGTACGTCCGCCCTATTCTTCATCCATGCAGTCCATCCCTACAAATCTGACTTTCCCTTTGGTGCACTGTTCCTCCTGCAGGGGCGCAAATTGTACCTCAACACTCCAGGCACAGAGAGGTCAGGAAAAAGGGGGTCAAACTCAAGGGGACCAAGGGGCAGAGGCTCAAACACAGGCGAGCCCACAGGCTGGGGCTCAATGGGCTGGGACTCAAGCACAGGTGGACCAACAGGCTGGGGCTCCTGGATAGCCCCTTTCTTTTGTTTTTTGGTGGTACTGCCTCGTCCAGCACTTCTTTGCTCTGCAGCTCCGTCTCAGTCATATTCACTTCGAATTGACCATAGCAAGCAGCCAGGCTGGGCATCGCATCCGGGCCCCTCTGATGTGAGTGCAGGGTGTCCCGGACCTATGATTGAATAAAGTACAAACTTTCAGTTAACTAGCAAAGATATATTTTTTTTTTCTCTTTCAACAATGAGTAGTGGAGTAAGCCTCAATCCATTTACTAAACTCTTAAAGAACAATCAGGACATCATTCGAATTATTATATCCTTCTATTCCTATATTATTCATCTGAAGAACCTCAAAAGGAAAAATGTGTGGTGCGAAATTTCCGGGGTCATACGGGTACCCTTTCCAGGATTGTGCGTCATGCACACCATACAGTACACTGGCTGGGCAATGTCTCGTCATAACCACGGGAAATACATATGCATCTGGCAACAATCTTTTTTCTTCCCTGGCCTATTAATTCACCATCCCTCGTCCCTTCAATTGTGCCGTACTTTCAACTTAAACATCGTGGCTTCCGGTACCCACCCAGCAGGGCCTGCTACAAACATTCTTTTCATTTCATTTTGATCATTTTCCTTAGCTGTCTGATCTGCAAACACATTATCCCTTCCCACATCCTCAATTACTTTCCGGTGGGCACTACACTTACTTACAATTCACAACCCTTTTACTCGGGCTAACTGATAAGGGACTCGTGATGTCTCTGCGACTGTATGTAGTGTTGCGGTAACATGAGCAATAGTGGTGGTGCCACCTGAGAATTTAAACAAGAGCCATCGACATATAGTTCCCCTTGAGGATCAGATAAGGGAACATCAGTCTAGTCTACCAGTCCTTTCATCTCCTTTTCCTTTTCTATTCCATCATTTGGCAGAAAGGGAGGGGCAGTAACATGGCTGACTTCAAGGTGGCACATCTTTTAATCACGATATATATTTTTTTTTTTTGCGAACAATGCTAATTTGTAGCCAGTTAGACGTGCACTGGTGAGGTGCTGTGTCTTTTTATTCAAGGGCGTGGTCACAGCATGGGACACCATATCTATGAAATCAGTGGCTAAAACGAGTCCAATCGATTGTCTTATGGAGATGGCCACCATCATGACCGCCCCTAGACAGCTCGGGAGGGCTCTTGCAGTAGCGTCAAAGACAGAAAGCGCACAACAAGCCGTCTTCTGTACTTACAACACAAAACGGCACGCAACAATTTGTGTACCAAGCACAGGAGCCGGAGAAAGCGCAGTACGTTAGTTGCCCAAGTGTTAGTTGCCCAAAAGACTACTTCAGGCATTCAGGATAAAGGCTCATGCACCTCATGCACTTCTTTAATGTGTTAGTTCGCCAAGGAGCTAATCTCCTACCCCCCCTTCGACAGTAGGTGACCTAAGTAGGTGACCTCCTGTCGACAATACTTACCTTTTGAAAAGCATTCTTCATGGCCATTTGAAGCTAAATGCAATAACTATTTAACTGTACTGTCCCTACATCTTTGCCCTCTGTCTGAAACGATGAGCAAGTAACTAATCTTTCAAAAAACATTTTTTTTTTTAAACCATAGATGCTCTGTCTTTCTGCATAGTCCTAAGAAGCGGAGCAGAACCTATGACTCCTACCATCCAATGTGAATCCGGACTAAGAACTATTATTGAAATAAATAGTACTGCCAAAGAATGTATTTTGGATCAGTGACAGAAAAATATTGAGCAGTAGAAGGAACCATTAGCAGATACATAGCAATGGCTAGAGCAGCAGGAAGTTGGAGAACCAGATTTTCGTTAACTTCACACAACTCAGTCACAAAATTGTAAACACAACCCAAATCAACCACGCCTTTCTCAACCAAATCCTGCAACATGCACAACAAGGCTCGCTGACCCTCCCATTGTATCCAACAGTAAGGGATAGGAGGCAAAGTAGCATTGCCTATTGCTTAGATCCAAACCGGTGATATCTGTAGCAATCCCACCTCTGCATCACCTGTTGCCCACTGAGTGAATGGCGCATCTGCAAAACTCAGGGGGGGGACAAACACTATTCACTACATACATTAAGACCCATCATCATACATTCACCTGCCGGAGAGCAGTAGTAGTAGGATGCCAAACTCATCACATTCTCACCACCATTAGACATTAACACAAATGGAGAATCCACAGTAAAAGGACCAATAGGCAAAGCAAGAGGGCGCAAAATGTGTGTCACAGCTAATACATCCGAGAGAAAAAACCCACCGAAACACTCATAATATCGTGCTATGCTAAATATGTAACAGAAAGAGGCAATGCAGACCAAATACTTTCAAATGTTTACAACCAAGTCGCTGTTTTAGAAATCACATTAGAAACGAATCTCTGAACAAACAACCAAATCCCCTTTCAGGAGGCAACTCCTGCCCACTATAATCTAGGAACACCTTCAAGTCAAGTAAAAAGAACCACATCAGACACCCTCTCATCTGTCCTCTGGCGACAAACCGTTATCTTACCCCCTGTCCTTTTTTTCGGTGGAATAAGAGAACCCAAATGCATGACAATGCGGCCCCGCAAAATAAGTATCCCTGTTAATATCACACAAAATCTGCGGCGCAGCATCTTTGAAAACACTGCTCCTAGAAACCAAGTAATGCAACCGTCATATTCCTAAGGACAAGCTGATGCACAAAAGGCTCATAATTTTTATCACATTGCTCACACCTACCACACAAACCTACAGAGCACCTTTATTAGCTATTACCCTCTTTCCTTCATTTCCCACTTCAGAGCACACGTACGGACCCACACGTTCCTTCAATTTTGTCCAGTGTCTATCCTCAAATACACATACCCATGTCCCAGTACTCACTAATATCGTGGGATGAAAACCACAGTGGAAGTAGCAACAGAAATAACAGACATTATCATCACTGTTGGCTGTGCCGCAAGTATAAGCGTTAGCGAAAAAGGACGCTGAGGCAATATGTGTGTCTGGGGTACTAACAGTCATAATGGCCACAGGTGACGGAGACAAAGAAAAGCAAGATGTGCCATAGCCAACACAGTCTGAGCGACATGGCAGGAGCAGAAGCAGCAGAAATAGAAAGAACAGCTGTATAGAGTCTCAACTATTCTCTCACAAAGCATATTGCACACAAAGTACCCCATAAAGGAAGAAAAAACTATTTCTATGGAAAGTGAGGCATAAAAGTCAGTCAGGACTGTTAAAGTGTTCAGGAAATATAATGCAAGGGTGTGTTCAACATATATCTAGATCAATAATTAATAATTGCAAAATCTCCCATGAAGAGAAATAAATGCATAGGACAAATTCAAACTGTACAAAGCCTGTTAATCAAAACATAAAACTTAGACTTTTAGCAGCTCAATCTGCCCTCGTTCCGCACTTTTTATCTCGGTCAGCCTCTCTGTGTCTTCTCACAGAAGCTGCCCAATCCCCCCTCCTTTTCCTTCTGCAGAACTCAAGGAAAAAAGGCTGTGTATTTCTGCATGCGTCCTTTCCATGAAGAGGCAGAGACGGCAAAAGAAATTCCACTCTTATCTCAAGGCTGAACAGTGAGCCTTCCAAAACAAACTAAATCACCAGCTGTGTATTTCATCTTCCCTGCTACGCTTTAAGAATTCCCTTTTTTATTCAGCACAAATACACACTGCCTTGAATGTTCAAGACACATTGTCCAAATTAAATGCACATTCTATAGTGCGTTCAAATCTAAATTAAACACACTCAAATCAATCATGAATTAATTAATTGAGCATTCCT
The DNA here is from genome assembly GCA_963921515.1 of Calotriton arnoldi. Lineage (NCBI taxonomy): Eukaryota > Metazoa > Chordata > Amphibia > Caudata > Salamandridae > Calotriton > Calotriton arnoldi. The sequence goes on along the minus strand of CAWUFW010004405.1, from coordinate 291,531 downwards.
TACACTACTCATCAGACTGAAAACATCAGCATCTTAGCAGGCCTCATTCATCTTTTTTTTGTGTACTTTTCATGCACTGAATTTCTGCATGCCACTTTTAAAATGCAATTTATATCTGAGACTCAAAGCAGCTTTTGTCATTGAACAATGCCTAAAGCTATAGATGAAATCTGGGCGCCATCAACTCGCCCCCTTTTCTTTTTTTTTTTTTCATCATGCACTATAACTTTCTGATTTTGCATTCATCCCTTTTGTACATTCCTTCTTCCTTTATTAAACCATTCGTCCTATGTAAAAACAGACATATATATATATTATTACTATTTTTTTTTGTTCAAAAGGGCCCATCAACGGCCATTTCAACTCGGCATTGTGGCTCATATATTTGTGCCACATTGTACTAAACATAATAGGGCCAAGACCATTCTTCGCGTGCATCAATATTAACAGTGCCTCCTGGAGGCGCCGGCTGATCTTCTTCCAATGGGCATCTGCAGAGCAACAATGACAACAAGAGACCAAATTAAGCTCATTCCAGGCATTTTCAAGAACGGGCCAAATTCATTATTTTGCCTGGCAAAGCAATTGCAAGTGCTTTTTCCCAAAAGACAGTCCTCAGACCGTACCGAAAACAAACCAATGGTGCACCATGTTCACAAGGAACCCAAACAAATTCAAGCGCTTGTTCCAAAGACGGTCCTCAGACCGTGTCAAACAAAGAAAACCACAAGTCAGTCCTCAGACTGCACCAGAGAGACAGGCTCAAGCCCCAGGCATTTTCAAGGGTAAGCCAAATTCACTAAGTTGCCTGGCAGGGTATCCGCAGACACCCTGTATCTCTAAACGGTCCGCAGACCTATCAAGTACAAGCACATCAAGAAATGGTCTCTAGACCATACTCAAAATTATTCAAGATGGCGCCATATTCACCAAGAGTCAAGACAAACTCACCTGGTGCACACAGGTCGAACAAAGTTATTCTCCACTGCCGACTCTTCGGACCAAACGGTCAAATCCAAGGGTTTCGCCTTTCCGGACCCCAGCCGGGATGATCGCTGGGCGAGGCACCGCCCGATCAGACTGGCGGAGCAGCTGCGAGAACTAAGCTCTATCGTGCGGGGATACCCGATCCGCCCTTCTGACCGGACGCGACCCGTCCTCTCCACCCATCTGCGGGCGAAGATGGGTCACCTGGTGGAGTCCCTGTTCGGTCGCCAACTGAAGGAAGTGACCCGAATCGGGCAACCCGGGTCGCCAGTGACCACCTCTCTGCCTTCCAAGAAATGAAGAGTCGAGAAAACAGTAGAGAATACAAACCAAGCAATTTTATTATTAGTGCGCTGCAGCGGAGCCCAGTCTGACCAGACTCCTGAGATGACTGCCGAGGGACTGACTTCATAACACTTGGTAAAACATAATATACATTTCCAATACTCACAAGACACGCCCAGGCTGGAAATTTCCAGCTGGGACCAGTTACACATGCAGAAAGACAGAGGGATAAGTTTCAATTCTGAGTCTGAGCGCCCACTATCTGTGCACCAAGGTCACTGTGCCTGCCTTCGCAGCTAAACCAGTGGGAGCAGGCTTCCATCTCATGGGAAAGGTATGCAGAAGTACAAAAAATGTATTCATTAGCACAGCGAGGCCCAACCTTGAGAGAGACACATGCATCACAGCAGCTTTCTGCTGAAGCAAGCAACATGAGACAGAAGCTTAGTTTCAATCATAGAGCAAAATGGCGGCTGCTAATAAAATGGCGTCATGAATGCTAACTTAACACAGTATAAAGCATGAGCAAGGGGGCAATAACATTTTCAATTCCAACACAGGCAATCCTGCCACGTTTTTAATTGTTATTCAGTTGTTTAATTGGTAATATTTCATTGTTATTTTTAGAGCACACTGACAGCCTAAGGCTTCTTGGTAATAAAAAAGAGCATAAAAAGACTCCTTCTTATAAAAGGTTGTGCGAGAAGCAGAATTAATGCCAGCTTGTGCAGATATTCTAGCAGAAAAGCAAGATTTTTAGCCTCTTGTGAAAGAGAAGGTAATCCTCTTGTGATCCAAGCTCCAGTGGGAGAGAGTTCCATAGATCAAGAGGTAGAAATTTAAAGGAGTACCCTCCTGTGTCTCATCACTCTGCTGAATGTTAGCAGACAAAGATTGCCAGAGTGCACAGAGATTCATTTCACAGTGGTTATTTTGGTGCCAGGTGAATTCGTCCCACTTTTACTAACCTCTGGATTAAGTTTCCATCTAGTATTGATCTTTGGACTCAGTGTATCCAATGGTATTTTTGAACGTGGGTCGATCATTGCTGTTTCTAGACAATGAGTCCTGAGGATTGTCTCATAGACTGTTGACACAAAAGACCGAAACGTCGACGACCATTGCACATCAGCGTAAAACCTAGAAAACTGTGCACTCCACATAGATAGGATTATAAAGACTTTTTTTAGGGGCCTTTTCTGGCTGAGTGGTTGATGAGGTCCTTACATTAGTGTGTGCTATTCCTTTGACAGTATTTCACTGAAATGTCATCACTATATTGTAATGTATTTTTGGAAAAACTGACTGTTTGAATAAACCTCTCTTTTGACTCTCACCTAACACACAGTACACCTATAAATATACATACGGTTATATATTTGTATGAACTATTAATGCAGATTTAATTGAGTTACTTGGCTTGGATTCAGCTGAGACAAATACCTAAACATTTAATTCAAATCTTTCCAAAACTATTCCTTCATGAGTTCCTCCTTATACGGTAAAAGTACATACCCAATCTCTTGGGAGAGTATAGGTTTGCCCTGTGTTGTGTTAAGTTATGGTGCACACAGAAGCACAGAGCAAAGGGTTGTAATACAAAGAACCTTGGACTGTTCTTCTTGCTTGATCAGATATTCACCAGCCTAAACTCCAAATGCACCAATGCCATTCTTGTTGTGTTTGGAAGCTCAAAGAGTTTTCTGTAGGCTGCTATATAACAATGCCCTAGTGTGTTTGTGAGCATTCCAGGATGGGCAAGGTGCTCAAAGGTAATGACTGGTAGCCATTTAGTCCGAATTACTGTTCAAATCCCATCAGCTGTTAGGCTCTATAAATTATGTAGGAATTTTGCTAGGGCAAATGAGGTTTAAGCAGCCTTTTCCTGAATTGCCCTTGCCTGTAGAAAGGCGTTGCCAGATTCCAACAACCGGACCCTAAGGTAGTTGTGTTTACAGATCATTTAAATATTTAGGGGGTCCTCGTTCCATGACAAGTGATGTTTTTCCGCTTGCTATCCAAAGATTAAAACCTTGGTCTTTGAGGCATTAGCTTATAATGAGTTTTTGATGTTGTAATTATGTAGCATGCCCAGTGCCCTCTTCATCCCAATATGTGTGTGATCTAATCTTACCAGATCATCTGCACATTGTATAATGGGCAACTTGGGGGGCCCAATTCTTGGTGGGAAAAGATTCCCTTTCAACAGCTCCAGGGCTAGGTCTGAGGTGTACAAATTGAACAGCATTGGAGCAATGACACACCCTTGCTTAAGATCTTTGTTTATTTTTATTTGTGGGGTAGTGTAAGTTTGAGTTAACTTTACTTGGACCCAGGTGTCTGTATACTAGGCTATTATCACTGCCATGAGGTTTTTCGGATCCCCTATGCAGCAAGCTTAACCCATTGGATTCTCTGGTCGATGCAGTCAAAGGCTGCACTATAATAAATCAAACATGCGTATCGCGGGCTCGAGTTTTTTTTACTGCCTTGTAAACCAAGTACGAAAGGGCGATTACGTTATCCATTGTGAATATCTAAGGGTGAAAACCTGTTTGACAGTATGGAATGATTGTGTGTGACCCAGACCACTAGCTCCCACAGAAGTACTTTAGCAAAGGCTTTCCCCTCCACATCCAATAAGGACCTTAATCTATAGTTCTCAGGTAATGCATTGTTGCCTTTTTTATGGTCTGAGAACAGGATGGAGCCCCTACACAAAGCCGAAATGCTGTATTACAAAATGCATTCTTTGAAGTGGGTGTGCAACTGGGGTGCCCAAAAGTCGGCGTCTCCACAAAGATGCTTCCTGGTACGCCACTTGGCCCGGGGGCGTCATCCTTGCAAATTGATTGCAATATTTTTACTGTTTTCTTCTTGGTAAAATGAATTGGGTTCTCCTCAAGTACCTCTGCAACATCGCCAGGTAGGTCATTCGAGGTGGCTATGGATTTCTTATCATCCACGTATGTACGGGATACATGGCTAATCCATTTTTCTGCGCAAACTACGTTCTCTTTGCCAGTGGTTTAATTTAGCATGTCGTTTATGTGTTCCCAGAATTTACTTGACTTGAAGGGGCGCATCTAGGGTGTAAATTGCTTTCACTCATCCTTTGTGTTTGTATTTTAGCTCCCAGGCTATCTTTTTGAGTTTTTTCTTTGCCTCTTTTAACTCTATTTCGGCCAGTTCACCTTTTATCGTTTGGTATCTGATTACAGCCTTCCGGTACATCCTTTTATTTTGTTTAAACTTCATGTCCTTGCTGCGTAGTGGGTGCATGGCTTTCGTGGGGAGCCGTGATTCAATCCCGAACTTGTTAGAAGTTAATGCTGCGTGCAGAGCTCTCATTAAGAATCCCAATCTTTTACTACTAAGATTGAATTTTGATCGAGTGCCTTGAGTTATGCCTTCCACCTCTGATACATATGTTTACTGCCAGGCCCCCACTTTGTCCTTTAAAGTAGTGGGTTAGCGTTGGCTGACAAAGGTTTGCCGACAGGTCTGGCATGCATAATGGATAATGGATCTCCGATTGATTTTAATTGACAGGGGATAATGATCACTTTCAGTTCTACTTGTGACTTTATATTCCATACATCTGGATCGCAGATATTTAGTCATGAGCATATAGTCCAGAGTTGAGATGTTTCTGAACGTGGGCTGTCATCTGTCCTCTGGGTTACCTTGCTGGTCACATATTCACAGATCAAATTCTTTAGTGCAGGATTCAAAGGCACTGCGAATGGCATACTTTTGGTCCCCTCCTGAGAGGCATAGATTGCCCATGTTGAAGTCACCTGCCAAGATCACTACCTGGCCTGGATACTGGTAGAGGAGCATCCAAACCTAGTCACAGGTGTCTACGGGGTTGATGTATATATTTAGGAGGATGATAGATGTGTGCTGTCCGTCCATTGTTAGGTCTACTAGTTCAATTGCCTGCAGGTCATGAGTAGTTGTTTTTAGCTCTCTTGTTTTTAAGTGTAGATCAAGCTTTACAAAGGTAGATAGGACCCCAATAAGTCTTCCAAAGAGGTTCTTCTTCTGTGCAATCTTGTGAATTTCGTGATAATGTGGTATTGATATTGGTGCGGTTGCCCAGCTTCCCTGAAGACTCAGCAAATCCCCAATACCCAGAAAATCAAGGGGCTCGCTTCTCTCCAGTACTGTCATCAATCCTGCTACATTCCAGCTTATTATGCTTATACTATGTCTGGCCTTGTTTTTACTTTCTTTCCTTATACTAGGTGCTCCATTGCTCTCCAACTGTTAAGGCAGCCATTAGCCATCCCCAGCTGGTTTGTTGATCATGGGGCGCTTTGGCCGCTGTGGGGTTGCGTTAGATTTTATCTCCCTGTATGATAGTTGTACTGTTATTTGTTCCTCCCACACAGGGATGATAATTTGCTTTGTGCCTTTCATTACTCTTGTAGTGCCTTTGGGTTACAACGAGGTGGCACTGTATTTGCTGATTAACACATTAAGATACTTTTCAATCACAAGCTCATTAATAAAGATGTCCCACTCCTCGAATCACTTGCTTTCCTTTTTTATGTTTTTAATGTCCCCAGTGTTCATCCACTCAATTGTGGATGATTATTTGAGACTGAACTGAGGGAGGATTTTGAAGTGGATTGCTTAAAGGTGCTCAGAGGTGAGGTATGCTAACTATGGTTAGTTTTTTAAGAGACGTAGAAAATTTGATCTGTTTAATATGTTCCCTGCTCCTCTTGAGTTAAATTCTGGCATGGAGATCAAAGTGGCAGGATTGGATGTTGAGCAGTATTGGACCTCCTTACCGGTCACAATGCACCCAACACCATTACTATCAAGTTGGCTTTCCACCTTCCATGTGTTGTCGTTCACATGCTGTTCTGTGACACTTCTAAGCTCCCGTTGTTCTTCCCTTATTTTCATGGGTGACTGCGATTCATTGCCTTTAGCCTCTGCGTGTTCAGCTATATGGCCATCAGAGCGAGGAGGCTCTACTTGAGTATTTATGCCTTCAGCAGCATTGGTGGCTGTTTCTTTAATGCACGGGATGTCAGTGGTCTCTCATTCATGTGGTCATTTGCTTCTGATGTGGCTGCAAGGGGGATTGCTCTGTTGTGTTCAGTGTCATAATTAGACTTATGCTCTTCATTCTCATAACTTTCTTCTCTCAATACATGCTCCTCAGCATCGTCTTTTGGACTACTTTGCATGTCAGATTCTGTATGATTCTGGCACCTGGTAGTGCCTCCAGTGGGATCATCTTCTGCCTGACTCTGGGGATACGTTATTAATATATTGTTTTGCAAATGGGAACCAACCCAGGCCTTTTGGCTTTTAGATAGTTTACTGAAGTAGATAAAAGATCAGGTAGAGTAGAGAGTTTGTCTACTACGGCGTTGTGGCCCTCTGTGTTCATGGCCTTGTTAGGAGATGTGTGTTTACACGTTAACGTGTCTAGCTTCTGGTCAAGCTTATCCATTTTCTTGTGAAGCATTAATACTGTGGGTGCTAGCATTTGTATTAGGTCCACCTGGACTTCTAATTTGTGTGACTGCCATGATAGAGCTTTAATAGCTGCCAATAAGGTGGAATTTATAGTGTTAAGATGCGTGTCAGGACTCATGATATTTCCTACAGTTCAATTTCCATTGGGGTGCTCTCCCACTTTCCTCTTGTCCACTCGAGCATCCATCTTTCCGCACCTGTACTGTTGGCATATCTGTCTTGTTCCGCTATGAGTTTCTCAAAGCCTCCTGGACTTAATTACTGAAAGGCCCCTTTAAGTGACTGGTTGTTGGAGCTGTGTGATGACCAACGTGTCTCCTTAGGGTTGCCAATGGGAGTTGAGCTTTCCAGTTTGCTGCTGCTCATATCCATGAGCCAATATTGCTCGTTATCAGGTTTGTGAATCTGAGCCTCTTTCTTCCATCTCTTCTCAGGCCTATCGTGCCTGTCAGGAACTGGCCTGTTTGTTTTCGTTGCTTCAGTCTGGCTGATCTTGCTGAGGGGGGTCTTTTTTGGATACCTTAGAGGTGGTTCCTCCTCTACTTGTTGAGGAGAGTTCAATAATCTCATTTGTCTCATCTTCTGAGCACCATTTTGGACAGGATCTTGTGCGTATCTGATTTGGGTCTTCCAGATTGCTCAACATCTCATTTGAGGGAGTTCCTTCAGAGGCCAGTCTACGTATAAAAGTGTGTGATGCGCTATCTTGTCTTGCCTGGCACGCACTACCTATTAATGGGTTTAAGATGCCATTTGAAGTGCCCCCTCACCCTTGTAACGTACGTGTGCAAAGTGTTCCTTGGGGTGATGTCAATTTGGTTTTGTTTTCCACTGGCCTGGCAAGGGTTAATGTCCCCCTGCTGCCTGGCCTGCCTATTGTGTATTGAGTGACTGCTTCTTAGTAGTTACAGTATGTAAAGTGTGCTTGCCTGGATCTGTGGGTAGCTTCCCCTGATAGGTCTTGTCCTCAGCTTGCCCTGTTCTCTTCAGATCTTAGCGTTGAGTTTGCGAGTCTCAAAAATTCTTTGGGAGGCCTTCCAATTTAAGGCAAAAACTGATCTCACTGGCACAGTCCCTGTTGTGGGACTGTCAGTCTTGCCCCTGCCATTGCTATTGAATCTGTTGATGCTCCCGCTACAATCAGTGTTTACAGTGCTTGGCTTTGCAAAACTCAGAATTATCTGGGAATTGAGATCTCTTTCCTGTTGTGGCTCTGGAATGAAACATAGCTCAGGGTGGATGCTGCTGAGAGTTTTCGTGAGCAGGGGCAATTTAAGTTTAGCCCACTACAGAGACTCCACAAGCCACACCCAGACCTGGCAGGGCTGTCTCTGCGGGCCCTTGGGCTCACACTAACGGGCGCTGAGTACAGCCTCGAAGCTCACCCCCCCTGCTTGCAGCGCCTTGAGTGACCCTCAATAATCCTATTGGTCCTATGGCTCCTATTCTTGTATGGTCCTTGACTCTATGGCAGGGTCTATACCTTGTGCACTCAAACAGTCAAGCAGTCAAGCAAGGAGGTCCCCCCCAATGCTCTCATCGCTTCCCCACATACAAGCTTGCTGTTTGCAGCTGTCTGTAGCAGTAGCTATAGCTGTGAGGCGAAACAGTGAAGTGAGTCTATGGGTTTTATTTTTTATTTCTTTGTCTTCCCTTTGTCACCCTTATTCTTTTTCAGCCTCAGCCCCCAAAAGGCTGTTAGTGCAGACAGCTCGCCAGGTCACCTATGCATGGTGGCCAAGGCGAAAAAGTGACTGAAGAGCAGCTGGGAGCAGCTGGTAGCAGAGGCTTTATATCCCGATGGCGCTGCTGAGGCCGCGGGCCCTGAGCTGCGTGCCCTGACTGCAAACTCAGGAATATCAGCTAGACATGCCGGGGGCTCAGGATCTTGGGTCGGCACCTTGCCTTGCTGTGGCTCTGGTCCCCTTAGCAGGGCTCATGCAGCTTGCAACGATTGAGGCAAGCGAGTGACGTGGGTGCGTAATGTAGCGCAATGAATCAAATGAGTGATAGGAGAGGTAGCTGGGTCGTGGACGGTAGGAATTGTCCCCCATGTCACCTCAGATTAGACCCAGCCAAAAGCAAATCAATTTTGGTCCTACTACAATAAGAACAATTGAACATGCACTGCCAATACAGTTCCTCTCTGAATAGGAACTGAAGCAACCCTAGAATGGTTTCAGCCTAATATTTCTTGCTGCATAGGCGACAGAATATAATTTAGGACATCAATACTATATTTTGTTTTGTTCACAATCCATATTTTGAATATGCAGAATTTATTGAGGCCAGTATTGTTAACAATGCTTTGGTTAATCACTTTTCAGGGTCTAACAGACATAAAACCGAAATGACTCTCCTTAATTACGTTTAAAAGCATTAGGGCCTGATTACGATGGCGGGGAGACCGTCACTGACAGGTTGTCGGTGGCAGTCTCCTCGCCATCGTAACCAAGTTTACCGCCCGCCATATTACAATGGAGGGCGGATGTGTGGCGGTCGGAATGATCGACCACCCCGGGTCCGACAGTCGGAATGATTCCGATTGCATGGTGGACCGCTCTCCATCCCCAGAATTGCGGCTTTGCCTGTCAGGCACTGCCGAGGGGATTACAATATCCCTTTCAGTCAGTCGTTCTGCACCAGTCAACCTGCCGTGAAACAGCTGGCATAAACGGATCTGGGGGCACGAAGAAGGCCCCTTACCCCACGGGGCTGGTACATGGGCACTGGGGGGGCCTATGGTGCCCCCCTACATATCCCTTTACCATGTGGCAGGCACCGCATGGTGCCTGCCACGTAGTGCAGGGATATGTGCAGTGTCCCTTTTTTGCATTGCTGAGGGTACTGCAGCCAGCAGCACCTGCTGCAATGCAAAATATAGGCATTGCAACTGTTGTGGTGGTGGACGCATCCTAATGCCGACTGCAGGACCGCCAAAAGCCTTTCGGGCAGTCCCGTCTGTGACAGGGTGGCAGGCAGACTAAAGTCCGCCCACCATCCTAATCGGGCCCAAAATTATCTACAGTCTTGGCTACTTTATGGGCAACGGGGGGCTAATCAAATGATTTGTAGGTCACACAAAAATAAAGATGAGGTTAGTCAGAAAAAGGAATATTTGACTATTCTGTACAAGGTCTCTATGCCAGAAATAAGCCGAAGTGTCTTTTGCCAGATCTGGAGATTTAAATTAAGAGAAGTGGCAAAACATAGGGGATTCTAAAATGTTGTCTGGTTGTGAGAAATAAAATATGCTAGAACAGCTTTTTCATAGCATTTCTAATTAACACCTTCTTTGGAAGCAGAGTTTAAGAAAATAATGCACATGTACTTGTGCTATATCAATCTATTCACCATTACTATGCTAGAGGGTTATGAGTCCACACTGTTCTAATTACCCCAACGTTCTGCGTTTACTTTGGAAAGTTCTACAGATCAGGTTCTAGGTTGGAGTGTTGGGGATTGAAGGGGATTTGATAGTTGACTGAGGGCAATGGAAAAGGCTAGAGTCATTGTTTTTACTCCTGAAGAGCAGCTCTTTATTTCAACTAATTAACTCAGCAAGCATTTGTTAATTGTATCTCTATTCATTTACTACAACTTGTAAACTTTAGATTGACTGCACCTGTCCTGACCCTGTCCTTCCTGACTCCCCTTTTTATGACTCTAACCCTGTTGCTACACCAAGCCTGGATCCTCCATCATTTGCTTCATACCCCACCTAACCCGATGAAGGACAATGATGTTTAGTGATGTGATCTAGTGTTCTATCAGCAGCATGGCAGGATGGACACCTTGCCATTTGAGGGAGCTCCTGTCATGATCTTCCTGGATTATAATTTAGCAGTAGAACATCAGAGGGCATCACTCATGGGAGTTAAGGCAAGGATTTGCGATTTTGGCCGTAAGTCCTTTTTAGTGTTTGCTCCCGAATTAAACATTATAGCAGATCAACTAACATATTTTTACTGAGCCCAAAGATCCATTGGACTGGCTGGAACAATGGGAAACATCAACTCTTTCCAAAGATGACCACCTTCCTGGATCGCAAAGCAGACGTAACCGGCTTGGTGGCTGCTCCAGCAGGACAAAACCTCTTCTACGTACTGGGGATCTGGTTGGGGCTCCTTCTCTATTACAGGTACAGATTGAGAGAGAATTGGCACTGACAGTGGCATCGCAGTTCTGTGGCCCAGAGAATGGTCAGCCCTCTGAAAGCTCTGACCTGACTGGTAATGGTAAAGCTTCGCCTTGGTCTGTGCAGAGTACTACAACTGCGGACTTGCCTACTGTTACTTCACACACAATATTATTTAGATCAGTATCTCATAATTTCATTGCATACTATATCCGGATGTTTTTTTCTCAGCTGATGAGCACACTCCTAGATTTTCTCCTGGATGCTGGTGCTCACAGAATGGTAAAACGGTGGCGCGGCGGTCCTGAGGCTGCAATATGCTTGGCAGTGCTGCTGAGGCTCCATAAAGCATATTACGAGTTTCCTCCCCACCTTCCTTTTCACGCCTGTCTAAGTGAGGCGGGGAAGAAACAAAGGGGGCCCTACAGGGCCCCCTTGTACCTCCAGGCCTGGGAATACATGCAGGGGGGCACATGATGTGCCCCCCTGTGTACATGCACCCCCTGTTCCTGCATTGCATGGACTTTACAGTCCATGCCATGCAGGAACGGCCTATGATGTTCCCATAGCGGTGCCTTTTTGAAAGGCACTGCCGTGGGAACACCAAAGGTCTGCCCGCCAGACTACAAAAATACTTGTAATCTGGTGGGTGGCGGCGAGCTTTGGCAGTGTGGGAGCGGGGTGGCAGCCCACTCCCACACTGCCAAAGTCGTAATCAGGCCCCTAGGTGTTTTTATAATGCTGCAGATATGAAAGAGGCTTTGTTTGTTTTCATTCCAAAAGTGCAACAGGACCATCTAGACTTGGCTTCATGTTAGCCTTTGCCCATTTTAAATACTGACTACAAGATTCTGAGTAAGATTTTAGCGTCACGCAATTTCCCCCTGCTACCTGACCTGATGTATTAGGATCAGATCTGTTTTATACTGGAAAGATGCACTTCTCTGAATCTTCACCGGGTATACAGTCTAATAGACTCTGTCATTTGGCTTTTTCTTAGTCGACAAGTATAGAAAAAATACAGGTTTCTACCAAGAGAGGACTAGAGGGGAGTGCTCCATATAGGAGCAGGGGCCCTTACACACCCCAATGGGTGTCATGCTTCATCATCGGGCAGCTCATCGTTGGGCTGGCGTGGCAATGCCTGATGGGCTTCACAGGGGGGCTCTTTGCTGGAGTTCTTTTCTTTTTGCAGAAGATGAGCGTGGGGTGCGATGAGAAGGGTGTGTGTAAGTGGTGAGTAGAGTGGACGGAATGTGCTATGTACATCCACTCACCACTTACACACACCCTTCTCATCACACCCCACGCTCATGTTGCATGACACCCGTTGGGGTGTGTGAGGGCCCTTGCTCCAATATGGAGCACTCCCCTCTAGTCTTCTCGTGCTGGAAACCTGTATTTTTTCTATAGGAACTGCATACCTCTTGTTGAATAAGTATCTATCTGCTTGGGGCACGTATGCTGGACCTTTCTTTGCCTGTGGTCCCCCCTTATTGTGTTCAGATTTGGCTTTTTCGGCATGTGTAGCATTAGACCTGGAAAAAATGTTTGACATGTTGAAATGGGATTACATGTTTGCAGTCCTCCAAAGAAATGGGCTGGGCCACAAACTGATCCATTTGATTAAATTGCTCTATTCAGAGCTGACGGCTAGGGTTCTGATGGGACAACTCATCTCGGACTCTTTAGTAGTGGGCAGGGAGTTGCATAAGGACTGCCCGCTTTCTTCCCTATTATTTGATCGTGTAATTGAGCCACTAGCAGCCAGAATGTGTCAGTTGGGGAGGGGTAAGAACATTTCTTTGGGTGATGAATGGCACATCATTTCCTTTATTCTGATGAGTTATTGGTCTACGTAAGAGATATATAATGCAGTTCTGTCTCCTGTGTCCTAACTAATGCATGAGTTTAGGGCAGCTTTCAGGATTAAGGGTAAAATGGTCAAAGTCCTCTGTGTTACCTCTGCTGCTTAGCTGCCCACCGGACCCTGTGGATGTGGGAAGCCAACAAATTTGATGGGAGGGCTCAACTTTTCATTACTTGGGGATCTAAATCTACAATACTAATGGGAATTTGCTTGATAGCAATCTGTTGAGAGTAATAGTTTCACACAAGTCCTAGGTGACGTTTTGGAGGACACTCCTATTGACCACATAGGCCCGGGTTGCTTTAACCAAAATGGTTGTGTTAGCCAGGCTTCTTTATTATTTCTGTAACTTACAGATTAAAGATCCTAAGCAGCTCTTTCAGACACTGAATAGCGTGGGCCTGATGCTCAAAGGTAAACTTACACTTTGGTGTAAGTTTACTATTTTCTGGTAATCACAAACTACTAGTTTAATTTAATTTATAGTAATTTTATGACAGCGGAGACTTCGCAGTCAGGGCTGAGAACGCCGCACAAAAAAAGATGAGACAGGCCTGTGGAAGAGACTTGCAGAGTCACTTCCACAAGCAAGGAGTCTCTCCAGTCGTAAAATTACTATTAGTAAAATTAAACTCACTGTTTGTGAATAGCAAAATAATATTAAACTTACACAAAAGTGTGAGTTTACCTTTGTCCATCAGGCCCTTGGTTGGGGGATATAATTTGGAATGGTGCACAGAGGTGCTTGCCATTGGCCACCCTTGTACTTCCCACAGACAGTGGAGGGTTGGGCATCTCCAATTTTGAGCAGTATTTTGGGTGTCCCAGTTACAATGGGCAGCCTATCTGACGTTAGAGGTTCCTGGGGCTGACATACCCTGGACCCGCCTCTGACACTATTTTACCTCCCGCCAATCTGACCAAATCTGCAAACAGATTAATGCGTATGGAGTATAACAGTTGGCATAAAATCCTGCAGTTCTCCAAGCCAATCACACCTTATGCTCCAGCCATACCACTTATGAGCTTATCTTGCTTTCGAAACGGTCTTTTCCCTGGAGCATGGGAGACATGGAAGAATTCTCAGCTCATAAGTGTTGGTGATCTTTTTCAGGACAATATTTTGATTTCCTTCAAGTCCTGGTTTAGCAGTATGGCCTCCCTGTGGGACAGTTTGTCAAGAAGTGTTCCAACACTTAGTAGCTGAAGTTCTTTATTGCATCCACTTTCAGCCAACACCATACACAGCCTCCGGGTTACAATTCCCTCTCTAACTGTCCCCAAAGGAATTCCTGGTTCACAGGATTCTACCTGGTGGTGACACCTGATGACACTCTATAGTTAAAGAGACAGCAGGCTAGGGAACGCTTTGGTGAATTACCACTTTGCAACTTCTTAGTCACTCCCTAGTAGATATGATGTACACCATAGGTAATGGTCAGAAGCTGATTTTCATGGACACACGGGTCTATCCAGGCAATGGTAGCTGAGTAACCAGGTTGACAGTGAGAGAGGTCGGGGTGGACACTGTTAGAGTTCTCGCTCGAAAGGAATGGGACAAATTATTGGCTTGCCCACATAAAATACTCAGAAATGCCAGATTTCGGCACATTCAATAAAACATATTGCACCGTGCCTACCTGACACCCATGTAATTACACAAAATGTACTCCGCGCCAGGTTAAATTGTCCTAGGTGCTCTTTACCAGATATTAATCTTCACCAAATGCTGTGGACCTGCCTCTTGGTCCAATTACTGGAAGGAAATGAACACCACACTGGCATCTATATTTATTCATAGTGGGGTAGACAGCATGAAGGTTTAACTGCTGGGCTTGTAAGGGCATCCTAAATCTGGTAGAACTGAGTCCAGGTTCTTGGACCTTGCCCAGGTGTTGGCCAATTGGTCCATTAGCATGAGTGGAAAACTTCCTCCTTACTGACCCCATCGATATGGAAAACAATAGGTATAAAATGCGCCGTTGCTGTAGCAACAGCGTTACACAGAGAAGAGGCCAAAGGTCTTAGAAAATACCCGATAGCAAGCATTGAGAATGGGGTAATATTCTCCATCAAGGAAGCACTCAGGGATGACACATGGCCTCCATGATGACCCAACCCCCAATTCCTCGAAGAATCATTTGAACGTTTACCTCTCTTCTCTGCCTTCCTTCTTCTCCTCCCACACTCCTTTTACTTTGGGATGCACATGGCTAGGGAAGCCTGGCGATCACTTTGACCTACTTGACCTTTCAGACCTCCTGGGTGTTTGGGTGCTGTTCATTGACTCGACCTGTCTTAGTTCAGGGTTTGTTCTTTTATTTAAATTATTTTTTTTCTATCTGCAGTTAGCCATATGGTTTCTTGAAAAAATGAATTGATGTATCTACTACTGGCTTTCCTAACTGTATGCTATATTTTCCATCTCATACTGTACTGTTATACCATACAGAATGGTATATCAGTCAACCTTGACCAGTCAGTATGCTGTCCTTAATTTCAAGACTCGCACTCTTGAGGCTACTGAGATTCAATCTTCAGTGATCCAGTGAAATAGACCTGTACAAGCTACTGTTTACTCATCCACTCTAAGGAAGTGCATACAGGGCACTACGCCTGAATTTCCCGCCTTTACACCTTTTATGCATTCCCACAAGGAGGGCTTAAAATCATGAACTAAAGCTTCTCAACGAATTGCCACATTTTAACAGTGACTTCTGCCATCACAATATTGGTATTACATTTGAGAGACTCATTTTCACCCACCCCCAACCTTCAGGTTTAAATCCTGATAGAATTTGACAGGCTCTCTAATTCAATGACTGCCCTCTAGCGAAAAAACCTAGGAGGTTTTTGATGATTGATAATTTGGTCAGCTCTTTTTACAGTTCAACCCATGCAATACATTTAGGGACCACATTCTTATTTATCACCGTGGCTGATGGCGTATGAACTGGCATTCTACCCTGACAAGACATATTCTAAATTTTCAGATCTTCTGTTGCCCTTGACCTTTAAACGAAGAATGGAGAGGTTGGATGCAACATCTGCAAAATGTTTTGCTTGAATGCAGGAGTTCCCTTGAGTTCTAGCTCCTGATATGGATCCAAATTCAATCTTCCCACAGATGAAAATTCACAGCCACCATACAAATCTATCTTTCAGTTCATGCCAAATCGAGAGACCCTTTATTAAACTGAATCTGTAAATCACTCAGGCCAGACACAAGACTGAGAATATTTACTTTCCCAACTTCTACAGTGCTCCTTGCTCTTGGGCGTCTTAATTTGATTCTGTAGAACACTGGGGAGAGTGGCTATCCTTGGGGGCTCTATAAGTCAAGCTTACTTTAAGTGCCCTGAATCCTCTCATTTAATATGTTTGGACATTTACACTTTATTTATAAGTCCAAACTCACGCACCAAATTGTCAGTTGATTGACGAAAGCTGATTATGATATTGTAAGGGCTATTGCAAGTCTAAAGCAGCAGAGAATTTACAGTTCTTTCTTAAGAGTTGTGTAAAAAAAGGCAGCAGGATATGAAACGGGGTAGGCACATGTGACAACCAATCCTATTTGTAAAAACAATCTGCTATGAGCTTAAATTTTCACAAGAAAAAATGAAAGCAATAGGGAAAGGACCAGAGGCTCCTTAATGTTTTTCAATTGAATATGTTGAGATATAACCCCAAAGCCATTACCTCTTTTCAAGGAAAACTCTTTTCATATGTTTGTCTCTCAGAGCTGCTCTTTGGCGTCTAGCTTAAATTTAAATTTTACAACAAAGTCAGGTGATCTCTGAACCAAAACACAAGCAACCCAAGACCAGTGTCAGCCTGATTTGGCCTCTTCAGTCAGGTGTGGTATGGTTCCAGTGGAGCAATGAGCAAGGGAATCTCGTCTGAGCATACCTTTGGCATCTTAGGGTATATCTAAAAAACACAAAAGGTGATGAGAGAAATGCTTGCAATATGTCTAACCACTGGCAATCGCTCAGGGTAGCATTCCAAACCATTGTTTTTTTGCCCACCATGTCACCTCAGATTAGACCCAACCACATGCAAATCAGTTCATGTTCTCCAATGGTTCAGGACTGGGTCCCTCTTCAACTGATGTGTAGTCAGAATGTGGGCTCTGGCATGTTTAGGGTATGTGTGCAGTTAATGGGTGTTAGCCTTCTCACCCACCTAATAGGAATGCCCATTGAGGCTGTGCAGAATGCCCTTGTAATAGATGCGAAAGGACTTACAGGGTCCAAATGAGCAAACCACAATATCATATGCATTGGTGAATGGGTGCTTCCACCATAGTGGTGTCTCTGTGGATATGTAGAGATTGTATTCATGCACAACTGTGCTTTATTGGATTCATGAATGAATGAATGACTGCATGAATGAGCATTCTGGGGATCCCTCTTGGTATCCTGGTTCTTAGTGAAAACAGTTGCCAAGATTGGAACCGTTATGAGTGTTATATATGGAAAGCAACGAAAAGAGTTGAGGTATCTCTTTTTGTAGGATGTGATTTGTGTGGATAAGTTAGTTTTCTTTGAACAAATTATTTAAACATATTTTTCAAATCGTTATTTATGTCACCATTCATTTATACATTGGTTTTGTTGATATTCTACCTTCAAATATTGACATTTTAGTAATGTTTGTCACATTTACCACCTGTTTTGTGGTGGAAAAGAACTTTGGTGCTAATTACCCATGTGATGGCAGTTTTTCTGGAACTTATATAGTAAAGAATGTTATGTTATTTCCACACCGCATGAGGTGATAACGGGAAGTTTCACCTGGTTAATCTATGCAGTAACGTTGCATGAGGTATATAACTTGTATTATTTAATCAGAGGAGGGAGAGAGAGAAGCTGAGATCCATTCGGCTTCCAGGCGAGGATAGGTAATCATAGGAGAATGGATCACTTGTACCTGTATTACAACCAGGGTCAGGTATGTTGACCGTCTTAAAAAACCCTCAATCACGTACAGGAATGGTGGAGCGGTATATCTTGATTATCCGCTTCTTACATCAAGTGAAAGCATCCTCATCGGGTCTTTTTTTTAGAAAATATGCTTTCCTCCACCCGTGATAACAGTAGTGACCAGTAACAAAGTGAAATTAAGTGAAGTGAGTTTAAAATTACCTACATCTCCCTACCAAAGAAACTTTATTCAGTTGGGGATGGGGAAAGGTTAAAATCAAGGCGGTGTGCATATAGAAATGTTACTATTCTATAGCACCTGTTAGTCCATGTGAGTGGACGACATGTTTCAGCCCTTCTTTCGCCCAGCTGGGTCGGGGGGCTTTCTTCAGGACCTGTGCAAAAATGAGGTTGCTAATTAAGCACCACGTAAGGGCAGGTAATTGACTTACCCTTCTTCTTAATAGTTACCGGTCAATAGAACCTATAACTGGGAAGAAAAAGATCATGGTAATACAGTATACTAATTCTACAAACTTAATTATACCCATGATATGGAATAGGTAATGAGGATGCTAAAAAGGATTCATTATTTAGAAATACTTATAAGGACCCCCAGCTTGAGACAATTGAGGATATACTATTCTCAAAACAATGGGAACATAGTACACCAAGACATTTCGTCGACTGAAGAAAGTTTCTTTGGTACGGAGATGTAGGTAATTTTAAACTCACTTCACTTAATTTCACTTTATTACTGGTCACTACTGTTATCACCAGTTGGTCTACCTCTGGGTGGAAGAAAGCATATTTTCTAAAAAAGACCCGATGATGATGCTTTCACGTGATGTAAGAAGCGGATAATCAAGATATACCGCTCCACCATTCCTGTACGTGATTCAGGGTTTTTTAAGATGGTCAACATACCTGACCTTGTCTAATACAGGTACAAGTGATCCATTTACCGTATATAACTTGTAGTCGCGTGGAACGGTAACACCGCCTGAAACAACGTGGAAATTCTGTTCTACACAACTCATAATCAGGGCTAGTCTCTTCAGGTATTAGGATTTTGTTGAGGTTCCTTAGACTTTTGCAGCTTCACTTACTGCAATGATTTTTTTATGTGTAGCCTTATACAAAGTTCTATGTTATTGGAAAATATATGCTTTCAAAATATAATATGAGCGTATTGAATGTAGGTCATAATTGAATTATATATGTATGTTTTACATACCCCTTATTTCAGCATTTAGTGCAATATCATAATGTCTCAATCAAGTAATACAATTCTTATAAGCGCAGACGAACTGTTGACAGAACAACTCAAGCGGTAATTCACGTTGGAAGAAAAATAAACGCCAGTTGCTAACCTTGTCCGCTCCTTTGTGAACACTCTGCTCTGATCTCTGTGGGCACGAAACCCTATAATAATTTTGGACAGAAGCTCACATGTTGTCGTGTTAATCCAGGCAGCGCTAATATCTTATTCAGTTCACTTGCATTTTCCACTAGCTAAATATGTGTCTTTTGTGAGTCATTTGTCTAGAAGGGTTCTTTTAATGGTGACAGCCTACCACTTGCGCACGTCGTGTCTGTCACGTCTAAATACACTCTGCGAACCAGGCAAAGAACAATTAGAGCAATACACGCAGTGACCAATTACCCTTGTACCCCATTAATATCATCTGGTTCTAAAAATGTTGGTATTTATTCGCAAATGACGTGGGTATGGCTATTTACAAGCTGCGTGTAATTGCTTTCGGAATCTGTGTTGGAAATATACAATAGTTGTTTGAAAATCGAGGTAAATCATGCATTCTGTCTCACATTTTTCAAATCCTGTAGAGAATGCAAGCACAGTGTTGAGATTTACTATAGTTGTGTGACGTGAGTGCAAGAATCTTTTTTTTTTGCAAATGTTCTAGATGAACAGAAATATTTTGTTATTTTGACCAACGTTAGTCGAGCCACAACGGTAGTGACGTGTGCCCTGTTGCCCTTTGAATAATATTGCCATGACGTTTACTACTTAATTTGTGTGGGTGGTTGCAGGTGATGGGCAGCTGCACTAATTTTGGGGTAGAATGTCCTCTTTCCCAATACCAGACTTTAACCCAAAGCAAGAGGAAGAAAGAAGAGGAAAAGAAAGATAGTGAAACAGCGAGAAAGCAAACAATTTGGGATAAAAAAATAAAAAAAACCCATAGGGAGCATAAGGTGGGAAGAATAAGACATGAGGAGGAATAAAGAGTAGGTGGCCTTAGTGTTCAGCATCCCCAGCTTTGACACTTTCCCCTTAAAAAAATTGTGGTACACTACACTTAAAGAAAAGTGACCAAGTGGTTTTAAGCCTCTAATAATAGTCATCTTTTCAATGTCAGCCGTAATAAGAACCAAAAATATCTCTGGCAAAAAATGTTCATACTAGCTTTACATTGCAAAGAGTAAGGGCACGATTTAGAGTTTGGCGAATGAAGCAAAGGCAGTTAGGGTGGTGGAGGACTTCACGTCTGCCACCCTGCCTTTACATCATCCGCCAAATTTATACAGTATACTCTATGGGTTTGAATGAACCGTCGCCTCAGTGTGCGTAAATCATTGGTGACGGAAAGTTTTTTTACTTTTCCCCCCAAAAAACTCTCAAAGCGGGTGGGCAGTCCGATGGCTTACCCTCCAACAGCTTGGGCTGCTGGAGGAAGGTTGATGGAGTACATTTTACTCCGTCGGCGTAAACCTGGTGACCGCCCTGACTCAAAATCGCACAAGAGGACCGAGAGTTTGGCAGACAGGGTACTCTGTCACTGTTGGATTGGGGCACCCTGTCCATGAAACTCTAAATTGGGACCCAAACGAGCATAACAAGTAAGTCAAATGTAACATAACGCAAAGGCTGTGACTCCGGCACTCTCTCCTCTGTATTCTTTGAATCTATATTGCCCTAGTCTTGAGTAGGTGCTGGCATTTGTGATTATCTAGTGGAATCCATGAGGAGAACTAAATAGTTCTACCTTACTGGAGGTCCAGAGGTACTCTGATTCACTTTTCCATGGTGCAAGTACTAAAATAAGTCTGGTACTATTGTTCCGAAGGTTGTTGAAATAAGGGGTATGAAGTCATCCCTCAACAAAGGAGACACTTCATGGGATCAACCAGGCGTTACATAGATTTTGTGTTACTGTCTCCCAAGCTTCTCAGTATTGGTGCTCTGCCTCTTGTTAGTCACCCTTTTTAGTGATGGGTTAGAGATTATTAAAATCTTTCTAACCAGAGTGTTTATGTGTGATCCTGTGATATGAAGGGTTTTTAACGCTACCACTGAAGCTAAGGGAATATTTGGATACATGTGTGGCTCATACATGGGATGAATATGGGTTTCCATTAAGAGAGAGGTGGGCATGGTCTTCAGTTAAAACATGTC
Organism: Calotriton arnoldi; assembly: GCA_963921515.1. Taxonomy (NCBI): domain Eukaryota; kingdom Metazoa; phylum Chordata; class Amphibia; order Caudata; family Salamandridae; genus Calotriton; species Calotriton arnoldi. The sequence goes on along the minus strand of CAWUFW010004405.1, from coordinate 270,400 downwards.
TAAGCAACAATTATAGATTTATTGATTGTGTTCGTCAACACATGTTTTGATCATTAGAATGGGGTCAACATGTTACACTGCTAACAAACATTGTGGTAGATTCCTGACGATGAGAGGTCCCTAGGGATAGTTAAAGATGTCACTGTGTTACTGGATTTACCTCACCTGTAAACCATACAAAGATGCTGACTTTACTTTTGTCCATTAACCTACACCCTTAAAGTTACACCAAATATGTGCTCCATACTGCATTTACCTATTAGGCCCTCCCCAGTTGGTGCCCTGGCTCAAGGGAATAACCCACAGGATTTACCCCAACTAATGTCTAAAGTTAAATGGGTTGCATCCAACCAGCGCCATTCCAACAGTGTTGTTTTGATGACCACTCTGCCTGCTAAACCGAAGGGCAAAATCGGAAAAACGGCCCAATCAAAAGGAGGGGAAAGACCAGATGCACCCAAATCGGACTAACTAGATGAGTTTGTAGGTACTGTGATGGATCAACTCAAGGGGTTGATAAGTGTAGAACTTACCCTGCTCCTGGACAAAATAATTGTCCAAGAATCTTGAGTAACTGCACTCATCATAAGCAAACTGAGACCCAGAACACCCCCAGGCCGAAGCCACACCCCCATAAATAGACCAGCCTGCTAGAGTCGGTATCTCCAGAACCGAACAATCCCAGATCTATGGAAGAAATGCAGGTGCATCCCAGGTCATGGGGAAAACAGGGAATCCAGGGGACACTGAATCGAAGTGTAACACTCGTCGTCCGATAGACACCCTCCACAGAGACTCTGGAGACATTTCAGCAAGAAGTAGAGTGGCTAACACTAATCCACCTGAAACCAAGGCCCATGCAACAATTGATTTTTCCCCAGAGGTTTGTCCCTATGTGGTCATGATATGAGGGGTTCCTGACTTGAGAGAAGACTGAGGGAAACCCACACAGAACTGAGCAATAAGTGCCGCAATTGGCTGGGTAAACATAAGAATTTTCCAACCTCGATGGCCAGCAATATATTGTTTACATGGCGTGTGAGGTAGCTTGGGAAGGGGGCTAAGGACCGCCCTGGATACTCTGTGGTTATCAATTTTAGAGAGCCTGCAGTTGTTTATGAATTGTTATGCAATGGTGGCCCTGGTCATATGAGGGGCACAGGGGTGAATTTACTTCCCCTGGGATATTTCTACAAACCCCCCTTGGTTTCCCAAATGAGATTGCCACAAGCTGCCAAGATCCCCCCCTCTTTACTCCTTAACCCCTTCGATGCGCGTGACGAGCTCAGCTCGTCCTGCTGCACGGTAGCGCTGTGCGCATGACGAGCTGAGCTCGTCACGACCGCACCCGCGATCGGAATGTCCAGCACACGAGCGGAATTCCGATCGCGGTCAAGGGGTTAAGTACCCTAGCGTTAATCAGCCACAGCAAGGAGATTTCCATAATGTTTCAGTGCACAATAGGTTTGGGGTCAGATGTATGACCCTTCCATTTTGCACTCGCAAATTGCGTCGTTTTGCAACTAGCAATTTGCGACTCGCAAAATGGAAGTTACAACAGTGTCTTAGACACTGTTTACAATTCCCAATGGGTTCGCAAACGACCTGCCTCATTGATATTCATGAGGCAGGTCGCAATTTGCGACCCCATTAGGAATTGCCAGCACTTGCAGGGATGGTGGCCTGCTGGGGTCAACAGACCACCATGTCTGTGACTGCTTTTTAAATAAAGTAGTTTTTAAAAAAAAATGCAGCCCATTTTCTTTAAAGGAAAATGGGATGCATTTAAAAAAGAAAAATGAAACGTTTGTTTCATTTTTCAAGAGCAGGCAGTGGTCCGCAGGACCACTGCCTGCTCTTAAAAATAATTTTTGCTACCAGTCACAAAAGGGAAGGGGTCCCGTTTGCAAGTGGCTTACCGCCTTCTTCAAGCAGGTGGTAAACTGCGAGTGTTTTGCAACCGCAACTTCAGTTTCAAAACAATCGTCCATTGGCACGCCCCTTCCTAAAAGCGAGTCACTAACTCTATTTTGTGAGTCAGTAATAGGTTACCGACTCGCAAAATCGGGTTTGTACAAAGGGCAGACCTATTTTGCGGTCGCAGAAGGGTCGATTTCCCGTTTGCTACAGCAAAAAACGGTTGTACATCTGGCCTTTGGTCTTCTATTTCTTTCTGATTGACTTGAAGACGACAGTAGACATACCTGTGGTACACTAGCTAAGGCTCCTAGCAAGGTAACACATAGGAAGGAGAGACACGTATGCCCTAATGGTTATAACTCTTCTGCGTATACTAGCACGGGCCACTCAATGTTCATTCAGCCCAATGAAACTCCTAGAGTAACAAGGGCCCCTTTAGGTCCAGCCACTCAGGTAGACCTCCCTCGATTTTGATTTTTACTTGGGGGTTAAAACATCGTCTAACACCATTCCTATAGATCTTAATATGACAAATACCTTAATAGCCACTAAGTCGAGTGGGAGGGAGACGCAAGATGACTACCAGGGGACTTGAGATAAGTAGACACTCGCCGGTGAATCACAGAAAACTAAGGATACTCTCCTGGAATGTCGCTGGTCTGGGGTCCAAATTGGGGGAACCCAAATTGAGGCAACTATAGCAAATCTTTTGATATTTTCCTCTTTCAAGAAACGGGACAAAGACATGAAATTAGCTATCCCAACTTTGCCACTTATTGTGTTAACGCCAGGCCCTGTGGGAAGGGAAGGCCTTCTGGAGGCCTAATGACTTGGATTGGGGCACATGCGGGGTGTGTGGTGCTAGGGACCAAAACAGTAGAGGAAGATATTCACTATTTGTTACTATTAAACTACCCAACGGTTGTCGAGTACATATTTATATTATGTATTTAAGACCCTCTGTCAAGCGCCAGGATTCTACCACCATTGACATGTTAATAGCGCACCTAGCAGATCTCTGTCCAAACACTGTAAAAATATTGGGGAGCAATTTAAATTGTCAGTTTGAACCCTTGGATTTGGTTAACCACCATTCTCTGGTGGAGGAGGATAGGATCTCGTCAATTCCTGTTCTCACTATTTTCCCTATCAAGCAGTGGTCTTCTTTGGTGTTACAATGAAATGCTTTATCCCTGAATTGCATGATTCGTGCCTGTAATGGACTAACCAAATCTGATAGGATGGGTACCCACACTTTAGAATAGGAAGCACTAGTCTTATCAACTATATATTTCTAGATGTTAAAATCTGGCCTCTTCAAATAGATATGGCTGTGGTAGCCAGTCATGTTAGCGATCATAACGCACTTGAGATGGATTTGGAACTTCCAAACACTCAAAATAAGCTCGCTATCCCCCAGCCACTGGACGGGAGATGTAAGCCTACTAATAATAAATGCAGAATTCACTGACCCGCAGTGGTCAGGTCTGAGAGGGTTCGGAGATCCATGTAGGACATGGTGGAAAAAGCTTTGGAGGTCTTTAGTTCTCTCAAGCTAGGACCTGATGAGGAAACAGCTGCACAAAAGGTTGAAGAAGTATGCAATTCCCTCTTTAATAGCCTAAAGGTGGACTTTTTCAGAGAAGCTAACCAAGGTCCAAGGAGTAGTGCACCATCCTGGTTCAATAAACAATGCAGTTTTGCCACAAGCGCTCTGATTACTGCCATCAAGAACTGTAAGAGGGAAGATGTCCAGGAAAAGAGAGCTGAATATAAAACTGTTCTTGCATTGGCAAAAAGAGAATGGGACTGCCAGAACTGGGGTCTTCTTTTAGCAGGCTCATGGGAAAATAATCAAACCCTATTCTGGAATCTAATTTCCACTGAGAATAGGGAAGGGAGATCCAAAATCGAGAATACTATAGCAGCTAAGGCTTGGATAGCCTATTTCACTAACCTATACAAACAAAAAACTTAGGTGAGTATATTCTCAGAACCTACAGTCATTTCCCCGCATGCTGGAGCTGAGAAGGACGTCAGAAGTTTTACCCAGATAATGTGTAAGGAGTTAGAAGAGGCCATTAGACAGATAGCCCCACGGAAAGCAACTGGCATTGACAAGATTCCAGGAGATCTGTTTTTAATAGAAATAGATGTGTTGACACCGTATTTTACTGTGGTATTTAATGCCATTTCAAAAGATGCAAGCATTCTAAAATTGTGTGCTCCCCCATTTATAAGAAGGGCTGTCCCTTGGACCTTGCCAACTATAGACCAATTAGTTTAATTGACACTGTACAAAAAACATTTTAGCAGGGTTATATTGAGCAGGCTCCAGTATTGGCTCAAAGAAAATGATATCCTTTTCCCTCTTCAAGCATGATTTCGATCCAACACTTCTACTGTGGGCCAGGTCGTTAGACTGCAGGTGATTTATTGGAACACCGTTAATCTTGAGAAGGGAATGCTGTATGCAGGGTTTGTCAATCTAAGAGCTGCATTTGACCTTGTTCCTAGAGTCCTGCTGTGGAAACACCTCTCAGAACTGGGCATCCAAACTTGTGTGTGCAGCATAATTGAGAGACTGCATCAGAACAACTATGCGCAAATTAGATGTGGCAAGCTGGGTGAAGTTACCGATCCTATCTCAGTGAAGCGCAGTATAAAACAGGGTTGTGTATTAACCTCCACTCTTTTTACCCTGTTTTTGAATGATCTGGTATATTTTTAAAAAGCTGTGATAATGATGCCCCTCGTCTAGTGGGCATGAGGGTCCCGGCCTCATATTTGCAGATGATACCCTTTTGCTTCAGAAAATACTTGATGGTTTTAGTAGATTTTGTGGGATGAGGGGGCTTGAAATGAGCATCAGTAAAATGAAATTTGTGTTTTTAAATTCCTGCTCTTACTTGCGTCCAAATCCTACTTTAGACGATGTCCCCTTAGAACAGGTATGCCTCTGGGGATCACACTAGATGAGAAGTTAGATTAGTCATCTCAAGTCGCTAAAAGAAGACTAAAACTGGAGCAACAAAGTGGGGGTCTTTTGAAGTTGTATAAAGGGTCATTTTGTAAATTTGTAGCAACAGTTGTCCAACTTTAATACGTACAATGCATTTGCGGTTGGCCTCTATGGTGCAGAGTTATGAGGGCATAAAAACAATAAACCCCTGAAAATGTCAGAAAATAGGTACATAAGGCAACTTTTGTGCCTACCCGTCAGTACTCCTTTAGTACCACCGAGGCTCGATTTGGGCCAATTACTGACAAGATAGAACTTCATATGTTAATCTTCTGGAGATGCATTTGGGCCACACCCAAACTTTTGCTATATCGAAATGGGCTGGTGACTATTCTTAAACACCCAAATGCAACTAAACTACCTTGGATTAAATTTGTTAAAGACACCCTAACGGGGTTGGGCTTGGATAATCTCTGGAGGGATCCAGTAGGCTGTTGTACTCATATTACCATGAAGAACCTAAAAAATCAATCCTACACCTATAAACACAACCTTCTTTTAACGCAGGCAAAAGGCACTTTAACTACCTCGTTTTTTGTGATTAATAACAATTATCGTTTTGAAAGCTTTTGTGATGATATTGAACCAAATTTAGCAAAAAAACTATACATTCAGTTTAGACATGGAAATTTGCCCCTCAAAAGTTTTGGTCAAAATGGTTAGGTCCATTGAACAAGATAGACCAAGGGTGTAGAATGTGTGGTTATAAGGAGGAGATCCAACACCTGTTATTTGTTTGTCCAATGAATAAAGAACCACGTGCCAAATGGCTGATTCCAATCTGTAGAAAGATGGATACTAGTAGGTATAAGGAAGCTTATAACATCCTTCAAGCTGATACGACCTCTTATTTGGTCTTTGCAGTGTCCAGATATTTATTTCGTGCTTGGTTAATGAGAAATAGAAAACCAGTAATTCTAACTCAACTGGCCTTTTCGATTTTCTATTCTTTATCGGGTTTTATAAATTGTGCACTTATTTCTTTTCTTATCTGAACTTGTAAGGGCCATGTGTGTATTTACATTCAAATTTTAGTGTTGTGGTATTTTGTTTTATTACTTTTCTAACTTGTTGATCTTAATGCTCAGTATTTATTGTAGTTTTAATGTGCATCTTTTTTATGGTTTATTACTGAAATAAAGAGTATTTACCAATGTCATACAAGATAAACACCTACCCAGAATACCTTCCTTATTGGTACCCTGTAAGGCTTGGACAGTCATAACAATGTATAGCTTGCTTCTATCCAGTGTCAAGATTCAATGTGGAGATCACCTGCAACTAGACGTACGTGTATAAATTACCTATCCAACATGTGTGTTTCTTAACCAAAACTGTGACATACACATTATGTGGGGTGCCTGAGGAGCGATATTTGCGGTGTCCCGACTCTACTGAAGTAGAGGATCGGGTCGAGGCCTGGTGCTGCTGGCACGCATCGTAGGCCGAGTGGGCAACCTTTTGGCGTGTTTGGAGCCACAGTTGGTGCGCCGCTGGGGCCACGCATCGGTTGCATCAATTTGGCTGGCCATCCGCACCCGTGTGTGCCTGCTGTCTGCCTGGACGGTGTGCCCCGGTGGTAGATGGGACTGTGCAGTGGTGGGGGCGACCTTGTCAGTATTCGCTCAGCTGCCGGCGACGGGCAGGGCGCTGTGGGTGTGAGGACCCTTCGACCAGTGTTGAGACTGCCGGTGTTCCTTGCCAATGATTCACCACTCCTGTGATTGAGGGTGCAACGGAGAGGCCTCTGCCCCTGGGTCGCCAGCACACTGCAGGATTGTGTGGGTGAGAGATGGGCCTGGATTCGTGCCTGCGAGCATGTGGGGCTGCGGGACATTCATGCAGGTGTTTGCAATCCTGTTCTTTGCTGCTCGGCCCCACGGCATATGGGCGGCTGCTGGGGCAACTGCTATCCTCAAACTGAAACAGACTGTGACAGCCTGCTCGTTGGTGGCGATTGCGGCCTGGCTTACCCCCAGGTGAGCATGGACACTCTCTCTCTCTGTGCCCCGGTTGGGTGTGCAGCACTCCTCTACCTTCTCTTGGCTGAGCGTGCCTATTGTGGATATTACCTGGGGCTCGGAGCTCACACCGACCAGCCTGCTGCTCCCCCAGCCTGCTAACTGATCTGGAGGCTACACTGACTGGAGGCTATACTCCCTTGCACCATCAACGTGAACTCACCAGTGCCTTGAATGAGGACATCTGGTCTACCTGTTGCTGCGGCGCTGACCGTCGCCAGGGTTATGCCTGCATTCTGCTACACACTTCTGGCCTCCCTACCTCGCTATGTGGCTATCGGCAAGCACAAGGCTCTACAGTCCAAACTCAACTTCGATAGCAAGCGCCTGACCCGGCAGGCGAAGAGTAAATTGCGGCTGGAAATGTCTCCTGATTGCTCAATGGGGGAAGACACACAATATATGAAGCTCAAAGAACTGCTTGTAGATGTCAAAATGAGCCTTAAAGCCATTGATGCAAAGCTAGATCTCCTCACCAGCCACCTGGATCAAGTCAAACAGTGTGTAGACAAACATGAAAATGGGCTGGACCTCCTTGAAAATCATATTTCAGATGTAAACGACAATCAGGCAGACTCTATAAAATTATCTCCTGCTAATGGACAAAGTGCTAGAAGTCATCAAAGCTAAAAACGAAGACTTCGAAGCAAAGTCTTGGCTTAGCAACCTCAGGATTATTGGTGTCCCCGAATCCACCACAATCTCGAAGATGGAGGACTTTGTTGAAACCATGCACTGAGACCTCTTTGGGGAGGCCATATCCGCAGTCTTTATCGGCGGACGAACGCAGTTATCGCTGGGTCCCATTCTCCCCCAGAAGCGCCGGCGCAACCCATTGTCGCACGACTGCTGAACTATATAGATCGGGATGCCATCCTGTGGGATGCGGGTTCAATGATGCCAAATCAGCTCTCAAATTCGCCAATCACATCACCAAAAGGGAGCATTCATCCAGGTACTTGCCGCATGTCTCTGATGCTACTCACCTCAGTGACAATGACTGATCACCTGCCATGTTCGTTGCTTTTGGGTGCACTTCACATTCTCCCTTGGACCATGCTGATCACTGCAGGCAACTGCTCTGTACCTATTCCTAACTGCAGCTACGTGTTTAATGCTTTGGTAATGTCAATGTGACTCTTCCTGCAAATATGGTCACTACTCGTCTGCTGTTCTATGCCCCTTGGGGACCTACTTGTTCGGCCACCCAGCTTTTACTGGCTGGGTTGTCTGTTCGGCCAATCCCCACCTCTAGGGATGATTTCCAATTGTACTCGGTTGAAAAGGGGCTTCTGGGGTGGGCGTGTGTTCCTTCATCTCAACCTTGGGCTTGGGTTGGAGTAGGTGGTATGTGGTTGTTTATTTGGTTTGTTGTTGATGACTTTTCATCCATTATTTCCGCCACAGCATATCATTTCATACCTCCTCATTCACCGGTTATCAGCTGCATTATCCACTTGCACCTTGCTTGCATTCCTTTACACTCCTGTGACATGACCTCCATGACATGCCTGACGTGGAACATACAGGGACTTCACGATCACAGAAAATTTTGCCTGGTCCACACATACCTCACTAGATATAAGGTTAACATCTGTTTACTACAGGAACTGCACTTGACACAGTTGAGGGCACCGGGACTGTGCGCTAGATGGTGTGGCGAGACTAGCAAGTCACTTTACTCCAACTATGCGAGGGGCCTTGCCATACTTTTGCTTAAAGAGCTCCCATGGCAGCTGACACACTATTTAGGACAGGGATGGGTGCTATGTTATACTTGCTTGCACGCTGCACAGGCGGCCTATATATTGGCGACCATACATGTTCCGAACGTAGACAACCCTGACCTTTTTTTCAGGGATTTAGAGACAGATCTCTGGCCTTGGACCACAAGCTATAATTTGGTGAGGCAAAATTAATGTGGCGCTGGACGGCCAGCTAGACCATTCTGGTAACTCCAGACGCCCGCACCTCAGTGCCGCACTGACCTTACACACGCTCATTCATGACAACTGCCTACAGGATGTATTGAGATGCGCGCATGCAGATACTATGGAAGGCACTTGTCTTACTATGCACCTCAACATATGGTCTAGAATTGACTACCGGTTAGTCTCTCGTGACATCCAGACATGGGCAGTGGGTTAATGCATTTGCCCTGAACCCTCTTGGATCACGTCCCAGTCAAGCTGGAATTGCTGATTCCACAAGCAGCTCCTTGCGTCTTTATCTGGCGCTTGCCTCCGGCCGCATTACAAGACGCAATATTCTGTGAGATAGTATTTTTTTATTTATTTGAGTTTTATATAGCGCTGGCTAGACCCGGAGGTATCAGAGTGCTTTACATAAGGAAACAGCGTGTTACAAGTTACAAAAATAATCACATTAATTACAGAAAGGTTACAAATTCAATACAGGAGTTATTAGCGACCAGGAAAAACAAGATCCAAAACAAAAGAAAAAGGCCAGGAAGAGCAGGGAGTCCACGGGAGGGAGTCAGCAGCGGAGAAAGAGACGAGACATAAGTCCGAGGTCCGGCTGGGTAGGTGACGGCCATAGCAGTGAGCCAGAGCCTGTCTCCCCTATAGCTGTCGGAGCAGCTCCACCGGGAATCGGTCATACATTTTTGACTCCGCCGGATAAAAATGAGGATCAGGAAGGGACCAAAAGTCTAGAGTCCAGAGACGGGCTGGTGGAGCTGGCAAGTATGGAAGGATAGGAAGGGGAGTGAAGCTTGGCAGCCATCTTAAAGTCAGGCAAATCTAGTTCACGCTACGGCGCAGGCTTGTGGCAGAAATGGCGTTCCACTCCCAGACCCTCTAAATGGCTGTCTGCTCACCTCCTAAGCGCTTGCCTCCAGTATTTGCACAAACTGAGAGAGTAGCGTGTGTATGCCAGTGGGTGCAGCACAGTAACCGGCGCCGCTCCCCGCGCCATGCAGGCTCAGGCCATCTGCCTTTGGAAGACTGTGGGGGCAGGATGCCAAAAGTCAGCCGGGCCTCGCGCAGTGCTTCAGCGGCGTAGGGATGCGGGAGCCGGTCTTTCGTTCCGGTCGCAGCTTCGGATGTCCCAGCGTCTCTACAAAGGGGGGATCGGTGAGATAGTGGATTACTTTGCACATGATGAGGGCTCGATGCGGTTGGCCTTCATGCTTTGGGAGGCTTTCAAGTTAGTTATAAACGGGGCCTGCATTGTGAAGCAATCTGGTGTGCTCAAAACTAACCGAGGGAGACTGACGCAACTTGAGTGCAACATCTAGGCCCTGTAAACAGCATACTAGCATTCTCAGGATGATGCCTTGTTGGCCTCCATTCGTAGCACAGTAACCACATTTATGCAGGAGCCTACCATGGAGACCTCCTTCCTACACCAAGACACGCAGGCCTGTCGCTATGGGGAGGGTGATCGCCCGGGCACGATGCTCACGGGACTGCTCCGCTCACCGCAGGAGTCCTCCTATATTATTGAACTACTGGATGAAGAATCCAGCCCTGTGTCATCCCCCTTGGGACTACTACATGTGATGTCCTTTCTTTTCCAAATTATAGTCTGCCACCCCTGTCCTAGGCCTGTCCAAAGTGTCCTTCTATATTGACTCTATCCAACTGTTGTGGCTGGACCGGACTCATCAATCCTACTTGGACTCCCCCATAACGATTAAGTAGAAAGCTCAGGTTATTCAAAGCCTCCCTGGACACAGGGCCCCTGGGTCAGATGGCATTATTACCACCTTCTACAAGGAATTTGCCTCCATGCTAGTGCAGCATCTTATGGCAATGTTTGAGGACTCTCTGGAGACTGGCTTCTTGCCTCCCTCACTCAGAGAGGCAGTTATTGTAACGCTTCTCAAACCTGACAAGTCGGCTTCACAGTGTGATTCTTATAGACCGCTCTCCTTGATAAATGTAGATACTAAAATCTTTGCTAAGATTCCGGCGAATAGATTACTGCCACTTTTGCCCCACATAGTTCGGCCTGACCAATCAAGCCTCCTTCCAGGTCATTCAATGCCCCACAACTTCTGCACCATCTTTGTGTAATGCACCACCATGCAGTCACAGCAATAGCTGCCCTGCTCAATGCCACTAAGGCATTCGATACCCTGGAATGGCCATACCTTTTTCTGTTGATTGCCCACCTTGGATTCAGCCCGCATTACATTTGACTCCCTTACATTCTTTCTACCGCGTGAATATGGCTGAACGGGCTACTGTCAGAACCCTTTCAGATCTCACTCGGTACAGACATAGTTGCCCGCTGTCACCCATCCTTCTTGCCATTGAGCCACTGGTGGTCAGACTCAGCAAACATCATTCAAATTGGGGTGTTGGCTACAACTAGGGGTCTGGTAGTCTCGCTGTAGGCGGATGATATCACGCTGTAAGTCTGCGACACACAGGTCAACTTTGACCCCATGACATGAGAAATGGTGCATTTTGGTGGTTATTCTGGAATAAAGATTAATTGGTCCAAATCTGTCATATTCCCTCTTACAGAAGGCACAACAACATTCCCCTTGGAATACCCTTTAAGATGGACAGCTGACCCAGTGAGGTACCTGGGCATTTGGATCAGTCGGGATCCTGAGGAACTTTGGTGTGCCAACTATAGCAGGGCTGTTGCATGACTGGAAGATAGACTTACAGTGTGGACTAAGTTGCCCCTGTCCCTAGCGGGACATATAGCCATCGCGAAGATGGTTGTCCTGCCTAAGTTCTTCTACCTCTTTCTCAATATACCTATTCCTCTCATGATGCAGTTTGTGAGGCACTTAAAGACTGCCCTGGTTGCCCTGTTCTGGGCAGCTAAACAACCACAGATGTTGTGGGATCTCCTCACCTTACCACTTGCCCAGGGGGGTTTTGGAGCACCTGACATGCTTTTACATGCCCTGTGTGCACAAGCCCAATTGCTCGACTATTGGATCTACCCCACTCCTTTCCAGCCCCACATCGCTAAAGAAACAGAGCAGGTGGCCCCATGGCCACTGACCACGGCACTCTTTGCGCCATACAGGTTACCGAGGGTGGACATAGACACTGTTGAGAGTTTACAATGGGTTTTTGAGGGATTGAGAAAGAGGATGAGACTGCCTTGCCTCTATGCCTCCTCCATTCCACTCAACAACAACCCTCAAATCCCACCGTTCCAGGACAGGGGTTCCAGGAAGTGGGTGCGTGACCGTAACGTCGAAACCTATTCAGATTTGCACCCGGACAACCACTTTATCCTGCCTTTTGATCCTCAACACCTCTGGTTCCCACAATGCTTGACACTCTAGTGTACTACCAATTCAGAGCTACCTGTTGCGCATTACATGATACATTTTATGCCCCCATTGCCCCTTCCTACGTTAGAACACTTGCTCACCACTGCCTTGCCATGAAAATTGATAACTCGTCTTTACAATAGCTTGCAGTCCTCCGCGGCACTCACGGTGCCTGCGGTGCACACATCGTGGCAAGCTGACACAAACCCCTTACAACTAACACTCAATGGTCATTTTGTTGCAGCCAGCTGCGAACACTTTCCGAACTACAGATGACGTTAAATACATTTTAACTTCCTACATCGCCTATACTGCACTCCCTTGCGGCTTTCCAAAATAGGGCTGATCGACAACTCCCAATGCCTTAGATGGGTTTCACCTCAGGGGTCTTTCATATACCCGTGTGGCACTGCCCGAAAGTGGCTGCCTTCTGGGGGGAGGTGTTTTAAACTATCCACACAATCACAGGGCATTCACTCCCCTGCATCCTTCTGGTGGGCCTGCTGGATATGTCAAAGACGCGCCAGCTGGCGTACACCTTCTCACTGCCATGTTGCTTCTCCTGGTGAAGCAAAGGGTGGCCATGCACTGGGGTCCTAAGCTTGCTCCCACTATTAAGTTATGGCTCCAGGATGTGGCATATTGTCAGACGCAGCTATCTATGGTTCTTGGAGCTGATGCCTAAAAGCTCACACCTCAAGGATGTATGGGAACCTTTTCTCTCCTTTTTGCAACGAAGGGACTCTTCCACTCCAGCATTGGTAGATGGTCGATCAGGTGTCACTCCTGTCCATGAGAATCTGCCCCTGTCCACCCCCACAACATGAGCTAGTCTCTGCTGTGTCAGCCTGTGTCTTCAGCTATATTGACTTCTAGTCATGTGGTATTGCCTGTTTCTTGTTTCTATGCTAGGTCCGCAGGTTGAATTCCTTTCTGGGGAGCTCAGATTATATAAAGTGGCTTTGTATGCTTCTTGGGTCTACTCTTCTGGTTGACTTGTAAAAGAGACAGTCATATGCCTTTTACTCATTATCATATTCCGATTAATGCTGTAGCACTTCCCTTTTCTCTCCCACTCCCTACCCGGCTCCTCCCCTACATCTGTCTCCCTCCTTCCAAGCACTGTTCTGTTGGTTGTATTGTTTTTCATATCTAAATGGCAATACAAAGATATTTTTAAAAATGATACTTTTTTGCCATGAGATTGTGCCATTGATCCCATTTTACAGCGACCCATTTTCTTTCAGCAAGAGCATCTTAAACTAAAGGTGCTATCCATTGAACAGTTTAGTTTCTGTGGTCACTTTAAAGTTTAAAAACACCAGAAAGTGATAAGAAGAGTTTTGAGGATTTGTCACTAGGACAGTGTAAGATTAACAATCGCTGGTGCAGTGTCCATTTATAGCCTGCTCCTTATGTTATAATTTTGGCTCACTTGTTTTTTTTATTGAGCAGGAGAATTGGGTCATGAGTTAGCTGCCAAGCACACTACAATGATTTTGAATACTACTTATCATCAGTTTTGTAAACCTTTTGGGTAATTGGGGCATATTCCAAAACAGTACACCCTTTGACATGGATGACAACTGCCCTCATGATCATGACATGGCTCTACTAATTGTTGATAGCAGCTGACATCTGCTTATAGTAGTGGGCATTGGTCTTTTTACCTGACCCTAGTGGGGTGACTGCCTCCTGGCTCTCCGTTGTAAATCCATACAGTATGCCATGATTGGGCCCCTTGGTTTCTCCTTGGTTCCTGTGAAGTCTCTGGGAATGCGTCCATGCATTAGAGGTGGGTTATCCCTTGGCTGGATTCTCTGATGGATGCATGAAGCCATTAGAACTGTGGGATACCCACAGAGTTTAGTCAGTGCCACTGTCACCCCTTTACCCTGCACATCTATCATACTTATCCCCTCGCCCACCTTCTCTCTAGAATTAATAATTCAGCCAAATGCTTGTGTCTGCTTTCTGTTACACTTCGAGTGGGTGAAGCAGTAAAGATCTTCTGTTGCTCACCAGCCCTGGGCTAAGACAGTTCTAGCATGTCACTCCATGGCCTGACAAGAGCAATACATGAAAATGCAGTGACCAAAAGCATTTCTTAATGGAGAACACCTCAGCAACAACACAGATTGGCCAGAGACCTCACTGGAATCCAGTACAATAAAAGTGACAGATTCCATGTGGCTAGTTGTCATTTAGCTGTGGTATACCTCAATAAAAAATGCAGGTTGTAAGGGTTGGCCCCTCCCTGATGTGTGGGGCTAGTTATGAATTTGAGTTTCAGACCGGCAGCACCAAGAATGGATATAAGCTGACGTATGTAGCATATCCAGTGTCCATCTTTTACTTGAAGAAGCTCTGCATACTTGAGTAGAAGAATGTAAATATCAGAGTCAGAAATCTTTGGCTGTCTCCCCTTGAGGGTCATAGACAATAATTATCGGTCTGTGAGCATGATCTGCACTGCTGAACCTTGCTAAAGGAGGAGGTAGAATGCCTGTAGTGCTGTTGCAGGATTCTGAGACCAGTTATGCCCTATACTTATGTAAGGTTTTTAGTTTTGGCACGTCAGACTCGGAATGGTGTTTGTGAATCGCTGCCCAGCCAAACACAACAAAGCTGATGTCTTCATGCAGTGGGTTTGAGAATGAGTATTTTTGCAATTCTGAAGTCGATCAGCATGAGCCCAGTTTCTCTACCTTGCTCCATGATGGCTGTAGCATATTGATGTTATGCGCACTGGGAACTTTGTGGTTCTGGGCGGACTCTGAACAGGAACTCTGTGATGTGCGGGGAGGTGCTAGGGCATGGTTATGGGAATATGATGTAATTTGCAGTGTGCAAGAGGATACTGAAATATAAAGTTTAGTTTAGTCAGCTCCCATGTGGCATAATCTAAGTGCATGCTCCAAGGCTGGGGAAGATGCTACAACTGGTGACAAGGAGGGGATACATGCCTGAGAAAAACAAGACTGCGCTCCCTGAGAATTTGCAATAGTACAGCAAATTGCTTGTGCGTGCCAAATGTGTCTAGAACTGATGCCACACAGTCTGCGACCGGCACATGTGGAGTCAAAGCCCTGCTCCGGCCCATACAAGGCGACCAAAAAAATAGAAGGCCTTGCAGAGGAGCATATTCAAATGCCCACCAAAACCGCCGGTGAGGTGGTCGACAGAGATTAAGCAGCGCACCCCGAATACAGAGCAACTAGTTAGACGAAGCAAGAAATAACGTTAACACCAACAATGTATAGGAAACAGAGAACTTTCTTACCGTCAAGGGTGATTGAAGCATACTGCAACACATGTTTCGAGAGCAACCCCTACTTGCAGGAGTTCTCAGAGCCAGCCTGCACCACGATCGCCTGACAGACACATGCCAACATAATGGCGGCAGAAGGGAACATGAAATACAAAGCAACTGTGTTCCACCACCATCTTTCGACACTTCTAGGAGGCAGAACATTGGTGCCAGGTGGGCTACGTAGATCAAAGCATACGATGACTTCATAGATGGGCTAGAGGAAGAAGATGACAAGAAGATCGTCAAATATTTGAAAAAAATTGCAGGTGACAAAGTGAAAGAAGCGCAAAAGAAGGTTTCATAGACTGATGGAACATTGTATCGAAAAGTAAAAGAAGCGCTCAAGGCCAAGTTCAATCCGATGCTGAATGTCGATTATGAAAGGTATATCTTCAACCAAGCACGACAACAGGTTAGTGAAGCATTGGGCGAGCTTGTTGAAAGACTTGATGCACTCCTCAAACATTGCAGGTTCTGTGATTTTATTCTTCGGTAATTTTCCTCCTTAGTACTGGCATGCTTTTTGGCCTGATGAGTCTCCCAGGCCTACCCCACGGGGTCATCCGGTCAAGAACCTAGGGATCTGGTTCGATGAAAAGTTAAGTTTCGGTACTCAGATTAACAAACTGACAGGAATGTGCTTTGGCATTCTGAAATCACTAAAAACGTTTCTGCCTCTACTTCCCTTATTGGCTAAGGAAACGGTCAAGTGAGCGCTCATCACCTCTCGTATTGACTATGCCAATGCACTGTATGCCGGTTTGCCCGGCTACCTACTAGATAAATTGCAGATTGTCCAAAACGCTGCGGCTAGAATTCTCCTCAACCTCCCCAAGCGGATCAGCGTTAGGCAGCACCTTCGTGACCTGCACTGGCTACCTGTGAAAGCACAGGTCAAATTCGAGTCCCTGGTAATGGCACATGCTGCTCTCTATGGGCTTGGTCCGGTGTACCTAAGGAAGCGCTTTCAGTTCTACGCCCCCACCAGGCAACTGCACTCTTCCAAAACGCTGAGGGCGTGCACTCCCAGATTCCGCCCTAAAAGGACAGGTGGCAGCTCCCTGGCCTCTACGTCGGCGGTAGCCTGGAACACATTTCCGTCTGACTTACGCAGTCTTCAGGATCCCCAAAAATTTAGAGACTTAAAACTTTTCTTTTCAATTAGCCTTCTCTCCTTTCTTGCTGGTTCCTTTCTCCTTTGCTTTTTCCTCTTTTGGGCTTATAAACTTTTATAACATAACTTCTCCGAAGAAGAAGCCATGTGCCTCAGTCATTGATGGATGCCTTCCAGATTCTTTTAGAAGGCACATGTTGAGAGAAATGCACAGCAGACCGATAAGCTGCTGACATGGACGTAGGCACAGCACACACTGAATCAGCATTGGCAGTGAAAAGCAAGCATAATCAAAAACAAGATGCAAGTAAGTTGACGTCCTCGAAAAAATCAAAGCTATGCTTCCTATGTGGATTTTTGTTTCCCCATGAAGGTAAATGTCTGGCCATAGGACAAGTCTGTAAAGGGTGTGGGAAAGAGAACCATTTCATAACTGTGTGCCGAGCCAAGGAAAAATTGAATGCGTCATGACGGAAAGAAAAGATAGGCAAGAGAATGTTCCAGAAGCACTCTTGCCACACCCACAAAATCAAAAAGCAACATCAGTTACAAGTAGAAACCAAGTAAAATTAATCATCGCCAAGTTTGCCGTACAAAGATTCTTCAACTTCACTATCAAGTACCCGCAAAGGAGATGGGTGTGTGCTGCTGGTATCTTCCAAAGGATGGCATGCTCATATGGGGATGCTGCCTGAAAAGATCACAGTTGTAGGAAAACTCACCAGACAAAGTGACAAACTTGATTTGGACACTATCCAAAAATCTTATTGAAAGTGAACTGTCAACCGATAACCTTCATCATTGACAGTGGTGCGTCGATTAATATCATGCCAGTGGAAAAGTTTAACAGCCTATCCCCTTTGCCCTGTCTCACGCCATCAGGCATGAAGGTATATACCTGGGCCTCTTCTGAACAAATACAAAGTCCAGGGATGTTCACAGCGACAATGTGACTCAAAAAGACGTCAATGCAGGCCATCAATCACTTTCTACAAGGGACCTCGTCTAGTGCATGCTTGTTGACATGGGGCTGATATCCCTTAACTACAACCTTTGTGCTCAGTCTGAGATCACAAGCCAATTCCCGTCGCTATTCAGTGGCCTGGGAAACCTCAATAAAATGAAAGTTCAGCTTCAAATCAATGAAGATATTCTTCCTGTTGCTCAGCAGCACCGTAGAGTAGCTTTTCATTTACAAGAAGCTGCAGAGAAAGGAAACACATTTAAAACATGACATCATTGAATGCTCCACAGGCCCCACGCAATGGGATTCACCCATAGTAGTTCTAACGAAAAGTGACAGTAGTGAAGCGGTGCACATTTGTGTTGAAATGTACCAACCAAACAAAGCATTTGAGAAAGAGACACACCCTGGTCCACACATAGCATACATGATCATGCAATTAAACAGAGCCAAAGTCTTTTCCCGTCTTGACCTGAATTAAGGATACCATAAACTCAAGTTTGAGGAGAATTACTACCTTTTCAACTCATGTTGGTTTGTTCAGATATAAGAGACTGAGTTTTGGAGTATCTTCAGCTGTTGAGATATTTCAATATGTTATTTGTTAAGTAATACAACCTGCTACATATGCTTTCAATTAAAGTGACGACATACTGGTTTTTGGGAGAGCTCAGAAGGAGCATGACAAAACCCTTACCCAAGTTTGCCAGTTACTTGCTGATGCAGGTCTACTTGCTCCCCCTAAGATGTTAGCATGCTACAATCGTTTCTAGGCATGGCCAGTTACTGCTCAAAGTACATTCGCAACTTTGCTACAGTGAGTGCCCTGCTAAGAGAATTGACAAAGCAAACTGTTACATCTCAGTGGTCTCCTGAATATGACCAGAGTTTCAAAGAAATAAAACATGCGATTAAGAATGCAACGGAAATGGCCCACTTCGACCCCAAGTTACATGCTGAAATTACAGGTGATGTGAGCCCGGTGGGGCTGGGGCGCTTCTTGCTCAACACAATGGCCACCTGAATGCTCAGTGACACATTGATGCCTATGCTAGTAGAAGCCTGTCAGAAACAGAATGTGCTTACTCTCAACCAGAGAAGAAGAGTCTGGCTGTGGTGTGGCCTGCAAACATTTTCATGTATTCATCTATGGAAGCAATTCTCCCTTATCACAGACCATCAGGCATTGCTCACTATCTTTGGAAACCAGAAAGCTAAGATGCCCCCTTGTATCAAGAAGTGGGGGTTAAGACTGCAATAATGCAACTATGAGATTGTGCACAAACCTGGGTAGAATAAAAACCCAGCAGATTACTTTTATGAGTGCTGCTGCATCGTCACAGTTCGACATCCAGAACAACTGAGGAACATCTAAATTTAATCTTGAGGTCCAGCACATCAGTGGCTCTATCTGTGGAACAAATCATTGCTGGCACCAAATCAGACAAAGACATGATCATTATCAAAGAACCTATCACAACGCAATCATGGAGAAGAACACCCATCCTCTTGCTGATGATGTTGAGTTCCAAAAGTTCAAAAATGTACAACAAGAGTTAGCAGTTACCCAGGAAGGAGTAATATTAAGAGACTCGTGATAGTCATACCTGAGAGCCTAAGGCAGTGGGTCATGGAGTTGGCCCATGAAGGACATCGTGGCATCGTAACCACCAAAAGAGATAAATGAGTTTGAGTGTGGTTCCCTTGACTAGCTGAGCGAGTCAAGAAGGAGCTGAAAGCATGCAACATTTGCAATTGTCTGTCCCCCAAGGTGATGCAGCACCCAGTAACAATGTCTGACCTCCCTGCCCAAGCCTGGGAGAGAGTTGCATTTGCCTTTTTTGGGTCTTTAGGAAATGAACTGCATCTTGTGGTAGTCATTGATGAATATTCGTGTTTTCCTTTGGTTAAAACCCTGTCTTTGACAACCCATGACAAAGTTATAGAACAGCTTGATGACATCTTTGCAACTTGCGGTATCCCTGAGATCCTCAAATGTGATAACAGCCCGCCTTTTAATAGCAAAAAGTTCAAAGAATGTTTTGTCCGATTGAACACCAAACACCCCCAAGCCAATGGTGTTGTTAAACGATTCTTGAGCATCCTCAAGAGGGTCATTAAACAAGTGTCCATGGAGGTAATCGATCTGAACTCAACCATGTGCTAGGCCCTCCGGGCCTATCAATCAACTCCTCACTCCACAACTGGTGAGAGTCCAGCCACTTTTCTATTTGGGAGAGCCATCAGAACAAAAGGACCCGGGCTCGATCAGTGAATCCAAAGTTAGAGACACGGACGCGACTCGGAAAAGAAAAATGAAAACATATGCAGATCAGTGCCACCATGCCCAGGAGACAATCTTTGACAAAGGAGACTAGGTATTGGTGAAACAGAGTCGAAAATGGACACATCTTTTGCTGCTGACCCGTTTCAGGTTGTGTCATGCATGGGACATATGGTAACATCACAATGCCCTGGGAAATCCATTGCTTTGGACACATCACGCTTTAAACACATATCTCAACCATTGTTGACTCCTGAAACCATGGCTGAGGCAACACCACCCGCAGGTCCTGCTCAAGTGCCTGAACCTGTCTCACTGTTGCCCAATCAGGGTGGACCTCGGTCACCAGGGATCACCCAAGCCCTCAGTCAAGTGCGAGTGGCTTGCCGACTAATTGAGGAGATGTGATTTTTAATGATTGCTGCCACTTTTTATTTAACAAAGAGGGAGATGTAGCATATTGATGTTATGTGCACGAGAACCCTTGTGGTTGTGGGTGGACTCTGAACAGGAACTACGTGATATGCAGGGATGTAAGTATGAAGTAAGTATGATGTAATGCGCAGAATGCAGGTGGATGCTGAAGAATAAAGTAATGTTTAGTCGCAGCTCTCATGTGACATAATCTATGTGCATTCTCCAAGGCTGGGGAAGACACTACAATGACCCTGTCACATGCTGAAGACCCTTGCACCCCGAGTGTGGCACTTACCCCAACTAACTATTGCAAGTGTGAGTGGCTTTTTTGATCCCGCTGTTGATCTTACTATGATTGGTGACCTGTCACTCTGTGTGA
Organism: Calotriton arnoldi; assembly: GCA_963921515.1. NCBI lineage: Eukaryota > Metazoa > Chordata > Amphibia > Caudata > Salamandridae > Calotriton > Calotriton arnoldi. The sequence goes on along the minus strand of CAWUFW010004405.1, from coordinate 249,697 downwards.
GACTCTGCACCAGACCAACCCAATCACGATGACCTGGTGAGCCTCTCCAAGAGGCTGTAGGAAGCCAGAAAGGACATCTCAGCAGCCCACATCAGTGTAATGCTCAGTTAGTCTGGGGCTTAAGCAGTGATATCCACCATGCACCCATGGGTCATCAGGGGCTGCTCACCGAGCAGTGTAAGCAAGAAATGCTTGTGCCTCTTTCAAAGGCTGCTTAACACCATGGTGCCTTTGTTTTCCCACTCCATAGCTGGGTGGAGACAACCACAGACTATACCATTTCCTACAAAGCTGGTGAACGACTACTATTGGTACAAATCTACACTACTATTGACTTCCGTAGTCACTCCCAAAGAGGGAAACCTGAACAGCAAGATCCTTGCTCACCATATCCTGTGCTTGAAGAGCAGACGCTGTTATTGGCTACAGACTCAATTGTAACTACATCCCATTTTCCATGCACTTACTTCCCCTTCTGAGCACAGGAGGGCTACAAAGTAATTCAATATGTTACGTAGAAATATAAATACCATAAAACCTCTCAAAGGTAGTGATTATAGTATCTTAATAATAGTAAAAGTGTTCTATCTTTTTTCTATATAAAATTCCTTGACCATTATATATTATTGTGCATGATACCTGTGGAGGCAGAACCAGATGTACTACCCCACACCATCCTTCTAGATTAAGTCTTCATTGCTCCTCTGTGCTCCCCTCTGAAAGCCAGAGCCTAAAGGGCAAGCACTTGGCAATCCAGTGAGCAGGCGGTAGTACCTGGCTCCTGTTTTTCCCAAAGACAGCAGGGTTGGCTAACTGCCCTTGGTGTTTGAGCTGCTGGACTGGAACAAAGTGACTATTGTCCGTATTTCTGTATATAAATGACAGTTCAAATCAAATCAAATAAACTTTATTCGGTTTCACATAGATAAAACCATAAAAGTTGCAAAACATCCAAATTACAATAAAAAACATGAATCCCTGAAATAACAGGCCAGTTAAAACAGTTCAAAAACAACAGTTTAATATTTGACAGTACCGGTAACAGTACGCCGACTGAGCAACCATAGCACTGTACCCAGGAAATGTTTAATAGCTGCTGTCCAACCCAAATAACATTTTCATTCTTGTGTTCTTTAACAAGTGGTCCTGACACGTCAGCCCATATATTGCTCAAACAATTCTTTTTAAAGTTGTGAAAATGAATAAAATTATACGAACATCACAGTGACAAATGAACCTGACTTGCAATGCTGCCGCTCGCAACTGCTTGCCAGTTACAGCCTTGGATTAATTATAACATAATTTAATTCACTCCGCCAGACGTTTGAGTCCTTCAGCCAGCAACTCTTGCGCTTTTCTTGTGTTACATATCCTATTACTAATCTTTAGAGACTGCAATTTATAGGGCTGCCAGGAAGATCGTGGTCTGTCAGTGTTCCCCAGAAGGCCTGTCTTGTCTTGCTAATTAGATGTATTATTCATCTCAGGCTTCCCATGTAAACATAATCCACAATTAATTGAAATGTGCAAGCCCAGTAAACCGGGAACAGTTTGCATATGTTAGAAGGGTGTACTGGAATGCAGTTCCAGATTGTTCGCCATCACTGTATAGTATTGTTCATAGTAAAGAAATTCACTGTAAACGCGATGAACTTTAATTGGATCGGATGTGGAAATACACTATAAAGTGTATTATCTAAATGAATGCTGACATGCACAAATTAAGTCAGGCCCTTACCCGAAGTACCTTTACAACTGATAGAGCGCTGATAGCACTCTATTTGTATGAGTGCACTATACTCATGGTTTAAACGCACTCACATGTACTCGTATTGTTTGCAGTGTTTTATGACTATTAAGAAACATTTATTTGAAGCATCTACTGTTGAAAACTAGTAAACGCATTTAAGTAGAACTTTGTATGTATTACGATTCCTTCATGCATAATGTGCAGGACGATATTATTTCTATATACCGTAATTGTGGTTAGTTTAAGTTGCCTGAAATACAGGCCCAAAGCAAATGTTTCAGTTCTCCTTGCGCTCGAGAAATAAATAATTAAATGATTGTTGTGTTCAAGGTTAGAATGTTCTCAACCTACTGCAGGTGAAAGAAACGCATCGTTATTTTCAGAGTTAAGGAGAAACCCGGAATGTCTTTGAAGATGGCTGGGAAGCGAGAAGGGAGGATGCCTTGCGTATCTGGCCTGTCTGGGAGCATAGGCCACTGGAAGAAGATACTATTAATTAAATTTGTTTCATGAAAGAAAAGCTACTGCTTAGAGGTGCGATGGAAACTTTTAAGACGAATGACGTAGGTGGGTAAAATCCCATCTTTTGTATGATGCGCAGGGGCAGACAGCCCAGACTTCTGCTAGCTTACGGAGAAGAAGGAGCATCTTAGAGCAAGCTCCATAGCCATAAGCTAACACGACCCGTTTGACGTGAGTACTTCTTAGGAAGTCGACACATGCTGACACCTTTGGGGAATGATAGAAGAGAGACAGGAAGGGCCCTCATCTAGAGCAGTGTAGGGAAAGATTTTGTTTTCTTTCAATGACTCGAGAACTGAATATCGCATCTATTCTGTGTTGCGTTGTGATTTTGGAATTTATAATCATTTGTCTTTTGGGCCGGATTACTTATATTCGTAAACTTGGCTCTGTATTGATTTTCCTGTACCTTTATTCTTTGCTATTGAGATGTATTTACATCCAATTGTTTTTGGCCTTATAATAAATATTCAAACTGCACTTTGGAGCTGGTGGTCTTTCCAGGCATGACAACTTTGTTGCTATTAATCTGAGTTGTTTACTCCCCTCAACCACTTTAGGTAAATAAAAGATCAATCGCTTACGCTATATTTAGTAGGGAATATCAGGTGTGCAATTTAGCGTAATCACAACTAAATGGACTAGACAAATTATTTAGGTTTTTAGAACCATTTCTGTAACAAAATGTATGGAAAATAGACAACTCTTCAAGCAACACCTCGTTTGATACTTAATTTTCCAGTAACCGATCACTCGAATAATGCTGCAATATCACACTGTTCCTTCACTCCCTAGCCCTATTCTTCCACCCTGCACCTCTCTTACCAGCTCACCCTACTTCACCCCCTAGTCTCCTTCCGCATTACTTACCCATGCCCATTCTCTCTCTGCTGTCTATCCTACTTTGTGCATTCTTTCTCCTATGTACATTGCTCAAATGCTCTCCATCCAGGTTTGCTCTATATAAAACCCACACATATAGGGCCAGATGTACGACCGTTTTTTTGCAGTCGCAAACGGGAAATCAGCTCGTTTTTGACCGCAAAAAAGGGGGTTGGTATGTACAAACGCTATTTTGCGAGTCGGTGACTCACAAAATGGTGTTTACGAGTCTCTATTAGGAAGGGGCGTGCCAAGGGCACGAATTAGAATGGTATGTACCATTGTTTTGCGACCGCATTTGCGGTCGCAAATCACTCGCAGTTTACCACCTCCTTCAAGTAGGTGGTAAGCCACTCGCAAACAGGAGGGGGTCCCCAAGGGACCCCTTCCCCTTTGTGAATGGATGCAAAAATATTTTTTAAGAGCAGGCTGTGGTCCCACGGACCACTGCCTACTCTTAAAAAGTGAAACAGAAACATTTCATTTTTCTTTTTTAAATGCAGCCCATTTTCCTATAAGGAAAACAGGCTCCATTTAAGAAAAAAAACCTGCTTTTTTGAAAAACCTGTCACAGACATGGTGGTCTGCTGACCCCAGCAGGCCTCCATCCCTGTGAGTGCTGGCCATTCCCAATGGGTTGCAAATTGAGACCTGCCTCATGAATATTGATGAGGCAGGTCATTTGCGACCCCATTAGGAGTCGCAAACAGTGTGTGAGACACTGTTGTACATTCCATTTTGTGAGTCGTAAATTGCGAGTCACAAATCGTGCAATTTGCGACTCGCAAAATGGAATGGTCGTACATCTGGCCCATAGAAATGAAAAAGATTTTCATAAAACACTTAGGGCCAGATGTACTAACTTTATGAACAGTGTTTATCTCCAAATCGCAATTGGGAAATTGCTATTCATCTGTAACTTTTTTTTTTATTAGAAATTCCTAGTGGGTCGCAAATCAACCTACCTCATGAATATTAATGAGGTAGGTCGCAATTTGTGACCCATTTGGAATGACCGCCATCACAGGGATGGTGGCCTGCTGGGGTTAGCCGACCACCATGTCTGCAATTGCTTTTTAATAAAGCAATCTTGTTTTTGTTTTTAAATGCAGACCGTTTTCTTTAAAGGTGAATGGAATGCGCTTAAAAATAGGAAAATTAAACATTTATGTTTCGTTTTTTATGAGTAGCCAGTGCCTGCTCTTTAAAAATATTTTTTTACATTCTAAAACGGAAAGAGGTCCCACCGGGACCTCATCCATTTGCAAATGGGTTACCACCACTTTTGAATAGGTAGTAAATTATTAATGTTTTGGAAACGGAATTCGGTCTCAAAAACTTTAATAAAATACTACTGCAAATCAGTATTTGGAAGGGACTCCCTAAACAATCTCCTTTCAAATATTGAATCACAATGCAAATTGCGAAATTGCAGCTTGCCTTTTATACATTAAAATAAGCTTTTTGCGGTTACAAATAGCCTGATTCTATGAATTGGGCCGTTTGCAACCTCCAAAAACCTTTGTATATCTAGCCCTTATTATTTTATTTTACTTTATTTATGTTATTTGTAAGAAATTGGATTATTAATTGGAGTGGTAAACTACACAACTCAAGGAATAATCACAGCCCTTCTCAGGGTGAACCCTTAATGTGACTTGACTAAATTAACTTGAGCTCAACTCCCTGGTAGCTATGTCACAGAACAAGCAGGCTTAACCTAGGCCAATGTGTAAAGTATTTATGCTGTACCACTGTTCCTGTGCAGACAGTGAAAAACCTGCCATTTGTCCACCCACTCTAAATAGGGCAGGCGTACAAATGGAGAAACCTCCAATGGCTATCAACATACTGATTGTCTGCCCTACTCAAAATGAGGCCAGAGGATTTTCAGTTGGCTGTTTCGACAAAGTGACCTCTCCGACAAACTCTAAATCGAGCCCTTGGCCTCTTGTTTGGAGCTCAGAATCCTCCAACCAGACAAGGCTGCAGGCTCTATCTGATGACGGCCCCACGAGGTTGGATACCTTCTTGTCGTGGTCCCACTGAATCTGATTTGCTGCTGTGGAGAAGCTCAGAGTGGGAGAAGCCTGTTTCTTCTGCCAAGCGGGAACACATCTTGAGTGGATCGGCTTAGCAGGTTGATGCCCAGTCCTCCGGAGGTCTTCAAGTCCAAATGTTTCCAAGTCCCAGGTTTTCTGGGGTGGTAGGAGAAGTCCAGCCAGACACAGCTCAGGGTTTGAGGACCCCAGAAAAAGCACTTGGGGATCAGAACACACTTCAGCAGAGTCCCCAAGCAGGGTCCAGGCCAGACTCAGTTGGTACTCGTCTGCTGGGAGTTGCTGGAAAAAGGCCTCTTGTAGATTTTTTGTATCTTTGTAGACAAAAAGGAGGCCAACCATTTAATCCTTGGATGTTCTGTGTCCAAGTGGGAGCAGGCATACTTCTTCCTTGCTCATGTGTACTCTCTCATCACAAACAGCAAGCCCAGTCCTCTTTTGTTCTCTCTCCACAGTCTTCAGAGGAGGGTGCTTCTTCCGAACCAATGGTGTAACAGTTCCCAGGGGTAACCCCACCCACTTTTGCAACAGTTCTTGTCTGCCCTACTGCAAAAATAAAACACAGTGCACCTCTTCCTATAATCATAAATGATAAAACCCTTCTCTCCTTGTGCCGAGCCTGTGTGCCCACCCAGAGGTGTGGCCAGGGTAATGAGCAACCCATCCTCTGTGGTCCCTCCAAACCAGTTCTGTAGGCAGCTCTCCCCTCACTGAGGTTGGTGCCTGCCTGACTGGGAGGACAAAAGAAAGGGCCTGTCTAGGTGACATTTGACAATTAGCCCTCAGGAGTTTCAAGCAGGATTTAGGTAGCTTTTTAAGTTACTTTTCCTTAATATTTATTAAAAATCTGACTTCACCATTAAGTTGGACTTTTAGTTCAAGTACAAGTTTATTCAAGATTGATTTAGACCCCAACAGAGATGAACAATCCCAACATATAAATATACAGAATAAAACTACAAAATGTGTGGCATTTTCCGATTAAAATATCTCTGAAAAACTCTTTAAAAATGTAAATAGATTAAAACGCACATATTCAGTAGGAGCAAACGGTATAAAGTGCAGATAGTCATCCATAGTAGTTATATTGCATCTGTAATAAAAGGTTGTTAAAAACTGCTTCTGAGGTTCAGCAAGTGCCGGGCAGCCCATATACCTGTGTTAAATCTAGGAGTAAGGATACCCAACTGTAGTAGTAATAATCCTGCTTCTTACCACAGGTTACTTTGTTGATATAAGATACATACGTTATCAGGCTATTACAGTGTTCAATATCTAATGCAAAACTTAGCCACGGGATAGCCTGATTTTAAATATAGACCCATCTGCCCAGGGGACCATGGGTGAGATAAGGTACAATCTAATTTTTCAGGTACAAATTGAAAATTTAATGTCAAGAAATTGAACTTATGCAGAATTAATAAAACCTCATGTCTAAATAGTTCTCTGAGCAATCCCTCATCCACATGTATTAGGCTATATGCCCATTTTATTAAATTTGTAACTGCCATAGCAAATGTACTGGTAATACCTAGTTCTAAGCATAAGGTATGTAAAGGAATTGCATTAGTTGGGCTTTTAATAAATATTAAAAATAGCGGCTGTAGCTTGTCCCTACTATGAGATAGCAGAATTCATATTTAATTTTGCTTCCCAGTGTCTCACTATTGTCCAGCCAGCCTACCTACAGTGAAAAATAGTTTTTGGATGCTAGTCCCTGTAAGGACATGCTAACCTTAAATTCCTAGATGGCCTATGTTTGAATGTCATGCACCATGACTTGTAGGCTACAAAACCTACATAGGGGTGATTTATTAATACTTAAAAGGAAGGTTTATGCCTTTCAAATGGGGTTTATTTTGTAAATAATATAAATAAACATATTTTAATGTTAATTTTGAAAGATACAAAATATTTATGTTGTTAAATTTTTAACTATTTTAAATAATTTAACATTATTTCCTAAGAGGTTTTATTTTAGTTCCCTACCTCTATTATTTTCCATGGAAGGGTGCTGCAGTACTAGTGGTTCACCAGGTGTCATGCTGGACTTTCTACTGGATTTACTAGTAATTTACACTTGGATTTTGTAAATAAGTAAAAAGTTGTAAACTTACTCAAAACTGTATGTTACCTTTGTAAATCAGGACCTGAGTTTTCAAAACAATGATCCATATCACAATCACACACACATTCAGTGTGTGTAACTTTGCTCCATGAGAAACACAGGTTAAATTGAGGTACAATTTGATATAAAATAATAGGTAGGTTCATAGCAAGGAGCCCAGGTGAGCAGATCTGTAGTTACACGCCACAGCTAGAATTAAACTATTCTTAAGATCTGTGAGATAATGTAGGACACCTGAGAAATATTTATGAAATTATTTCTGTACATTTATCAACCATGAGCAAAAGAATCCAATATAAGTGCATGTTTCTATACAAATGTTGAAGGGTTCCCTGACATGTATAGATCCCAAGATATTAATATCTCGCTCTGGAAGGTGTTGGGAATATGAAGAATAGGTAGTTATGAATATTTTGAAATTAGATTAACAAAAATACAATTACTGCATATTGTAAAGTTTAAAAATGCTTCACAATGCTAATTGCTGTTGAGGGTGACAGAAGAAAACAGGAAGGCCCAAGTCAAAGTCACTTTGTATAAGTTGCACTCCATTATGTAAAAGTTGAGTGCTGGAGTTAGGAAATAGGTGACTATTCGTTTTTACTACTTTTATCATCCAATCTGAAGCCTGCACGTGTTTCAGAGGCGAACCAAAATAGCTAACTGTCAAACAAATAGACTGGGCCCATGCAAAGGGAATAATACAACACATAAGTAGTTGGGCAGAGGGAAAGGACACACTTTCTCTCCCTCTAGAATTCTCTGACAAACAAGAGCCCTCTGGTACACAATGGGAACTTGCGCCAAAACAGACCACCTTCTCACAACTGAACTATTTCATACCTGACTCCAGAACTGACTGAAGGAAGGACCAGCAGAACTCTTCTGAAGAATTGGCAGCTCATGGGTGAAAGTTTGCTGATTTAAAATTGCACAACCTGAGTGGAAATAATCAGTAGTAATTTGCAACCTGAAAGCATCACTTGTAACTCCATTTTTCTGCACTTCTATTTTCATTCTGATGTCTTCATTGGAAAACCTCTTCTGTATCAGTGAATGCTATTCGCTGGCATGTTTCACCATGGCAGCTAGAAATGTGGTAGATTTTTTGGGACGCAAGGACCACCATACTGGGAAAGAATATGTTATGAGTAATTCAGGGTAAGATATACTGAAATTGCACAGCATAAGTTAATCAAACTAGTTTCGCTTTGCCCACTTTTTATTAAGGTTTTTGAAAGTTTACTTCTGACAGCTTAATTAGACTACAAAATACCCTAGATCTATTTCATCTATGTGGCATGCATATAATTGTAGGTCATTTGGGAGCCAAAATCAAAGATTTGAAATTTAAATTCAACACATTGATTGCATCCCCTTTGTTAGTCAAAATTATTGTTAAATCAGCTACAATTAAATTATCGTAGGTCCATGCAGCACTATCCAGATGAAGCAATCACATTCTTTACAAGTTTCAAGTTTATTTGTTTTTGCACAGCTAATAAAAGCCATTACAACATTTGAATTGAGGTACCTTTTTATTATATATAGAATGGACCGACCCGATTTGGGTTATGGTCAGGCTCCATCGAGTGACAGGCAGGGGATGGCGGAGTGAGGGGTAGGTGGAAGCAGAGTGCTTGGTTCACCTTGGAGAGCATCACTGAACCAACCACTGTGTAGTTAGTGTAGTGTTTCTGGTCCTGACGAATCGCCACGTGATTTCTTACACATTAGGTGAGAAACATGTTGACCACCCACTTGTAGCCACATCAGCGGTGACACCTTTGATATTTTTAATTGGGACCAGTGGGCTCGCAGATTAAATTCATTTTGAGGCACCACTGTGCCTCATTTTATCCCTCCACACAACATTTTCACCACTCACCTTTCCACATCTACACCACGAGGCCCCACACCCGCATCACACCTAACGGCTTGGGAAAAAGATCTCCGACAAAGAGCCCCTCATAGGGTGCCCGTCAGGCATTGCAGCGCCGGCCTGACGAGGAGCAAGCCTTATGATGAAGCATGACACCCAACCGGGTGTGTGAGGGCCCCACTTCTCAAATTGGGAGACACCCTGTCTCCACCTTAGGGTAAGGGTGTTGACCGACCCAGCCTCCTCCTCCCTCCTCCACAGGAACTGCATACCTCTTCTTCTCATTCGTGTTCTTTGGGGCTCGTATGCTGGACCTACAAGCGTACCTGATCCCTCTTTTGTTATAATTATCTAATTGTTGCCAATGGCTTTAATTGATAACATCTTGAAGTTCGTTTATCTTTTGTTACACCTTTCAGGGTTCATTCTGCATTAGATAGTTTTACTCCATAAAAAGTAAACCAGGCCTTTCTTTCTTTTGATCCATGCAGGGACATTGTATTTAATTTATTTATCCAGTGGGTTTCTTTCTGGCAAAACTATCAATTGTGACTCCTTCCCCAATGTAATTTCGATTCACTGGCAAGAATGTGAAATGTAATTTCTTTCAAACTATCATTGTTTGCTTTCCAATGAAAAATATCAGTTGATGAAGAATTTGCTGTTCTAATGTATGACGTGTTCAGTCCATTAACCCCTTAGCTTTACAAGCTGTTTGTCCAACACAATGCTTACCATAAAGACAGCAAATTGTATAAATAATATACATGTTTCCACACATCAAGTAAACGTAATTCGATCTCCTAGCCTGCATTAGAATGATATACTTTTGAACCGTTTCTAACATTACTATTATAATGTAGTTCAAACACAGAAATTTAACAAGTATTGGTTTTCTCAAAATGTGTTTGCTTTCCTCTACCTCTCATACTTCAGCTTTGATTAGTTAGACAGTGCCTACAATTTTGCCCTTTTGTACACGCAAGAATTGGTTAATAAGTGGGTAATAACTAGTATTGTATACATCGTTACTAAACTCCTTTGGCTAAAAATGTAATCTTTCATGTCACAAACAGTTTGCAGCATTTTCTTTATTGGATGCATATTGAAGAAGAGTGCATTTAAAGTAGTAGTTTGGTGTCTATTATTTGTAATAATATGTAAGCAAAAAAATGTAAGCACATTAGTAGCTTTAACAATAGTAAAGTGAAATATTATGCCATTGTGTTGTTTTTTCAACCTTTATGTTAATACCTCTAAAAATAAGAATGTATTTATTTGTTTAACGGTTCTTTCATTTCTATGGCATTTTCTGTGCCGAACTCTTATTCTTTCAGACTTGCTGTGATTTGCCTCCTCTTTGTGCAATCCTGTTTTTTGGAGGGTTGAGTTTGAGCGCTAAAAACATCACCAATGAAGTTGTCATTTTCAGAATCTATTGGTTAGAAATAAAATTTCCTTGGGATCCAGCAATATTGAGAGACATATTTTTAGTAAGCAAATTTCTTTTTCAGGACTGGAGAATTTGGGTATTTAGATTGTCATTCCTGTTGTCAGTGTTCATTATTAATTAATGTTTATTTCTATTATAGCCTATAAAATCCACCTTGCTCTACAGTATCCACAAACAATAAGGAGTTAAAACAGTTATAACAAAGTAGGAAATGCATATTGCAAAACTGTGCACCAAATCGACAGATAAAACATTATTTGCTCCATTTTATATGATCAGCTTGACTTTTATTGTAAGTTTCCTAAACAATGTTTTTGAAACTTCCATAAAATCCAATGACTCGGGTTAGAGATAATAAAGGCATCCTAATCTACTCCCTCACCTTAACATGCTGTTGAGTAAAAAGTGCTACAGAAGACGCCACTCAATCAGTCAATTATGCAAAGCTGATGTAAATGACCAAGATAATAAAATCAACTTTTGGCCCAAACATCATACAGGAGACATCCAATTTCATGTGTATCAGTCAAGTCAAGGTTCCACCAGAGTAAATTCACTGAACACAGACATTTGTTATGAGACTGGAAACGAACAGTTTCAGGAGTAGTTAAAAACACAAAAATAGGGATTTGTTCAAGCCATATAGATTTAATAGATACATTCAATGAATACACATGATCATCATAATGCTCTTGATGTGGCGCCTTTCTCTCATTTTGGGGGACTATTTTAGTTAGTAGGCAAATGCGCTGAGTTTATCAGGCTCATTTATGGTCAAATTATCATTTACAGCAGTCTTGCATGTTACAAATCCAGTCTGCCTTTCCAAAAGATCAAAACATGTTCTAATATATTCCAATTACTAGTAGCAGTAAAAATTAAAATGGGGAAAATCTTTGCATTTTTTTCTACACCTTAAAACATTTGCATCAGACACCAAGGCTGGATGACAAAAACGGGCAACTTTTTCATTCTAGTCTTTGTGATCAGGGTGATTATAATTAGGTAGAACCCCAAGCTCCCACCACTCTCTTTGATTGGAATAAAATGTTAACATTGTTACAGTTGAGTGCATGATTGCGCATTTTCCATTTTTTTTAAGGTGAAAGGAAACTGTAAGACATGATTTTGCATCAGATGTGATGTTAGATGGAAGAATTTGTAAACCAATGGTGTAAAAGCAAAGGTCTCTTCATTATACAGACCCACAGAATTGTTGTATGTGTCCTTAAGATAGTCATTTCTTTGGCAGTAGATTCAGTATAGTTGTGATTTTCAATCAAAGATATCTTTCAGTAGAGAAACTCCCAACTCTGGTTGTACATTTGTCTTAATTATATCACGAGCCATATAAAGTAGATTTCTTACAGATCTTTTTTGTGCTGTTTCAAGAAGTTTTACACGACATGACATGCCCACATTTCTGCCTCAGTCACCAATTCGACATAATGCATTCTTTTTTTTTTTTTTTAAACTCTTTTTATTAATACAGCTCATAAGACCATACATTGTATCATGACATTCGCAGCTCAACAGCAATTTATACATACATAGTACATTTAGCAACAAGGGTGTGGGCTCATGCCTATCCTCCTGAGTCCCCGCTATATTTTGCAGCCTCAGTCCTGTTCTACTATACTCGGGGTACGGTACTTCCTCCAAGGTGACCAGATCTTCTGCCACTTTTTGGTACATCCCCTGCTCCTATACACCACTTCCTCTGCCCTCTGGCACCAGTCTAGGTCCCTCTTCCAGTCAGCCAGCTGCGGTGGGGCCAGCGCACCCCAGCTCCGTGCAATATTACGTTTGGCCACCTCTGCTGCTAGGGTCAGCCACAACTCTGTGTACCTGGGCCATCCCTCATCTCCCTTAATTTGGAGGATTAGCCATCTTGGGTCTAACGGCACCTCCCTCCCCAAGACTCTGGACATGCTACCCGTGATCTCTGCCCAGTATGACGCAACCTCTGGGCATTCCCACAATATATGAAAGAAAGAGCCTTCTTGGTGACACCCCCGTCTGCAATGTCCCGACTGGAGCCTGCCCCAGCGGTGTAAAAGTGTGCAGGGATAGTACGTGCGGTGGAGTATTTTTAACTGTACTAATCGAATCTGGCCCGGATGGCGACCTCCCTGGGACTCTGTAGCGCTTCCTGCCAACTGTCGTCATCTATGTCCCCTAGGTCTGCCACCCACGCCGCTCGCAGGGGGATCAGTGGATCAGGGCAGTTATTCACCAGCTTACGGTATATCGTAGAGATGGGTTTAGCAATAATCGGGTCTAGCAACAGGCGGTCCTCGAGCGGCGAGTAATCGGGTATCTCCACCCCGGGTTTAACGTGTACTTTGAGGGCGTGCATGAGTCTGATGTAGTGGTATCTCTGTGCCGGGTTCATGTCATATTCGGCCTGTAGATACTCAAACGTCCGGGGGGAGTCACCTCGCCATATGTCACCCAGGTATTCTACACCTATAAGACGCCACCCCCTGAATCCCGCCAGGGCAGTCACCTCCCGGAGCTGGTCTCCCAGCCATAATGGGGTCTTGCCTGTTAGTTTCCGGTCCCAGCCCAGGAGCCGATTAGCTTCCCTCCAACATTGCACCACCACCCTGGTATGCTCTGGCCAGTTTCTCCCCACCCTTTGGGCGTAAAGAAGAGACTCACATGCACCCCCCTCCATTGCCTCCCTATCTACCCGATACGCTGGTTCCGAGACATCCGCATACACCCAGTCGTTTACGACCTGTAAATGTGACGCCCAATAGTACAGCTTGGCGTCAGGGATTGCTAGACCACCATCGTATACCCCTCTATGGAGTTTATTCAACACAATCCTCGGGGGGCCCCCGTCCCATAGCAACGCGCGCACCGCTTGAGCCACCCTTTTGAAGGAATGCGGAGGTATCAGGAACGGCGTGTTCTGTATGATGTAGAGGATTCTTGTTAGCGTAAGCATTTTGTATAAGGCCGCCCGGCCCATGAGGGAGAGCGGAAGAGCGCGCCAGTGGGCGACATCCGTCCCCATACGAGCGAGCAGCGGCTCCAGGTTTGCAGTTAGGAAGACATCCCTATTCCTTGTAATGTATATTCCCAGGTATTTAAACCCACCCGTGACCAGCGGTGCCGCGCAGCAAGCTGGGATACGCGGTGGAGGGCCCGACAGTGAAAAGACCGCCGACTTCAGCCAGTTAATCCGGTACCCGGAATAGCTGCCAAAGAGCTCAAAAATGTGCATCGCCCTGGCAAGCGAGTTGTACGGTCTGGCGAGGTAGAGGACAATGTCGTCCGCATAGAGCGATATCCGCTCCTCCCACCCCCGGGCGACACGATACCCCATATCATGGGATCCCTCCGTATCCAATGGGCCAAAGGCTCCAATGCTAGGGCAAACAGGAGGGGCGAAAGCGGGCACCCCTGTCGCGTACCCCGCCTCAAGGGGAAGGACCTGGACACCGCCCCATTGACCCTCACCCTCGCCGTTGGCAGCGTATACAGCAGTTTCACCCAGCTACAGAAGATCGGCCCACAGCCCAGTCGCTGAAGGGTCATGAAAAGATAGGGCCATTCAATGCTGTCGAAAGCCATGGAGGCATCTAATGCTACCGCCGCTGCCTGGGGCAAGCCCACCCCTTCCGTCATGTGGAGCACCCCGTAGAGTCTCCTCAGGTTGTGGCGCGTACTCCTTCGGGGCATGAACCCAGATTGGTCCACATGTACCAGGTCTGTGATGACGGACACGAGTCTCCCAGCCAGGGCCTTTGCCAGGATCTTTGCCTCCACATTGATTAGAGAGATCGGGCGATAGGAATCGCACCTGTCTGGTGGTTTGCCTGCTTTATGGATCGTTACTATAGTGGCTTCTCTCTGGTCCGGAGGGACCCACCCCACTTCCCTGGCCTCAACCAACATCCGTAGGAGAGGGCCCAGTACCACCGCTGCTTGTTTCTTATAGATCTCGACCGGTAACCCATTAGGCCCGGCCGCTTTCCCCGATTGTAAGGAGCCCAGGGCAAGCCCCAGTTCCTCCACTGTCAGGTCAGCCTCAAGTCTGTCCCGTGCCTCTGGCGAGAGCGAGGGGAGGGCAAAGTCTCGCAGGAACTCCCCACAGTCTGCCTCTGACCTCACACAAACCGGCGAATATACCTGTTCATAATGCACAGCAAAGGCCTCTGCTATGTCTCCACTGGTGGAGCATAACGCTCCCGATTTGTCTCGTATCCCTGGTACCCAGGAGCGGTCCCTATTGCGGCGCTCCAGCCACGCCAGCAACTTAAGCCCCTTGTCCCCTACATCATATAGCCGGTGCTGAGTCGCCAGCGCATAGGCCCGCGCCTCCTCTCGCGCCAAGGCCCTCAAGTCCTTCTGTTTCAGAGACAATTTGTGCTGTAAGTCAGCTGACTCCGTCAAGGCCGGGTCCGCCTCTAACGTCTCCACCTCCCTCTCAAGTCCCCTGATCTGTAGCGATTCCTCCTTTTTTTGCCCCCCAATTAAAGCCTGCGCTTGGCCCCGCAAGACCGTCTTAAATGCTTCCCATATCGTGATCTGGGAGGCGACAGACCCCTGATTCTCCTCAAAGTAGAGTTTGGAGCCCTCTCTGAGCTTATCGCAGAGGGTCGGGTCCCGGAGTCTCCAGGGATCTATCCTCGGGAAGGTGGCCTTATTGACTACTGGTCCCTGGAGAAACACCCTCACTGGGGAATGGTCTGAGATCCCCGCGCCAGGTGCCTGACCTCCGTAAAGTCTCCCATATGCGTGAGCTGGGTGAAAAAATGGTCAATTCTAGAGAATGATCCATGTCTGGCCGAATAGAACGTATATTCCCTAGTCAGAGGGTGGTGCGCTCGCCAAATGTCACTCAGGCCCATGGCCGAAATAAACCCCGCCATACCCCGCTCCTCCCGCGCCCCCAGTCTCGTATTGGACCGGTCTGTGGATGGATCCATCACGGCATTGGTGTCTCCCCCTAGAAGGAAAACCCCCACAGGTAGGTCTGTTAAAAAGGCACCTAACTTTGGAAGAAAAGTGGAATGCAAGCCCGGGGGGAGATAACAGGAGCAGAAGACCAACGTCTTTCCCTCCCATGTGCCCGCAGCTGCCGTTAGGCACCCAGAGGCGTCTGTCCATGTGTTAATAAGCACTAAAGGCAGGGATGCGCGCACTAGGATTCCCACCCCTCTGGCCCCAGAGGAATATCCCGCGTGTGCGATCATTTTGTAGCCAAAGCGATCTAGTGCTTTGCACTTATTTCCCTTCAGGTGTGTCTCCTGCAGCAGGACTACATCAGGGCTATGCCTCTTTAAGTGTTGGAGGACCAAGGTACGCTTTATTTTATCTCCCAGGCCGTGGACGTTCCACGTCCACACCTGCAGTTTAGCCGGGTCTCCCATCTGTTGGAATTAGTAGCAGTTTGTCCCTCCGCTCCCGCCCCCCTGTCGCTACTCCTTGCACAAGCTGCCATCGATACCCACAATAGTGGTCATGAGCTAACTCCCGCGTCCCCCCCAACATAAGAAAAAACAACAACCCCTGTCTACCCCACACCCCCTCCCTGCAACCCTGCTAGGTGAGTCCCCAACCACCCACCCATGAAACTGGCAGAGTGCCTGTCGCCCCATATCGTAAGAACAAACAAATATATGGGGTTGCGTGCCTACAGCCACAAGAAAGATGTATGTGTGAATGACTACATTATCTGCCCATTTCTCCCCCTACTCAGCGGGATCCCCCCAGACTGCGGTTCACCAGCCCCTCCCCTGGCTATCCCTCAGCGCCCCCTCCAGGTGTGAATGCATTTGACCCCCTATCCCCCTGTCTGCAGAAGACATTCCCTAGTGTCGCTAGGCATTCGAGGCAGTTCCTCTCGTAGTAGTCCCCCATAGTCTCGGCTTTCTCGGCCTGTAGTTCTGTCCCAGCCCCAATGTTCGCGCCACCCCCCCGGGATCACTTATCTGGTCGTTGGTCTGGTCTCTGGCCGTTTGGTCTCCTCCAGTCGTCCGTCTCTGTTTCTGCCAGTTGCTGGTGGGAGTCGGGGCGCTCGTGTCTGCCCCCCCGTCGCACCGTGCGCCAACCCTCAAGCCAGTCGCTGGCCTCCTCTGGCCGTTCAAAGAAGTGCGTTTTCCCTTCATCGATGATTTTGAGTCTGGCCGGGAACAGCATCATATATTTCACCCCTTGTTCTCTGAGGGATCGTTTCACGCCGTCGAAGGACCGCCTCAAACATTGCACCCGAAAGGTGAAGTCCGGGAAGAACCGGATGGTAGCATTTTCGATATGCAGGTCTCCGGTCGTGCGCGCGGCCTGGAGGATAGCGTCCCTGTCTCTAAAGTTGAGGATCCGGGCAATGATCGTCCTGGGCGGCGCCCCCGGCCGCGGTTTGCCCCCAGCGCCCTGTGTGCCCGTTCCACCGAGAAGAAGTTAGATAGGCGCTTGGGTTTCAACTGGTTGAGGACCAGGTCCTCGACGAACCAGTCCATTGATGGGCCTTCCATGCCCTCCGGAACTCCCACTATGCGAATGTTATTTCGCCTGGCTCTCCCTTCCTGATCCTCCAGGCGCGCGTATATGTCGTCTTGATTTTTAGTGAGTGCTACCACTTGCTCCTCCAGCCTCTTGGTTTTCGCCTGCAGACTCCCAATCCCGGTTTCAGCCTCCGATACCTTCTCTGACATTTTCCTGAAGTCAGCCCTCAGGAGATTCACTTCCTCGGTAACTGAGTCCAATTTCGGCTCAAGGGTACCCCTGAGGTCTCTGATTGCCCTCATGATGTCTTTAAGGGAGGGGTCAGGGTCTCCATCCTCCACCGCATGCGAGCTGCCGCTTGCCGCCCCTCATCTTTCCCCATGGCCACCGTGTACTTGTCTATCTGATTCAATTGCCCCGGGCCTGGCTGTCTGGTACGGCCCATATCTTGGTGTCCGGACCTCCGCCTCTCTCATCCGGACAGGTCCAGGGGCCCCCTTCCCGTCTTCTGCCGCAGCCTCTCCGTCAGGCTCAAGTCTGCGCGGATCTTGCTGATCCCCAGCTCTCACCCAGTCGGCGCACACCACACGACCTTGTGCTGTCGCTGCCTCCGACGTTAAGGTCTTCCTGCGCCCCTCCGCTTATCAGACCCCCTCCGTGGTTGTAGCCGGATGCGAGGTCCCCACTCGCTCAATTCTGTCCCTTCAGCCGGGGTCTCTCTCTGGGGGATGGTTCTCACCTGGCTTCGCTGGCGCTGGACTTTTCACAGCCTGTATGGGAGGGGGGGGGGGGGTCTCGTTTCCCCCGGGTGACTATCCGCTCTACCTGCTTTCACCTGGGGACTCTAGGCGGCCACGTCTTCACCCGCTCAGGCACTGTCTAGTGAACCCTCCTGTCACCCCTTCGCAGCTCCTCTTTCCAGCACCTCTTGCCTCGTCCCGGGTGGCTACCTCCCTGAGGTCTCAAGACGACGCTAGGCTGACACTCGGGTCCCCGAGGCCTGCAGACTGCCTGGCGCTCCGCCCTCAGCTCCTGCCCCGTCCGGCTTTTCTCTGCGCCACTCACGGCCTGATCTTCTTTCTGTGGGGCGCCGTGGAGGGAGGACTCGGCCCTACACTGTCCCCGGTACGGCGCTGCACCGCCGGCCGGCTCTTCTGCCCGTCAACGCGGTCCCGCGCCCCACACCGGGACAGCGCCGCCGCTGGTGCATGCGTCACCCCTGGACCTCCTCACCGGCACGCTGGGTCAAGCCTCCTCTCAGGATCACTGAGTCAGAGAGGGTTCCGAGGGTCTTCACGCTATGCGGCTCCGGCCGCCATTTTAGGCCGTCCGCGTCTTATAGGCTCCAGCCGTCTGTTGGTACGCTTTACTGCCGGTTTCGCGCCCGCTGAGTCCCGCTATTGGAGGCACTATCGTTCCGGTGCCCAAAATTAGTTCAGAGAGTCCCGCTACGTCTCGGATGATGCCGGAGTTTGGGCCGGATTCCTGGCTGTTAGAGCAGCTCCACTAGCCCGCGGCCATCTTCCGTGGTGGCAAGCCACGCCCCCCCGACATAATGCATTCTTAAGGCTTCATCAACTGAACGGCAAACCCTCTGGTGATGAACTGCTAAAATTAGTCCTTTAATATATGAATCCACAGGGGTTTTCTTCTCGGCATGAACACCCCATGTTAAAGAACTCAAGAATCTCTGTTCCCAGTAATCTCCATATTTAAGTGTTTTAATATGGGTCAGCTCTTTTGAAAAAAACTCTTCCCTACTTGGGTCTCTTGCTGTGTAGAATCATGTCAAGTCAAGTAGTCTTTATTCGAATGCATAAAAACACATCCATAAAAGCATAACAAACATTAAAACAGCATTATAAAGTACGTATCCAAGAGTATACATGACCTGCTATAGTCAGTTAAAAATACACAGATGATGTTAAAAACTTAAGATACCATTTATATTGGCCTTTTATAATTATGTGCAAATCCTAATCCGCTACGTGTACAGCTTTAATGGCGAACATGACTAGCCAAATTTTATAAAGTGCCTATGTGCTGATATATATTAATAATAATGTTAAAATTAGGACTATAGAAATGTTATATTGCACGGCCCTAAATGCAGCCAAATATTCATATAAAACCTTTAGAATTAGATACAGCACAATCTGATCATATTGTTAAGACCATGTTCTTTCTGATATAAAAAACAGCCCATAAAAATGACACCATTCTACAGCATATTTCTAAAGAAGGTAGAGTTTGCAGAAATAAGTATGCGGGCCGGCATTGGGTAAAGCCTTGCTGTTTTAATATTGGGACGATGTATCTTTTCCGTCGTCTAGTGTAAAACTTGCAAAAAAGGACCACATGCAATGTGTCCTGGGACAGCCGGTTATCACACGGGCAGTGAATCAGATTTACTGCCCAGTCATTCATCTTTGGAAAGCTGACTAATCGATGGAAAATGTCCAGTCTCAGACGGGTTAAAACAAATCTGTCTACCATACAAGACAGATTTGAGATAAGGTTGCATATTAAAAGTAGTTATGATTAATTGGTTCCCTAGTACACTCGGTTTCGTTGCTTCAAGTGTCCACCTTAGGGTCTCTAAGTGCCTTAGGCCTTTCTCTCTCTGGCTTTTTTTTTACTAATGGTGCGTAGGGTTTCAGGTCTCTCATAGTATTCGCAGCATCCCATATCTTGAAACAGATGTTGAACGTACGCTAACCATAACATTCTTGTATGCTGACTCAATTTCAGGCAGTCCCTAATGATCGCTTGATTCAGTACTGTATACTCCTAGGGCCAGATTTTGTGCCAGAGGAGTATTGGGTGCAACTTTATCACATCTGTAACATGTTGTGCCCCCAATTCCGCATGGATGACGTCGGCAGAAGTACTTTTAGGGATGGCAAGCAAATATCTAAAAAATTAGTTTTCCACCGTTTGTAAGTCAATACAATTTTTGTACCCCCACAGGCCTGCCCCAAATGTCGCTATGCTCAGGCACTTAGCTTTGTATATTTTCATCATTACCTCTGGGGGGTTAGTACCCAAGCGTTTTGCAAAGCATCTGAGTGCCATACAGGCTTTACTAAAAAGTATCTTCCTATTGGCAATAGCTTTATTCCATAGGCATTCTTGATCGAATAAGACTCCCAGGTAAGAGAATGTCCTGGTAAAGCCAATTGTAGTGTCTTCAATTCTAATCTCTCTACACTTTTTGCTTGCCCTTCCGCATTTCATGATAAATGTTTTCCCTATATTAATTAAGAGACCAAGATCTTTCATGTAATGTGCAAAATTAGACACCAAGGACTGCAGAGCTAAGGGGGTGCGAGCCATAAGAACGGCGTCGTCAGCTTATAAGAGGGCCGGGACTGGGCGCGTTCCTACTTTTGGTAAGTTTTTAGTTGACATTGCAAGTACCTCCCCTACACTGTTAATATATAGTGAAAACAGGAAGGGAGCCAGGACGTATCCCTGCCTCACCCCTCTATTGACGCTGAATGCTTTAGTGCATTCTCCCCCGTTACCGTATCTAACCCTGGCCCTGCATTCCGAATATAGGTCCCTCAATAAGCTAATAATTGATGCCTCCACTCCCAGATCCGCTAGTTTTTGCCACAACTTTGAATGTATGACACAATCAAAAGCCTATGTTAAATCGACTAAGGCTAGATATAAGTTGCCT
This sequence comes from Calotriton arnoldi, assembly GCA_963921515.1. Classification (NCBI taxonomy): domain Eukaryota; kingdom Metazoa; phylum Chordata; class Amphibia; order Caudata; family Salamandridae; genus Calotriton; species Calotriton arnoldi. Next base: position 228,876 of record CAWUFW010004405.1, on the reverse strand, counting down.
TTCTTAGCGTGAACGTATTTTCCAATTAACATATTTAAGTTAAGGCTCTGCTCAATCGTGCCTATCCCCGAGCTGAAGCCATATTGCAGATCTGACAGAATACTTTGTGATTCCGCCCAATTCTGCAGCCTTTTTAGGATTTCACGCCCTGCTATCTTAACAAGAGAGTTAAGGAGTGAAATAGGTCTATAGCAGGCCGGGTTGAGCCGTGTAGAACCATAATTTAAGACTTAATTCGATTTATAAGTAAGTCCCTCCAGGAGTGTAAATCTTGGGGGGAGGGGATTTCTAATAAAACATCACAATGAGCATAATAACAATCAATAGAGACAATGATAGCCTTAATTTCTGGGATCTCCATTTCAAAGTCAGCTGAATATTTTTTATACTATTAATATATGCGAGGAACACAAACAAGAGCATCACAGAATCCCCTCATACAACTTTTTGATGGGACAGCGGTTAGTTATTACCAAATCTCAAATGCGCAATGCTGACTACAAAGGCTGCAATAACACAGTGTAACAGGTCCAACTCAACCTCCAATTCAATTAATATCAACCATGCGAGGTCTATGCTCACCAAATCAAAGATAGCACAACAACCATAGCAAAGAAAACAAAGACTGTGTTTTTTCCGTTCATTGCTTGTGAGTTTCCCAAATGTGCGGGCATCGCACCACTTCAAAGTTTTTCTGGGAAATACGCGATTCACAAAATTGCAAAAAGCTGGGGGTCTATCTAGCAGTTTAGACTTCCAATTGCTATTATTACATTAATAACCTATGGTATTATGGAAAATATGTTGCTCTGATTTATTTGCTTTAATCAGTTGTCCAAAATGAACAGACTGTGGGCTTCAGGAACTGTCTCGAACAAGAATCCAGCCCTTTCAATCTTTTGGTTGGCATGCAGCAGTTGTTGTACAAGAATGTGAACAACAGGCGAGTCATTGTAGACTTCAGTAAGACCCTTGTCCTGTGACTGCTCAGAAGGGAAAGGCAAAAAGTGAAAGGAGAAAGAGGTAAAGCAAGATCATTCATGGTCTAACTTTCAATACTTGCAATGCTTGATGTGGAAACTAATGATTGGCACTTAAAAATAATTAACATGCTCAACTAGACAGCGAACTCTGCGGCTTCAGTACCCTGACTGCTATCTAGGTGACTCAAGTTAGATCTGTGGGAGTGCAATGAGCTCCTGAGTTTCTTTTTAGCGTCTGCATGGTGAATTGACCCGGCGGGGGGGAGGGGGGGTTGCTGGTCAATATTTTGTTCCAGGTGGGAATGCCCGCTAACACAATGCATGTTTAAAACATTTTTTAAAACGATTAAAACATAAGACATACCAAAAACTGACCTTCAGAATGGATATCACAGCTGCTATTATGAGGAAAGTGGGTGCAGGAAAATTCAGTGGAGATTAGTAAGGGGGCTTTCTAAAGCTCTTCTTTCAGACAGTATTGATAATGAAATAAGGGAGATTGACACATAACCCTTGAGAAATTAAATTTGATGGGGCACTCAAAACAATAAAGAGTGAAAAAGAGGTAAGCAATGATTAGGGTATCTGAAGAGGCAAAGGAACATAAAAGAACCAGCAGAAGAGGAACAGACAAAATAGCCTCAGGTTCGAAAGTGACAGTGCGAACAGTGGAATCTAGTGGAAGTCAGGGAGACACGGGCCAATTATTAGCTTCTCTTTTCTGCGAGGCATGCTGTAAACCTCTTGGCTCTTCACCCTTGTTGTGAGGGAGCAAATTACCTACACCATTAGAGACAGAATGCCAGAGCTTACTTAGGTGTGTATCTGGCATTTTCATTGGTCGTACATAATTTTCTCTCCCCTCTTTTGGCAAAATAGTCATTTCTACACATGAGAGCTGGATCGATCTGAGGTCACTTGAGTGGGTTTCATCTACTTAGAACCATACTGACTAGGATGCTGGATCTAGGGAAGTGTAAGGTAGCTAAGAAACCCTTAAACTGGGACACCTCATCCCTATAACCCTATTTCAGCAAATAAGATCCAGCTACCCTGAAACCTCCTAGCCTCCATGGGGTCTGTTTCTTACTGCTTTGGTTTGGGCCATCTCAGGCACAGTAGTGACATTTGACACTGGTAGAATGTAATGGGTTTAGAATGTAAATGGGTAGATTAGAACTGCATTGCTTTCTGCATTGTAGATTAGAACCTCTCTGCTTAAGGATAAATAGGAAGGTCATCAACAAGGCTTATCGCTGGGGGAACATGGCGGCCAACTAGATGAGCCCGTCAGGGGCAATCCTCTGGTGCTCTGGGCTTCAGTAGATTGTCGAAGACTGAATTCAGATGGCTCATTGGTAGGGGGAGAGGAGAAAGAAGAGGCTCTTTTTGTCTGCTATTTGGTGGGGCACGGCAGGGCTCGGGCCAAGGATTCCTTTGGTAGTGTGCAATGGTGTCATCTGGAGGGAAGCAACGGTAGGACTTGGCAGAGTCCGCCGGGCCTCAGCTTGGATTTTGCACCAGAGAGTCGCAAGCAGAATCAGCACAGGTTGGCCGCTGCCTACTGCTGCATTGGCCAGTCAGGCATTGCGGCCCTAGCCTATGGATGAAGGAGTCGGAAGGCGTATGCCAGTGGAAGTAAGGCTGGCACCAGAGGTGGCAGCGAGAAAGCCCCGTGGACACCCTTGGTTAAGCTGAGAAAGAGCAGAGGAAAGAGGTCAGTGCAAACTGTAAGGGAAGAAAACGTGTATTGCGAGGGACAGATACCCTTAAGAAATACAAGAGTGAAGGAGGACACGCCTTTAAGGGGTTTTACAATGTATGGGGGGGAAGTGGAGTTACTATTTCCACCATTACTAACACTACTGCAACAGCTGCCTCTACATCTACCTCTACTTGAGCCCTGTTTGTTCACTCCTTTGGAGGCGGCAGGGTAAAGTCAGCTCCCAGGTTACAGAGCAGAAAAAACACTCAAGCAAGCATAAAATAACTCCCTTGCTGATACCTTATTTCAGAGTGCAGTCTGCAAAAGGACAGCTTAAGGAGGGGGTATCCTTGCAGGAACAGGAAGAGTTTGAAGACAGTATACAGTCGAGTCACAACAGTATGGAGGTGGGGTTACAGGATCAGTTAACATCAGGTGTTGTGCAAGTGACTCTGTGGCTGACACTCTTGTGGGAGTAGGCTTCAGGCACTGGCAGGGGAGAGAGTTGGATCAGGAGGGAGGAGCAAGTCAAGCTTATAACAATAGTGAGATGTAGCTGGGTAATGTTTCTCAACCTTTTGCAGCACAGAGCAAGGCTGAGGTGTTGCTGGGCATACCAATGGAAGAAGTCAGATCAAAATTCGCCCTTTCAGGGAAAAAAAACCTAGAAGTATACCCAAGGTGCCTGGGAAATGTTGGAAAGGAAAATAGACATGCTAATGCAAAGGACGAAAGCCTTGGAGGACGCTTTGGTTGATATAAAAGGTAAGGTTGAGCTTAAAAGCTTAGTGCTGAGTTTGATGGGGGTTTGATTGAGAGGTTTGTAGGGCATAGGGTGGAGAGCATGAGGGAGAATATATATTTTTTTAATCTGTTTGTCCTTATCAGCATCAGGTCTGAAGAATATCAAGATGAGAAATGGGGGAAGTAAGAGGAAAGGCTGCCATTGGGGAGAACACTCCCTCAGAGTCCTGATAAGGAATGTAAATGGACTCAGAGTGAAGAGAATGCAAAGACAGATTTAAGAGTATTTAAGACAGTCAGATGCCCAGATAATAATACCGCAGGAGATGAACCTTCCCAAAAGGGAGTGTGTCAATTTGTTCAGGGTGCAGAGATGGGTCAAGGAGTTTGTTTGCACAGATCAGACTTGTTGCATGAAGGGGGTGGCTATATTGATTAAGAGCTCTGTCCAGATCTATATGGGGAAACATATGGCAGATAGTGGTAGGAAATGGCTAATAGCTAAGATATAGATTCAGGGATCCTTGTATGGAATGTTTGGATTCTACGGTCCAATCATAGATGATGCCATTCCCTTGCATGCTCTATACAAGTGATTATTGGATATCACGGCATCGATAATTATAGGGGAGACTTGATGTATTGCTAGATCCTACACTAGACAAATCCATTGTAAGGTTAACAGCTAACTCCCCAAAGATGCAGGCACAGGTCAGGCTTATGATAAAAGCCATGGGGCTGTGCGATGCATGGAGGATGAAAGCAGGTAGGGCTTGCAAATTTACTTTCCAAAATAAGAAATCTGGTCATTCTGCAAAGATTGACTTTTTCCCAGTCGATGTTAAGATTTCTAACAAGGTGAAGAGAGTGATTCATCTACCAGAGCTTCTATCGGATCACTCTGCGGTTAAGCTCGAGGTGTCCCTGTGTAGAGACAGACCACCCAAGATGGACATTGGATAGAAAACTGCTGTTAGAGCAGACGGTAGTTGATCAGTTGAGAGCTGACACAGAATGGTTTTCCGATATACATGAGGGATGGGCCCCCCTCTGCACAGTCTGGGATTCCTATAAGGCGTTCTTAAGGGATAGAATCACTAGTATAGCTGTGCAGGTATAAATTGCGAGACCTTCAGGGAAATATCTCTAGACTTCAGTCTGCTCTACGGGAGTCTCTGGAGGAGGTACAGCAGCGGGTCACCCTAGGCAGTGGATTGCAGGATGCTAGGGAGGAGTTAGCAGGCTATTTGGAGGAGACCTGCCGCTAGAAATGAGAAGTGGGCAAGTTGGCTCATTTTGAGTATGGTGAAGGTTGAGGGAAGCTTTTAGCCTGGAAAACCAAGGTGAACAGTACAAGGAACCCAATCAGGAGGAAAAAAGATAAGAGGAGTGGGGAGTGTTGGGCTGATGATAAACACATAGAAGAGGCCTTCATCTCCTTTTACTTTTATCAAGATCTTTATACTGAGGAGATAGGTCAAGAGGAAACAAAAGGAGCAATGAGGGAAGAAAAAAAGGGTAGAGCCCAAGGCCATGCTGGTTTGACAAGTGAACTGTACATTGCCCACTATAGGATAAAATACTTCCAGTGTGTACTAGATTAGTACAGTAGTTTTCTCAAAGGGTAGCATTAACCCGCGTTCTTGCGATGAAGCCATTATTTGCGTGATCTTAAAGCCAAATAAGGACCCAAAATTGCGTGAATCAATAGGCTGATCTCTGCTGAACTGTGACTATATGATTTTTGCACAGATCTTAGCAAAGAGATTGGACAAAGTGATTGGGGTTTTAGTGCAAGGACCAAAAGGGTTTCATCAGAGGGCGGGAGCTGCATGAGTTGACCGCTGGCTTGTTAGTTCAGTGGATATGGCATCAGCTTGAGGACTCCCACTAGGATTTTTAATGTTTGACGCCGCTAAGATGTTTGATGGGGTAGACTGGTCATATCTAAATGCAGTACTCAGGTACAATGACCTTGGAGAGGAGTTCTGTAAGGTTATCCAGTATATAGAGAACCTGTGGTGAAAGTTGCTATAAATGGCAGGTTGGCTAGACAGGTTAAATTGCGAAGAGGAACAAGGCAGGCATGTCTGTTGCCACCTCTTTTATTTAACCTATACATTAAGCCATTGGCACAAAGGTTGAGGGAGACAGGTATCACACCCTTTGCATGTAACATTTGGAAAAGGAAGGTTGTGCTTAATGCAGACGATTTGATGGTTCATACATCTACCTTGAGTGATTCTTATCCAAATATACATCAGATTATCAAGAAATTTGGCGAAGTCCCTGGGTATTTAGTGAATTCCGTAAAAACGGAAATCATGGATTGGAATACTTTGTGTGAAAGCCCCCTAGTAAAGTGTGAAATAAGGTACCTTGGGACACATAAGCTGACCTCAGCTAACTTTCATAAGGCCATGATTGAAATGAAAATATTTTTCAGAACCTGGATGAGCCTTCCCTTAACTGTATTAGGTAGATCGAACATCATAAAGATGCTTATATTGCCCAAGTTCACGTTTGTCTTCAATTCCATCCCAGTAGCATTTAAAAGGGAATGGCTAAGCAAACTCCAGGGATAAGGAAGCAGTTTTATTTGGGTCTCAAGTGGAGTTAAAATCGCATGGTAGGAAGAGGGAGAACAGAGGTCTCGCAACTTTTGGATCCAGTTAACTTACAGATAAGTCTGATGTTCTGGTCCATGTTCAAGAACCTGCATTAGGGAGGCACTCAGTTATTGTACAAATTTGGAGACCCCAAACTTTATAAGAAGGGTAAGCAGAACATTTTGGGGGCAGTCATTATACTCTGGGTATAGATTAGATCAGCTTTGGGGATACCATATTATAGTGAATTTGCTTCCTTTTCTCCAGACACTCCCTCCAGACTGCTTGAGGGTGACAAAGGGAATGTAGATTTCGAGTACCATCTACAGGATAGTACTCCCAAGAAGAAAGAGGTGGTATTGTGGGATACTAGGTGTGGTGGACGGAGACATCTCACTGCCAGAGGAGCTGTGGAGAAGGACCTGCCACCTCTTGAGATAACCATAAGTGGCAAGTAACTATGCGCACTTCGTATGAAGTGGTGAAATCTGCCCCTTTAAGGAGGAATCATCTGTTACGTTACTCAGAGTTTACTGGACTCCAAAAAGGTTGTTGTCGCTGGGGAAGCAAGCGGTGAAGAGGTGCCCGCAATGCGGACTCCAGAAGGTGGATGATATACATACATTTATGCAGTGTCCCAACATTAAACTCCTCTGGCAGGAAGTGGGCAAGGCTCTATCCAAAATATTGGATAGAGAGATTAAGGTAGGTCTCCTATTGGCGATCTTGTTGTCTTGGAAAAGAAAGGGACAATAGCTAATCTGCCTAAAAGACAGCCCTTTTTGCTATTCTGTTTGGTGCTGTTGGCTAGGAGAGAGTTGCGTAGGAAATGAGTATCCCTGGACCACCCAAGGTTTATATACCAGTTGCAGTCGGTGCTGCGGGTGGCCAGGCAGGAGGAGAATTGTTTACCAGACAGAAGAGCGGAAATATGGACTTGGGTGGTTAAGTGGGGGGGGGGGAGCGAGATGATTAAACCTTATAACCAACTCAGTGGGGCCAGCAGGTTCAAGGCATATATGTTGAAGGTCGCAATCAGGTTGGAGAGCATTTGTTGGATCAGTCGGGAGTACTGTCTCCAGAATAGCGCTTCCAAACCCTGTTGCTGGATGATGGCAAAAAAAAGCTTATCAGAATCCAATCCTATGTGGTAAAGTTTCAACCAAAGTAGCGTAAAATTAGGGGAAAGCAGTAATTGATCATACCACAGAGAAAGGCATTTTTGAATGCTATTGTTAAAAGTAGAAATTTCTATGTTGTCCAATCTAAATTGAAGTCGCAGCCTTATTTTCTCACACAAAAAATGAAAGGGAAAATGCGTCATACTTATTTTAGTAAATTTGGTAATTTGGGTAACGGGACAGGACTGTATCTATTGTTTAATTGCTTCAGTTCATCTGATATCAACTCTTAATGGCAAGATGTTTGTTGGTGTCTGACATCCAGATTGCTGAATGCGACCAGACATGTTTTAAGTTTAAGGTGTACCCCAAAACAGGACAAGCCACGTATTTAATCTTAAAATCTGAGGCTTATCCATCACATGTTCCTTAGTTATGTAGCACATTGTAGTAACCAGCTTGCTCCTAACTTTTTCACGATGTTATTGAGAGTTTGGTTTGCTCACTTTTCTCAAAGGTGACTTGATAGTTTTAGAGGTTGCATTTGTTGCCACTTGCCAGAAGATGTCTATTTAGTTTTTGAATGGAAATTTCTCTGTTTCAGGCGTACGGGACTGCTTACTGGCATGCCCTTCTATCTAGTTTCCTTTTGATCATGCTCTGTATCATCATGAATCACCGACAATTTACTTACTGCTAAGAGGTGTTCATTCTCTGCAAAGTGTACATGGAATCATAGACGCCGAGGGCATATTAGGGGTCTTCAGAATGGGAAGAAAAGAATGCATTGGAGTGATATACACATGAAGGTCCAGATTTAAAAATGCTTTGTGTCAGGTTTGCATTACTTTAAGTCAAACCCGACGCAAAGTGTAGTGGTGGGATTTACAATCCAAAAGCAAATTGTGATTTGCGTTGGATTGTAACCAAAAGTGACACAAAGCTGTGCAATGCGCTCCTATGAGTTACTTGGCCTCTATGGGGCATTCCATGGGAGGTGCTTTAGCCTTCCCATGCATCCAGCATTAGATTTTATGCAAATCCGTCTCTACAAAGAGTTGCAGACAACGATTTGCGCCAACATTTTGTACTTCCGTGAGGCAGGTGTATTGTTTTTCCCTCGGTGCATGTGTGCTGCATTCTATCGCATACATGAAAAGTGGGAAACACTCAAAGCATTTTTTTTCTGCTGGAAGGAACCTGTTCCTGTACAAAAACTATGCTTACCACAGCAAAGACACCCTTGCACTCTGGTGTAAGGGTGTCTGCGTTGGGGCATGGCAACTAAAAGTGAACCAGTGCAGGGAGAGAGCAGAACAGCGCCTAAGCTTCTTCATGAAGGGAAGAAACCGGTTTTCAGAGCGCAGAGAAAAGGGGAGGGCATTCCAAAGTGAAGCCACTCTGTAAGAGAAGGATCACCCTCCCACTGTTTCCCTCCTAATGCGAGGGATGATCACAAGATGGGCAGTGGGGGAATGCAGTGTTTTATGAGGGAGATAGAAAGAAAGCAGGGGTTGAGAGATCGCAGGGCCATTGCCCCACAAGGCCTTGTGGGCAATGCAGAGACTTAAACCTTATTTTCTCGTCCACCCACAGCCAATGGAGGGAGTGCAAGGCTTGTCATCCAAATTGATGTCTAGGGATATCAAGCAGCAATCTGGCGGCACAGTTCTGGACCACCTGAAGTTTCCTAATCGTTCCTTTTGGAGCACCTAGGTAAAGGGAGTTACCATAATCCAGTCTGGATAGAATGAGGGCCTGGACCATTAATCTCCTGGTGGTGAAAGGGAGAGTAAGAATATCTTCCTCAGCATCCTGAGAAGCCCTGGCAGGTGGCAGCAAGCTTCACTGCTTGATGGTCGAATTTAAAGGAATTATCTATCCATATGCCAAGGCTCTTGATGGATTTTTTGGGTGGTGAACGGGGTCCTAAGCTGCTTGGCCAGTCCAGTTCACGTCTCAGCTTAGAGTTATTACCCAAGATCATAAACTCAGTTTTGTCTCCATTAAGTTTAAGACAGGAGTGTTCCATCTATCTGGCTACCTTCTTGAGGCAGAGCTCCAACGAGGGGGAGTGGAGAACCTGCCCTTGATTAAGAGAGAAATTCAATTGTCATCAGCTTAGGTGACTATCAAAATACCAAATGGGGAGACAGTGTCTGCCAGAGGTCTCATATAAACGATAGCCCACGTGGGGCTCAAGGAGGAACCCTGAGGCACTCTGCACTTGAGTGATAGGCTGTTGGAGAGACTACCGACTTCGAAGACCTGAAAAGCTCTGTCTTGCAGGAAAGATTTGAGCCATAAGAGGGCAGTCCCCGAGATTTCCATGTTATTCAATTTTTGCACAAGGGTGTTGTGATTTACTGTGCCAAACGCGGAGCTCAGATCGAGCAGGATAATGGCAACCGATCCTCCTTGGTCGAGTAAACTCTTGGATTCTTTGACCACTGCTAAGGGAGCAGTCTCTGTACCATGGTGGGGTCCAAATCCTGCCTGGGTAAGGTGGAGTAGGTTGTGACTCTCTATATAGTTAGAGATAATCTGGTCGAAGTATTTTTCCGTTATCTTGCTAATAAAAGGGAGGAGAGAAATGGGCCAGTAGTTCCCTAACAACAGGGAGTCCAATTATAGCTTTTTCACCAACGTTTGATCATAGCAAGTTTCCAGGCCACAGGGACATCGCCCATGGTGAGAGACAGATTTATCACTTAAAGCACAGCAGGGAGTGTCTCATCAGTGGCTATAGCTAAGATATGTGGAGGGGCCGGGTCAGACGGGGAGCCTGATTTGATTTGGTGGAAGATCTCTGATAGCTGATGAGAGTACATTGCGGGAAATTCCGAAAGTCCCATAACAAGAGGAAGCAGGTGAGCGTCATTGCACAAAGGTGGTGATTTGGGAGTGGCAGTGTGAAATAGGTCGTAGATATCTTGCATTTTCTTGTCGAAAAAGCTGGTAGGTTGTTACACCGTCGATCTTGTGGTGCTAGATTGGTATGAGCGGACAGGGGGTTGAGTAGAATTTTGGCAATGAGAAATACCTGACTACAACAAATAACAACTAAAAGGGTATCAGTTAACCTTTTTAAATACTATGCTAGTGCGCTGCACCTCATGATGTAATTTTTTCATAACTTTTGATCCGTGTGAGCAAGAAACACATTTTCTAAATTTGTAAATTATACATCAGAGGGAAGATTATTCTGTAAGTGTGGCAAATCTCTAATTATGCAGAAAAACCGGTCGCAGTAGAAAGGCTTAATTGCCATGGCCCTGTCAAGGTGTTGAGACAGGTATGCTTCATTTTTTCTGTAGTGAAATCACCCATCGTGTTAGTTGCATGCATTATATCTTACATGGGATTGTGATCACTTTTTCTTTGGTGTAGTAAAGATCCATAAGGGTAGGAAATGACCCCATTTTTCTCATGGTCTTCCCATTTCTGCATGTCTCGATTTGGTGGCTTTAGGGCTCCGTGTACTTGCCACTGCTAAACAGTGGTAAAGGGCCTGTGCTCCCCTCTAAAATATGGGGCACCATTGTGTTCTAGCTAGGCTGCAGTTTGAATGAAGTGCAGTGAACCATGGCAGGGAAAGTGCCTTTGCCAAAAAAAAAAAATTGCCATGTCCATGGCATAGCATGAGTCACGCAGCTCCTGCGGTGCGGGGGGGGGCGAGCTCCATGGCGGCCCCCTCAGCAAAATTGGTGGGTTGTGAGATGGGGAGGGGGTCCCCCTCTGTATACTTTTCAGGGGGGCCCCCTCAAGTTTTGTTACGTCACTGTGCCATGTGGGAAAGCCTATATATATATTTAGATAGCGAGAGATCTAGAGTGGGACCATACCCACAGTTCTCTGCTTTTTTGCACAATTTAAGCAGCACTCTAACCCTGAAAGGGTTTTGTTTTGACTTATACTGGGTGCTCCTTTGTGTCTGATATAATGATAGCGAAACAAGTGTCGGGGGTTGCTTTTATTCATTCCAGATATTTATACTAATCCAAAGCTGTAATACTATGCCTGGAGTAGTAAAAATCTTTTGTAATTTTACAGCTCAGCATGGGTGGCACTGTGCTAAACCCATGCATAAAAACTTTGCTAGAAACACAGACCTTTGAGGTGAGCAGATTCAGAGTGTGGCCTGTGTTGTAGGGTGCTCCATACTAAACTTGGGAACTACCCAGAGTACTCTGCTTCTTTTGTGATTAAATATATATATATTTTGCAGGTAACCCTTTTTCCCTTAACGATTCAATGCTTGTAGAATCGGAAAAACGGAACGGACTCCTCTTCTGTTGTGCAAGATTTTTATTTTAAGTTTCTTTGCGCTGTGCCGCCATATATGTATCATTTTAGAATGTTTAATATATTGATATATAACATATTCATGGCACCATTAAAGTGTGCCTTGTAAGCCGACAGTGAAGTATACAAAAAATGATTGATGGAATTCTTTGAATTAATCTCAGCCACTGTTAATTACCCGAGGCTGCATCCCACTCCGTCGTTATTTTGCACACCATGCTACCTCAGTTTGGACTCAGCCATATGAAACTCAGCCTTGACCCTGCTCCAGTATTAACAGCCCTGCCCGAACAGGTAGGGATTTTTCTTATCATCAAAAATACATCTGTAGGATGCCTTCCTAGGCCAAAACACTGGTACTGCACAGGCACATTGTACACAAATGGACATGTGTTTGCAAATTATATACACTGATAGTGATGTGTGCATTATTTGGTGTTCTACCACACCATCTCCTCAACAATATGACACCTAACAATTGTTGTCACACATAACCTTTGCCCCTTCTCACCTGTCTGCCATGTCACTACTGATCTTCACTTATAGCGCAGGTTATCATTTGTCAAGTGTTGCTAAAGTGACATTCAAGTGACTACAACTACCATGAGACCATATCAATCCAACTCTAAGATGCTACACTCCTTTTGCCCTTTCTCACTTGTCTGCCATGTTTCTACTGATCTTCACTAGTCATACAGCTTACCATTTCTTAAGTGTTGCTAAAGTGACATTCAAGTGACTACAACTTCCATGAGGCCTTGAGACTACAACTCTAACCAAGATGCTACACTCCTTCTGCCCTTCTCATTTGTCTCTCATGTCACTACTGATCTTCACTTATAATGCAGGTTATCATTTGTCAAGTGTTGCTAAAGTAACATTAAACTGACTACAACTTTGGGGAGAGGAGTTGGCCTAACGGCAAGGGTGGTCGACCTCTAATCTGGGGAACCGGGTTCGAGTCTCGGCAAAGACGAGCAACATCCTGTGATTCTGGGCAAATCACTTAATCTCCCTGTGCCTAACAAAAATGAATGTGTCCTCATAACGCAACTGGTGCTCGTGTAAAGCGATCTGATACCCGATACCTTCGGGTCAAGTTTGCACTATATAAAACTCCGTAAAAAAAAAACACAAAAAAACTGCCATGCGGCCTTGTCATTGTAACTCTAATCAAGATGTTATAGTGAATGTGACACACTCACATTGCACACATCCCCCCAGGTCCTGTTTTGATGTCAAAGATACATCTGTATGGATGTGTCAATACATTGAAACAAACCTTCTCTACTACAAATCTGTATTGGACTGTCACACGTCACCCACATGAAAAGGCAATGTCAGTCAATGGGAGTACGTAGAATGCCCAATGGAAGCACTCTCTGCAGGATAGCTATGCCTCTATTAGGGGGAACCCTGAAAGGCTGGGACCCTGGGGCACAGTACATTTTGCACATGCCTGACAAAGTCCATGTGCACTGGACCTGGGAACTGAAGCATATCAGGGACAACCAATAGCAGAACCAAGTATCATGCATGTGTAGGCAATGGGCAAGTGAAACATAGGAAAGCAAACAGCACTAACAGCATGTAGCACATATCTAGATGAAGTAGCTTTAGGGTACACACTGCAAAATGGCCACATGTCCATGCAGAACTACACAAAGGTATGACAAATTGACACCCTCCATGTGTGGATACACAAATATCTAACTTCAACACATCAAACACATGTCCAGCTTACGTCATATAGAGAAGTGCAACCTAAATGATGTTGACAGTGGCCAGTCGAAGCTGAAATACTTACCACATAACATGTCACCCAATGCAATAGCTGCCCCATTTGGATGTCATCCCACATAGACATCAATCAAACATTTCCCCTTGTCCTGTCTAACTCCAGCACTGGCTTCAAGGGCACATCATACTAACCACTTCAACTGGATCAGCAATAAGGGATCAAACACATCTGTACTCACACTCACTAAATATATAATGACACCAAATAGAAATGTAATGGCAGGACCAATGTCTTCCAAAAGAAGATAAGATTTATTCAAACTTGAACAACCCATCAAGGGAAACAAAGGCCAGTCACCAGTCCATTTCATCAAGCTGTTCCACAGCACAAGGCTTTGAGATGTAACTTGCCCTTGCTGACACTGCCAGGGAATCTCCTCACAAAGGGGCATCCATTGGGCACAGCAGGCACCTTGAAGAGGGTACTTTGGAGGTGGGGGGCAGGGTTTTGGGAGGGGGCTTCATAGGTTTGGGGCTTTTTGGGGTGGGTTTAGGAGGTTTTTATTATTTTTTTCTCTTTAGGGCTGAGTTTAGGGGGATAGGGTGGCTGATTTCAGGGGTGGAGTAGGATGTGGAAGGGATGGGTTTGGGTATGGAAGAGGTTTTTGGGACTTTGGGAGGGCGGTCAGCTTTCAGAGGATTACGGGCAAACAAGAGAGATTAATGGGGGAAACGGGTAGGGTGTTCAGGATGGAGTTCAGATTGGGAGGAAGAGGGAGTGTAAGTGGGTGGTGGGCCTGCTGCTTGCACTGTGTGTTGTGATGGTGGCTGTTGACTAGGTGACTGACCATGTGCGTTTTTTTGATAGGAGTATTGTGGATGTGCTGGGTGTTGTGGAGGGGTCTGTGGCTGTTGCTGTGATGTCTGTGGGTACGGTTGCATCTGTGGAGGGGTCAGGGTGTGTTGGTGTGGTGCCTGGGGGTATGCTGTGGTGGTGAGGGAGGTGAGTGTCTGCTGTGTGCATGTATGTCTGAGTTTCTTGGATGTCTTGGGTTTGTATGTGGTGCTTGGGTCTGTTGAAGTATGTGCATGCTTAGGTGTGTGTGCGCTTGAGATAGGATTGGAAAGAGGAAATGTGGATGGGGAAGAAACAGGAGGGGGGTGGAAGGTTGGGATGGGTGGAGGGCTGCCAGGAGGGAGGAGGCCAGGGCCTGAAAAGATCTCTGTAGGCCAGACATGGCAGTGAGAGTGCCTTCCAGGAAGGCAACCATCTGAGCCATCTGGGTGCTTCCCCCCTGGATGGCATTCATCACTGCAGTCTGACCCACAGAGATGCTCCTCAGGAGGTCAATAGCCTTCTCACTCAGGGCAGCAGGGCTAACAGGGTCAAGGGCTGAGATGCCTTCAGCGAAGAAGAGCCCTCCCCTCTTAGGGGAACGGGAATGGCCAACTTATGGGAGGACAACAGGGAGAGTGGCAATGGAACTTGGACATGGACAAAAGGTAGAACTGATCCTGCTGGGTCCGCCACCACTTCGGAGTGTCCTCCGGAGGATGACTCAGATGATGATAAGATGTGGATGTTGTCCTCCGGGACACTTCTCACACCCTCCTGGTCACTGGGTCCCTCTGTGTCTGATGACTCACATCTGGAACAGCCGTGATCAGCTGTGTCCCCACTGATGTGTACCCCTTCTCCTCCGCTTGCCCTGGATGTGACTGAAATGACATGTAGCATGGGTTTATTGCAAATGCATTTCCACACCTGACCATCACAAATCACCAGAAAATATTGAAGAAGTCCACATATCACACCACCTTCATGGTTCACTCCATAGGCTTCCAAGTTAGCATGATAACATGCATGCAAGCTACATAACCTGAAAACAGTTGGGTCCACTCATGTCAGAACCCCAGACTGGCCCAAATGCATGGATGGGATTCTCTACACTACATCCTTATGTCCATTTTCGGAGAGTTGATCAACTTGTATACTTTGGCACTTGTTGTATACCATTGTAAAGAGATGCAACCATATAGGATGGATAGAATTTTGAGATTTACACAATGCTCACACAAGTCCTAGATTACAACAGATCTACCTATCGCTCATTTCTATTCATGATGTCATGAAGGTCAAGTTTAACCCCAATGTATCATTAATTACTGTTGTGGCAGACATCATGTCACATGCAAATGCTCATTGCACACTGATGACATTTTGGGCTCCAAATTACATCATTTGACCACTACCTGAAAAGTCAATTGCAATTTCGACACATGTAGTTTAGCTATGTAACACATTAAACAGATAAAGTTCCCAGAAAGCAGTGAGTTACTATCATTTGGGAGCTATGTACTCTGAATTTACACAGCACAACACTCCATATAGCCATATGAACATCCCCAACCCTGCTTGGTATAGGTGATGACACCAGTCAGAGATTGCATATCCACAAGCCAATACACCCTTAAAGGTTTTGGGTGTCCCTGAACATCTTTGACATGAGGATAGGAATCACTAGAGTCACAGTGGGCAGGCATATCACACCACTTTTTGGTATTGCATGATCAGATTGGCTTGTGAGGATCAGTGTAGACACTCATATAGGATCCCCACAGTACTACATCTCACTCACTCATACATGTCACCAGTCAGAGAATGAGTGTTTAGGAACACTATTGCAGATGAACCATCAACTGCCAAATGCACACTGGCCAACATGTAGGCAGTAATGCTGATGGCACCAGCGATATTTGCACTCTGATTTCACTGTATAACCAGTACGTACCAATGGGAACTGTTGTACAGTCACTGCATGTACTGTGAACTCTGTCATGTCACATGCAATAGTGCCACCATCAAATGAAAAACAGTAGTGAGGGTACATCACTCCTCACACAAGCAAGACCAGTTGCCTGAGTGGTACAATTGTCACCCAGATTGTTCTAGAACATGAGATGATTACTCACTCCACTCAGCCAGGTGTATGCTCAAAAGGAGAGGATTGGATGTGGGCAGGATTCTGCTGTCTTACAGGTTAGAAAGACAATAGCTACAGCACAGCAGCATGCACGTAATACCACACTTACAATAATAATGATTCAACTTGTGTGTGGTACATCGGCCACCACTATTCTTGGTGTGGACATGACTGCCTTTCAGCACACAAAGTTGGCAGAGTAACATGTATGACTCTGGTCAGGACTCACCTCCTTGTTGCTGCTGTTGGGCCCTCAACTGGCCCTCAAGGTCCAGGTAGGCCACCACCAGTATGCGGGCCATCAGGGGGTCAGGTTCCGGCACATGCCCCTTCCTTGTTGGGATGACTTACCCAGCTGGACCTCTGTGATCTTTCAGGCCTAGCGCCGCCGGTCCTCCCACCTCTTCCTGCAGTGGGCACCATGCCGGTTGTAGACCCCCAGGATCCACACCAGAAGGTGATGGCTTTCTAAATGGCCTTCTTCTGATGGGCGTTGACCTGAAAGGATGCAATAGATGTAGAAACAGATTGTAACTGGAAGTTTGAGGAGAACTGTCAGCTCGATACACATCACATTGACATGTAGCACAAGCCTTCATCAAGAGTCAACATATTACATGTGTCCATGTCACATGCTAAGCACAACTAAAGAATGGATACACGTTTTTGTTCTCATCTGATGACTAACCTCAACCCTGGTCAGTTCATATACTGACTAAGCCACCCCACTTACATCATGTAGGCCAGACTCACCCTACATGGAATGTGATGTGAGGTACCATGACACACAACACGCCATTTGGACCTTCTGAAGGGAACACTACCTGTACATGACTGTCCAGATACTTTTCCTGCCAGGCACATTTCATTGATGGATATGGTCCTTAGTGGCAAGAAGCATAGTGTACACAACATCCAAAGACTAAGGTCACAAGGTAAGGGATGGTATGTGTGACACCGAGGGTAACTTCTCTGGTGGCTGTGTGGACATGTAGACTACATATTTGAGTATCATAGTTAAGTTAACATATGTCTGTGTGATATGTACTGCCATCACAGGACACCCCTTTTGCCACATGAGGCACTGTAACAGTGATGCCAATGAACATATCATTGTATGTGTTGTGTGATAGGGATTATTGTAGCCAAGCAGATGAATCACATTTCGAAATCTCTTCAAAAGTAACCCACTATCTACACTTGTCATGTCTCAGGTGTGCAATAGGCCTGTACAGTGGAAGCAACACTATTAGAAAAGTGTCAACAAACCTGTGTTACTAAAGGGACAGTCATTGTTGACAGACACATTGGCACTGTTTTAATGGAAAGAAGTATAAGGTCAAGGGATCACCTCAGTCACCATGCCTCACATTATCCATATAACAGCTTTCAGGGCTACTCTTTCTGGGAACATCCGTGGATCAGCAGGTCCACAGGGACATTACTATGTGCATCGGTTCTCCTGCCACAGTAACTCTAGCCCAGGATGGGCCATGGCCCAGACGGCACACATATCAATGTCAGGCCCTGCTCTCTGCAGGCTGAGGGTACTTATCCCACATGAACCTCACATTTCTATCCAATTCAATACAGAAAAGTGAAACTTCTGGCCATTCCATATGTGAACATATCGTTGCTTGGCACTCTGAAGGGGTCTGTGAGGTATAGCTACCTCCCAGACAACTGTTTTACAAAGTCTGAAATTGTCTGAGTGATAAGTTGGACGGTAAACTTGGCTAACATCATTCTCAACTGCTTCTAACAGTATACAGACATGGCTCATGGTGTGAACCCATATATAACAATTCACATATACCATGATGTTACTTCAGAACTCATTGTAGCTACTGTACTCAGAGCCACATTGTAGCCTAGGGGAACAGAAAGGATTGCTCCCAGAGGTGAAAAACAGCAACTAAAATGGAGGAGGTCTTGATAGCAGCAATATCAGGAGGCAAGTGAGCTATTTTCCATCGGTGTCATCAGCATCGGCACACACAGCCATTTGCCCGTGACCTTCACTATCCCCAATGTTAGCCTATAGCTGTGACCGCTGTGCATGTGACCTCCCACCGCGCGGTCAACTACCACTGTCGGGCAACGTTTGTCATGTCCTATTAGCGAGGTCAGGCAGCCACCATGTTAGCGGTTGGGAAAACTGTACATAGGCCAAATGTGTGCTGCGCACTGTACACCGCGGTTGGTGGTATTTTCACATTACATGTTCTGCTACCCTCACTATAGTGGAAATTTTAAAAAATTCGATTAGATTATGTGCATAGTTCTGTTACAGACCTGTGAAGGCCACCTTGGGGATGACAGGTGAATGTTCAAGATTTGACAATGATAATGTAAAATATGTACAGCTTCATGAAGCATTGATGTTCAGACACATGACTTTTGCCTTTCTCTTCACATATGTTACTCTGCACATTGTGACCAAAATAAATGTTTGTGTTACTCCTTACATAGGTACCCTGGGAGAGTGAGGAGACACCAGCCACCTGTGTACCATCCATTTCCAGACCTACACACCATGGAAGAATGACACATCATTACAAACTTCCATTTAAATTGGCAAACAATCGTGGATCTCAGTCATCAGTTGGAGCCTGACCTCCTACCTCACCTAAATAATCCTCCATCGATACCAGTATTAGTTAAACTCATGTCAGTTTTGTAATTTTTGGCCACAGGCTCATTTCAATTCACTGTAGCTATTTCTGGTGGAATATCCCAACCCATGTTCAGTTGGGTCCTCACAGAGGTGCTTACAGCAATGTTGAGATAAGCAGGAGCGGCACATGCAGGTGAGGTGGTGGGCTGGGTGGGGGGGGAGTTGACCGATGATAAGTGAAAATTAAATATTTATTTTGCCCTCGTCGTCTGTCGACTCCCCCCCCCCCCCACTCAGCCCCATCACTCTTACCTACACAAGCCGCTCCTGGAGATAAGTGAACAGCTACATCCAGTTCCCCAGACATGAGGGTTTAGCCTCTACGAAGGTGGATTTCTATGGCTTTGGACACATCCCACATGTGATTGGATCTATCGATGGCACCCATATTTGCTTAGTACCACCACACAACAGGGAGCAAGTCTACCGGAACAGGAAGCACCACCATTTTATCATTGTGCAAGTTGTCTGCCTAGCAGATTTGTACATCTCAAACATCTGTGTCCAGTTCCCAGGATCTTCCCATGATGCCTACATAGTGCGGAGCAGCACCATACCCCAGTTGTAGTCACAACTACTATCAACTACTACCAGAGAGGCCCTATTTGTAGGTAAGTGTGATCTGTCCTACCTTTGTGTGGGACATGTCAGGTAGTATGATCTGAAAGTGTGGAAATAAATATAGCCCTTCTGTCTATCTTCCATCTAGGAGACTCAGCGTATCCCAACCAGCCATGGCTGTTGGCACCGCTGAGGAATCCTATAACCCCAATGGAAGTCTGCTTCAATAAGGCTATGTAAGAACACGGCAGACAGTGGAGTGGGCTTTTGGGCTCCTGAAAGTCAGATTAAGATGTCTACACCGGACTGGGGGAGCCCTCCTCTACTCACCCGTGAAGGTGGGTAAGATCACTGTGGGTAAGATCAGTGTGGCCTGCTGCATACTCCACAACATTGTCCTGCGACGGAACATCTCTTACATCTCCGAGGATGAAGGCCAGGAAAACTCACTGGGTGGGGAACCTGGACTGCTAAATGAAGATGATGATAGTGGTGAAGAGGAGGGAGCTGACTTGTGCGGAACTCATCCAGAACTACTACTCCTGAGTGTAAGTATGGTGTGAGATGGGCTGACTTTGACTAGTCTTGCAACTCTTGTAGTGATGTTGTGAGGAGGATGTTAATGCTACATACTAGGAATATATGTCTCTGGATAGATCAGGGGAAAGGTGTTGGTATCGTAAGTGTAGCTTTGTTCTTCTGTAAATGTTTTTTGGACTGTGTTCTCCAGAAATTGACAATGTGATGTGTCTCATATGTATGTTTTCTTAGCTAATCTCTCTGTGTTGGTCTGTTTTAGGTACCTTCACCATGTCATCTTTATTTGGACATTTCAGAGTTGTGACATTAGCAGGTATATGATACTGTTCAGACATACGAAGTGGACATGGATTGGTCCTGGCAATGTCTGTCACAGAGTTTGAGTGTACAAAGCCGATACCAAGACAGTATGTACAGCGATAGGATGGAAGTTGCTTGGCTTCCATTGGACTTGTTCCTTGTGGTGCGTTGGCCCTAATGCAATATGTGTGCCATCATGTGATCCAGCACAATGTTGTGTTGTGCCCAAATCATGCTATCCAGCCTTCTCGTTGGCTAATTCCTCATTGTCAATGAACTGGATGTAGCTGTTGCTGTGTCTCCTCATTGTAATGCAAAGTGCTTGTAGCACATCACTAACATTCCACCAGCTGCAAGCAACACTGAATTGAAAAGACTCTATGGCCAGAAACTGTTGTACTGACATGTCTGGTTATTTGTTATTTTGATGTAGAATTCCTTTTGTGAGGTGGTCAAAATGGCTCCAGCTGAGGATGTAGACCTAATTTGTTGTTGCCTATTGTGTGGGACATTGTCAGATGTTTCCGCTCCTTCTATGTTGTGAGAGTTTGCAAGTGATTAGGTGATCACTGATGAGTAACTGAAACGCCTTATTTGCTATGTGTCTGACATGATGTCCGCCTATGTTTTGAACTATGGAATAAAGATGTTGTAAACCCAGGCATTTGTATGTATGTGGTGTTCTGACATGGTAGTGATCCTGATTTTAACATTTGTTACTGACAACATATCCATGCTTCCAGAAGTCCCTAATTTTGACATTACAAAGTTTACATGGTAGTATATTCACAATGTTATATGTGCAAATTAAAACAGGAGACAATGCTTTGGTGACGTGTTTTTATTTGAATAAACAACCCCAAGAAATAAAGTAAAATATAAAATAGTGACAACAAAAAGTGAAATCTCCAGTCATGGTGGATGAAGCCATTGTAGTAGAGTCCATTTGTTCTGGAGTCCAAAGTCCAACATAATCCTCCCATCAGATATGGAAAAGTGGCAGGATTAGTCAACAAAGTGAATGTGTAACACATGCAGAATTACATTAGGGGCAAGGTTTCTTACTGGCGGTGGTGGGTGTCTTGCCATCCTGAGTTCCTGGCTATTTCCGTGGATGTCCCTTTGGTCGGACAGAGGGGGGATCTGGAGCTGTTGAGACAGGGGTGCTTGCAGGCGTATCATCCTCTGACAGGGCCTCCCTTCCTGTGGCTGTGGCTGTGGCAGATGTTGATGGTGCGGATGTACTTGGGCTAAAGGAAGTGGCAGATGCAGAGGGAAAATTCCCTCAGCACCCCAACCAGGGAGGCCACCCAGCATTGGGAGTAATCTTGATCTGAAATTCGATAAATCTATGCTCCCAATGTGCGAAACCAGTCCGTGTCAATCTGATGGTGCTCGAGTCAGTGAATGACAAATGACATTTGTCATTCACTTACGCGAGCACCATCAGATTGATGCACATTATCACATTGTCACTTTATTCACTCCATTCACATATTCACAAAAAGTCACTTACTTGTCAGAACAATCTGTTTAATGTTCATGTGACAGCCATATATAGAAACTGAAATGAGAGTAACTTTTTACATCACTAGAATAACGTTTTTGGTGTGTTTCTTTCGTTTGTTCATCTCAATTATGGCATGCTAAGAAATTGTTCTATCCGACAGAACCAATTGTAGTATTTTGGTTAAATGCCCAGGTTCTGAGCGACACAGGGCTACCCCATTATTATTAACGTCATAATAATAACAAGGCATACAGTGCAACTACTGTGTTGAAAAGCATTTGACAATTAAAGTATATACATTTGCGTAATCCATAACAATTACAAATGCCATGATAAGCCCACCCCCCCATGTATGATATTTATGTGGACATTCTGTGGCCTTATCAATGGGTTCTTCCATCTTTGAGCGATCCTTGACCTGTTGGTAGGTCGCTCCCCCTCCGCACAGCACCGCCTGTGTTGGTCCCTGCACAGCTGCCCAGCTGCCGTTCTGAGGAAGTAGGCTGTAGGTTTGTATCCTCCTCCTGTATTGCCATTTCTCTTTCTGTGTTTATTCTGTTGTCTGTATCTGTGCCCGTTGCCGTGTATTGCCATTTCTCTTTCTGCTGTCTGTGTTTATTCTGTTGTCTGTATCTGTGCCCGTTGCCTTGTATTGCCATTTCTCTTCTGTTGCCTGTGTCCCTACTGTTGTCAGCCCGTTTTTTCCTTCTGTGCCCCTCGCTGCCCCATCTGTTCCTGTGCCCTCTTTTCCTTCTGTGCCCCTCGCTGTCCCTACTGTTGTCAGCCCGTTTTTCCTTCTGTGCCCCTCGCTGCCCCATCTGTTCCTGTGCCCTCTTTTCCTTCTGTGCCCCTCGCTGTCCCTACTGTTGTCAGCCCGTTTTTCCTTCTGTGCCCCTCGCTGCCCCATCTGTTCTGTGCCCGTTTTCCTCTGTGCCCCTCGCTGCCCCCTGTGCGCTCTGTATTTTGCCCCTTGCTGGGCCCCTAACCCCGTGCCCATTTTGCCTTCTGTCTCCGCTCCCGTTTCCCGCCGCTGCGTTCCCTGCGGCTTGCCCCCTCTCTGCCCATTCGCTGCCCCTGCCCCTGCCTCCCAATATATGGCGACCGCTGTGCGGCCGCGCCTAAGGAAAGCCCGTCTGCACCCGTCCGTGCCTGGACCGCGCCCAGACCGCGCCCAAACCCCTGGTCCGTGTGCCCCCGCACCCGCCACGACGACCGCCGCCGTTACGATGCCAGCACACTCCACGCTCTCAACCCCGGCCGGACCCACACCTGCTTTAAGGCTGCCCCGAAACGCACACATGGCCCCTTCACCTGCCGGAACTGCAGCTACACCTGCCTCAGAGCCACCGAAGCACCCGCCAAGAAGGACCTCAACCACCTCCGGTGCATCCTACTAAACACCCGCTCCGCACGCAAACACGCCGTCGAGCTCTGGGACCTGCTCGACACGTCAGCTCCGGACGTCGCCTTCCTGACAGAGACCTGGATGAACAACTCCTCCGCACCCAACATCGCCATAGCCATCCCAGACGGCTACAAGATCACCCGCAGAGACCGCACTAACGGAGTCGGAGGAGGAATCGCCAACATCCACAAGAACACCATCAGGGTCTCGACCACCACCGACGACACTCTCAGCACCGCCGAACACATGCACTTCCAGATCCACACGGACCCCAACACCACCCTAAGAGGCACCCTCGTCAACAGACCCCCCGGACCCTGACCTCAAGTCAGCGACTCCATCTCCGACTTCATCAGCACGCACGCCCTGACCTCCACCGACTACATCCTCCTCGGAGACCTGAACTTCCACCTGGAGAACAACAACGACAGCAACTCCACCACCCTGATCGACAACCTCACCAACCTCGGACTGAGACAGCTCATCACTACGTCGACCCACACCGCCGGCCACACGCTCGACCCCGTCTTCTCCTCAAGCTCCCACGTCTCCTTCAGTCATACCACCGAACTCCTCTGGACCGACCACCGCTGCATCCACTTCACCTTCCAAAAACCCACCGCACACCACCGCACCCAACAGATCCCCCACCGCTGCTGGAGCAAAGTCACCGAAGACCAACTACAGACAAACCTCGCCCTCAGCCCACCAACCGACCCCTCCAACCCCGACGACGCCGCCCGAAACCTCAGACGATGGATGGACGACTGCGCCAACACCCTCACCCCGCTGAAAAAACCCACCTACAGAGATACCAGCAAGAGAGCCAGCTGGTTCACCCCGGAACTCCTAGCATCCAAGCGCACCTGCCGGAAACTAGAGAACAAATGGCACAGTGAAAAGACTCCGGACAGCAACGCAGCCCACAAAGACGCCATCCGCCACCACCATCACCTCATCAGGTCCGCCAAGAGGACCTCCTTCAAAGACCGCCTCGACAACAACGCACACAACAGCAAGGAGCTCTTCATCATCGTGAAGGAACTCTCCAACCCCAGCTCCAACTCCAACGACATCCCGCCGTCGCAAGCCCTGTGCGATTCCCTCGCCACCTTCCACTGCAAGATCACCGACATCCACGACAGCTTCGACACCCGAACTGCCCCTACAGACCCCGACACACCAGACTCGCCGCACGCTAACGACCACAACCCCTTGACAGCCTGGGCCAACGTGAACATCGATGACATCATCAAGACCATGAGCACTATCCACTCCGGCTCCCCGTCAGACCCTTTTCCGCACCACATCTTCAACAAAGCCAGCAGCTCCATCGCACCCCACCTGCGCAACGTCATCAACCTCTCCTTCGAGACCGCGACCTTCCCAGAGAGCTGGAAACACGCCGAGATCAACGCCCTACTCAAAAAACCCAAGGCGGATCCGAAAGACCTCAAGAACTTCCGGCCCATCTCCCTGCTTCCATTCCCAGCGAAGGTCATCGAGAAGATCGTCAACAGACAGCTAACCCGATACCTCGAAGAAAACAGCATCCTGGACCCATCCCAGTCAGGGTTCCGCAGCAACCACAGCACCGAGACTGCCCTCATCGCCGCCACCGACGACATCAGGACCCTGCTGGACAACGGTGAGACCGCTGCCCTCATCCTCCTGGACCTCTCCGCCGCCTTCGACACTGTCGGCCACCGCACACTACGCGTACGCCTCTACGACGCAGGGATCCGAGAGAAAGCCCTAGAATGGACCACCTCCTCCTCTCCGGCAGAACACAGAGAGTCCTCCTCCCGCCATTCCGATCCGAAGCCTCCGAGATCATCTGCGGCGTACCCCAGGGATCATCCCTCAGCCCGACACTGTTCAACATCTACATGGCCACACTTGCACGCATCGCCCGACAGCACAACCTCAACATAATCTCCTACGCTGACGACACTCAACTGATCCTCTCCCTCAACAAGGACCCCCTCACCGCCAAATCCAGCCTCCACGAAGGAATGAAGGCCGTCGCCGACTGGATGAAGAGCAGCCGACTAAAGCTGAACACGGACAAGACGGAGGTCCTCATCCTCGGCTCCAACCCTTCAGCCTGGGACGACTCCTGGTGGCCCACGACACTGGGGGCACCCCCGACACCCACCGACCATGCACGCAACCTGGGAGTCATCCTCGACTCAACGCTCTCCATGACCAAGCAAGTCAACGCAGTCTCCTCCTCCTGCTTCAACACCCTCCGCATGCTCCGCAAGATCTACAGATGGATCCCGACAGACACGAGAAGAACAGTCACCCAGGCCCTCGTTAGCAGCCGACTCGACTATGGAAATGCCCTCTATGCGGGAGCCCCGACCAAGCTCATCAAATGACTGCAAAGAATTCAAAACGCCTCTGCACGCCTGATCCTCGACCTTCCACGCCACAGCCACATCACCCCCCACCTGAGAAACCTGCACTGGCTCCCCGTCGACAGGAGAATCTCCTTCAAACTCCTCATCCACGCACACAAGGCACTCCACAAGACCGGCCCAGCCTACCTCAACAGACGACTCTCCTTCTACGTTCCCAACCACCAGCCCCGCTCCGCCAACCTCTCCTTGGCCACCGTCCCGCGCATCCGAAGGACTACCACCGGCGGCAGATCCTTCTTCCACCTCGCCGCCAAGACCTGGAACACCCTTCCACTCAGCCTACGACAGACCCAAGACCTGCTGACCTTCAGGAGGCTACTCAAGACCTGGCTGTTCGACCAGTAGCGGCATCCCCCCCCTTCTTCCCCAGCGCCTTGAGACCCTCGCGGGTAAGTAGTGCGCTTTACAAATTCTGTGATTGATTGAGTGATTTGTGCAGGAGTCCATGGCTTTCCGCTAGTCTACTATGGGGAGGTGGGCTGTTGGAGATTTCCAGTAGCAGGCGATCCCTTTTTTTGCAATCCTAGTACCGATTCCCACCAGAGTGCTCTCACTCCTAATTCTATCCAATTATTCCAGGATACCTAAAATGGCAACCGGATGATAATGATACACAGGTCTATCTATTATTTTAGAGAGAGAGCTAAGTATGTTGGACCAGTATTTTGCTATAATAGGGAAACTCCAGAACATATGGAAGAAGTTGCTATCAGTGGCATTATAACAAGAGCAAGATGGTGACGGGATCTTCACAGTATGTCATAATTGTATGGATGTAAAGTAAATAACGTGTAGATAATTTATCAGTATGAGGCACAGTTGAGAGGAATTCTCTAGTTCACTTAGGGCTATTTTTGCTTCTCCCAACTGATATTCCTCTAAAGGACTCATCCAGCCCTTTCATTTTTCTTTAAGAGGCATCTGACAAAACCAGGAGCATTAATGAGAGATTTATATATGTATTCCGCAACCTTTTCCCCAGTAGTCTGAAAACTATCCAAGCTTCTAGAGCAGTGGTTCCTAACCTTTTGACTTCTGTGAAGCCCCACTTAATCATTACCAGAACCAGGGGACCCCCACTGAATCAATATTGGAATCTGGGGACCCCCACTGAGTCAATATTGAAAGCAGAGGATACTTTTCGATTATTTAAACCGCAAAACATTACACAAAAATACAGAAAAAAAATTCACTAAACATAAACACAAATTATGACATATTTTATTTAATTCACCAACAAATATAAAAATAATCTAAATTTTTGTTATAATGCACTGCTCCCAGAAATCAATCTGAGGATACCACCTTCATATTTAGGCTTCAATTTTGAATTCTTTCACATTTACAGAAAGTCTTACAATTTTACATTTTGCTTCTTTATTTATATATACTTTAATAATCTGTTAATATTATTTTATTTTCTAAACAGTCACGGACCCCCTGAGTAGGCTTTGTGGACCCCCAGGGGTCACCAGACCACAGTTTAAGAACCACTGTTCCAGAGGGCTCTATTCTGGAGGGTTAATTAGAGAGGCCTTGTAAATGCAGTAAACTAAGCTTGAGGGATCACCATCGGAAAGTTTTGTGGGATGTATAAAAAGCATGGTAGGACCATCACTTTGAATAGAGCTATCCTCTCGAGAGGGAGGTTTGAAGACATGTTCAAATCTTTTTGTGTTTTATTAGGTAATGTGGCTAAATTCAGGCTCCAAGTGAGACTGGGCAGCAACTTAATATGTATACCAAACTGAGTTTGTGAATACTGAGGTGGGATTGCCAGTCCTTCATCTCCATGCCTCCCCTAATCTGGATCAAGGTTGACTTGTTCCAGTTCACTCATAGGCCAGAGGCCTTGCCAAACAGATCCAGCATGGTGATCATTTGGGGACTTTTACCTGGGGGCGAGGAACAAATAAGAGCACCGTGTCTGCATAAAGTCTGATGCAAATTTTCACCTATCCACCTCCTTGTCACCCTCACACTGACCCAAGTTGCCAGATACTCCATCATCAGGGAGAAAAGAAGTGGCAAGAGGGGGCAACCCTGTTTAGTCCCTCTATAGATCGGATACAAAAGTTATAGGATGCCATTGACTTTTAATATAAGCTTGGGGCTGAGCTTAAAGAACTTTAGCACAGGATTTAGTCCAGTAAAGGCAAGGTAGTTCAAATATTCAAACTATCATGTCCTATTCGAACAAAAGTCAATCTAGAGATCCTATAGTGATGACCTAGAATCATTCCATAGTCAATTCATTGAAATGAATGAGATATCTGAGCCTGGGAAATCTCCAATCTCTTCCTTCTGTCTTCTTCAATTCCCCAAATTATAAATTTTGTTCTGATATATTTCAATGGTCAAGCCAATGTATTTCGTCCCTGCCATGGGACTTCATCAGGGTAATCATTAATGTTGAGATTTCAAGGAGGAAAAAACAATCCAAATAGTAATATGATGTCCATTCATTTTAAACTGTAGGTCTGAACAGGAACTACGAAGTGTGGTTTGAGCCTGTCTGTATCCAAGGAGATTCTGAGTTCAGGAGCACCGGTGTGCAAGGGAATGCTCCTGAAGGTTTTTTATGTTATGAGGATTTCTACAGCATGCTATCAACCGAGGGATATCCAGGCGCTGGAGTAGGTGAGCAGGCTGATCGGGCTCCTAATTGAAAATCAGGTCTTCAGTTTCTTACAGAATTTAAGAAGGGATGAGGCGGTCCTGATGTGTTGTTGAAGGTCGTTCCATGATTTGGCAGCAATTTAGGAAAAGGAGCGTTCGCCCAACATGCTCTTACGGATCTCTTTCATTTGGGTTGGGAGTAGGAATGGAGCTGGACATATATTTGTGCAAGCCGGGGAGCTAACGGATGAAACAGGTTCATAGAAGGGAGTACCTTTGATGAAAGTGTGACAATAAGGCCTCCCTCCTGAGCTCCCTTTGGGAAGCTGTTGCCCTGAGTTACAGGGGTAATTCCTCACCGAAACCAGTGGCAAGTATTAGGCTTGTTCCATTTTTACTCACGTATGAGTGCCTGAAACGAATCAGTTGACACGCACGCACGTCTCTGGGGGAAGTAACTTCATTACATCCCACCCTGACGAAAGCCCAGGACCTACTTAGGCCAGACAACTAGGTCTGAAACATGTTGGTGCTAGAATAAGGGTCATAGGACCATCACATCCTTAGTCACCCTATTTCGTATATATTTTAACCTTCCCTCCCACTCCATTATTAAAGATTTCTTTAGGAGTGGGTGAGGAATTTTATCTTTAATAGTACGCCCCCATACACAATATCTTTAAGTGCTCCCTGAAAAACGGTCGAGCCCACCCCGACTTTTAGCAGTCGGGGTGAGCCCTATGATGAAGCATGTCACTATTAGAGTGAGTGAGGGCTATTTAAAGAAAAGGGTCTCTTTCCCTTCCTACCCGTAACCACGGGTTGGTTACTTATTCTTCTATCTCTCTTGTGAACACATTCATAAGAGGATCACCACTACACGTTTAGGAACCCGCCCACGTGATTGGGATTATTCTTGTGTTGCTTGACTTACAAAGAGAGAAAGCAACAAATTGACTGTAGAAGTGACATTCTTGTGAAAGGAAGTTACAGACAGACTAGTACAGACAGTTGAAGTCAAGTACAGAACTTGAAATATAGAAAATAAGTAAATAGGATAATGCAGGGATAAGAAGAATTTTGGAAACATATAGAACGAAGAGGAGTTGCAAAAGATTAGGAGACAGGCGCAGTAAAAAAATAAGGGAAAATAATTCTAAACGTGGAGTGGTAAAAGTTAGGGAAATAATAATAATATTAACAGGAGGACTTACTGGGGCCAGCAGAGCCATCTTCTGTGACACTTATGGAGGTACCCCCGGCTCCCTCACCCACCTCTAAGGTTTCAGGCCCAGCTCTCTTCCTACCCCTAGATGCTGATTTAAGAAATAAATAAAATAAAATAAAAAAGATTAGTGGTACAGTTAATCTCCCCAAAAATATTTTGACAGGGAAAGGCAAACGCAGTAACATTGAACTTTTCTAAATCAGATCTCCTATAGTACTAGTATCATGGGCCTATTCATAATTTCCTAAATCTAATCCCATTTCAAATTTCCTAAACTACATTTTGGAACCACTAATAAATTGCAGCAAAGGATCTTTGCTTCTCATCTCATTCTCAATCTCTCAACCCCCTTTAATGGGCCAACTCAGTTTGCATTTTTTTCAATACATAGATGCATGCATACTACACGTCACTGGGAGATGGCTTGGGACTGTACGAGCTACAAAATAGAACAGCACAGAGAAGTGAGAAAACACTGACTCACTAATACTAATAACTGTGACTATCTTAGTGACAATACAGAGGAGTCTCTGCATGACTTCTTAAATAATCAGCCAAAGCAAGCGCCAAGAAGTAGGATTAGGTAGCGCTGAGCACTTGGCTAGATGATGATCACATAATATTTGTAACATAAACTTAACTTACCTCCGAATGTGAGCAGAATGCTTGCTATTTGGGAAATAAATATTAGCATAGAACACAACAAATAAATAATTATTGCTCACCGATCCTCGCAACCTCAACGCCCAGCAGGTCGAGCAGGTCCTATTCCCTGTCCAGGATGTCGGCCCACTGGTGCGTCAACTGTTGTTGGGTGCGCTGGACCCCAGAGCTGCGGTGCACACCCCTGCGCACCAATGCTCTCGGAGTCCATACCCACTGCCAGGTCTACCGCTTGCTGCCAAGGTGGAGGGGAGGTGGCACTGCACATAAAAAGTAGTGCAGCCACCTCCACCTCTGAAAAAATGGTGCAGGCTGCACTCCTTCATGGTGCCTGCTGACTGCAAGGTAGGATGCTGGTGCTGCAGGTGTTCCGGGGGGGGCCTGGTGCTGACGCTCCCCTGCTCTGAGATGATGCTGGGTGGGGGAAAGATAGAAACAGGAAAAGGAAAGAAGGGAAAAAAATGAGGAAGTAAAGCAAAAAAATTAAAAAAGTACAAAAGTCACACAAAAACACCCCAAAAATTACTAAAATGTAAAATACACAAAGACACACACTGATATAATAAATAAAAATGAGGGGTAGATAAGTTAGATAGGGGGAGGATTAAAGAGATTAAATAAATATTGACAAAATAAGCCCAGCACCATAAACAGAGCAAAAAACAAGATGGCTATGCCTGTGCGATCCACGTGGTGCCGTTTGCGCACGATTTCCGGTGCAATAACACACTTTGCATTGAAGAAAACGTAATATGTCATGCGAATGGGCACAGCAAGCAGCTCCGCCCGCTCGCAGAACTCCGATAAATATTGTCTTTTTGTCTAAACTGGTGTGGGCTCCTGTGTAGTGTTTTCACTGTGTTACTGTGTGTGTGTACAAATACTTTACACATTGCCTCTGAGATAAGCCTGACTGCTCGTGCCAAGCTACTAAAGGGTGAGCAGGGGTTATCTTAGCTGTGTAACTCCCTTATCCTGAGTAGAGTGAGGGTCCCTACTTGGACAGGGTGCAAATCACTGCCAACTAGAAACCCCATTTCTAACAGTGATTGACAGGAAATTGATGCCCACTTTGACCTACGGCTCCCTCATTTACAAAAATGCTTAACATTTTGGTTGGATCTCGCTCAGTGCCATTGTTATAAACATCTTTTCCAGTTTCCTTCATGCACGGCTAAGGCTTAAATTTAACATGAGTTCAACTTACCTTGCCAGGATTATTCCTTTTATGCACAATTTCTTTCCTTTCTGTTAAGTTGAAATCTGCCGAACTGAGGCCAATTAGGCATCTTTTATTAATTTAATTTAATATAATTGTTATCAGGCTGCGATTGATGGGCTTGCAGCTAAATAACTGATGAAACCTCACTTCCACCCAAAAAACTAGCAAAAATTTTGTTGAAACAGTCAAGGTTGTTATCAGCTCATGATGATTTGGAAGCCATCTGCTCTAGGGCTTATGCAGCACCAATTATTGATGTATACCAGCCACAAACCATGCCAACATATCTATCTTGCCCATCTAAATTGTTTGTAAAAACTCAATTACTTCACCTTCGATGTGGTCTGATTCCATTAAAAGCACATAAGTATGGACGCTTGACAGGTTAGAGGATGTTCTATGCAGGGGACGACTAAGGCTCTCCAGCACATCATCTGTGTGTGCACTTATCTCACAGCAGTAGGTGTTTTTGGCTAGCACCAATATTCAGACAGCTAAATATCAGATCTTGCAAAGCTATTGTAGAGAAATGCTTAAAGGGTACTCTTGCCAATTATCTGCAAGATTTTTAAAATGTATGAATTCTGCTATAATGATATTAAATGCTGCGGCATAATAGCACTTGCATTGTACCTGTTTTCAACATGGGATCTTGTATCTCTTAGCTCCAATTTAACTGAGAATCAAACGGCCACGTACCCGTTGTAATTCCTTTAATTGTATTTGTATTCATATCAGTTGTTCATTTTTACGAACCATGACGAAATGAGTATTTTTCGCACTTAGATTTGAAATTGTTTTTTATGTACTTGTTCTTATTTCAGCAATTTTTAGCAGACCTTGATGAGATGAGGTCTTTGGGTATTTACAGCACTTGCATTTTAATTGCTTCTGATGTGGGATGCCTTCATGTTTATCTGCGAGCCACAGTTTAATTGAGTTCTAAAAGTCAGCGAACCGTTACGCTATTTTTCTTGCTGCTCTTGCCCTATTTAGCCATCTGCTTACAGTGAGCCATAAAGAGACTGGGTTTATGCTAGCATTATCCGATATTCATCTTAAATATTTTGTTGCATCTGTATTGTTTTTTAAATGGATGATTTGCAATGATTTTGAATAATCATGGCAAAAGAAAATAGAACCATGAAAGAACCTTGCCAGTGGAGGTCGGAATAGTAGTTGATAGGCCTGGGCGCGGGCTGATTTCATCTGCGAGTGCCTCTAAGGTAGGGGTTGTATATTTCTTCATTTTGGTTTGAGCGTTAGACAGAGCAGAGCAGTCTTTTTCCATGGTGTTGGTCCCGTGCTCACCATGCCACTGGAGTCAAGCTAGCCTGGCTGATATGGGGTGATACCCCGAAACCGGTCCCAGGCTGCCTGTTTCCTCTCTTGAAGGGACCTGGCAGTTCAGGCTGGACTGTTCCCATGGTGAGAAGGGTCAAGACGGATATGCATATGGCTGGGTCCAAAATGGAATGGCAAGGTGAGCAAATAAACTATCGATTTAGGCCGAGATCTCTGCAATGGGGTTGAATGTTTGACAATGCTCAGCGTTCTGTCTATCAATTGTTCCTTTTACATTCGTCACTCCTAGTGGGACGAGTATGCCCAGACATGGGTCCTGTGCTCTCCATGCCAATGAAGTCAAGCTAGCCTGGCTGATGAGGGTTGATACCCTGATACCGGTCCCAGGATGCTTGTTTCTGGTGCGGGATGACTTGGCCTGGCAGTTCAGGTTAGACTGTTACCATGGGGAGCAGGGTCAAGACTCATTTGCATATGGCTGGGTTCAAACTGGAATGGCATGGTGAGCAAAGAAACGATGGATTTAGGACAAGGTCTCTGTACTGGAGGTTACTGTTTGACAATGTTCAGCGTTCCATCCACCAATTGTTCTTTTTACTTTTAGGAAGTTGGCATTTTCTTGCCCTATCTATTTGGTGCCTGCAGCCTGTCTTAGGTCACATGACTGAGTGTAGTTGGCAGCTGGACTTTGTTTATTCTTACCAGACAGCCACACGCTAGAGGGAATAGGTGTGCTTGGATGGGCCATCAAATGGCAGGATGGGGGGTGGAGCTGGGCACCGCCCCACGTACAACTGAATAGGCTGTGCTCTGCCTTCACACAAAGGACTTGTCACCCCTGCATTGTTCATGCAGCCAGCTTGGAGCCAGGGCAGAGGAGGCAGGAAACTTCAAGGACTTGAAAAGAATTCTCTAGAAACTTCCCCACCTTCAAAGTAGTCGCAGGTATAAATATTGGACACTAAGGGGCCGATTCCGATCTCGGCCGGTAGGGCACCAAATCGGATTCGGCTTAACCGGATCCGATTCGGAGCCTTCTTTCCCGACCGATCCGTACGTGCGTCCGGCCGAGCGAGTATGATGCGAGCGCACGCGAAATCGCCGACCGACTTGTTCGCGGGTCCGAAGCGCTCCGACCGACTCGCACGGACAC
Organism: Calotriton arnoldi; assembly: GCA_963921515.1. Classification (NCBI taxonomy): domain Eukaryota; kingdom Metazoa; phylum Chordata; class Amphibia; order Caudata; family Salamandridae; genus Calotriton; species Calotriton arnoldi. The sequence continues at coordinate 195,076 of CAWUFW010004405.1, read as the reverse complement.
GACGCGCACCGCGCGATGGAGACGTTCCCCGGCCGGGCAAGTACGATGCGCGCCGCGAGCAGTCCGACCGACTCGCGCCGTCCGGCTCGACAGAGCAGTCGGAGCCGCACTTTGGGGGTCCGTGTCGGACCCCCCTGTACGCGTAGCCGCGCGAGTCGCACACAGGGGGGACCCATGGGTCCCCCCTACCTGTGCATGTACGCCGCGAGTCGCTTCGAGGCGTACCCGCTGTAGGGGGAGCCCGCGTTGTACGTCCGGCTCCCATTGACTCAATGGGAGTCCGACCGACTCGAGTCCGATTGCATGCGTGCGCATCGTACTCGTTCGGTCGGACTGCCAGAGTCCGATTCGGTCGGAAATCTCTCCGGGTCCGGCTCGGTCGGAGAGATTTCCGGCCTGAATCGGAATCGGCCCCTAAAACCTAACTCTTCATTACACTCTTAGACCTATGTATACTACAAAAGAAGGACTACTGTGCTTCTTTGCTGACAGAAAGACTACCACTCTGCTGCTCTGCTAGTCTGCTTCTCTGCTGCCTGCTGCCTTGCTTGCTGACAAGGAAAACTGAACTTGTACCCTTCATCCCAGGCTGTAGAGACTCCAAGGGTCAGCAGACTGATCTCCTGTTCGATCTACAGGAACATAGCAAGCTCCAGAGGCTTCCAGCAACTGCCCAGCTGACCTGTTGCCAAGACCTGCTGCCTGGACCTACCTGAGCCCTACTGATCTCTTCTGGAGTGAGTTTCTGATCCCCAAGAGGTGCTCCTAACGTCCTGGACTCTTGGTGTGTTATCAGTTGAGCTCTCTCATCCAGAAAAGGAGAAATCTTGACGTTTTGGGCTCTTTGTGATTACAAACTTTTTTGCACCAAGATCTTGTTGTCCGCACCACGAACTAACACACAGTTCTGATATACCCGATGCTTTGCACCACTGCGACCGCCAGCGATGCCTGGCACTGAGAGATCTGCGCATTGCACTACACCATCGACATCTCACGAGGACCGCCAACGTGAAGCTCCAGCAACACCTGTTCGCGATACCCGACAGGATCTTCACGCTACATCTACGACCATCCACGGGACTCTCTCTGCTCCTCACAGCCCCTTCCATCATGAATGGAACACAGCGCTGGAGTTTGAAGGTAAGTCTTTCAGCTGGACTAACCTGGTCCCTGTATGTGGCCTGCGCCATCACAGTTAGCTTGACGTTGTGACTTCCACCCAGTCTTGCATGGCCAGATAACCGCAAATGGCGCTTTATGCATTTAGGTACTTTACTTACCTGAAATCTTTAAAATTGCACATCTCCGGTTCTACTGATTGAATTTTTGTCATTTTGGTGTCAAATAATTTATTAAATTTTGCTCCATTTCTCTATTTTTCAAAATTGTGTAGGATTTTTCTTGTGTTCTGTTTTCACTTTAATACTTGTTGAAGGGCTACATGAATTCTATACACATTGCCTCTAAGTTAAGCCTGACTGCTTTCTGCCAAGCTACCAGATGGTTAAGCACAGGGTATTTCCGGGTTTGCTTGCGATTTCACCCTGACTGAAATTGTGGCTGCTGCTTCAGTAGGGTTTCACCCCCTCAACCAGTAACCCAATTCCCAACATACTTCATTTCATTTTGCATCCTGTCTCATTCAAGGAAATTCTCAGTAACATGCAACTACTGAGTAGCTTCTTCGATGGGACACAAAGAAATAATAAAGGATGCAAAAATTGGACAAATTCAGGACTCCACAGAGAAGTTTGAGATTTTACTAGCTCATACATAAGAGTTACCACCTAGGTTACAGAGACTTATAGGCTTGGAAAGCAGAAAGGTCACACCAATCATACAGGCTAAGGTTCAGAGAACTGTCGGAATAATCTCTCAAATATGAGCTTTAAGCATAAATATTTGGAAATTCAGTAATTTTGTCCTCGAACGACAGCTTTTAATTTCAAGGAAATATATTAATTTTGGTGCCAAACGTGATTCCGTTTGGAAAAATAAAATGAGGGCCATATTTTTGTGAAAGTCACTCTGCGCAGTGGAGCAAGCCACCTTGCTGTGCTGCATGACAGAGAAAGAGTAGGAATGCACCGTATTTAAAATAATACGATGCATTCCTGCCTTTGTCCCTGCTCTGGTCCTGGTTTTGCTGCCTGGCGCCAATGCTGGCACCCTTACACCATGGTTCAAGTGTGCCTGTGTTACATGCAGATATTGTTTTTGTGCAGAAAGGGGGACCTTCCTGCACAAACAATATCCTGAGATGCATATTCCTCTTTCTATTTTTGCTGCTTTCTGCAGCACACACAAAGAGGAAGTAACGAGGAGAAAGAAAGATATTTCTTCTTGTTACACCTCCCCTGAGAAGACGTATCTTTTTGGCGCATTCCATGGTCTACCTCTTTTGGTAAATCTGTGAATGCATCAAAAACCATGGGAGTTTTGTTAATATTAAAAAAAAGTTAATGTCAATATTAATAATGATAGTCATATGTAAAAACGAAATTGAATCTCTATTATTGAATTCACCCATCATGAACTCTCCATCAACCCCGACTCAGAAATGCGTGGTCAGGCAGGCTCTGAGACTTAGGCCTGAGGTTACTGATTGACAGGTCACAGGTGGGGTGGCATGTAACTGGCAGACAAACATGCGAACAGGAAACTCAGATCAATCCCACAGATCGGTGTAGTGACACCACAATGGCCTAAGCAGATTGGCCCCAATAAAGCACGCATGGCCGGAGGGGTGCGCGCATTACAAAAAACACCATAAAGTCAGATGCCACATGAAGTTAAGAGCACATAGCCAATCAGGACATAGCACACACAGTACATAATAATAATAATAATCTTTATTCGGCATAAAAAAAATATGACCATAAAAGATACACACTCAGCAACACAACATTACAGTACATTAATCATCATATATGTTACAGGCCAATCAGAGCACCGCAAACTTATAGAACACTACTATAAACATGTTAAGATATTATAAAAACAATAAAACTCTAAAAAAGGAGCGCCAGCTGTTGTCCCCATTTATCGGCTGAATAATTAAATGTCTCCTCCTTTTATACGCCCCTCGTATTTCTTAGCTTTAGGGCAGATCTTAAAAAATTTGTGACACATAATAATGTATAAACATCAGGGCACAGTTTTAGGAACAGTAAGGCCACCCGGGCCTGCTTGAACTTATGTTTCCTTAAAAGCCCCTTGAGATACACTCTTCGCGGGAATGAGTAATACGGGCACAGAAGAACAAAATGGAGGGTGTCCTGTGGAGACTTATTGTCGCAGCGACAGGGCCCCTTTTGTTCTAAGTGTGCCGTATACCCTGCCGGGACAGCCAGTAAATAGTGTAACAAGTCCAATCTGAACCATGTGATTAAAAATCTGTCGTGAGCACTGGCTATAATAGCTAGATACGGTTCTATGCTTTGTGTGGATGTAACTAAAATATAGTTCCTGACCGAGGGCTTTTTTAGTTCAATTTCCTCCCTTTGGACCCCAATTAATTTAAAAAACTGATTTTTAATAAGATCTTTGTCCCGTGGGCTCACCTTGGCCGGGCAAGAGAACAGGTCTGGCCTGCCCAGCATGGTCAGGGAATCTTTTACATATTTGAGCCATGGAATTTTTAACACACAGTACATGCAGTGATCATGCGCCCCTCAGCCCGGACATCTGGACACGCTACACACTGGGCACCATTGTGTCCACGCAAGGCAGAGGCCCACCTCCATTTGTTATCAAGGGACTTATTTATGACTCCAAAGACCAGTCTCACATTCTTCACCAAAAAGGATCGATGGGAACACTTCATGATACCCAAAGAAATGTATAAAACCTTGCTTAGATTGATTGTACTTTGAGACAGTGCTCAGACCCACTTCTGTAACTGTAGTCCCAGCCGAAGCATTTAATTAAACCAACTGTTCCTGTTTTGCCAACCGCCTCTTGTCTTTTTTTTTTTCAAGGTAAATTTATATTCGATCGACAGTTACATGGGAACACCCACGCAATGCCCATTGAACGCCATCCCAGGACGGAGTAGAGCACAGGTGGAGTGGCATGTAACTGGCAGACAAACATGCGAACAGGAAACTCAGATCAATCCCACAGATCGGTGTAGTGACACCACAATGGCCTAAGCAGATTGGCCCCAATAAAGCACGCATGGCCGGAAGGGTGCGCGCATTACAAAAAACACCATAAAGTCAGATGCCACATGAAGTTAAGAGCACATAGCCAATCAGGACATAGCACACACAGTACATAATAATAATAATAATCTTTATTCGGCATAAAAAAATATGACCATAAAAGATACACACTCAGCAACACAACATTACAGTACATTAATCATCATATATGTTACAGGCCAATCAGAGCACCGCAAACTTATAGAACACTACTATAAACATGTTAAGATATTATAAAAACAATAAAACTCTAAAAAAGGAGCGCCAGCTGTTGTCCCCATTTATTGGCTGAATAATTAAATGTCTCCTCCTTTTATACGCCCCTCGCATTTCTTAGCTTTAGGGCAGATCTTAAAAAATTTGTGACACATAATAATGTATAAACATCAGGGCACAGTTTTAGGAACAGTAAGGCCACCCGGGCCTGCTTGAACTTATGTTTCCTTAAAAGCCCCTTGAGATACACTCTTCGCGGGAATGAGTAATACGGGCACAGAAGAACAAAATGGAGGGTGTCCTGTGGAGACTTATTGTCGCAGCGACAGGGCCCCTTTTGTTCTAAGTGTGCCGTATACCCTGCCGGGACAGCCAGTAAATAGTGTAACAAGTCCAATCTGAACCATGTGATTAAAAATCTGTCGTGAGCACTGGCTATAATAGCTAGATACGGTTCTATGCTTTGTGTGGATGTAACTAAAATATAGTTCCTGACCGAGGGCTTTTTAGTTCAATTTCCTCCCTTTGGACCCCAATTAATTTAAAAACTGATTTTTAATAAGATCTTTGTCCCGTGGGCTCACCTTGGCCGGGCAAGAGAACAGGTCTGGCCTGCCCAGCATGGTCAGGGAATCTTTTACATATTTGAGCCATGGAATTTTTAACACACAGTACATGCAGTGATCATGCGCCCCTCAGCCCGGACATCTGGACACGCTACACACTGGGCACCATTGTGTCCACGCAAGGCAGAGGCCCACCTCCATTTGTTATCAAGGGACTTATTTATGACTCCAAAGACCAGTCTCACATTCTTCACCAAAAAAGGATCGATGGGAACACTTCATGATACCCAAAGAAATGTATAAAACCTTGCTTAGATTGATTGTACTTTGAGACAGTGCTCAGACCCACTTCTGTAACTGTAGTCCCAGCCGAAGCATTTAATTAAACCAACTGTTCCTGTTTTGCCAACCGCCTCTTGTCTTTTTTTTTTTCAAGGTAAATTTATATTCGATCGACAGTTACATGGGAACACCCACGCAATGCCCATTGAACGCCTTCCCAGGACGGAGTAGAGCAAGGCAGCGATTTGCGTTGCGTTACTCCAGATTTATGAAGCCACGCAAGGTGGCCTCGAGTGGTTTCATAAATCGCATTTTGGACTTACATCGCTATTGCACCATGAAGCAATTCCTCTTATAAATATGTCCCTAAATTCTGAAAGGCTAAAGGCAATCATTTCCATTAAAAAGACATTGGGGCTCATTACGTTTACATTTATGAGCTTGGACAGTAATGACTGGGATACTCTAAAATACGCAGCATAACAAAACTGAAAGCTGAGCACACACTCTTTGGGTTAGTTGAACTTCTTAATTCCTGATCCCTTTCTCTGGGCCTCTGTTTTTGGGACAACCTATTGCAATCGGCAATACACTCACTAAAAGCACACATTTTTAAAAATTAATTGTTCATATTTTTAATAATGTTTTTAACAATTCTATATGCAACCAAAACAAAAACAGATTTTTTTTTGTTTACAGAAATGGATTCATACATGTAAATATAGATTTGTATTACTTAATGAGAAAATAATTACAATTGGAAGAAATATTTTATAGAAATACCGCACCAGAATTAACTAACACTATTAAATATTACTGATATAATATTAGGTTTAAGGGCATCCCTGTGCTGACATAAGAGGGTAGACGTCCATTACAACGCAGGCATTACATCGTAATGCTTTTATAACACAGCTTTTACAACGCAGGTGACATTACATCGCTTGCCTTTACAACGCATGTGCCATTACAACGCATGCCATTACATCGCATTGTAAGGTAAGTAATCGTTTTAATTGAGGTAAGTTGTTATTTTTTAATATTTTTATTAGTATGAGTAATAGTATTAGTAATATTTTAAATTATTTAAATTTTTTACCAGAGACGGGATGTATGGGAAATAGGGGTTTGGGTGGGGGAGTGTATTTATACTCGGGTAATAATTTTAAAACTTTTGGATTCAATGATAATTAGTTTTACTTATTTAAAAAAATTTTAAATTAATATTTGGAAATTAGTACACAAATCTTTGGCACATATCCTCTGGGATATATTCTATGGGAAGTAGGGGTTTTTGATGGGGGAGTGTTTTAATACTCAAGAATTTGTTTTTTGACATATATATTTAAAAAACTTACATTTTATTTTGAAAAAAATTTAAAATATATTCAGTTATTAATATTTGAGAATTAATAGAAATTTAGTTTTACTGTTAGTTAAAATTTATTTTAATTTTAAAGTAAATTAATGAAAAAGTATTTTTCAAGAAAAGTATTTTGCATGTAAAGTCAGGGAAATAGGTGTTTTGGGAGGGGAGAGTAATAATAATCAGGTTTATTTATAAAATAAAGAGTATTAATATTAATACATATTCAGAATTACTGATAGTAAAATATAAAAATATATCAAATTAAATTTGAATAAAGGTGGGGAGTATATTAATACTCTGGAATTAAAGAACTAATACTCAGGATTTATTTTGATAAATTAGGATTTTTAAATGATAATTAGATTTTCCGTTCAGTAAATTATTTAAAAATATAAAAGATATAATATATAAAAAGTCATTTGCACCTATCCTCTGGGATGGGATGCAAGGGAAACTGGGGTTTAGTGTGGGGAGTATATTAATACTCAAGTATCAAATTAAATACTTGAGTATTAATTATTATTAAATGTATACGTTTATAAATTGTTAAACTTTTGTAATAATTAAAATTAAAAAACAAAAAATATTAATGTGCACATAAAATCAGAGTGATTTTGGTGAGAGGGTGAGTTGATGTAAAGTGAAAAATCTAATATATATTTAAAAAATAATTTGAGTTTTTTTGCTAAATATTTTTATTTAAAATTTAAATAAGATATTTCTAATATTAAAAATTAAAGATGCTTAATTGTACAACATAGGTATGTATAAATACACATAAAATCTGTAAAAGTAAATTTTGAATTTAAAAATATTTTATATAAAAAACAATCAATAGATACATTAAAAGTGTAAATATTTTTATTGTATTTATAAAAAATATGAAACGGAATAAATACATATGCAAAAATGTTGGAAAAATATTCTATTAATAATATTTTTTTTTTTAAATCATAGATTTTTGTATGTTTTATAGCATATATTTTTTTATTTCTTTCTAGGTTTTCCCACGGTTTCCCATTGAAGTCAATAGGTAAAATTGTCCCTTTTTGCTTTTTACGGAAAGAGATGATGTTGCCGCGTATATGTAACTTTCATCATTGCGAGGATTGTCGCGCTCCGGATCACATGCAAGGGAGAGCTGCATCCAGGTAAGGCAAATTTTAATTATTAAAAATAGATTAATGGTGGTAAAATTTATTGTAAGGAGAGAGGAGGGAATAGGAAAGGTGTATTTTGTTCATATTGTGTGTTTTAACTTAAAAATTCATTCCAAAACAGGTAGCAGTTGTAGGCCCACGTCGGGTTGATTGCTTTCGTAACACTTTTTGTTTAATAGAATTAATTTTTTTAAATGATTATTTATTCAATTAAACAAAAGTGTAATGAAAGTCATCTTTTTTGGTACTATTTTTGTTGCATGCGTGTTTTTTAGAAAATATGTAAATGCGTTATAGGAACATGGAGAAATACTTTGTGGTATGGAAAAAAACATTTTTGCCCATTTTTAAACCATTGCTATATGGATTTTGGGACTTCGAATGGACTTTGGTCGAGAGAGGATTGCAACGATGGATCTTTTGGAGGTGATTTTGTTTCTAAACTTTACTACTTTTTGCATGTTTTTTTAAAAATGGAATTCGAGCAAGATTGGATTGCATCGATGGAATTTTGTTGCGTTTTGCCAAACAAGATTTATTTTGGGGATTTTTTTTTTGGCTGCGTTTTTTGTAGGTGTGCACAGTATATTTTACAGTTTTTTTTTAACTGTAAGAATATGGCTTTGCCGAACTTTTCCCTTTTTGTTAGTTTAACTCGGGTCGTGGATTAATGCATGGATTATGGAGTATTTGCAATGGTTTAAAGGACTGCTCAAGACTCTTGGTGAAATGCTGGATTGTATGTAAGTCCAAGAGTAGAAAAAAGAAGACAACTGAAGGTAAGAAACCAGACTTAATTTTTAAATTTCAATATTTTTTTTAAAAAAAACAATTGAATTAGGGGGATTTTTTGTCAAAACAGGCAAGTAAGGAGTTAAAGGAGAAAGGGTAGATAAGAAATTGAGGATGTGTGCAATTTTATCTAGGTAGTCTGAAGCCACCATCAACGAAAATTGTTGAATTGCACCCAATAGTCGCTCGGACACTTCCTTTGTTCTTTTAGAAATTCGTGGGTTCAGACTACCAGTTAATGATTGGGAAATTCTCATTTCTTGGAAACTTTGCTCCTTCCTCAAAATTTCCCAAAAATGATAGAAGTTAGGATGTGGTTTACCAATAGATTTGTTGAAGAAGTTGTGCCATCCCTCTATGGCATTATTTGTTTTTGCACCTCCCTCTAAGCAGGTCTAGTAGCAGTTCCACCACTTCACATGGAAACGTGGCTTCCTCTTGCGACCTGACCTGCTTAGAAGGCCAATCCATGTGTCTTCAAAGTAATTTAGAAAGGGTGCCAATTTGTCTTCGTTTGCAGTAAAGTATTCAGATTCAGTAATAGATGTGTAGTATTCATCTACACTGTCAGGAGGAACGAAACAAAGTGCAGTTAGTTTTTTTAATTCAAATTGCAGTTTGCTGTCTGATATATAATCCTCAACTAAGGATGTTTTTTGTATTTTTCGCCAATATGCCTGTGAAAAGTGAAAAAAACATCCTTGAATTTGGGTATCCATGTACATTTAGGTAATTGTGTTAATCATAGGTAATTCAAAGTCAATTAACACTTTTCTAGTACTTTTTTTTCATGGTTTTAGCTTTTATCACTGACAAAAATTCATTATATGTTGAGGATTGTTTATCAGGGAGTAAAATGTACACTAAGGGCACTACTGTTTGATTAACGTAGGCATGAATAGTGTATATTTGGGTGCATGGATGGGGTGTGGATTTAAATGTCCCATCCATCATCCAAATATCACTACTCTCCAACTCAACAAGATTATGGGGTATGCTAAAGATTAGTATTCTTCTAGGAGGGCTTTTGTTGTCATGTAAAAGAAAGAGTTCATTAGTAACGGTTACAGAAAGTTCAGGTGAAATGGTAATGTCAGAAAAGGTTTGGAGTGTTACACGTAGGGGGTTACTTGCCTGTTTTTTACGCTAAATAATTCTTCATAGGTTGGGGATTGTTGGCATACAACTTGCTACATGTGATAGAATGTGCTGTGAAACCTCCCTCAAAACTGAGCCACAGGGTTCATTGGAGGTGGATGCTAGTGCTTTAATTTCATTGATATTTTCACGAACCTCTATCCCCATTGCAGAGGCAGAATGGTTATGCTCTGTAGTCCTTTCAAAAGAGTCACCAAGAGTAACCGCTCTGCCTGTGCAATGGGATGAGTAATATTGCACACACCTCCAATGACACCTGGGCTCAGTTAATCTCTCCTTACAATAAACGTAGCCACTGTGACTTAATAGTCTGTTTCCTCTGCTGGACTTGATGTAATTGGCTTGTTTTCTGGATGCCATTATCTGAAAAAAAGAAAAAGAGAAAAATATTGTTTAATTGATTTGAAGTGTTGTTGTTTTCCTATTAAAAATGACATGTTAGTGAAAAGTTAATGCACAATATTTTGCAGCACAGATATTTGGCAGTTTGAACCTTGATTTTATTGTATTTGCTTGTTGAAGTTTATTTTGAATAGTTTGCTGTTTGTTTTTACCTACAAATGAATGAAGGTTAAGGTTAAATACACTAGAATTATTTGTAAAGCTTACCTTTTTGAGGGTTTTCTTTTGTAAATTAGGAAAGTTCTGTTGTCGATGGTGGTTGTTTTTTATTTCCTAGCCTGTTGTTCAATATGGGCCTTTTCCTTGCTTTATTGGTTCTGAAAAAAGTGATTAAAAAATAAGAATTAATTTATGGATTTCTAAGATTTACTATTACCCTGCAATTTAAAAGATTAGTGCTTTTAAATGCTTGTGCACTTTAAACCTGCAAATTATCCCCAAAAATATTTTGGATATATTTTTATTTAGTTTGGCTTGCTTTTTTTCAGACATTTTGCTTTGGTTTGTGAGTTTTATATTTTTTGTGCTCTTCAAACTTTATTTTAAAAATATATGGCTAAAAGCTTACCTTGTAACAATGGTTTTCTTCTGAGGGGCTGTCCTTTATTTAATTTGTGGCTTTAGGGTGTTTCCTGTATTCTTTTAGGAATATTCAGTTTTCCAATTAGCCTTTCAAAAAAATAGATTTTGCTTTTTAAACATGATTAAAAGACATTTTTGTTTTGTAAGTGACTTTCATAGTTGTGATGCTAAGTTACATATACACAACATAAAAATGCTTGTGCACTTCTAACCTGCAAATGTTAAACAAAACATTATTGTGAATATGTTTACCTTGTTTGTTTTCTATGGAAATTGTGGCTTGTTAGACTTTTTGGCTGGAGGGTGTGTCCTCCTCTGTTGGTGTTGTTTATCCTTTATTCTGTGGAGAAGATTTACTGATAAAAAAAAATGTTTTATTGTTTGCATTTCAAATATTTGACATTAATATGCTAATATAACTGTTTTAGTAATTATCAGCTTTAATTTGCAAACTACACCTTTGACCTCACCACCATCCAACACTTTCCCTGAGGCCAGTACAGATAGGAGTAGGAATAGTAAATTTGCCCCCACCACCATCCAGCACTTTTCCTGAGGCAAACACAGGTTGGAGTAGGAATAGTAAATTTGCCCCACCACCATCCAACACTTTTCCTGAGGCAAACACAGGTCAGAGTAGGAATAGTAAATTTGCCCCCACCACCATCCAACACTTTCCCTGAGGCAAACACCTGTCTGAGTTGGAATAGTAAAGTTCCCCCCACCACCATTCAACACTTTCCCTGAGGCAAGCACAGGTCGGAGTAGGAATAGTAAATTGGCCCCCCACCACTATCCAGCTCTTTCCCTGTGGCAAACACAGGTCAGTGTAGGAATAGTAAATTTGCCCCCACCACCATCCATCACTTTCCCTGAGGCAAACACCTGTCAGAGTTGGAATAGTAAATTTCCCCCACCACCATCCAACATTTTCCTTGAGGCAAGCACCTGTCGGAGTAGGAATAGTAATTTCGCCCCCACCACTATCCAGTTCTTTCCCTGTGGCAAACACAGGTCGGTGTAGGAATAGTAAATTTGCCCCCACCACCATCCAACACATTCCCTGAGGCCAGCACCTGTCGGAGTAGGAATAGTAAATTTGAGCCCCACCACTATTCAGCTCTTCCTCTGATGCAAGCACAAAGGTTATCTTATAAACAATTTATTCCCAGCTTTTTTTTTTACATAATACTTTACATTTAAAATGAATATATATATTATTTTTAACAAGCCTATTTTTATTTATTTCTCGTAAAATTAATAATTTTTTGTTACTTACTGATTAAAGGTTTTATTTGCTGGGTAGTATCTATTTTTAATTTCTTGCTGGTTTTGGAATTTAGCAAATGTTGGAAAACATTTTTAAAAAAATACTTGTTAGTATTTCTGAATTATGTGTTAATATTGTGTTCCTTAAATACTTAAATTGCACACTTACTTCCATCTGTGGATGACACTGTTTGGCTTATCAAATGCTCTATTCTTTTCTGGCTCGTAAAATGCGCGTAGTCACCGTGGAAGTCAGTTTACCACTGTGCTCAAAATGATGGACGGCTGCTTTTATACGTTTTTTTGAGGGTAAACGATAATTTAAAAGAAAATATGTTTTGAAAACAGTTTTTCCATGTGATTCAGAAGCTGACAAAAAGTATAATTAATTTGTTATGTCTAATAATGTTCGTTAAATCATTTATTCATGAAATGTCAGCCATTTTGTCAAGTTGCGGGATGAGAGGTATTCATAAAAATAGTTGATGGACTTTCGTTTTTTGTTGTTCAAAATGGTGGCTTTAAAATCTCTCTTTATCTCTGCTTGTACTCTGTAAAAATTAATTATCCTGGATTTTTAACTTTTGTTTACATTTTGATATTAATGATCGGGTATTAAATAGGATCGGAACATTCTAAAGTACATGAGTATTTATTTTAATACCTGAGTATTAATACACTCCCCCACCCAAAACCCCTATTTCCCTTGCATCCCGTTCCAGGGGTTAGTTATAGTTTTTTTTTTTTTTTAAAGGAAAATATTTGAAATAAAATAAAATATGCGTAGTAATAGTTTGTGTAATATTAGTATGCATTGCAATGGATTGCGTTGTAATGGTAGTTTTAGTGTATTCCTATGAACATGCGATGTAATGGTATGCGTTGTAAAAACATGCGATGTAATGGTAGTTGCGATGTAAAAACCGTGTTGTAAAAGCATTCGTTGTAATGGTTTGCGTTGTATCATCATATATTCTTATAAGAGACAAGAATTAACCAGAGGTAAATGAAAAGAAGGAAGAACTAAGTGGGCAGCTGATCGACAAATAGTCAAGCCTAGAAGTTTTCTGAATGTTAACCCCTTCCGTGCTCGCGTCGGCCAACGGCCGTCGCGAGCACTACCTCCCCAGTGCTGCGAACGACCGTTGGCCGACGCAGCCCCGCCCACTCCGTGGAACGCCCGCACCGCGGCGGCATTGCCGCCGCGGTAAACGGGTTAAGTGTGAAGTTTCTACTTTAATGGAAATAGGTAGAAGAATTCAAGTCTTAGCTGTTTCTACCGAGACAGCTATATCTTGTTTTCTTAGACCTGGGATCTTTCTGTGGGTTGACAATGGATGATCTCCGGGGTCTTAACAACACGTGTCATACATAAAAACGTGGATTAAAGGAAAGTGGATACCAGATGATGAACAGCTTCATTGCAAATACAAAAGCCTTTAAACGAGAGCCACTTTGCTGCAGGTACTCAATGAAGCTTTGTTAAACTCGAAGTTAGTGATCACTGCACTTAAGAATCAAAATTAGCCTGTTAGGTGCATTTTGTGGTACCCCTACTTTTCTAATTCAATATCTGGGAAGACCCACATGCAGTGAGTTACCATAAAGAGAACAGTTATGTTCTCTATAAGGTATAACCCCTTAAGACTGTCACCAGTCCCTTTAAGGGCTGGTGCCCAGCTGGTTTAGGGCCACAGTATACGAGCACAATTCTAGCTATCTGAAGCCCTAAAGATAAATGTGTTTCTAAAGCTGTGTTGTGCATTAAACCTGCTACACTGTAGATTATCCCTCCCCCATCTCCCACGTAAGCAAACACTGCCCAACTCACAGGCAGGGTCGAACTGGGACAGACAATAGCTCTGGGCCTACCTTAAACGTGGCCCCCGTTAGGGAATCAGAAAGTCAAAAATGTGGCCCACTTTTCCAAATTCGGGACATTTTGAACTTGTAAAAAGATGCTGTTATCTGTGGTTTTCAAAGTATTGCTGCAAGAAATATTTTTGGTAATTTAAGGGAAAACAACAGTAAAGTCCGGCCCACCAGACCATAAACAGGCGCACAAACAGCCCAAAAACGGCCCTCGCACTGACCTGTCAGACCAGCCCTTCTGGCAGTCGCGGCTCCTGGAGGGAGTGCTGCGGGGCGGTGGGGCGGGTTAGGGGCAGGGTGGGGGCTAGTAAACTCCGGCATACGGGCGAACGGAGTTAAGTACATAAATAAATAAAGCGAATTACATTGCGCGCGCCGCATCGCCATTTGGCGTTGCAGCGCGCGCAATGTAATTCGTTTTATTTATTTATTTATGTACTTAACTCCGTTCGGCCATATGCCGGAGTTTACTACCCCCCACCCTGCCGCTCCCCCGCCCCGCAGCACTCCCTCCAGGAGCCGCGACTGCCTTCTGGCACTGCCAGATTGCCCGAAAGGCCAACCTGATCCTGCTCATAGGAAGATCTCTACAGCACATCAAGGGACATCCTGCCCAAACAGCTCCTGTTCAGTAAGCATCGGGTAATTGGCGAATGAATGAGTGCATAAACTCCATGCGACAGTAACTGCTGCTTCTGAATCTGAATACAATTTTCGTAAGAAAATGGAAGGGTAAATATGCCATGTATCTGGCCAGTTGAAAGACTGCAACCTCCTGCACTACAAGCTACTTAATACACATTTTGCACAGTTGGTGAAAAAAAAACTACCCAGCCCAGTGTTGTATGGCGCACATATCCACAACTCTGAGGAAATCTCTCCGGCCCAATACGTTGAAAATTATCATCGCTGAAGAAAAAGTGCGTTGTGTTGCAGGAAAGAAAACCTTAACTTCATTTTGAGATTTAGTTTTATTCTCCTTGTGAGGTAAACGTTCCGTTTTCAAAGAGGAATGCTGTAAAATTAAATTAGTGAGCATGCAATAGGCCGCAAAAATAGAAAAAAACGTCGACGCGTGGCTTTCAATGGTTCTCCTTTGTAGGGCTTTGATTCCAGGAAATTAATAATTTTGTTTGGATGTAGAATTAGAACTGCAGGATTTAGAATTGGCTTCAGGCAATAACCACATTTCCGGTTACAGAGAGGAACGTGGTACATAGCCCCCATTCCTTGCTCGTTTGAAGTCCCTTAATAACCAGCATTATATTTTTAACATCGTCTCGTGTCTATTTCGCACACTGTGGGCAACTCGTTCTCTCATTATACTGCAGCTTAAAAATACCATTAGATGGAAGCAACGGCTGCATGTTAAATCGTTTCCATTTTATTTTTTTGTTTGCAGTCTGATATGCGAACTTGGCCCAAGGGGTTATAGTACTTTACATAAGCAGTGCTTAATTTGTAAAATAATAATTTCCAAGGCCCTCGTCAGGGGGCCACTGTCGCTTGTACCACCCATTGCCCCAGTCAGTGCTGCCAATGACAGAATACAAAAAAACTACCAACCATCACACTCCTACAAGTATGACAATACAGACTATACCAGGCCCCCAAAGCTATTAGAATGGCTTGGGCGGCAGGTATTAATCTTTGTTAATTTATATTGAATTAATAAACAATTGTTGTTGTGCCTGAGCACCGGAACCCACTGGCTCACATTAAGCACCGCATAAGCACCAGAACACATTATAGAAAGTCAGATTTTTTTTTCTTTGCTTAAAGCAGGGCGAGATTAAGAGATGTGCCCAGAATCACCAGCTGTTGAGCAGACGCCGGGACTCGAGCCTGGTTTCCCTGTTCAAAATGTGGCTGCTCTGGCCGTTAAGCAACATGTCCTGGCACACTTTGAAGCAGCGATGTATAACACCGAATTCGGCTCAGCTGATCTTCATATAATTTCAAGTTTAGAGCTGGGAGTGTTTTCATTTATTTTTTAAGAGTAATTTCAATTTTCAGCTGCATAGAATTTGACTATGGTTTGGTAAAACAGTAAATCTCTCCCACTTGAGGTTGAAGACATTTTAATACATTCGATCCCTTGTTTCGTAAAAAGGTATCCTACAGCAGCGACCATAAGAATTGATTGTGCCCACCACACGTGAAAGTAAATCGTCTTTTGAATGCATTGACTGAAGTGCTGCCCGGAAGGCACAGATAAAGGCATAGAGACTAGCAACATGCATTTCAGAAGCCTTAGACACACCCAGACAGTTAGCATAGATGAAAGACTAATCAAAGACCCGCAAAACACCGACACACCTGAGGTAAAAATAAAAAACGCATGTCCTTTGTATCCAGTCTTAAATTGATGAACGGGTACTGAGCGGGAGTGGCAACATAGTTGATTAAATTAAACCCTAGAGGTATGTTTCAAAGCATGCAAATGTCTTTGATAATACAAGTCATCAAAGGGAAAGGTGCAAGGCTATTAAAACAAATATTAAATGTCACATTTTAACAAAGGCATTTTACTAAGTTGAAGCAAAAGTATTTTCTTCTGATGGATAGCTATCCTTGATTATGAATGTGCATTGTTTGAGTGTTTCCTCAATTACAGCCTGCAGAATGTTCGAATTTCTCCTAACTACAAGATGTCATTAGTTATAGCTGCAATAATTCATCTGCTGCCTTACTGAACATGGCACATTTAAGCGTCATATTCAATACACAAAACATTAGGTGAAACGAAAATGTATCAGTGACACCATAACCTGAGGCCGGGGATGCAAGGTGGGAGACCCGTCACTTCGGGCCTGCAGTTTGTCTTTCTCCAATATCCCCAGAACATATTAACTGTTATATACAGAACTCAGATTTTGCTAAAAAGTAAGAGAAGGTCCTTAAAAAAGCTCTTATGTTGAGAGCAAAACAAAATGTGCACAAATATGTTTATGGGGATTGGCGCACACTGGGTATGGTACAAAATGTGAACGCGACTATTTATAAATAACACAAATAAGGGACAGCTTGCTACAATAATGGTCTCAAGCCCCGAGGATGGAACTTTGTCATTAGGATGTCCCATGAGAAGAAAAGTTTTAAACATCCCTTTCTTTGCGGATATACAAAACCTAACCAAAGACAGTAGTGGCAGTAATATAACGCACCTGTGGAAGTCCATCTAGAATAAATGATGCAGTGTGCTACTACCCTTAGGGTACCACAGTCAAGAGACCCTCTTTATAACTCCAAGACAAACACACTAAAAGGGGAGTACTAAAAAAATGAAAATAATGTTAGAATTTTTTTTATACACAAATGGATCACCAAAAACAGTGAAGGTCCATTATGTCTCATAGTCCAAATCCATTCTCCATTCAGAATACTTGATCCAATATCTGCTATGCACAAAGTTTTTATTCTTCGTAGAGAAATTCTTAGCCCAGGCCGACACATTTCGTCCAACAAACTGGACTTCATCAGGGATACTATAAGCAATGAATGAATCACAACCCTTAATCTCACAGTATCAGAGGGTTCATATTGCCAGCATAGTATTAACTCCTCATCACGAAAGAAATGCACTCAAATACACCACTCTGTCAAAAAACATACCATTCCATGTCCTGCAAATTTGGCCACAAGCAAAAGCCTTTTGGATTAAGAATTGTGATTTCTTCATTGCTATTAGGATCCCTGATGAAGTCCAGTTTGTTGGACAAAACGTGTTGGCCTGGGCTAAGAATTTTTCTATGAAGAATAAAAACTTTGTGCATACCAGATATTGGCTCAAGTATTCTTAATGGACTGAATGAAGTATGGATTTAGACTGCATTACATATCAGACCTTCACAGTTCTTGATGATCTATTTGTGAGAAAAAAACATTGCTTACATGCTCTCTCCAGAGAGGTGGACCGCAAGTCAGCAGGTTTGTTAATGCACCCCGTTCCATCCGCTGGGCGTACACTCTGGCAGTCTGCCCTTATGGTTGAGAGTCACAGTCCTGGGTCACCACAAACTCGCAGTTGCAGGGCGCCCAGTTCCCGACTTACGTGGAGAGCCGTACTTCATTTACCTTTGGCCTACTTAATAGGCGAGCACTCGATACGAAGTGAGACACGAATACACTGCCAAGATCTATTTTTCCACATGGTTGAGTAAGCATAAGAGACTGGATTGATAATCCATCTTGAGGCAGTACTTCGAGGTGTTAAGAGCGGCTGCTTCATTAAATTTTTGCTGTTTCCTGACTATAGTTGCAAGTTTTTCCTCGCACCCCCGTCCTGATGAGACCCACACTGAAGGGTCGAAACGCGTAGACTACAGAACAGGAGGGATCCATTGAATAATAAAGTGTGATACATATTCAATGAATTGCACATACGAAAGATGTTGGTGAGGTGGTACTAATACCTCATTTGTGCATTAGGATTTCCTCACAGTGGACCACAATTTATTAGTATGAACGGACACTTGTTGTATATAATAGTTTAGGGGTCCAGGAAATGAGTATTATTGATTTCTG
Organism: Calotriton arnoldi; assembly: GCA_963921515.1. Lineage (NCBI taxonomy): Eukaryota > Metazoa > Chordata > Amphibia > Caudata > Salamandridae > Calotriton > Calotriton arnoldi. The sequence goes on along the minus strand of CAWUFW010004405.1, from coordinate 176,673 downwards.
TTTGTAATTTTGTATGTTTGATGTACATACAAGTTTTTGACAAAAACAAAAAAAGAAAAAAGTGAAAAGATCATTGGTTTCCACCTGATACGAAATAAGAAATAAAGTATGGTGGTGATTTGGAATGATTTTTTTAATGTGATTGAATTTAGGAATTTGAATTAATTTCGATGGGTCTAAGATCCAATGCTTAAGAGTAATTAAATGTACTCTAGTGAAACTGTTGCTGATATTTGTTCCTCCATATCATTGTGGTTTTTTGCACTTGGCCTCCAATGGATGTCACTGTAGTCAGAGGCTTTGTTGATTGGCATAGGTGCAGCCTCTTATGGCTGTTCATGAAATAGATAAATGTAGCTCTGCAGAGACCAGCAGATGTAGCTACACATAGGTCGAATACTCTGGGCAGATGTGGCCAGGTGCAGGTTGGATACTCTGAGCAGACATGGCCACGCACAGGCCAATTACTTCTGTGCAGATGCAGACATACACAAGCAGATTTCCTCTGACACACAATCACAGCACCAACTCGGCATCAGCAATTGTAGTTGTGATCCTATCCATTCACTCCTGGAAACAACATGGAGAGACAGCAAACTTACAAATATCAGGGTCCACAGATCACAACCCTCTGGAACAAATACTTGGGACATGCTTCACCCACCCTCCTTCAGGGCAGACACTCCTCCAGCGAGGTTGACAGGCTCCTTCCTTCTCTCTCTGCAGTCAGACAGATGTCTTGGCACTTCAGGACCGGTACACGCTCATTCCGTAAATGGCCTGGGTTATCTAAAATGGATCCAACAGGCCTCCAGTACTCTGGCTCAATCACACATATACCATGCATGTACCACTCAGGCCACACATACATGCACAACATTCATGCAGGATGTTAGGGCTAGGAGCTAGAAATGTGCACACAAGTGGGACTTTACACAAGTGGGTCAGTAGGCCTTCTCTCTAGTGGCATAGATAAAGAGGGCAAGTCACAAATATGGATTCACAAAACATGGAACGCTAAAACAACCACTCTATGTGTTAAACCCACAACAGGACAATAGTCCACTGCCTCTCAATAAGGGAACTCATAGTGCATCCCCTCCAGGCTACAAGACAAATCTAGGACCTTTCTCATACTAAGGGGCCTCTGCCCGAACTGAAGATTATCATGATTATAGGTCCATAATTAGGCCTGGACGAAATGTAAATTATGCTTGTGTAATTCATGTAGTTTTGGATGTTATGGTTGTTACATAAAATTCCCCAAATTTCACCATTACACCAATTTCACATGATTACGCATAGTCTATGGTAAAAACTTACTGTAAATGCATGTGAACAAAAGAATGTGTGGAGCTTTTTGGACTATTATTTGAGTGTGAAATACACCCTTTAGTCAAAATTGAATGCAAGGATTTGCATTTTGTATAATTCTGCATAATTTTGTGTAACTTTGCCAAAGTTTCACATAATTTGATGAAGGCAAATTATGCAACTTTTACACATCCCTATCCATAATTTTAAACCAGGTACTAGATGCATTCAGTTAGACATTTATGGGTTTGGACCACAACTGAATACTAGGCAGAGGACATTATCATCCCAACATCATCTTTGTGGATGTTTACCTCATTTAAGTTGCCTGTCAACACACTGTGGTCGTTGACTCGTGAGTCATGAACCTTACAAATGTTTTTCCCTTTCTTGCTTTTCTCACATGAGGTTATTTTTCTCTACGTGCTTATTCTTCCTCCAAAGCTTTTTGCTGTGCAAATTTCCAAAATTCAAATTGGACCACTGATTACGCTTTAAAATATTCTAAATATATAAATTAATAGAGGCAAAAAAGCCTTTGCCGGTTAGTAAACCCATCTTTCTGCCCACCAGAATAGTTTTATCACATGTGGCCTTATTTGTAGAAATGGGTAATTGTAAAGATGCACAGTAATCAGATAACCACACATCTCTCCCCAAACACCAACTTAGATTGATGCAGTAATGCGGGAGAATTACCACTTGCAGCAACGTTGTGACCAGTAATCAGCACAAATACATTATACGCTTCTCCATGAAGTGGCCGAATTAGCCTTCGATGCACAAAAGATATATATCTAGGAGTAGTGAACACTAAAAAAGCAAATTTTGTGCCTAAAGGTACTACTATCTGATAACAGGTGAGAATTTGAATGATAACACCTGATTCAACTGCAGCTTCAATCACAGGGCAAGAAGTATGGCAAAAAACCATACACACGCCCCATCATATGTCCATAGACTTAAAGCTGCATGCTTCAAGGTCCTCCCAGAAATATGGATGCTAACGCATGCTAGCCAGCAGGAAATACCAACTCGCAAAGAGGAAGAAGAAGAAGATGATATCAGTGCATCCATACCTCACTAAATGCTCTCATTTTGGCTTTCCTCCAATTCCTCACCACAGGATGTAGCTTTGAAATAGACAGCTTGTTGTCAATGTGGGTGACTCTCATTCAGGATGACCCACAGCTTGACATCAATTTCAGGACAGGCAGACCAGGGAAGCTGCTATCTGTTTTGCACTCCTATGCCACAGTCCGGTACAATTGTACATCTCTAGTTTAGCTGCTCTGAAGGATAGCAACAAATCTCGCCGAGACTCCGTTGCAGGGATTCTGCTCAGGAACAGAACTATGCTTGGGACCATAGAACCTCAGTATGTGGGGACTGAGTCACCAACCCACATCAGTACCTATGGGCCCGAATCCAACTAGCTTATAATGCTTCACTTGTCCTCCTAACCTTCCCAAAGAGACAAGTGATTTGGCACCCCAGAACACAACACTCTTGGCCCTCACAGGGATCATGGTCGCAGGTCATCCCCTTTTGTTTTCCCACTCGTACTTGTCCACAATAAATAAAAAAGAGAAATGAAGGAAGCTTACAATATTTATTATAACTATTGTGTTCTAATATGCAATAACTGCACCACAATTAGAAAACAAATGCAGGTATGTAATGTCATTAGCATGATTAAAAGACCATATACAATGAAAAGCCCTGTCTTAATAGATGACAGATTTGCTCTAACCCACCCTCACTACAGAAACTAAGTGAATATCGATTATCGATCTCTGGGATTAGTTAACCCCATACCTTAGCATACATAGATAGTTGTTCTACATCTCAGCTGACACAGCCCCCTCGTCTCAGGACCTTTGCTCTGCCTGCACGTCTCCGCTCTGTGTGTTTTTAAAACAACACATTCCATGTTATATGACAAAACGTGTTTTCAAAAACAGCAGCTGGATTTTTCTATCTAGATGCTAGTGTCCGACCACAGAGAATAACAAAGAGTAATGTTGTTTGACCTTGCATGGGCACACAACACCCTCCCTTTGATCAGGGCAATAGCATGACAAGTAACTAAATAATATGAATATAATCAAAGGATGTCTGCTGAGCATGTTTATAAGACAAATTACAAATATATAAGAAACAAATATGTCAATTTAGAAAAATTAATAAAAAAAATATGGTGCGTCAGAGGTATCCATAATGTCACTCGCAAATTCAAAGGGCAAGAACTCCAAAAAGGAGTCCATCTCCACAGAAGACGATTGAACGACAGCCCAGGTCACAAGTTCCAGAGAACTGATATGATCCTCGGTCTCAGCCAATGCTGAGACAGCTACCGGACAACCTTCATCCGCGATAGTAGAGCCAGCATTTAGTGATCCATGTGCCGATGCACACATCTCCTCTGGAAGGAGTGGCTCATACTGTGCATTATGGAGAAGCCACACACCCAAGGGACAACTTTAAAACTGTATGGCTAAAGGACTCATCAGCAGTTCCATGTCCATGGGAGCAGGCATCTGGAAAGCCAGGCAAACAGCCAGTGCCCATTCAAAGGGACACCAGAGACAGTGAAACACGGGTTGCACACAGGCACACCAGGCAGGTTTGAATGTTAGCGACCAATCAATGTCTAGTTCTTGAAGAAACAATATTCCAAAGTATAAAATCATACACTCACACCACTGCTGGAGCGGTGGTAGTTCCAGGGGGCCAGCAAATTGCAACATCCATTGTGGAGAAGCAAAAATATGACCAAAATGCCACAAATGAGGAACTAACAGCAGCAGGAATCCTCCAAAGACGCTAAAAAAATGGGAATGAATAAAAGCAAGTATTCAGTGGCAGCAGCCATTAACAATGGGTGGTGGGGCGGGTGGGGGGTGCACAGGGAGGAGGGCAGGCACGGGAGAGGGAGGGCGGGGGGGCATATTAGTAATCATAAATAAAAAAACGTACCTGACGCCGCCGGCCGCCTCCCGCGTTGTCATGTCTCTCCTGTTGGCCTCTTTTTGAGTCCCAGCAGCACCTGGTACAGACTCCTAGCCAATCTCTGTGCTGCCAAACAGCATGGGGATTGTCCTGAGCGGGCAGGAAAGATGCCATGCTCAGGTCATGGAGTTTGGGGGGTTCCTCGAGCCCGGCTGCTGAATGCATCCGGGCTGGAGAAACATAAGTGCGTATGTGTGTTTTGGTTGGCCAGAGACGGCCAGCCAAACACACATGAGCACTTAGGGAGTGCAGAAGCACTCCTCCTCCACCCTCCCATGCACCCCCCCCTCCCTGCAAAAGCTGGCTCAGAGCCGGGAAAAAAAAATAAAACAATGCTAGAGCATCATTTTATTTTTCGTTTGCTGGCTCTGCGCCAGGCAGTGGGGCGACACTCCTCCGCCATTGCTGAGGGCGTGTTAGATGCATTAAAAATACAATGAACTAATTCACCAAAATTTAGTGGGAGGTTTGTGTTTAACAATGACTGTATATTGCTGGATGTCCTTGCAACCTGTAATTCGAAAGTCTTTCGGGCAAATGTGAAAGCTACTTCTTTTTGAAACAATAGTGCTTTGTGTCTGCTTAGCCTGTTGAAGTCTGCCCCCAAAGTTGGAATAAAAGGCCCCAACGCGCCATCGACAACTCCTTGCATGGGTGGAAACAGGACGTTATTACAACATGTTACGGTTTGGGAAAATGATAAAATGTATGGTATACCCGCACACATTCCACAACAATCTTGATCACTAAGCATTAAATTACTACCATGTGCAAGGACAATAATAAGTAGATGTATTGCAGGAGCTGGTATTCCATTTAAAAAGCAGGCCAAAGTCGCTACTGAAGCATTACATGCACAGTAACATGTTTACAAACGTGTGAGTGCCCGACAGAAGAGTCGCATTCTTTTCCAGTATGGAATACCTCTTTGTCGGCACTTCACAATGATAGGAAAAAGGGAGTGACCATAATTCATGAATAAAGCTGCCTCCTAGGGGTTCTTATCTACAGACAGGGAAATGTTTCATGCATGCTGTGAATTGAAATGGTGAGATGGATAAAGATATTACCCCTTGTATTAACCAGACAACCAAAACAGTTTTGGTGATTGTAAATGGGAACTGTTCTAACTTTTCTAAATGCAACATTGTACATGTGGCATCTTTCTTTGTCAGTTGTTGTTTGCTTGTTAAATTAAAAGGCAAAAGTAAGCTACTGGGGGAGCATGGTCTGGCGAGCCAGCATGGCGGACGCTTGCTGAGAGCGCTCTGCGCAGTCAGGCCAAAAAATCCACCTTCACCTGCAAACGGGGACTCCAGATAGACATCCAGGCACTGGATGAAACCTAGAACAGGCATGGCCAGTCTGTGAGGCTGGCTGGGCTGTGGTGACCGGCATTTAGTGGTAGAGAGGCCCCAAGCTGCGTGGGCCCACAAGATGCTGATCGATGGTCTGCCACGGGCCTGGGTTGAAGAAGACTGCCCTGGGTGAGGACGCAGCCAGGGGCCTGACTGCCGCGTTGGACCTGCTGTGCGACCTGCCATCCCGAGTGAAGAGACACCCTCAGGGCGGTGAAAAAGGGGCTTCGAGAATGGCGAGGGTCGTCCTGCGGCTTTGGGCAAGCCCGGGATGGCGACCTGCCATAGTGTGAAGATATGGCCGCCGGGGCCATTGCTGAAGGCCCGCCAGTGCACTTTGTTGACGGCCCATGGCTGGGGATTCAAGTACCATAGAGCACAACCGGGATTGCGGCCGTTGAGGGCTGTGGGGCCCAAAGTGGCCCATGCCCGGTGTGGAGGACTCCGCTGGGCTGCAGACGTTGGAAGAAAACTCAGGCCACGATAAGGTAGGCCCACCTCAGTGGGACTCAGGCGACGCCCTGCGGGCCTCCTCCCTACAGGACAGAGAGGGCAGACCCATAAGTGAGTAGACAGGGGAAGCCCAATGCCCAGTGACTGAGACCACGAGGCTGCTGAAGCCCGCGGCAATCCTAGCGGAGCCAGGGCCTGGAGGAGAGCCTCGTGGGCCACAGTCCAGACCTCAGGGGAGCAGTGGTATTGCAAAAGGGGGCCCCCTCACACTATCCCAGCAGGTACGTATTGGACTGGAGGTCCAGCGCGCTAGATTCCATTAGAGGTCTGCATAGAGGCTGATCCTAGTGCAGCAGAAGTGACCAGGCTAGGCCCCAGTGCAGTTTGCGGCCTGGGATAGGTCTAGCCCGTGAGGCCAGCCCATGGCGCGCTGCCCCCAGGAAAATTGTTGAGCAGGGGGGTGGCCCCAGGAGGCGACGTCACAGAGATTGCAGACTTAAATGCATGAAACACCATCATATAACTGGCCTTACTTCCATCACCATGACAAAAGATAAACAAACCGCCCTGCTGACAAAGCAGAGCACTATGGACCACTACACGAGTGCCACTACTGGACTACCGATGGAGCCGACGTGGCCGGGCCAGCCCCAGACAATGCAACACTGCTGGCAGCCATCACGCAATCACAAGATGCGCTCGAGACTAAGATCGGGGCGTGGGTTCTGAAGTTTCCCTACTCCGACAAGACCTCCGCAAGGCTGTAGACCGTATAACGGAGGCAGAGAACAGGGTATCTACAGCAGAAGACTCCGTGGCATCGCTGCAGTAGAAAGTCAACAAATTGTCAGTGGTCGCGCAAGAGTTAGCTGCACATGTGGAAGATGCAGAAGGCGCACCCATCATAAAAATCTATGCTTTGTGGGGTGCCCAGAGGAGTGCAAGGGTGCGTTGATGGAGGAATTTCTGCCACAATGGTTGCGCTCTATTATGCCTAAGGAGTCCCTGTCTGCATGCTTTGTGGTTGAGCAGGCCTATCGAACTCTTGTGAAGAAGCCCCCTTCAGGTGCCAGACCTCGGCCGGTGATTGCCAAGTTGTTGAATTACTTAGATCAGGATGCTATCCTTAAATTGGCCCGGGGCCAAGAGAAGTTGACACTTGACTCACACACAATCATGATTTTCCTGGATTACACCAGACTTGTCCAGCAACAATGCCAATCCTTTGTAGCAGCAAAGAAGAGGTTGCACGAAATGAACATCCAATACATGCTGCTAAACCCGGCGTGAATGAGGGTCACATTCAATTCCCAGTCTTTATTCTTTGATACCTCCGAATTGGTCTTTCAGTGGACAGATGAAACAGTGTGCCCCATGCTGCACATGCTGCCTCTGCTGGAATCAGACTCTTCCCACAGAGACTGACAAAATCGTCCAAAAAAGTCTACATCGAAATGTCAGCATTGTTCCTGGTACAACTGACGGGCCCAATCACAAGGAGAGAGTGCACAATCTGGTTGAAATTATAGACGCCTGAGCAGACTCGGTATGGCTATAGCCCGGACATTGGGCTCTACACCTGGGCCACGATTTTGTATTGCTTCACTCCCGTGGGGATTTTCTGACCTGACTGCCCCCCCCGGAAGTGCATGCCTGAAGTTTCCGGAGACATATGTTTAGGGGTGTTGTATGTTCGGGGCAACATTGGCATGGAGCTTCCTGGGCCCCCATTGAGGTTCCAGGGGCCCCCCGCCGCGACAGATACTTCCTGTTGGATGAGGTATTGGGGTGGGTGGTGAAGGTTGGGGGGTTTGTTACCTATTGGGGTTAGTTGTTATGTTCTACCCGGACACCGACATGGATGCTCCATAACCCATAGACACCCTGGCTCTACATGGTTTCCTCCCTAACTATACATGGCTGCATACACACACAGTGACGGGCCGGGATGGTCCGGGTCATGAGTTGTAATGTAAGGGGCCTCCTAGATAAAGTCAAACGGGCGCGGTACTATGATAGGCAAAAAGGCTCGAGACATATATATTACTACTCCAAGAGACTCACATGACAGGCTCGAAGGTGCCGTGCTTGGCACGTTTCGGGTTCAATCAGGCTTTCCAGTCCAAATTTGTTCGAGGTTCCGGGGCACAGCTATTCTCATCCACTGTAGAGTTCCCTATAGGCCTACGAAGGTATGGACAGACCCGGGCAGTAGGTATACCATAGTGATGGGGCTACTGCATGGGGAGTCACATTAGGCAGTGTGTATGTACCCCCCTCCTCTTAGCCCGGCTTTTGTGCATCGGATCATACGACTTTTGTGGGGAATTCCTGGTGGGGCTATCATTGGTGGGGGGGGGTGTTGGAATGATGTGATTGAACTGGGAGAGAGCAGATGCCATATGACTCGTCCTGTTCGGATCATCGGTCATTCCAAATTGTACTATCTGTTTCTCCCCTGCTCCTACATCCACGGGTCTCGGGGGTGTTGATCCTCCCACATGGAACACTCCCCGTGGCTCTCACATTACACATCGGTCCCCATCGGCCCCCGTTCAGATGGGGCATGTCACCTTGGCACTTAAAGAACCCAGAGTATAGGTCGGCGCTACGCCGGTCACTTACGGATTACCTTTCCTTTAATGAGGAATCTGCTTCCTCTGGAGTGGTTCTATGGGAAGCTATGAAACCCATGTTATGTGCAACAGGCATTAGTTTTTGTGCGGGCGAGTGGTGCCGTAAACTGGCAAAGGTGGTAGAATTGGAAGCCCAGCTACCGGCCGTAGAGGAAGAGGTCAGGGGAGGAGGTGGGGCACAGGCTACACTTCATCCAAACACAGCTACAGCAGTTACTTCTAGATGAGGCTTGGATGGCTTGGCAGGCGGCGCAAAATCAGATATACCAATGGGGTAACAAATCCAGTAAAATGCTCCACCATCTCTGTCAGATCACACAAAGGCCAGCACCGGTCCTTCATGATGTGACCGGTGAGCTATGCTCTGGTCCTCGGGAGGTGGCACAAACTTTTGCGCAATACTATAGGATCCTTTATGCTCGACGAGAAGTCCTGACCCAAGAGCACATTGTTGATTTCATACTTACCATGCCTCCCAAGCCTGTGCCAGACTCAATACAGAAGCAACTGGAGGAATCAATCATGGTGGAAGAACTGACCGGGGCACTGGTGAACCTTCACCCGAGTCGTATCCCTGGGCCAAATGGGTTTCCATGCGAATTCTTAAAGGCACACATGCCCCAGCTAGGGACGCACTTGCTGAAGGCACTACACGAAGCCAAGGCACTGTCGATCCTTCCACCGGATTGGCGGCATGCAGAAATAGTGATTTTCCACAAGCCAGGTCGCCCCCCTGAGGACCCATCCTCGTGTAGACTGATATCATTATTGAATGTTTAAGTGAAATTATTAGGCAGAGTCCTGGCCGACCGCCTCCTACAACATATAATGGACTTAGTTCATTCGGACCAAGCCGGCTTCATGCCTCGACGGTCTACCCGTCATAATATTAGGCATGTACAAAATGCATTGGCTAGGGCGTCAGACTTGGGGAAACCTACGGCTATCCTTCACACTGATATTCATAAAGCCTTCGACTCAATCAGCTGAGAATACCTTTTTACCTTTCTGTAGGCCCTCAACCTTGGCCCACGCTTCCTCGCTTAAATTTGTCTCCTATACACGGACTTGTCAGCGTCTGTCCGTGTGGCGACTGAAGTGTCCGATCCTTTTCCCGTACACAGAGGCACCAGACAGGGATGCCCGCTGTCACCTCGATTATTTGCACTGACGATTGAGCCTCTAGCCGCATGGATGAGGCAGGATCCCCTGGTGCACGGGTTTGACTGGACGGCTGAGATATCGGACAGAATTGCCCTATATGCGGACGACGTTCTGTTTTTCCTTACAGACCCAGCGTTCTCTGATGCACAGATTTTGCAGATCTTGCGGGTCTTTGGGGAGACCTCAGGGATGTACATGAAACTGACAAAGTCAGTAATATTTCCGGGTTGCGATATCCAGGGGAGATTAGCATGGGCATCACATCTGACCTGGGCTGTTGAGGGCTTTCAATATCTGGGGGTCTATGTCTCTACAGATCCTACTATCTCATGGCAGTACAATATTGGTCCCTTGCTGTCTCGTGTTCAAGACAAAGTGAAAACTTGGTCTCCTCTGCCCTTGTCGCTGCTGGGTTGTTCCGCCACCTTCAAAATGGTGCCCTTACCACGGCTGCTCTATAAGCTGCAAAATCACCCATACAGCATCCCAGACTCATGGTTCCGACAGGTAAATGCAGACCTCAGCCACTTCCTGCAGGGGGGGAGGTGGTGCAATCCGAGTGGCTCTCTGCACATGTATCCAGTCCACCTTCTGTGGTGGGATCGCAGCAGCTGTTGTACAATACTATTTACTGCCTCTCACCTTCTTATTGTCAATAATTGGTGGTACAGGGATCAGGCTGATCCCACATACGCCGTTGCGAGGTTGGCAATGGGGCCCCATTCGGACCTAAATTATCTGTACAGGTGGGGAGGACTGGAGCATTTGCCTCCAACCCTCCCCATTCGGTCCTGAATTATCTGTACAGGTGGGGAGGACTGGAGCACTTGCCTCCAGCCACCAGAGTGGTTATTCAGATGTGGCGGCAGACTTCTTGTCGCATGGGTTAGGGGGTAGATTGACAAGGGAGACCCCATTGCGGCATGGGACAGTCCTGCGCCAGGTCATAGGCTTGTCCACATTGGGAAATGTCATTCAAGGCACGGTACTGAAGTCTTTTCAAAGTTTGCAAGAGGAATACCAACTGCACAGCAGTCAGTTTTATAAGTACATGCAGTTCCGACATGCACTAACCCCCCAAAATACAGGATTTAGCAGATCTGCCAGAGTTTAATCCATTGGAGGGCAGATCGCTACTAGGGCACATGGGCCCACATAAGATTCAGCAGCTATACCAGACACTGCTGGCGCACAGCCCTACCACCTTACCGACACTGCAGGCGACGTGGGAGGGAGATATCAAAGACCTCAATGATGACAACTGGGCTAAGACCCTAGCAGCCCCCCGGGGCGCTGCAATTTCATTGAGCTATCGCCTAATCCAATTCAAATACTTACATAGAGCCTATTACATCAGATACCACTTATGGGAGTGGGAGTGATATCCTCCCCTGAATGTCTCCGCTGTAATGCTGAAGAGGGTACGTTTTACACACAGTGTGGAATTGTACAACACTGCAGCGGTTTTGGTGTGGGGTGACCTCTTGCCTGGCCCGGGTACTAGCATGGGAGATACCTCTTGAGCCTAAACAGGCCCTTCTTCATAGCACGGAGGAGATTGGAGGGAACCAATATAAACAGCATCTCTTGTTTCTGGGGCTAACACTGGCCAAGTGTGATATCGCTCAACACTGGAGGGCAGAGTCACCGCCCTTGGTGGGTGGTTGGAAAGCAGCCATGGACAGGTGCATGGGGTTAGAGGTCACGGTCTTCCAGGCAAGGGGTTGCCCCCAGAAGCATGGGAAAATCTGGAAGAGATGAGCAGATTACAGCGGTATTCTGCTGCCCCCTGCTCATCCTGCTGATGCCACTCTCGCGGTGGAGATACAGTCATATGGCTCGGGAGATAGTAAAGGTCTCACATCGTGGGAAGATAAGATATCAAGGGTATCATTACTGACTGGGGCTCAGGGGGCTGGTGTCCTTTCTGGGCATGTTTTGGGGGCCGATCTGCTACACTGGGTTCCTGCTGTGTTGTTGATGATACATTTATGTGACGGGCGGCCTCCCAGGCCTGGATGTGCTCAAAACTTCAATAAAATTTGTTTTTAAAAAATAAATAAGCTACTGGAATTCATATAACGCCATGGTATGCACCTATTCTTAAGGGTTTGAAGTGTCCAGCTTAACTGCATGATAGATCTAAGCTGACTTTGCCCATAATACAATGTTGATATGTCACTTTGCACAATAACAGATGACACAATGTTCTTCAAATTATAAATGTTAGACGACAGTGTATTAATACTATTATCAACAACAGCAAGCACTTTATCCTAATTATTCGGATCAATTTGTCTGAAACGTGTGGCAGCTTCCATTTGGGACAATTTCCAAATTTCATTATATGTAGCATAGATAAATCTTTTAGAACATGGAGATTTAGGGCCTAATAAAAAATCTGATTCATGCTGGAGAAAAATATGTTGTTTCACTGCAGACTGTGTGGAATGTTCCAAACATTGTTGACACAATCTACCCACCGAATAGGTGGCAACAATACCTGCATGGTGTGAGAAGGAATATCTGGGGTCTGGTTGGCGTGATTCAAACCCAGTTGTGGAATTAAGGAAACAAGCATGACAACCATTTGTGTCTACTGGTCACAATAACCACCCATGTGGACCTGAAAGTGTGGAATTAAATGTACCATTCTACACCATACCATTGAGTTGTTCCTCAGTATAATTTGTCAAACTTTGGCAATTATTGAAGCGGGCAATGGAGGGAATATCCGGGGCGTTCATTCCCTTATTTGTGCCACACCCAGACATGTAGTCTGCTGGATGGTGTCATTCAAAAGATTTTTTTGGGGGGGAATTATACATGCTCGAAACAATGCTTCCGTCTCCTTAATTTGCCACGGTTTGATTCCCCAAATTGATTTCAGTTCAATCGCGTCCTTCCAATAATCATAGCCTTTAAGGGCTAAGTGGATGACCAACAAAGCTGTATACATAAGCTTAGTCTGTGTAAGCATATATTTTTTGGCAGGGTTGGGACTAATTTGAAATAATATTGTAGGATCTGAAGTGTCGTATTCTGAAAAATATGGGAATTTATCTTTGTATGTTTTGGAACTCCCTTGTGGGGGAGTCGGACAATGTTCCCATTGTGTGTAATTTAAAAGTGTACGTTGAACACTGGCCCTATGTAGGGAATGATGGCTGTAACGGTGATAACAGAACATAGCATAATTAGCAGAAATATGGTACAGGTCCTCTGACTCAAAAACAGTATAATATTCCAGCTCAGAGAGCATTGAATTTACAGTTTTAACATCTCAATCATCTGAATGTAACCCAGGTACTAATACATCAACCATAGAAACTTTGAACACATATTGTATCTGTAGGATCTACGTAGGACCGAATATGTCAAAAGGAACTTTATCCCAAACAATTCCATCAGTTACTGGAACAGCTGAAATGTTCATGAGGGACAAGTCTCTTTTCAGTTTATGGGAAGAAGAATAGGGGGCCCCGTCGACCCATTCTATAGCAGAATATTCTGGGAGGTAGTGGCCATTATTCAACAGGAAAAAAACGGTCACAAATCGAATCCACAGGTAAAGAAAAAACAAGGAAAGTGTAATCAAATATATATCCAAGGCGGGACTAGATCAGTGTGTTTCAACCATGAAACGAAAACACAGATCTGTGATGGAGGAGTGTTTAAAACAGAAGACATGTCTGAGGAAAATTCATCTTGATGTATATAATACCTAGAAGCACTTAATTAAAAAACAGGAGGGTCCGGTTCTTTAACAGGACTCGAAAAATCCAAAAGAGGTGGACCCACGATGATGGATAAGTATAAATGACGTCGGCTGCAGAAGACGCAGTAGTAAGAACTGTGCACACATAGGTTGTGTTGCAGACTCATTGTACCCTCCCCCAGCCGGGGAGTAACAGCTTTGGAGGTGCTCACTAGCTGCAGAGGAATGTCCTCTGTAGTAGCATGGACACCCCATGGCCTACTATGTAGATTCAGCCACATGTTGTGATTTTACATGTTCAAAGGAGACACAGTGTTTGTCTTTAGAACCAGTAAGCAGTGGCAGGATAACAGTCCTTGTGCCTTGACACCAAGGACAGGCACTGGTGCTCGGTATGATGACCCAAATTCCTTTTTAATTGCCAATTTTTTTTAACAAGATCTCCAATTTTTGGAATCTAGCAGGAAAGTTTGGGTTCCAGGTCAGTACTCAAGGAAGAAGACGTGTTCAATTGGGCATCACAGACCTTTTGTGGATCCTTTGAGACAGCTCACTGATTATCTATGTCAAAGGTTGTGGTAGCCGCCACAATGTCTGGACCTTCAAGGTCTGGAACATAAATTTGGTGCCAAAAAGTACTTTGTATGGGGTCCGCTAACCCAGAGATCTTTTAGGGAGGTTAAGAGCCCTTTGAACCCCAGATAGGCGATGGATCCAACTATGTCCAGTACCTAATACTCTAGCTGTTAAGGACTGCTTTAAGTCACGTTTCATCCTCTCCACAACAGAATTGCCCTTGGGTCGGTATGGTGAAGAATAATGCACCTGTACACCCAAGTATGCCATAGAATCCCGGTACACTTTTGACGCAAAAGCCAGGCCCTGGTCCGAGTGAAATGCACTGCAAGCATGTGTCCAGACAAAGACTTTCATGCCTTTAACAACAGTTCAAGCATCAGCCAAACTCTGTGGCCAAACCCAGAGACACCTAGAGCAAGAATCAACTGCAAGTAAAATAAATTTGAACACACTGCCTGAAATCAGTGGACCACAGTGATTCAAATAAATGCAGACAAAAGGCTTGTTGGAGATCAACAGGTGTGTCCGCAGTGGATGAGCCACGGTGGAAGATTAAAATTGTTCACAAATGTGACAACACAGAACCTATTGATATAAACCATGCCACCAATAATGTTGCTGTGGCAAGAAAATTGTGGCCACAACACCTTCACGTGCCACTATCACTAAAGCAAGTCTGCGGTCTTGTTCGGGAATCAAATGATCACCAACCACTTGAATTGCTACAAAAGGGATATTTTGTTCATTTAAGTGATAAGAATATTTAGAAGGAAAGCCCTTAGGTAAAGGGGTGTCGTCTTTATTTGCATTAACAACTGCCAAGATATCACTATCTATTCTTGTTTTAGAACAAATAATTTCTGCAAATAATTTCTGCAACAGTAGCTGGGGCTACAGCAGATTTGTCTGCTTCATCAGCCAAGGAATTCCCTACAGCATTTGCACCCACACTCATGTAACGCATACCCAAGGTATGCGTTACATGAGTCCGTGGCTACCTATCTTGGAGGTCTGCCACCTTAACCCAAAGCGTCTTATGCTTTATTGTGTTAACTTTAAAATCTTTGAATTTATTTTGTTGCCAATAATGTAGATTATCATTGAAGGACTGTACACATTAATACAAATCATACACAATAATTGTGGGGAATTCAGGATCTGTATGTTCAAGTGCAAGAAGCAAAGCCTTCAGTTAAGCCAACTGCACAGTGCAGTCACCTAAAGACAGAGCGAGTTGTTTGAGGTTGGAATTCGCCATCCAACATAACACAGATAACAGTAGTACGTCCAGCTGAATATTGCTGCTTAGAACCAGGGCCGGACTGGCTCCCGGGCATTTTTTGCTGGGGTGGCAGGGTGGTGCCCAGGTTCACTGCAGAGGGGCCGATTTTTTTTGCTGGGGAGCTGCAGGCGCTTCCAAATGAACAATGCAAAACAAATCGCTTTAAAGCCTACTTTTTAAAACATTTGTTTTGCATTGTTTATTAAGGAAAGGCCGGTAGCCAGTCCGGCCCTGCTTAGAACCTATATCAGGTTGAGTTGAACCATCAGTGTATATAATATGTTTATACTGATGAAGAGGCAAAACAGAAGAGGGCATAGGATAAGCATACTTATACTGTAGAAATTCTTGTGTCTGTAAAGAGGGGTCAAAGACAAAGTCTACATCAACAGCTTTCAAGAATGTTGCCCACTGTATCCATCTGGGATGGAGGGCTTTAGCGTTTGGAACGCTAGCTTTTGTAACAGCCTCTAAGGCCGGTACGGGAGTAACAACAAAAATGCGTTTCCCTTGTGCAAGTGGCCATTCTTTAATGGTAGCCATCTGCACTGCAGTCCGTATTTTCCCAGTGGAAGCAAAACGCATTTCCGCATTGGAATATACAATTTATATGCAAAAGGTACTTTTACACCTTCATTTAAAGTGATGTACGTAAATCTAATTGGACTGTCATAAGCCACCTACCTGGATCCCAGATGATTCCAATGGGGCGGTCATGCTAGGTCCCGAATCCTACGGAGACTTGCCCTCGGTTTACAGGAAGAGACACTGCTAGGGTGGCAAATCCCAGGGGGAAGGGGATTGGGATGAAGAGAGTGTGTAGAGTCAAATATGCTGTGGCTCATCTACTCAACAGCAACACTGCAGCAGGCATTCACACCAGTCTGATGAATGGTACTGGCAGATATGGTACCTATAAACAAACAAATTATAAGGCTCTTATGTAGTATTAACTCTATTTCTTAAGTTATCACCTCACGAAAGCTTTTCAAATCTCAACCAACCTTTAGTTTTGCTGTTGTTTTGGTGTCATTTAGATTGTCCATAGAGGCTCCTTTATCAAACTTTTCGAAAATATAGGGAGTATGATTTCAGCATCAAACCCACAAGCAAATTTGGACAGGGTTAGCTTTACCCAAGTCCTCTCTGGCAGAGTCCTGCCAACAGTATGTACAAGTCAAACAAAAACACTGGTTACCTTTGTTTGCAGCACGATGTTGTGAGTGAGCTCAGCGCATAGTAAAATCAAGTCTCTTAATGTGTCTCTCCTTTTTTTCATGTTCTTTTTTCCATCCAGGTACGAGACTAATGCGGGACGTTCTTTGCAGTGAGGTCAAAGCGGGAGGATCAAGGGAGCTGGCAAGACAGAGTCCTGGAAGCCGGGAAGCAGGTAAGTGGCAGGCGTAGAGGCTCAGCGAAGAGGAGGAGTGTGGACAGTCTTTAAATAAGACTGCTTTAGAACGTTCATAAAGGTCACATTCTAATTGTTTGCAACAAGGAACAGGTGCAGATAATTAACTTGATGAGGGTGGCTTCTGGAAGGTGCTTTAGAATGTTCACAAAGCTTGCGTTCTAATTGCTTATAGCAAGGAACAGGTGCAGATGATTAATCTGATGAGGCTGTCTTCTAGAAGATGTTTCAGAATCTTCACAAAGGTTGCATTCTAATTGCTTATAGCAAGGAACAGGTGCAGGGGATTAATTTGATGAGTGCTGTCTTCCGAAAGGTTCATGTTGAGGTCATCTAAGCCGGCTGCTTGATGCTTATTCTTGCGGACTATCTAGATGTTTCCGTGCCACTTGAAACCTGACCCTGCATATGCATGGTAAAACATCTGAAAAAGCTATTCAGCCTTTTCAAACAAACCGGTGAACACCAGCTGCAGCTAGCTATTACTAACAACATGTAATATGGTCAAAAGTCCGGGTACAAGACGTTTGTTCATTCATAAGTGTTTGGAGGAATGATATGAGTCATGCCAGTATAATGTGATAGTCAAGGGAGGTGAGCTGTGGCAGGAATCCTGACATTAACCCGGCAAAATACAGATGACCAGGTTTAAGGTATTGACACGTGTATGTAAGTGACGTGTTTCAAACAAGTCAGATTGTAATTATCTGAGCGTATCTGTGTGTTCTGATGTCTAACGTGTAATCAAAAAATCAGGGCTTATTAATTCATAAAGTGGGGCATAATCAGGCTCGTATGTTCTGCCAAAATTTAGAAATCCTAGCAGGGACTGTAACTTTTTCAGCGTGTTTGGAGGTTTCAGTTGTGCACATTTCTCCAAAAAACGAGGGACAAGGCTGTTTACCTATTGTGTATATTCATATTCTAGGAAAAAGACAGTCAGAAAAGCTATATTAGATTTTTTGAAGTTGAACTTATAGCCAAGTTCAACAATCCCAAAATTATGTGAACTACCCTGGCTGGTGGAGATTCAATTTGTTGTCTGTTAAGTAGAATCATCTACGTGGGACAGTGCGTCAGGGTCAATATCTTGAAGAGTTGACATAATGTGTGCAGCAAATAGACCTGGACTGTTCTTGTAGCCCATTGGGAGTCGTCCATATCTCATTTGAAAACCAAGTGTGCTAAAAGCAGTCCAATCTCAGCCTTCAGAAGCTAGATTGTCACTGAAAAAAACATTGGAAATGTCCAATGTAGTTTTTTATTTTTTACAGACTACATTGTTAATTAGTGCCATACTATGTGTGTTTTGCAAAGTAAATGTGCGTATATAACTGTTTAAATGTTTGTAGTCTATGACAATGCGATATGAATGATCCGGTTTTAAAACAGGAAAAAGAGAATTATTCATTTGAGCAACACAGGGTTCAAAAACTCCCTGGTACTCCAATTGGGAAAGTATTTCTTTAGCAGGTGCTTTTGCATCCCGTTTTATAGGATATTTGGGTTGCACTTGCAGGCTGGATCATAAAGGTATAACATGATAAGGAGAGTCCTTATCCCAGCCCACATGATTGCGATACAGTGCAGGGGCTGGTGCAAGAGCCCACTCCGCTGCATAAGCATGTTTGACTTGGTCAGGGACAAGTGCAGAAAAAGAAGGAAGTATAACACCCTCTCCTTGGGGAGGAATGTGCGTGTAAACGGTGGGGGCAAAAGACCTCCACCAACAGGATGTCAAATTTTCCCAGAATATTGCTTTAATGGTGTGGTGCACGTCACCATCTATTTGAACATCTAAATGATGCAATCTATCTGGAGGGCTACACGTTTATCTGTGGTCTCAACTGCAACAAAGTTATCAGTTGCTCTCGCTACCAAAAGCTGCTGGAGATTCCGGTGACTTCTGCCGGGCTGTCGAGGAGGATCACTGCTCAACTCCTGTTCAGGAGGAGGGTTCTCTTCTCATTGTCTGTTGCATATTTAGCAGGTAAAGCCGCAACTTTCTTTTTCTGAAACGGGGCTTTATATTCATCAGGTTTATCCTCCTTCTTTATCTTCACGTCAGACGAGCGTTGTGTCTCCCTTTTCTGTTTCATGTACTCTTCTTGTCTGCGTTCAGATTGCCCTCTCCTTCGTACTGCTAGACAGGCGATTCCTGAAAGGAACGAGTAGAACGTGTATCAGGCATAGGGGTCGGCGGTAAACTATGCCCCACAGGTGGATTTTGCCACACAGTGCTTGGAATGCAGCGTTCAGCAAACCGCCGGTGGAGCAGAGTTTACTGGTGCGCTCATCCCTAATCTCAGCAATTCTACTGTGGGGGACGTACTTGTGGCAACAATAGGGGATCTTGGCTCCCAACAACCCTCAGCAGCCCAGGGGACTTCATCCCCCAACAAGTAGTGCGTCAGGATGCCCCTTTATCGAGTGGTTAAGAAAGGGGGTGGAGCCTCTGATGACATCTCAGCCATCCTGTTGTAGGGGACTTACATGTGGGAACAATAGAGGTTGTTGGCCCCCAACAACCTTAGCAGCTAAGGGGACTTCATCCCCCAACCAGTATAGACACAATCATTGCGGACACTAGGGGAAAATTCCCCATTATTTTCATCTCCAAATCTAGGGCAGCAGCTGCCCCATGTTCCTTCTGTATTTGTTTGAGTACATCTGGAAAGGAGGACATCAAGGGAGTGCCGTGGCAGATAGTATAGACAGAGGCAAAAACTGTCCCCCGGTGTTAGTTTCCAATACCAGGAACCATCTAACTGGGTAAGTAATTAGTGACAATTATGTGCTTGTCTTGTGGTCCTGTAAGGGGAAACACAGCTTCAATTTGATAATTTTTTTGGGTGATCCAAAATGAGATTTACAGAACTTATGGTAGGCACTGCAGGCAATTGGGCTTGCCCTTGCAGGTCAATCCTTGCTGGGCCTGCCAACAAAGTGGGTGGAACAAACTGAGTAAAGGGTCTGTGTAAGGGAACTAGACCAGTGTTTAAAGCTTGTCATTGCGTAAACTTTTGATTAGCCATTTCAGGGTAGGGTGTATATCCAGCTAATGCTGGCCAAGTCACCCCTCATTACTAAGGGGACCCCAGCATACAGGTGTAGCTACGTGGGGGAGGGCCACAAGGAACCAATTTTGGTGTTCCCAGTAGGTGAGAGGAATCTCAATAAGTGCATAAGGTCTATATTAATTAGGCGCTGCAGGTGTAGTGTATGTATGGAATGTATTAGTATTTCCATTCACAACTGGAAATGTGACCCAAGAACAAAAACTTCAAAGCTGTATGCTGCATCCGCTTCTACTACAAAGGTAATAGGACCACCCACCTTTGGCGCTAAATATGCATAAACTACTAGTCTGCAGTTAACCGGAATGGCTACAGTCTGCGTAGCCATCAGCAAAACAGAAATGGATTCAAAGTGGAACACAAACTGGATTCAAACCTTTTAATATTCAAGCTTTAAAAACGAACAGTTAAGTACTTCCTAAACACTGCGGTGTATTAATCCCCTACACCACAGACCTCTCCGGTAAAAGGTGCAAGGGTATTGTGGACATGTACAAGCACTACTCAGGAGACCCGCAAAGAAGTACCAGGCCAAATGTTGGCAGAGCCATGTTGCAGGGATTCTGCTCAGGAACATAACTATGCTTGGGACCATAGAACATCAGTATGTAGGGATTGAGTCACCATACCACATCAGTACCTCTGGGCCTGAATCCAAATAGCTTATAGTGCCTCACTTCCCCCCCTAACCTTCCCAGAGAGACAAGTGATTTGGTACCACAGAATTCAACACTCTTGACCCTCTCAGGGATCGCGGTAGCAGGTCATCCCCTTTCGTTCTCTCACTTGTACTTGTCCACAATAAATAAAAAAGAGACACAAAAGAAGCTTCCACTATTTATTTAAACTATCGTGCTCTAATATGCAATATCTGTGCCACAATTGGAAAACAAATGCAGGTCATCAATGTCATTAGCATGATTAAAAGACCATATGCAATAATAAACCCTCTCATATTAGCTGACAGATGTGCTTAAACCCACCCTCACTACAGAAGCTAAGTGATTATAGATTATAGATCTCTGTGATTAGTGGAGAACCCCATTCCTTAGCACACATAGATAGTTGCTCTACATCTCACCCGACGTAGCCCTCTCATCTCAAGACCTTTGCTCTGCCTGCAAGTCTCCACTCTGTGGGCTCGATTCACAAAGGCAAAGTTAGACGAAAGTCTAACTTTATGACTTTCGGTATTCACAAAGGGCATTTACAAGTAGTAAATGCACTTTGTGAATACCGAAAGTCTAACCTTACAACTTTCGGTTTTCACAAAGGGCATTTACAAGTAGTAATGCCCTTTGTGAATACCAAAGGTTGTAAAGTTAGACTTTTGTCTAACTTTACCTTTGTGAATCGGGCCCTGTGTGTTTTTAATATGACATAAATGACAAAACATGTGTGTTCAAAACCAGCAGTTGGGTTTCTCTATTAAGTCTATGTGCTAGTGTCCGACCACAGAGAATAACAGGGAGCAATCTTGTTTGATCTTGTATGGCTGTTCTAACTAAATCCCAGGTGAAGAACACAATACAAAAATATGTGCTGACTATGTGCAAAAATACAATGTGGCACAAAAACAAGCGTGATATTTGGTGATGTGTGCAAAGCAAAAGCACCTACATCATTCATAATTAGGCGAACATAGGGAAAATGACAATGGGTTATATAGGGAACACTCAACACCTCCACAGAATTCTGTTATAGTCTCTGGTTGTAAGTATGGACATCAGAGGTGGCTGTGAATGAAGGGAGAGAATTTAGAAGAAATTCTTCTGAGATTCGTATGTTACAGGAGTTCAGTGATACTTCAAAACCTGGTTTTGTCTTATTGTGTAACATCTTTGTCTCACTGTAGCAATCATACAACAACAATTATTTCTTGAACTCAAGCATCTATTATCTGTTTATAATATACTAAGATTCTTCAGTTTATCTTGATATGTATGTCAGCTGATCTTCTTCTCAGGCGTTTCTACAACTCTAGTCCAAGAATAATTTTTCTTCTTCTGCTAATAATTGATTGCAAAGCAATAACAATTGGGTTTTGTATCACACTTGGAATTGTATATGGCTGCTAAGACTTGAATTCTCAACTGTTTTGCTCTTGCCATGAGATTTCACTCTAGTTCATAATAGTACAGGTGGAAGATCCAAATATTGCTTTCCTATGAATTGTTTGTCAATTTGCATATATTGTACTATGCATAAGCTTATATAAGGCACACTCTTCTGGTTAGAGGTGTTCCAGATTCACAATGCAGTCAAGCATTTCCTCAACACTCATGGGATGCACCTTTCCAATAATATGTGTCAGTAGGCTCTAAATATAGAAATACCAATCTCTTACACAGTTTTATAAGTTTAATAATCAGATAATTCTAAAGATATAATATTATTATGTCTTCCCTTGCCAACATTGGTATATCTGTCCTTGCCAACATGTGTTTCTTAATGTTTTAAATAATTTTCACAGGCAAAATCATTTGATGTAACTTTAAAGTCAAACATAGATGCAATCATATTACACATTTGTGATTATTGTTCTCCAAATTATATCTTGGCTAAAACATTAATATATATATATATATATATATATATATTCACTGAAAAACCATAGGTTTTAGGGACAGTTATAGTTAGTTGGACATTTCACTCGTACAAAACCATAGAAATTCCCCTGTTATAGTTAGTTCAGCTAACTAT
This sequence comes from Calotriton arnoldi, assembly GCA_963921515.1. NCBI lineage: Eukaryota > Metazoa > Chordata > Amphibia > Caudata > Salamandridae > Calotriton > Calotriton arnoldi. The sequence goes on along the minus strand of CAWUFW010004405.1, from coordinate 153,966 downwards.
AACTCGCGCCTCGCAATGCACTGCTGATGACGTCACATATTACATCACTCATGACATGGTCAGTGACATCACTGATGACATCACTGATGACATCTCAAATGACATCACTGATGACATCATCCAGTGACTGTGTGTTTCTGTAAAGTTTAAATATGTTTAATATATATAGGGAAAGGCGTATTGAAGAATGAGTGGGTGTATAAGTGTCTGAATGGATGATTTAGTACGTGAGTGACTGACTCTACAAGTGAGTGATTAAATGTATCTTACTGAATGCATGGGTTAGTGACTAAACTGTGTGAATGTCTGTATCCGTCTGTCTGTTGGTTTGTAAGCGGCTGCATGGCTTTCTGAATAGCTACATGAGTGTCTACATGGGTTATTGATTGATTGTCTGAGTATCTGTATGGTTGCCTGAGTGTTTGTGTGGGTGGGGTGTGTGTGACTCTGTGCATAGATGTGTGAGTTGGTGATTCACTGGGTGCATGGTTTCAAGAGTGCATCTGTGATGGACTGTATGGGTGGGTGAGTGTGTGTATGGGTGTGTTAGTGATTGAATGTATATCTCAGTGGTACATGTGTGAGTAACTACATATGTGAAAGGCAGTATATATGTGTGTTGGAGTATATAAATGGCTATAAGTGAGAGTGTGTGATTGTGAGAGTGGCTGTATGGATGAGTGTGTACTTTTATCAGTGATTGTATAAGAGCGTAAGAATGTGCTAGTATTTGTATGAGTAAGTGAGCTGGTGTGTGTATAACTGTATAGGTGAGTAAATGGGTGTGTGATTAAGTTTTTGCATGACTGACTAGGTGTGTGAGTACCTCTATGGATGAGTGGCGGTGTGTGAGTGTTTATATAGGTGTATGAGTGCATATGATAGTCCTGTACTGAGTGACTAAGTATGAGTGACTGTACGGGTGAGTGAGTGGATGTGTGTGTAGACCTAAGAATCAGTGAGTGGGTATGTAGTTTTTGGTGTTGGAGTGTCTATGGTTTTGAGAATGGCAGTCTGTAATTTAGAGTGGGTGTATCAAAAGTTATATTAGGGTGTGAGAAGATGCATGAAATTATCACATGGATGATGTCATCAGTGATGTCATTTGAGATGTCATCAGTGATGTCACTGACCATGTCATGAGTGATGTAATATGTGACGTCATCAGCAGTGCATTGCGGGGCGCGAGTTATAGTTAGCTGAACTAACTATAACGGGGGAATTTCTATGGTTTTGTACGAGTGAAATGTCCAACTAACTATAACTGTCCCTAAAACCTATGGTTTTTTCAGTGAATTTCAAAGGTTTTTAAATGCTAATTTCTAACTATAACGTGCCTGAAACCTATGATTTTTAAGTGAATTTCAAAGGTTTTTTAAATGCTAGTTTCTAACTATGCCTACAGAGGTAGGACATGTGAAGAAAGAAGAAAAACGCACAGAAAGAAGCAAAAGATGTGCAGAAAGAACCAACAGAAGAGCAGAAAGAGGCCTTGTTGCAAAATCATCCTGTGCCCACAACTTTTTCAGACGGGTACTGGTGGTAACTGACTCTGACTAACCAGAGCCAGTGCTATGCTAAAAGACACTTAGAATACAGTGAAAACACCTACATACACTAGGGAACACTATGCGTTGGGGTACCCCTGTGATTAGCATGACCTCCTCTGCAAGTCCCTAGTACATAATAGGGCAGGGGGATTAAAACTACCTCTTAAAAGCAGCTACAGGGCGCGTTTGCACAGTGGTGAAGGGAGGGGGCCTGAGGTGACATGTGTGCAAACGCGCCCCGTGGTGCGTTTTAAGTTGCGGGATTAAGTCCCCTTGAATTCTGAGGGTCCCTGGGGCCCAACTAGCCCCCAGGTACCTACAGTTAGGACCACAGAGCTGAGTTGCAGAGAGGCGTTCCGAGGCCACGCACCTTTTTTCACCTCTCTGCAACGCAACTCTGTTGTGCTTACTGAAGGTACCTGGTGGGCTAGTTGGCCCCCAGGGTCCCTCAGGATTCAAAGGGAATTAATTCCCCAACTTAAAACGCACCACAGGGTGTGTTTGCGCACATGTCACCTGAGGCCCCGCCCCCTCCCTTCACCACTGTGCAAACGCGCCACGTGGTGCGTTTTAAGTTGGGGGATTAGGTCACCTTGAATCCTGAGGGTCCCTGGGGCCCAACTAGCCCACTAGGTACTTCCAGTAAGCACCACAGGCCTGCGTTGCAACGCCTGTAACAAATTGTGCAGTTGTGTTTAGGTAGTGAAGAGGGTCGTGCTGGGGGTAGTGTTTTAGGGTTTAGGGTAGTGCAGTGGTGTTTGTGTAGTGTAGGGGGTCATGCTGGGGGTAGATTTAGGGTTTAGGGTAGTGCAGTGGTGTTTGGGTAGTGTAGGGAGTCGTGCTGGGGGAGTGTTTTAGTGTTTAGGGTAGTGCAGTGGTGTTTGGGTAGTGTAGGGGGTCGTGCTGGGGGAAGTGTTTTAGGGTTTAGAGTAGTGCAGTGGTGTTTGGGTAGTGTAGGGGTCGTGCTGGGGGTAGTGATTTAGGGTAGTGCAGTGGTGTTTGGGTAGTGTAGGGGGTACTGCTGGGGGTAGTGTTTTAGGGTTTAGGTTAGTGCAGTGGTGTTTGGGTAGTGTAGGGGTACTGCTGGGGGTAGTGTTTTAGGGTTTAGGGTAGTGCAGTGGTGTTTGTGTAGTGTAGGGGGTAGTGTTTTAGGGTTTAGGGTAGTGCAGTGGTGTTTGTGTAGTGTAGGAGGTCGTGTTTTAGGGTTTAGGGTAGTGCAGTGGTCTTTGGGTAGTGTAGGGAGTCGTGCGGGGGTAGTGTTTTAGGGTTTAGGGTAGTGTAGGGGGTCATGCGGGGGGTAGTGTTTTAGGGATTAGGGTAGTGCATTGGTGTTTGGGTAGTGTAGGGTGTCATGCGGGGGGTAGTGTTTTAGGGTTTAGGGCAGTGCAGTGGTGTTTGGGTAGTGTAGGGGGTCGTGCTGGGGGAGTGTTTTAGGGTTTAGGGCAGTGCAGTGGTGTTCGGGTAGTGTAGGGGGTCGTGCTGGGGGAGTGTTTTAGGGTTTAGGGCAGTGCAGTGGTGTTCGGGTAGTGTAGGGGGTCGTGCTGGGGGAGTGTTTGAGGGTTTAGGGCAGTGCAGTCGTGTTCGGGTAGTGTAGGGGGTTGTGCTGGGGGTAGTATTTTAGGGTTTAGTGCAGTGGTGTTCGGGTAGTGTAGGGGGTCGTGCTGGGGGTAGTGTTCTAGGGTTTAGGGCAGTGCAGTGGTGTTTGGGCAGTGTAGGGGGTAATGCTGGGGGTGGTGTTTTAGGGTTTAGGGCAGTGCAGTGGTGTTTGGGCAGTGTAGGGGGTCGTGCTGGGGGTGGTGTTTCAGGGTTTAGGGCAGTGCAGTGGTGTTCGGGCAGTGTAGGGGTGGTGTTTCAGGGTTTAGGGCAGTGCAGTGGTGTTCAGGCAGTGTAGGGGGTCGTGCAGGGGGTGGTGTTTCAGGGTTTAGGGCAGTGGTGTTTGGGCAGTGTAGGGGGTCATGCTGGGGGTGGTGTTTCAGGGTTTGGGGCAGTGCAGTGGTGTTCGAGCAGTAAAGGGGGTCGTGCTGGGGGTGGTGTTTCAGTGTTTAGGGCAGTGCAGTGGTGTTCGGGCAGTGTAGGGGGTCATGCAGGGGGTGGTGTTTCAGGGTTTAGGGCAGTGCAGTGGTGTTCGGGCAGTGTAGGGGGTCGTGCTGGGGCTGGTGTTTCAGGGTTTAGGGCAGTACAGTGGTGTTCGGGCAGTGTAGGGGGTCGTGCTGGGGCTGGTGTTTCAGGGTTTAGGGCAGTGCAGTGGTGTTCGGGCAGTGTAGGGGGTCGTGCTGGGGCTGGTGTTTCAGGGTTTAGGGCAGTGCAGTGGTGTTCGGGCAGTGTAGGTGGTCGTGCTGGGGCTGGTGTTTCAGGGTTTAGGGCAGTGCAGTGCTGTTCGGGCAGTGTAGGGGTCATGCTGGGGCTAGTGTTTCAGGATTTAGGGCAGAGCAATGGTGTTCAGGCAGTGTAGGGGGTTTTGCTGGAGGTGGTGTTTCAGGGTTTAGGGCAGTGCAGTGGTGTTCGTGCAGTGTAGGGGTGGTGTTTCAGGGTTTAGGGCAGTGGTGTTCAGGCAGTGTAGGGGGTCTTGCTGGGGTTGATGTTTCAGGGTTTAGGGCAGTGCAGTGGTGTTCGGGCAGTGTAGGGGGTCGTGCTGGGGGTGGTGTTTCAGGGTTTAGGGCAGTGCAGTGGTGTTCCGGCAGTGTAGGAGGTCGTGCAGGGGTGGTGTTTCAGGGTTTAGGGCAGTGCAGTGGTGTTCGGGCAGTGTAGGGGGTCGTGCTGGGGGTGGTGTTTCAGGGTTTAGGGCAGTGCCGTGGTGTTCGGGCAGTGTAGGGGGTCGTGCTGAGGGGTGGTGTTTCAGGGTTTAGGGCAGTGCAGTGGTGTTCGGGCAGTGTAGGGGGTCGTGCAGGGGTGGTGTTTCAGGGTTTAGGGCAGTGCAGTGGTGTTTGGGCAGTGTAGGGGGTCGTGCAGGGGGTGGTGTTTCAGGGTTTAGGGCAGTGCAGTGGTGTTCGGCCAGTGTAGGTGGTCTTGCTGGGGGTGGTGTTTCAGGCTTTAGTGCAGTGGTGTTCGGGCAGTGTAGGGGGTCTTGCTGGGGGTGGTGTTTCAGGGTTTAGGGCAGTGCAGTGGTGTTCGGGTAGTGTAGGGGGTCTTGCTGGGGCTGGTGTTTCAGGGTTTAGGGCAGTGCAGTGGTGTTCGTGCAGTGTAGGGGTGGTGTTTCAGGGTTTAGGGCAGTGGTGTTCAGGCAGTGTAGGGGGTCTTGCTGGGGTTGGTGTTTCAGGGTTTAGGGCAGTGCAGTGGTGTTCGGGCAGTGTAGGGGGTCGTGCTGGGGGTGGTGTTTCAGGGTTTAGGGCAGTGCAGTGGTGTTCCGGCAGTGTAGGAGGTCGTGTAGGGGGTGGTGTTTCAGGGTTTAGGGCAGTGCAGTGGTGTTCGGGCAGTGTAGGGGGTCGTGCTGGGGGTGGTGTTTCAGGGTTTAGGGCAGTGCAGTGGTGTTCGGGCAGTGTAGGGGTCGTGCTGAGGGGTGGTGTTTCAGGGTTTAGGGCAGTGCAGTGGTGTTCGGGCAGTGTAGGGGGTCATGCAGGGGTGGTGTTTCAGGGTTTAGGGCAGTGCAGTGGTGTTTGGGCAGTGTAGGGGGTCGTGCAGGGGGTGGTGTTTCAGGGTTTAGGGCAGTGCAGTGGTGTTCGGCCAGTGTAGGTGGTCTTGCTGGGGGTGGTGTTTCAGGCTTTAGTGCAGTGGTGTTCGGGCAGTGTAGGGGGTCTTGCTGGGGGTGGTGTTTCAGGGTTTAGGGCAGTGCAGTGGTGTTCGGGTAGTGTAGGGGGTCTTGCTGGGGCTGGTGTTTCAGGGTTTAGGGCAGTGCAGTGGTGTTCGGGCAGTGTAGGGGGTCGTGCTGGGGCTGGTGTTTGAGGGTTTAGGGTAGTGCAGTGGTGTTCGGGCAGTGTAGGGGTCGTGCTGGGGCTGGTGTTTCAGGGTTTAGGGCAGTGCAGTGGTTTTCGGGCAGTGTAGGCGGTTGTGCTGGGGCTGGTGTTTCAGGGTTTAGGGCAGTGCAGTGGTGTTCGGGCAGTGTACGGGGTTGTGCTGGGGCTGGTGTTTCAGGGTTTAGGGCAGTGCAGTGGTGTTCGGGCAGTGTAGGGGGTCATGCTGGGGGTGGTGTTTCAGGGTTTAGGGCAGTGCAGTGGTGTTCGGGCAGTGTAGGGGGTCGTGCTGGGGCTGGTGTTTCATGGTTTAGGGCAGTGCAGTGGTGTTCGGGCAGTGTAGGGGGTCGTGCTGGGGGTGGTGTTTCAGGGTTTAGGGCAGTGCAGTGGTGTTCGGGCAGTGTAGGGGGTCATGCTGGGGGTGGTGTTTCAGGGTTTAGGGCAGTGCAGTGGTGTACGGGCAGTGTAGGGGGTCTTGCTGGGGGTGGTGTTTCAGGGTTTGGGGCAGTGGTGTTCGGGCAGTGTAGGGGGTCTTGCTGGGGGTAGTGTTTCGGGGTTTAGGGCAGTGCAGTGGTGTTCGGGCAGTGTAGGGGTCGTGCTGGGGCTGGTGTTTCAGGGTTTAGGGCAGTGCAGTGGTGTTCGGGCAGTGTAGGGGGTCTTGCTGGGGGTGGTGTTTCAGGGTTTAGGGCAGTGGTGTTCGGGCAGTGTAGGGGGTCTTGCTGGGGGTGGTGTTTCAGGGTTTAGGGCAGTGCAGTGGTGTTCGGGCAGTGTAGGGGGTCTTGCTGGGGGTAGTGTTTCAGGGTTTAGGGCAGTGCAGTGGTGTTCGTGCAGTGTAGGGGGTCGTGCTGGGGATGGTGTTTCAGGGTTTAGGGCAGTGCAGTGGTGTTCGGGCAGTGTAGGGGGTCGTCCAGGGGGTGGTGTTTCAGGGTTTAGGGCAGTGCAGTGGTGTTCGGGCAGTGTAGGAGGTCGTGCTGGGGGTGGTGTTTCAGGGTTTAGGGCAGTGGTGTTCGGGCAGTGTAGGGGGTCTTGCTGGGGGTGATGTTTCAGGGTTTAGGGCAGTGCAGTGGTGTTCGGGCAGTGTAGGAGGTCTTGCTGGGGGTAGTGTTTCAGGGTTAATGGCAGTGCAGTGGTGTTCGGGCAGTGTAGGGGTCATGCTGGGGGTGGTGTTTCAGGGTTTAGGGCAGTGCTGTGGTGTTCGGGCAGTGTAGGGGTCGTGAAGGGGTGGTGTTTCAGGGTTTAGGGCAGTGCAGTGGTGTTCGGGCAGTGTAGGGGGTCGTGCAGGGGCTGGTGTTTCAGGGTTTAGGGCAGTGCAGTGGTGTTCGGGCAGTGTAGGGGGTCGTGCTGGGGGTAGTGTTTTAGGGTTTAGGGTAGTGCAGTGGTGCTTGTGTAGTGTAGGGGGTCATGCTGGGGGTAGTGTTTTAGGGTTTAGGGTAGTGCAGTGGTGTTTGTGTAGTGTAGGGGGTCATGTTTTAGGGTAGTGCAGTGGTGTTTGGGTAGTGTAGGGGGTCGTGCTGGGGGTAGTGTTTTAGGGTTTAAGGTAGTGCAGTGGTGTTTATGTAGTGTAGGGGGTCGTGCTGGGGGTAGTGTTTTAGGTTTTAGGGTTGTGCAGTGGTGTTTGTGTAGTGTAGGGGGTCATGTTTTAGGGTAGTGCAGTGGTGTTTGGGTAGTGTAGGGGGTCGTGCTGGGGGTAGTGTTTTAGGATTTAGGTTAGTGCAGTGGTGTTGGGGTAGTGTTTTAGGGTTTAGGGTAGTGCAGTGGTGTTTGTGTAGTGTAGGGGTCATGCTGGGGGTAGTGTTTTAGGGTTTAGGATAGTGCAGTGGTGCTTGTGTAGTGTAGGGGGTCGTGCTGGGGTAGTGTTTTAGGGTTTAGGGTAGTGCAGTGGTGTTTTTGTAGTGTTGGGGGTCATGTTTTAAGATGCAACGCTCCAATACCTGACCAGTCTGCACTACATAAAACTGCAAAAAAACTAAAAATAAAAAGTGTTTTGCACACTTTTGTCATTGGGCTATATGTTGGCTACATCTGGGTAATATTTGTGCTACATTTGGGCTCTTTTTTCACTGGTAGCCATCTTGGAAGACTTCTTTGTTATGAAGTTTCCTAATTTCCTCATTTACTGCAGTCTCCTCAGTAGGAAATGCTTTCAGTTTTTACTTTGATTCCATCAAGAAGGCATTCAGATGTGTCACACATTTGCCATAAATTCAGAATGTTATTACTCTAGTTGTTCATTAGATCACTGTAGTAAAGCTACTGCTCACCAAGGAGTTAACTGGAAGTCTACTGCTGGTATTGAAAGTGATTGTTTCAGTCTGCATGTCAGAATTTTCTAATGAAATAGAAGAGGATTTGAGATCTCACTTAAAACATGCACTAAATTTTCTTTTTGCAGCACTAACCATAATTTCTATGGCAAAATGAACCCCCTCATTTTGTTCCTTTTTAAATTAAATGTTACCAGTTTATTTCAATCAAGATGGCTTCAGGTGTGCCATACTTTTGTCATAAGTAAGGCTGTTAGCACTCTAGTTGTTCTTTAGAACACTCTGGGAAGCTGCAGTAGAACACAAAGGCATCAACTGACAGGCTGCTCCTGTTGAAATATAACAGGAAGATATTTGAGATCACACTTGAAACATGTCCTAATTTTTCTTTCTACAGCACTAACCATAATTTCTATGACAAAATGAACCCCATCATTTTGTTCCTTTTTAAATTAAATGTTTTAAGTGTTACCAGTTTATTCCAATCAAGATGGCTTCAGGTGTGCCATACTTTTGTCATAAGTAAGGCTGTTAGCACTCTAGTTGTTCTTTAGAACACTCTGGGAAGCTGCAGTAGAACACAAAGGCATCAACTGACAGGCTGCTCCTGTTGAAATATAACAGGAAGATATTTGAGATCACACTTGAAACATGCCCTAATTTTTCTTTCCAGAGCACTAACCATAATTTCTATGACAAGATGAACCCCATCATTTTGTTCCTTTTTAAATTAAATGTTTTAAGTGTTACCAGTTTATTCCAATCAAGATGGCTTCAGGTGTGCCATACTTTTGTCATAAGTAAGGCTGTTAGCACTCTAGTTGTTCTTTAGAACACTCTGGGAAGCTGCAGTAGAACACAAAGGAATCAACTGACAGTCTCTGCCCTTGTTGGATGTACATGTTTTACTGAGAATGTCAGACTTCATTCTCACATGACTGAGAAAGATAATGTGAATTTACAGAAAATATGCTCTCATTTTAGCTTCTGGGGCACCTTCCAAAACTGTATGGGACAACCATGTGAAAATAGTTTTCTCTCAAACATGATTCATGAGATCCCAGCAGAAGGTTTTTCACAGGGTAAAATCACGTTAGAACACACCACAATTCCTTAAATTAGTATGGTACCATCAACAAATGAATTCTAATGTAACTAAAGTCTGTTATCACCCTTTATAGTTCTCCTTTTGGTAACCCTCAAAATCTTCGATTCACTACAATGCATTTCAATGGGGTACTATCATTTATATTGGTCCCAAGATGGCTGCCAGCAATTCCAGGATGAAGTGCTGACAGCCAATCAGATCTCACGATGACATGTGTGGTTAGGCTCCGCCCAGATATATATGTGTTTTTACTTTTGATTTTCTCAGCAACTACTGAACGGATTTACACCATTTAACAAAAGGGTTCTTTTTGAACCAAGAATTACCTCTTTGCCAAATTTGGTGTAATTCCGTTCAGCAGTTCGGGCTGTAGCCTTGCATAAAGTTTCCTATGGGAAATTGATTTTTGACTCTTATTTTTTAATTTCTCCGCAACTACTGAACGGATTTACACCATTTAACAAAAGGGTTCTTTCTGAACCAAGAACTACCTCTTTGCCAAATTTGGTGTAATTCCGTTCAGCAGTTCGGGCTGTAACCGTGTCTAAAGTTTCCTATGGGAAAATGAATGGGGAAAACACGTTTTGGGACCCCCCTTTTTCTCAGCCCCCGCTTGACGAATCACCCTGAGACTTTCAGGGTAGGAGCGGACCGGAGCGGGCCATAAAGTTTGAAAATTTCGCGAAGATTCGTCAACCGACGCAAGAGTTATTTCAAATAGAATGTCGCGGATTTCCTATGGAAAATAGGTCCTAACTATAACTATCTACTGGCGACCGCCAGTAGATAATATATATATATATATATATATTTATACTATACAACATTATAGTTCATTCTTAATTTGATTTTGGATACAATGGACGACTGCCCTCAGCTCCACACCACAGACAACGCTAGGCCGCCCAGAATTTCTCAGACTGGATCACTGCCAGTGCAGACAGCATTGCCCCCATCAAACCACCCAACACCAAGAGGTTCAACAAACACACCATCTGGTTCACCCCCGAACTCCGGACCTCAAAAAGATAATGCAAATCAATAGAGGGACGATGGCGCTCCAGCAGAGACCCCACAGACCACACCGTGCTAAAGTTTGCCCTCAGAAAATATCACTGCTCCCTCAAAGAAGCCACAAATGATACCCTGGCCACTTGCATCAAAACCAGCAGCAACCACTGAAAGGAACTCTTCAACTTCATCAGAGAATTCTCCGCCCGAGCAGCCTTCGAAAATGCAATCCCATCCACCCAGGACCTCTGCAATGCCCTATCAAACCACTTCCACAACATGATTTCATAAATTCTCCAAACACTCAATAAGTCAAGAGTTAGTGTATTTAATGTTGTAATGTCCAATGTCTTTTATTCAGACATCCAGGCTTTCTTTTCACATTGCCTTTGTCAATAATGTTCTTCGTCACAAATATCACTCCTTGTCATCAATACAGCTCCTTGCCAACACGTGTTTCATCTGTTTATGTAAAACAAGACTTCATCAGGGCATTTCAGTAATCTTTATTATCCTTGTTACTTTGAGGAATTGTTAATTCTTATGGATCATCAGAGTATCAAATAACTCGCATCCGAGCGTGATGGATGTTATAAGGTTTAGTCAGTGTTTCAGCAAATCGGTGGGTAGGGTGCTCCCTGTCGTGTAGTATCTCCGTGGCGATTTGCTGAAACACTGACTAAACCTTATAACATTCATTACGTTCAGATGTGAGTTATTTGATACTCTGATGATCCATAAGAATTAACAATTCCTCAAAGTAACAAGGATAATAAAGATTACTGAAATGCCCTGATGAAGTCTTGTTTTACATAAACAGATGAAACACGTGTTGGCAACGAGCTGTATTGATGATAAGGAGTGATATTTGTGACGAAGAACATTATTGACAAAGGCAATGTGAAAAGAAAGCCTGAATGTCTGAATAAAAGACATTGGACATTACAACATATAAATACACTAACTCTTGACTTATTGAGTGCTTGGAGAATTTATGAAATATTGAGGAGAAGTTTTCTTTTCCAATTGGGAAGATTTGGTGGCTCTCCCTCCTCCTGAGCACCGATTGGAATATATGTTCATTGAAATATCTAGTGTTTAATTGTACCAGTATTGAGTGTGCGCCGTCTTCCCAGCCATCACTATTAATTTACACTTCCACAACATGATAGCAGACATCTAAAGCAATTTAGACCCTCAACCAATGGAGCTCAATCCACCCTGACCCCTGCCGAAATCCCGCACAACCACCTCACTGACTGGACCCCCCTCAACACCACGACCACCGCGACCATCATGAATGAATGAATAAAAAGGAATTTGTAAACTGCAGTCATACTCCAAGGAGTGTCCTGGCACTAAATTGAAAGGTTGCCTGCCGAGCTTTTGCTGAACATCACTTCAATCATGTTGAAAGAGCCAGGTCTTTAACTTTTTCCTGAAAACTGATAGCTCAGGGATGGATCGAACTTCCAAGGGGAGATTATTCCATGCCATCGAGCCAAGGTAGGAAAAGAATCTGTCTCCAATTCTGCTCCGGCGTATTTTGGGAACTTTGGCTAAGGAGCCATAATCTGACTGTAGGTTCCTGGGGGGGGGGGGACATATGTGCAAATCCTCTTCCTCAAGTACACTGTTCCATTCCCATGAAGGGCTTTATGAGTCAGGATCAATGTTTTAAAGAGAATCCTCTTTTTAATAGGGAGCCAGAGGAGCGATTTTAAATGTGGGGTCATGTGAGTTCTAGGAGCAAGGTTAAGAATCAATCTGGCCGCCGCATTCTGCACTACTTGGAGTCTCCTAAGAAGGTATTCCAGAAGACTCAAGTAAAGTGCATTTCCATATTCCAGTCTATAAGTAATTAGGGCATAAATTACTGTTTTCTTGAATTCGACAGACAGGAGAGGTAAGATTTTTTTCAGGGAGCATAGCAGCCCAAAACAGGATCTCACCAGAAGTTGAATTTGAGGCTGAAAAAACAGAACACTGTCAATTTTGACACCTACGTTTTTTACCATGCTCTGTTGTGGGCCTGGGTAGGGAGCACCCTGAGGACAAGTTCTAAAAAAAAATCAGGTGCGGTGGAGCAAAAAAACATAATTGCCCGTCTTGTCAGGATTGCATTTTAGTTGGTTAGTGGACAGTCATTTAAACATATTAGCGAGGCAATTTTTATTCGTTACTCCACCCAACTCTGCCCCTTTTTCACATGTGAAAAGAAGGGGTGTATCATGGGCATATGATATTACCTTCGCCCCAATGTCTCAGCTAATGCCGGCAGAGGTGTGAGATAGACATTGAATAAAGTAGGGCTTAATACCGAGCCTTGAGGCCCCTCCACCAGCTGACACACAAATTGGGGATAAGAACGGGGGCACCCACACTTCTTGGCTTCTATTATTCAAGAAGGAGGTCAGCCACTTCAAGGAATGGCCTACAATCCCAATGAATTGAAGAGCACCAACAACATTTCAATGGGGAACCGTATGAAAGGCCGCCGATAAATCCAACATAGTCAGGACGACCTTACCAACTTTGTCCAGCATGCCTTTTATGTAGTCAACCACCTCTAGTAGGGTGGTTTCAGTGCTGCACTTACTTCTAAAACCTGACTGACTAGGGTGCAGGAGATTATTGCTTTTAAGGTAGCCCAAAATTTCGGAGTTGTTCAATTTTTCCAAAACTTTAGAGAATGCAGGAAGAAGGGAGGTAGTCCTATAGTTGTCTTGGATTTTAGAGTCAGCCAAGGGTTTTTTTAATGACTGCAGCATTTAAGCATGTTTTCATTTGGCTGACACTGTTCAGGAAACCAGGGGCGCATGCAGAACTTTATTTGCAATAGGATTAATTACATAAGCCGCTTTAGCGAGTAAGCTGGGCGTACAAGGGTCAACTGGAGACCCTGACTTAAGACACTTGATCACTGCCAAAGATTCATCCATAGAGATGGATGAAAAATTAGAAAAAATAGGTGACTTTGAAGCAGACTTGCTGGAATATATCATCTCAGAAGAGATATCGGTCGCAGGTGTAACGTTCAACAGACTGGCTTTGATAGTCTTTATTCGGACTTGGCATTTTTATGATAATTCTATGGCATGGTATATGGTTTACATCTTTTATCCAAAATAGTCATCACCACATGTTTGCAACATGGAAACTATTCACACAATTCACATCATATACTGTCATTCTACCATTTTTCCTAAGTTTTATAGGGCATTCCTACAGTAGATAATTTTGGTATATAATGTCTGAATTACTATATGATTTTAATATTCTGTCTTTCAAGGCAGATGAGGAAAAACCTATAGCATACACAAAACCTTGTTTTGAGTTAGCCCTAAGTATGAGAAACATATTAATATGGCCTTGTGTCATGCTGAAACTTAGTTTTATATTACCTTCTTGTTCTCTTGGTAACTTCATCCATTCACACTACTTTCCCTTAGATTTATGATACATAAAGTAAATAATTCAAGAAGGCATTTTATAGTCAAAATGTAATTTTGACACATTATTTATTCTATTTTCTCAATGCATTTCATCCTGGGACGTATAGCAAATTCAAACCCTTGTTATACAACAGCCCTATTTCTAGCAAACAGATATATTTTACCTTGTGCTAAACTCAAACTCGGCTTCAAATTCCACTCTGTGTCCTCAAATTATTAGTGGCCTGTATGTAACACCCTATTCTCTGCATTGCTTTACTATGCTCTTCTCCATAAACTCACATCACAATGTATTATATTGTTTTATGTTCCCTTGGTAAATTCATCCATTCACACTTATTTATCTGTGTTTTATAAGACATACATAAAGGACATAATTCTAGTAAACATTTCATAAACAAATGTTATTTTGATACAATATTTTATTTTATCAAACAATTTAATTCTGGCTTATATAGTAAATTCAAACCCTTATTTTATGACTAGCCTGTTTACTTCAAACAGATCTCTTACATTCTGCTAAACTATAACCTGGTGGAAAGCACCATTCTGCAACCTCAAACTATTAGTGGCTTCTTTGTAACAGCCAGTTCTCTTCTGCTTTCTTATACTCTTCTCTAGCACTTCACAGCATGATCTGCCTCAAAGTAACTCTTCATGGTTATTCTATTAAATTTCAGAATTAGTACATTTTTTCTGATATATTGAGTGACCCGATTGGGTATGTAAGATATAGTTTGTTGGAGTTGTTTTGTGAAATGGCTGATTCTGGAGTATTCCTCCTGATATCAACAGCTCACACTCCAGAAATGTCATGTTAGCAACTGCTACATTCTAAACTGCGTTCTATATTTGGATCATATTCATTCAAGAACTGTTTTCAAGTTTTCATTGTAATATCGAATACATTTCCAAGTGAAGAAAATAGTATCTATGAATCCGCGGCACAGGATTACTTTTTTCATAGATTGACATGTCACATCTACCCATTTGCTTACTCTCTTACTTACCGATAAAAAGGCTCACATAAAACAAAGCAAAATGAGATCCCATTACTGTTCCTCCTATCTGTTTATAAAGAATTTCCTGGTACAGAAAGTAGTTGTGCTTCACTACAAAAGAGGTAAACTCTAATAGCATCATATCATGCATACAGATAATTCTAGTATCTCATATTTAAGGAAGATTTCTTTGCTTCTAAACCATCTACATATTTGATGCAGGTATAACGTGATTTGGCATCCATCATTACCAAAAAGTGATCATATTTCTATGGTATGTCATAGAGTCTAATAAAATCATCTTGCATCTTTAATATATGATAGTAAATTTGATACCAGTGGTGCAATAAACCTACGTATATAATGAGACATGCATCATTTCACTGCTCCAATCACTGATATTAGATCAATTTCAGGTGGTCATCTTACATTTCTATGCACTTTTGGAAGAAAGTAAATAGCTAATGTGAAAAGATTATCTGCACTGAAGTATTCTAATGCATCCTCGCTCAGTAATCATCTGTCATGCAAGATCTTCAAAATCTCAAATGTTTGCACTTTTATTTCCTGTAGTATCTTCAGGAGCATCTTTTCATTACATTCTATGTGATTAAACTGGAGCAATGCTTTCATGTCATAAACAGAAACATTTTGAATGACTTTATTTCCTCCTTTATCTGCATTTCTTGTGATAACATCTTTGCCATTTTTCAATTTTATAAGTTCTTGCTATTCCTTTTTAGACAAGGTATGTGATTAATGTACAAACTGAATATTCTCTATATCTTTCAAAACAACATTGTAAATATCATCAATTTTATCTAATTTTGGATGTTTTTGTACAAGTTTAGATTTACTTTTAGTCTTCTTCTGATTGTGCACTATCTATAATCAATTCACTCGTTAATGGCACCAAATCTTTCTTTGCCTCTATTAATAGTATGAATAGAATATCTTTTAGTTCCTGTACTTGATAAAATTAATTTAAATATTACGTTTAAATTAAATATTAAAAATAAAGTGCACCCTATGAGTGTGAGAAGAGGTTGTGATTGCATGAGGAGTAGAACACTGTTCCACACTAATATGGAGAGCGCTATACGCAGGTAATTAGACAGTTGTCCTAAGGGTTTCCTTGGTCGATTACAAATGTAGTCTGGTTTATTCAAGTTTGTATCAATTTAGACTTGCTTTTCAGCCTTCATTGTGTTGTGATTATGACAGCCACAGATTCATACCAGCACCATGTGTCCCTGGCATGCCACTTTTCTAAACTTGCCTTTAATCAGATACCAGAAATTGTTATGAATAGCCTGTTTAGGAAGAGGGGTATTACATTCCGACATCAATACTCTCAATAATGTAAACATTTATTTTTGTGCCATTGCAAAGTTTCCTAATGTTGCAGATAAAACATTCTGACCCTACATCCAGCTGGTACTACAAAAGGAGAGCAGGTCCTCCGCATTTGTGATATTGCATACACCATTAATGTTTACATGGTGTGTGACATGAACCTGATTTTTTTTGTCTCTATTACAGGTAACCAAGATTACTCAATGATCCTAACGAAAAGCTACCTGCCTGACCTGATAAGAAAAAACCATGGTACGTCACCTTGTTATGTGTTCTTCAGAATATCATGGCACTTGCATTATCATGCAGAGCTGGGCAAATGGCACGTGGTGGAAAGTACTTTGAACCTCAGTGAATACTTGGAGTGTGGTTATCTGCTTTACAAGGCATTGTGCTACTGGGGACAAAGTACATCTACTAACACATGTGCCATCTGAAGTATTACCATCACTATGACAATGGCAATCATGACAGCTTGATACTTTGTTGCGAGATAGTATGCAAGTACGGATTAATACTCATGAGTTTTCTGGCAAGGCTGACTTCACAATAATGCATAACCTACCTTAACATGTTTTGCCTTTGGCAGGTAACTCTGGATACTCATTGATATTATGAATACTACCTCCCACTAATCAACCAATAACTACTCAAGAGACCAAATATTATCATGCACTTATGCATTTGAAACACAATTTAATGTGTTTCAGTTTACTCGCGTCCAGATTCCATTCCCTTCATGGCTGAGGATGCCTCTCAAACATTCCCCTGAGGACATCTATAATACTGTTTTGATATGATGTGTGTGACACAGCTTTGCTATTAGGCACAGTCAGCTCTTGACCAAGCAAGAAGTAGCTCAAGCATAAAGTATATGGCTATGACGTTAACATCTTGCAATATAATTCTTTTTCCGTCACTGCAACTCATTCCATGAAACAACCCCCATCATCAAATCCTCTTTATCACCCCAATAAAGTGACCATCTGTGTACCATTGCCCATTATGGCCCACTGAACAACATCAACTGGCCACAGGTAGACAGTAAGCAAGACAAGGTTTGGAATGAGGTGGTAGGAATAGGAGCTGCATGTGGATAGGGTAAGTGTGTTTCCCTAGCTATGCCCTTAACTACAGGGATGATGGATTCCTCAATATTAGATAAAAGAAGAACATCTCCATGACAGAGAGGCCTCAGCACACCTTGCAACGTTAATGGGTATCTGAAGTCACACTGTGGAATTATTAACTGGCTGGCAGTTGCCTTGAAATGTCTACTCGCAAATTGTGGTGTAATAAGCTGGCTGCCTTGACTGCTGGTTTGTTTGCTGATGCTTCTAGGTGCAATTTGTCTGTTGTTGGGTGTCAAACTTGCTGCCTTATTGCTGGCTGGCTGATTGTAGGATGTTTGCTGACTGGCTGGTTGATCAGTGCTCGTTGCCACTGGAAGTTTCAGTGACTTCTTCTATTGCTATTGTGGATGATCAGCCTATTGGTGCAGTACTCACATCATGATCACTGCTGAGTTGGCCATCATATACACCTTTTCCACATTTGTCATCTACAGCAAGGAGGGTATTATTAATCGTTCTTCAAAGATACATGCATATGTTTGATTAATTACTGACACCACCCTCTCCTCTCATGATTGGTGAATCATGACTGGTGCAATGCCTACCCCTATCATTAGGCATGTCCTATAGTGCCAACGCATGAAGGGCCACATGCAGGATCGCTACATTTTACGAATTCCTAATTACGACTTTTTGTGACTCTCAATTACGAAGTCGCAAAATGCGAAGTACAACAGTGTGTTTGACACTGTTTGTGATTCCCGTGGGTCTTGAATGGGCCGGCCTCATCCGTATTCGTGATGCAGGTCGCAATTTGCTATCCATTGGGAATGGCCAAAATCACAGGGATGATGGCCTGCTGGTGTGCGCAGATCGCCATGTCTGTGATTGCTTGTTCAATAAAACTATTTTTTTTGTGCTCACATTTGCAAAGGGGAAGGGGTCCCTGGGGGACCTCTTCCCCTTTGCGAACGGTTTGCCAACAACTTGAAGTTAGTGGTAAACTGCAAATGTTTTGTGACTGCATTCTGGTCGCAAAATATTCATACATCCCCTGAGAATCACTATTAGGAAGAGATGCCATTAACACGCTCCTTCCCAATACTGACTCGCAAACCCTATTTTGTGATTCGGTAATAGGTTACTAACTCACGAAATAGGATTAGTACATGTCAAGAAGCTATTTAGCAGTCGCAAATGGCCCGATTCTCAGTTTGTGACCACTGAAATCTTTAGTACATGTGGCCCGAAGCCCTTAATGCACGTCTTTAGGTGGTTTAGGCGTTTTAGCAACCTTCCACATCCATTTGCAAGCAAAAGTCAGCTGCTGGCCCATCATTGTTTTGTTTCCTTATCATTGTCAATTTTACCATGCAAAGTTGTCCAGTGTCACCAGGGAAATACGAAAAGATGGAGAAAAGTGTTCAAAACACCAGACCCCCCCCCCCCACACACACAAGTGCGTTCTGCAATGCTGTTGTCTCAGCGTGTCCGATTTTCCAGTAAGCCATCTGTGAGTTAGCTGTGTAGTGTAGCACTGCATGAACATGTTCTGATGATCAGTGTCTCTCCTGTGAGCCTGCCGTTTATTGTTAACATGTGCTGGTGATTTGTGTATCCTCTGTCAATGTACTCCATAGCCTGTTGTCCTAGGACAACCTGCTGATTAGTGACAACCAGACGCTTGCACAGTGGTGGGGTGTCTTAACGTGCCCCCAGGTCAGATAGCTGCCTTTATAATGCTTACAGTGCTACTGTCTGAACATACGGATATGACCCATGCCAGTCATGAGGGCACTTTCTTTATTAAGCTGCAAGAGCATAACCAATCTCAGGCATTTGTCGACGATGCCTTGCATGCCTAATGTGTATACACTAATCTGGCTGGATTACAGAAATAATGGTATGTGGTATTAACATCTTATCTGGGGTGGTGTAAAGTGGTGTTTTCTCCCCTTCTCCATAGTTTTAGAAGCAGTATTTTGTTAATCTGTATACTTTTCAAAAGTGGGTAATTTTGCT
Source organism: Calotriton arnoldi (assembly GCA_963921515.1). Classification (NCBI taxonomy): domain Eukaryota; kingdom Metazoa; phylum Chordata; class Amphibia; order Caudata; family Salamandridae; genus Calotriton; species Calotriton arnoldi. Next base: position 135,239 of record CAWUFW010004405.1, on the reverse strand, counting down.
ATCTAGGATAAACCTTTATAGTTTGAAAAATTACTCTCTGTGATTGTTGTGGAACTAATTTAGTTTAATCGCTATTTCAAATTATATTAATCTGAGGTTTACTCCCTGGTTGCACCCCTCTGCTGAATACCAATAGTCCATTCGGCCAGAGTGCAACGATAGTGGGAGAGGCACCTCACATTTGTTAGGTGCAGAAGAGTGCGCTCTATCAACCCAAATAACGTACCATTGTCCTGTTCCTCTGTAATTACATGTTCCGATGTTCAGGACTATTTGCTATATTATTAAGTCATATGCCTCTGCTGTTAATCCATCTGTTCTACCTGCTTTTCTAACTTTCTCTGTTTCAATGATTTCCAGATGATGGGGATATTTGTGATATAAAGGTTCAATTCACTGCCAAATTATTAAGACTAGGAATACCGAGTTATTGTCTACAAGTTTCTTAAATGTAGTCAACGTTTTGGATTTACAAAAAGAAATTGTTTAAAAATCATAGATTTACATGCAGACCCCTGTTTCCAGTGGCGGCTCCTCTGCTAAGGCGCAGGAGAGTTGCCCCACTGCGTTTCAGCAGTGAAGGAAAGGAAAAAATAAAATGATAATAACGTGATGCTATTATCATTTTATTTGTTCTTGCTGTGGCAGTATGGGGGAGGGCCAGGGCTGCTCTGCTCACAGAGCAGAGCAGGGGAGGAATGGTGGGCACACTGAAGCGCGTTATGCTTTGGCCAGCAGACTCTGGCTGGCCAAACAGTCATGCACACTTAGCATGTTCTCCACCCAGGCTGCATTACAGCCTGGGTGGAGATCATGCCAGGCCCACAGTCCCCGTCTGAGCTCTGAATTACGGCACTCAGACCAATCACAATGCTGCATCGTAGCGTTGTGATTGGATTAGGGGAGCCTAGCGGCTTCCTGTTCAACTGACGGAGGAAAGACGACGTGGGACAGAGCGGCGAGGAGGTAAGTGTATTTCTGTTTTTTTACACTCCCTTACCACCTCGCCCCCGTCGCACCACCCCAGATCCGTACCAACCGCCATTGCCTGTTTCCCTTAACAGTAGTCCTATGGATTGTTTCCAGACAGAATAAATGAATACTAATTGTGGGTGGGTACGCGCTACAACCTTAGTTCAATAGTAGGTATGCATGTAATAAAGTTTTTATGTGCTTCAGGGGTAACGTCTTCCATACGAAACGTCACTTATTAAACAAACGTCTGCACATCCAAGGTGTGGGTGTGTCCCCCTGAGCACTATTCAGGTCCTAGAAAAGCCTTTGATGTGCAGACGTTTGTTTCCAGACAGGCAATTTGTCATTTCAGTTTTAGTTGATATTTGCAGTGGCAGGGGCGTAGCTATCAATAGAGCAGCAGGTGCAGTGGCACCAGGGCACACAGGTCTTAGGGGTCGTCTTCAACTCAATTATGGCTGTTTGTAGTACCTAATCAGAGTATGGGGAACCCATTTTCATTGTTTGCATCAGAGCCCATGGCATCTTTGCCATACCACTGTGGAGTGGCATATAATTCCCAATTTTAGTCTCTCTTGCTGTACACCCTTTAAATGATGTGACAGTTTCAGGGACTTTACCATTTTGATTGGATATTGACTGCAACCTTTTTTGTATTAACATTAGTCCCACAAATAAAACATGTTATTGAGAATGTTTTTGAATAAAGTTCTGTCTTGTGGATGTTCCCTTAGCTCCTAAAGTTCGCCCACTGGCACTCATTTGGGAGCAATAAATGTTCCTGTTCTTTCTGTCTCAGAAAAGCTGTCCACTTGATGGATTTCCTTCTTCAGCAGACCCTGTTTCTCACAATCTGGAATCGGGAACAATCATTTCGGGCACAGATTATAATTTTTGCATGCCTACGTGCCAATTAGAAGTACAAAAGATTTTCTGAATTGGCATTTAACTACTTACAAACATTGTAATCTCATTGCTATGTTAAAGCTATAGTAAAAAAAACAAATTTGTTTTGACCTTTTCTTCAATATAAAATTCTTCATATCTACAGGAGTCCTTCTCCATTCAACTCTTGTTGTTTACGTTCAGTTTCCTGGTGGGTCTAATCACTTTCAATGCTTGAACGGCTATGGGGATACAGTGTCTGGGACTTAGCTCTGAGATGGCTGACCAGCTTTCTACAGGGCTGCACCTTCCAGGTGACCCAAAAGCCATTTGCACTGAGGTCTTCTCTCTGCAGCAGGGGGTGCCGCAAGGTTCTGCACTCAGCCCGACATTGTTCAATCTATATATGCGCCCCTTGCTGATGTGATTGAGTGTTATGGCATTAAAATCATGTCATACGCTGATGACACACAGCTAATCATCACCTTGACGCAAGATGAAGGCAGTTCTGCAGATAGTTTTAGATCATGTCTGCTAGGGTTAGCAGAATGGATGGGCCACAGCTGCCTAAAGCTGAATGCCGAAAAAACCGAGGTCCTGGTCTTAGGGAAAATAAAACCTTGATCTGTTCCACTGCATGGTGGCCTGATGCTTTGGGACCAACCCCAGCTCCTAAACAGAATATCAAAAACCTCGGCATCTGGTCTGATAATACTCTCTCTTTTGATGACCAGATAGCCTGCCGTGCCGGGGTCGGCTTTGGCATTTTAAAAGTGCTACGCAAGATCCTGGGTCTACACCCTGATGCAGCCAGGAAGACAGTGGTCCAAGCCCTCCTGATCTCCTGTCTGGATTACTGTAACATTTTGTATATTGGTGCCACACAAGGCAGTCTACAAATGCTTCAAACAGTAAAAAATGCTGCAGCTAGGTTGCTACTGAACATTCCCAGATACTCATCGATGGGCTCAGCCCTTGCCAAACTCCATTGGATCCCAATTAGGAATAGCATTTCCTTTAAAGCCTTATGCTTTGGCCCCAAGATCTTGAACCTGAAAGGACTCCGTTATCTTCATGCCCTGATTTAGCCATGTCATCCTAGCAGATGTCCCAGGTCTACAGAAGCAGCACTCGCTGTGATCCCTAGAGTAGTAAGAGCCCGGATGGGAGGCCACTCGTTCAGTTTCCTGGCGGTTAAACTGTGGAACACCCTCCTAGCCGATCTGAGACAGGAATACTCAGAAGTTGTCTTTCGGAAAAAAACGTAAGACCTGGTTTTTTAGACAATCTTAAAATCGGCTTAGCTATATGTCATTGACCATTTAAGGGCAGGAATCCTAGCGCGGGGACACTCTGCACGGAGTGACCAGGCGCTCTATAAACTCACTAACATAACATAGTTTCTTTGCTATTTTTAGAAGCGTAGTCAGGGCATGCACGTTACTCTCAAAGTGGTTCCATATTTAATGGTATCCAATATTCGACTTCCACTTTCGGAGAATCTCTCTTTAATTTTATGAATGAAGCAAATATGCACTTGATGAAAATTATCCAATGTGGGCCATAGATTGTTGTATTTCAAGATTGTGCATATAAATTACAGAGTATGTCAAAATGCAAAACTTTATCATAAATGAGTTATATGATGTACCGTACGGTGCAAATGCCTGATTAATAACTGAATTATATTTTAAGCAACTATTTAGAGTCACATAACTAAAGTAAGATACATATTTGTTCTAGATTTTTAATTCAGGAAGGACAAGGTGTTGTCTGAAGGAAACTGCCCAAAGTGCAAATGCCGAGTTATTTGTTAATATATCAATCAAACTATGTGGTAATGGAGAAGATACTAACATTAGAAAAACGTCAGTCAAATACACAATTTATATCCATAATAATACTGAAAAACATATTTACGGAGGTGATTAGAAACCAAATCAGTATGTTTCTGCATTATCTCATATGGCCTGATGGGTGATGATAGATGGGGCATAAACCATGGTAGGCTGTGTTCTTGCATGCTTTAAGGTAATAAAAGCCTTGCGACATCCCTGTTGATGATTGGATTGATGCAGACTACATGCACGGTTCTACCCTCTTTTGCTCTGTTTGTTTAGCCTAATCTGTACGTCTTTGTTGATGATCTAACGTGATGCAGGAGACCCCTTAATCATCTAATGATTTAAAAGTCAACTTAACCATTCTTTAAGGCATCAATGCAACTACATAATTAGCACTTATGTGTTTATAAATGACGTTTTTGGCAATACAAAATGTACAGATGCAGTGTGAAAAGTGTAATGTTCCTCTGCCCTTAGCTGAGTGTGACTCACACACACAAGTGCACTGCACCAGGTAAACAGATTCTTGTGGAAGACATTCATTCCATATCCTCCCACAATAGCAATACCACACAAGTGAGTTATTAATGTGGCTATAGGAAACCCCACAACCGTGTAGTACTATTTTGCGTTCTTAATATTGAATATTGAGCAGGATAATAGTATGGACAGATCTCTGTTTTCACTATTTATTCTGTAATTTGAGTGTCCATCCGTATTCAACTGGAAAAAGTAATAGCCAGATAGCAATGTGAGTCCTCTAGCTTAAAGTTACCAGAGCTTGAACATGGACACCAAGGGCAGAACCCATTCTTTCTGCTAATGTGCAACATCATAACTTAGGGCCTGATTTAGAGTTTGACGGAATAGGTTACTTTGTCACAAATGTGTCGGATATCCCGTCCGCTGTACTACAATTTCTTAATGTACTATGGAACTTGTAATACGGCGGATGGGATATCGGTCACATGTGTGACGAGCATCCCATCCAACAAACTCTAAAGGAGTCCCTTAGTTCTTATCTATATTAATATTGATTTTATTTTCAGCACAAACAAGCACTTTATTTATCAGACAACTTGACCCGCTGCTGCGCCATATAGAATAGCATTGTCAATGTATAATTCTAAAGTTATCCTATTCCCATTGATATATAGAAGCAATTGATGGAAGCCATGAGTATCCATGTGTCCCCAAAGCACAAAACTTAAAAAAGAGCAATCAGCACAAAGACTTAGTTCAGGTAAGTTTTGAATCATGATGACTCACAGCCATCCTCCGCATACTTTACACAAATCCACATATCTGCATGCAGTCCTAAAAATGATTTTAGAAGGAGTGCGTAAGGTCTCCTTCTAAAATTTTAGTTTTTCTTCAATTTGGGCCCCTATCTTCTAAGTATTCAGATGTGACGTCAGACTGCACTATTGAATGGCATCCAGGGGCTTGGCAGCCAAATGGGACAAATGGTAGTCTACCTGGAACACAATCCCAGTTGTATGTATGGCCTACAGAGGTTTTTTCAAGGGTTAGCCTCCTCATTGACCCCAGCCACCCAACCATCCCAACCTTGTGGCCCACCTCTCACCCCATCCAAATTCAATATTCCCAGACCTGTCCAAAGCACACTCGCACCTTTGCACGCACCCATTCAGACACAAGAAAAATACCCACATACAAACACACATTACACAAAAGAAAGAGGCACGTATCCAAACACAGACACCACCCCAAAGCCCAGCACAACCACAAACACTGCCCCTACCACCACAGACACATCCACCATCCCCAGCACACGCACATACACTGCACCCACCACCACAGACATATCCACCAACCCAGCACAACCACACACACTGCACCCACCACCTCAGACACATCCACCACCTCCAGCACGCCCACATCCACTGCACCCACCACCACAGACACATCTACCATCATCATCACACCCACAGAGACTGCAGCCATCTCCACAGTCGCATTCACCATGACCACACCCAGCACCTCCACAGCACACACACCCAAAAAACTGAAATGCCCACACTCGTCCATACAACACACCCCAACAAAGCAAGACACACCGAAACATTCACAACATACACCAGACCCACAGACACTTGTACCATCAACAGACACATTAACAACAGACATTTTCACTCCCTCTACCTCCCAACCCAAACTTCCTCCCGACCATCCTACCCATTTTCCCCATGAAAGTCTTATGTTTGCCCTTGCCCTGAGCCCTGCCACACCCACACCCACCACTCCCAAATCCACACCTACCCCTTCAACCCCCAACCCATCCCTTCCACATCCCAAACCACCGCTCAAAAGACCATACCAACCTTTATTACCCCCAGGGTACTCCTAAAAAATGGAAAGGCCCCTATCCCAAGAGCAAAACCACCTCTGCCAAAACCACCCCCCTCCCAAAACCAACACCACCCCTTCCAAACCCAAGGACACCCCTCCCAAACCAACCCATCCCCCTCACAAGTAACATATTTGAGGTGCCTGCTTTGCTCGCTAGATGCCCCTTCTCGGGAGGTTCACCTGGCACTGCAATTGGAGGCACATTTAGGCACACCTGTGCACAGGACACCATTTGGACTGACCTTTGCCTTGTTTCAAACTACTTCACACAATCTCATTGTGATTAAATCACAATTTTTCTTATCACCAAGTTTGTTCTGGCATTATTTTTCCTTTGCAAATGTTAGATTCCTAGCAATGTTTCAGTGTAATATGTGTAGTATCTATTTTTCTTAGCATGATAGCAGCAACTACTACATACTTTTTAAATGTCTACTATTTAAAGTGCGTACACTGGTTAACATGGTATGTGATGGTGATCTGAAATTAGGTGCAGCCATTCAACATAGTAGTGGACACTTGCACCTACAAACAGATTTTGAGACATTATTTTAGGATATTTTATAACAGGTGTGTTAGTTTCACCTTGATTACTGATAAGTGAGTACACAATTACATTTTACCTTGTAATATGATGTCCAAAATGAAATTGTATATAATACAGGACTTGCATTAAACAAGGGGAAATGTTTCGTGTATAACTACGTAAAGTGCTTCAGATTTGGTACTGCCATTGATTTTCTAGGTAATTTATGAGGTGAGGATTACAGCTTATCTAGTGCAATTTCTACACGAGGTTACACTGCATTTATCCCATCGATATGTGATGCATATGTTTTTCATGTGACAATTTTCGTACTTTATTTCCACAAACCTGTATGGTGATTTTCTGATTTTTGATTTGATATCCTTTTTTTGCAAGTGTCCTTTTGTTTGTAAGGCAGCTGGCATCTGGTTTATGAACATAATGTGATTATAGAGTTGTGTGAGTTTAAAATTCTTAAATGCCAACATTAGAGACATATGCATTGCACATTGATATGTTATAGCTTGTATGAGTATTTTCATAATGCAAGAGTCCTCAGCATATGTGAAAAGCCAAGTGAAAACAGGTAACCGGTAATGGGGGATGTTACCTTCGGTTCCGGCGATGACGGTGTTGATTTGCATCGTTATCAACTAGCAGCAGCAGAGACAGGACATGTAACATTGAGTCCATGGTAGAGCAGGAAGTTGGAAGGTGATTAATGGTGAGTTTGTGCCTTATAAGCATTCCCTTCCGCCAACTCAGGTGTGAAGGTTTCCCCGCCACAGTTGCGCTGGCGGGAAGACACATCATGATTGGCCTGGTGGAGAAACTGGCAGTACTCCCTCCGACAGCCGCTTTGCCTATCCTGCCATCGACGCGGTCGAGATTTCCTGGAAGTGACGGTGGGGGCACAGTGGTCTTTCCTCTATGCAATGGCCAACATCTAAATTGGGTGAGCGGACCACTAAGTCAGCGGGCGGGAAGACCGCCAAAAAAAAGACAGCAGGACCGATCCCACCATGATCTAAATCAGGCCCATTGACTATAAAACACTGATAACGACTCATCCTCAGATAGCTTGCTAGTGCTACATTTCCAGGTGGCATTACACAATTCAATTAGAGTAATCCTATATTGAAGAATAAAAATTGAGTTTCTGGAGAACTAAAACTTTGTATTGGGTGTAGATAAAGAAGATGCCAAAATATAAGTGTTGTGGGTGAAAAGAAGTTTACTCACCCAATGAAAAGAAAAATGACAGCTCAGTGTCAGGATGGTGAACGAAGCCAAAATAAAGAATGACCACTAATGGAATTCTTTATTTTTCACAAACTTAAGGATAAATACCTACCACTGGCATTAAACATCTATCCACTTTTACTTTGTGAAGCTGCTGAATCTCTAAAGAGATGTCATATGTGGCACAATTATCTTAGCACTTCATAATGCGCCCAAGCTAATGTATAGGTTATCCAACAGGATTTTTACACGTAGTATATAGAAGAAAGTTGTACCATTCTTAGCTTGCAGTAAATCTCCTGCTATCCTCCAAACACCTAACTTCATGGCAGACTTTGAAGCTTCATCCAAGACCCCAGAAGATATGAACCTGGGGAGACATTTTCCCTTGGTGCAAGTAATTAGAGCATTCCACTCTGATTTGGCCACTAATATCAAACACATAGCAACAAAAGGACATTGCTAGCGGGAAAAATTGTCAATTTTTACTTTATTTGGAATATCTCAGCATTGCAGAGACTCACTCTTTTTAGTTCCTTAACTACAACAAGAAAGTTCTGAAGAAGTGACAAAAGTTTCAGAATATAATAATCATCATCAATGTAAAAGATGGAGGCTGAAAGGTAGCATTATGCAGGATACAGTGTGGTACCAAAACCAATAGAGCAGCACGGGAGATCAGATTTTAACCTTGTGATTGCGCAGGTAAAGAAAAGCTTCAAATAAATGGAAAGATCCAGCCTGTTTATGACTACAATGGGCTCAAAACCGACGTATGTCAAAATTTCTATTCCTGTATTCTTTATTGGAAAAGAGAGTGCAAAAATATAACTGGATTGCTGAAAGAGAGAAAGAATTACTGATAGTTTGGCAGTTCTTTCTTGCAGAACTTTAAATAGAATGGCTTCCTGTACCTCAACACACACTCTGAAGACTGTCAGAATATTTCATAAACACTGCTAGGCACTTAAAGGTTCTCAGTGGAATTCAGTGGAAATCAGGACTTGGGGATTGACACACAAAGCCCTTTTAATTAGATAACAGTGGTTCGTGGCTAGTTGCCTTAATTAGATACAATTGTGAATTATTGATATGTCATTGAGGGGGGCTAAAATGTTCATGAGGCTATTGCTGAGGGGAGCCAAGCCCAAGGGGCTTGGGTCCACTTTCTTTCACTTTCTGAGACCTACCCATGAGTTAATGGGCAGATGTGATTACTGAATACTTCTCTGTGCTTATCCTCTCAAATATATCTGTTCTGTAGATCTTGAACTCCCTAGTTTCTTTCTGCTATTAAGGAGCATCTCAATAAAAAGAAAATCTCAAGATTTCAAGGATTTGGAAAATGAGAGCCATAAAAATGAATGAATTGCCTTGCGTATAATTCAGATTGATAATATTTAGCATTATAATTCTAGAAATCTTTTTCAGTGCTTGTACAAGGATAAGCTATCTCACTGAATTCTCACTCTTCCAAGGTCTGCGTAGTGGGTGGCTGTGCCTTTTGACACAGTCATCTGTACTATAATGTGGCTCTGCTATAAACAGTAGTGGAGCCCTAACATGCAAATCAGCAAATGAAAACGGCATAGTATCAGCACACTTAAAAGCCAAAATGCCCTAAAGTAACTACAACCTGCACCCCCGCCATGTACAGTATCATGATCAATGATGTCATTTCAGATGTTGCAGTGATTTTATCAATGATGTCATAGAACATGTCATGAGTGTCATAATAAGTGAGGTAATTAACAGTGCATGGCAAAGGGGCAAGGTATAGTTAATTTAGGGCACGAGTTATAGTTACTTGAGATAACTGTAACTGGTGAGTTTCAGTGGTTTTGTTAGTTTAAAATGTTATGCTTTAACTGACATTTTCACTTAACTATAAAGTCTCTTCGACCTTTGTTTTTTTCAGTGAATTTCTAAGGTTTGTTTTTAAGGTAAAGTAAGATGTTATTTCAATTTCTTACTATAACATCACTTTAACCCTTGTTTTTTCTGTGAATTTCTATGTTTTTTTTAATGTAAAGTGTCCATCACTTGCTACCTGCCTGCCAGCGCCTAACTTGCCTGCTGTGCATGGCCTTCGGCTGTGTGCGTCATAGGGTTGGGCAACCCCCACACATAACCCCAGTGGTTTTTAATTAAATCTGTATATATAAAAAGCAGGCCTTTTGACTATATCAGGGATGAGCAGCATATCCGCATATATAAAGCATACCTATTGACTTTGTCAAAAAGTCAACCATCTGTCTTCCCTATTATCGCACTCCGGTGAAGAAGCGCATTATCTCTCTAAAATAATTGAAAAGCACAGTTGATCTTATATCATTTATTATCAAAACAAACTAAAGATAGTAACAAGGTTGCATATGTATACAGGCATAAATTAGAGATATCCAGGGGGCCACCAGCTACCAGTGACCCATAGTACTGCCATTTTTATTCATTTGTCTCAGAGGTCATGAAGAAACTGGCAAGAACAGAAAGGAAGGAGTTCTCAAACAGCCCAGTTGGCACGTATTGCACTTGCATAGTTAGTCTGCAGCAATTACAATACTGTAGACGGCCTAACGATGAGATGCTAGGTCATCCACCCTCTTGTAATTTGGGACGGAAGGTTGCATGGTGTCACTACAGATGACTCTGGCTCTTTGGTGAATGTTCGTTCGTTCAAGATCAAAACGGAAAGAACTCCATACGAAAATCATCAGGAGTGCTGGAAAGGGAATGCAAGATTATATTTTCACTTGCTGACTGAAGGTGTACAAAATGAGATGTGGAAAGAAAAGTTTGAAAGAACAGGTTAAAAAACGAACATTGCACTTACTTTCAGTCTTCAGCGTCAGACAGAATTGCAGCATGTTCAAGAGAATGGACTAATAAAGTTTCAGCATGCTGCTGTCGGCGTGAAAGAAATAAAAGGACACACCTGTGGGCAAGTGCACTCTGGGAAATTACTGAACTGCAGTGTGAAAGCACGAGAACAGTGGAAAGGCAGAGAGCTTCTACCCGTGATCAAGCCTCTTATAAGGAGAAACGCGTTGGGTTTTATTTTCACCTGTGCAGCTTTCCACAATGAATAAAGCATTTTTCTACAACCTCCAGCAGGCGTCGGTGTACCTCACTACCAAGAATGAGTGAGGTGATGTTTGGATATTTTACTTGGAGCTCCGGTCCCGCTTCACTGACCCGCCCTGCAGAGTCTGTGGCTCATTCATCGGAGCAATTGTGGCTGGATATATATATATATATATATTATCTACTGGCGGTCGCCAGTAGATAGTTATAGTTAGGACCTATTTTCCATAGGAAATCCGCGACATTCTATTTGAAATAACTCTTGCGTCGGTTGACGAATCTTCGTGAAATTTTCAAACTTTATGGCCCGCTCCGGTCCGCTCCTACCCTGAAAGTTTCGGGTGATTCGTCAAGCGGGGGCCGAGAAAAAGGGGGTCCCAAAACGTGTTTTCCCCATTCATTTTCCCATAGGAAACTTTAGCCACGGCTACAGCCCGAACTGCTGAACGGAATTACACCAAATTTGGCAAAGAGGTAGTTCTTGGTTCACAAAGAACCCTTTTGTTAAATGGTGTAAATCCGTTCAGTAGTTCCTGTGAAAATCAAAAGGAAAATCACATATATATCTATGGCCGCGTCGGATTCGCGCACCCTCCCGATCACGAGCTGCATGCTAATTGGCTGTCAACACTCCAAATCAGGAAGTGTTGGCAGCCATTTTGTCCCTCGGTAGAACCGAGGACAGAAACAAGTGCGCAAAGCGCAAAAGGGGGCAGGGTAGAAACACCCTGACCTCTAGGTCTGCTCAGGGGTCCCACAAGGACCCCTGGGCAGACAAAAGCATTTAAAAAAAAAACGGCAGGATGCGCTCATGGTGCGCGGATCCTGCCGAGAAAAATCGAAGCGCAGTCTCCGCGCTCGATGCAAATTTGCCCCGGGTGGCCCAAGTCCCGGGGCATGCGAGGGTGGGTTTATTGTTTATGGGGGCCTCTAAGGCCCCTAAGCCCCGAGACCGCCACCCCCGGGGCTTTACAAAAAGATGGCGGGAGGGCTGTGCGCCCTCCCGCTGCCCCGAGACCGCCACCCCCGGGCTGTTTTTTTAAAATTTTCAAAACCTGCATGGGGGCTCCAGCCCCCACATGCCCCGGGACCGCCACCTCCCGGGCACTAAAGATTTAAATATGGGGGTCCGTTACGGACCTCAGAGCCCCGGGACCACCACCTCCCGGGGCTTTGGAACAAGCTGGGAGGGGGCCGCGCGGCCCCCTCCTGGAGCCAGTGATGGCCCTGGGGACCACCACCCCCAGGGCCGGCTCCTGCAGTGTCCCGGGTGCCTACCCCGGGACACTGTAGTTTGCTATGACAGGACGGGAGCATCGCGGCTCCGTCCTGTCATAGCAAACTTGCTAGCATTTTGAAGAGAGAGCAGGAAACCTGCCTCTCTTTCAAATTGCAACCCAATTGCTTTTCCACACGGGGAGCAGCATGTTAGCTGCTCCCCATGTGGAAAAGCAATGCCGGCTCGCACAGGAGGCTGGGAGCCGGCTGGGACTGTGGGGGATTGGGGACCCCCACAGTCTCCAACGAGAGGCCAGGCCCCGGGGATGGGGTCCCGGGGCAAAGGAGGCCTGAGGAGGGGGCCACGCAGCCCCCTCCTTAAAAAAATAATAAAAAGAGTGGCCATGCCCCGGGGATGGGGAGCCACGCGCCCCCTTCCCGTTCTTTTTTTTTAAATGGAAAAAAGGGGTAAGGCCCTGGGGGATGGGGTCCCCAGGGCCTAAAAAAGGAAAAAGGAAGGGGGGCCACAAAACCCCCCTTCGAGGAAAAAAAAAAAAAAGATTGTGCTGCAGGGCCCGCCCTTCCTTTACCACTCTGCAGATGCGCCCCTGGCGCGTTTGCAGAGGAGGAACAATCCCCTTGAATACTGGGGTCCTGGGGCCAATCTAGCCCACCAGGAACCTCCAGTATGCTCCGAGGCTGCGTTGCAGAGAGGTGTACAGAGGCCACGCCCTTTTACACCTCTCTGCAACGCAGCTCTGTGGCGCTTACTGGAGGTACCTGGTGGGATAGTTGGACCCCAGGGACCTCATGATTCAAGGGGACTTAATCCCCAACTTAAAATGCGCCATGGGGCGCGTTTGCACAGATGTCACCTCAGGCCCCGCCCCTCCCTTCACCATTGTGCAAATATTCCTCTAAAATCAGCCGAACTACGAATTCCGATTTACTCACCTGTTATCAGGAGAGACCTCAGTGCTGCATCTTTGAGCCCAATACTGATCCTGAAAAGTAATTTTAACCGCACTTACCAGTAATTTGAATTTCCTTCCATAGGCTAACATTGACTGGTTTCACTTGGAAATTCTTCTAAGTGTGGAGTTTTGGAACTTTATAATATTCCTCTAAAATCAGCCGAACTACGAATTCCGATTTACTCACCTGTTATCAGGAGAGAACCCAGTGCTGCATCTTTTAGCCCAGCACTGACCTTGAAAAGTAATTCTAACCGTACTTACCAGTAAATTGAATTTCCTTCCATAGGATATCATTGCCTGCTTTTTGCTGAAAAAGTTTCTAAGTGTCGATTTTGAAACATACAAATATTCCTCTAAAATCAGCAGAACTACGAATTCCGATTTACTCACCTGTTATCAGGAGAGAACCCAGTGCTGCATCTTTTAGCCCAGCACTGGCCCTGAAAAGTAATTCTAACCGTACTTACCAGTAACTTGTATTTCCTTCCATTGGAATCCATTTTCTGGGTTTCAGCAGAAAAGTTTCAGTGTTGATTATCACAAACTACAAATATTCCTTAAAAATCGCCTGTATGACTTAAACGCATTCTTTCAACTGTTTACAGGAGATGTCCCAGGACTGAATCTAGGATCCAGTCCTGTGGTTAGAAAAGTAATCCATAAAGTAACTAATTGCATTTAACTAGAAATTCACATTGAGCTCAATGTTGCATTGTGTTTGAAATTGTGTTGCCCATTGCAAGAACTGTAACTACTGTACTTAGAAGTCTATTGCCTATTTGCAAAGTATTTAAACTAAAGTAATTCATTCTGAGAAAGTATATTTTGTAATGTAATGTATAATGTAATTACAATGTAATTTAAAAAATAAAATATGTAAAAATAAATAGTTTAAAAAAATGTAGTAAATCAGTATCAAAAAATAAATATAACAATTAATACATTTAAAAATTGTCATTTACAAAACCTTTGAAATTCACTGAAAAAACCATAGGTTTTAGGGGCGTTATAGTTAGAAATTAGCATTTAAAAACCTTTGAAATTCACTGAAAAAACCATAGGTTTCAGGCACGTTATAGTTAGAAATTAGCATTTAAAAACCTTTGAAATTCACTGAAAAACCATAGGTTTTAGGGACAGTTATAGTTAGTTGGACATTTCACTCGTACAAAACCATAGAAATTCCCCCGTTATAGTTAGTTCAGCTAACTATAACTCGCGCCCCCGCAATGCACTGTTGATGACGTCACATATTACATCACTCCATGACATGGTCAGTGACACCACTGATGACATCACTGATGACATCACTGATGACATCTCAAATGACATCACTGATGACATCACTGATGACATCATCCACGTGATAATCTGATGCACCTCCTCACACCCTAATATAACCTTTGATACACCCTCTCTAAATTACAGACTGCCATTCGCAAAACCATAGACACTCCAACACCAATAACTACATACCCACTCACTGATACTTAGGTCTACACACACATCCACTCACTCACCCGTACAGTCACTCATACTTACGGTCACTCAGTACAGGACTATCATATGCACTCATACTCCTATATAGACACTCAAAACACCGCCACTCATCCATAGAGGTACTCACACACCTAGTCAGTCATGCAAATAATTAAACACACTGCCATTTACTCACCTATACAGTTATACACACACCAGCTCACTTACTCATACAAATACTAGCACATTCTTACGCTCTTATACAATCACTGATACAAGCACACACTCATCCATACAGTCACTCTCACAATCACACACTCTCGCTTATAGCTATTTATATACTCCAACACATATATATACTGCCTTTCACATATGTAGTTACTCACACATGTACCACTGGGACATACATTCACTCACTAACACACTCTTACACACACTTACCCACCCATACAGTCTATCACAGATGCACTCTTGAAACCATCCACCCAGTGAATCACCCACTCACACATCTATGCACAGTCGCACACACCCCACCCACACAAACACTCAGGCACCCATACAGATACTCAGACAACCAATCAATAACTCATATAGACACTCATGTAGCTATTCACAAACCCATGCAGCCACTTACACAGCAACAGACAGACGGATACAGACATTCACCCAGTTTAGTCACTAACCCCTGCATTCAGTAAGATACGTTTAATCACTCACTTATAGAGTCAGTCACGCACCTACTAAATCCTTCATCCACACACTTATACACCCACTCATTCTTCAATACACCTTTCCCTATATATTAAAAATATTTAAACTTTACAGAAACACACAGTCACTGGATGATGTCATTTGAGATGTCATCAGTGATGTCACTGACCATGTCATGAGTGATGTAATATGTGACGTCATCAGCAGTGCATTGCGGGCGCGAGTTATAGTTAGCTGAACTAACTATAACGGGGAATTTCTATGGTTTTGTACGAGTGAAATGTCCAACTAACTATAACTGTCCCTAAAACCTATGGTTTTTCAGTGAATATATATATATATATATATTATCTACTGGCGGTCGCCAGTAGATAGTTATAGTTAGGACCTATTTTCCATAGGAAATCCGCAACATTCTATTTGAAATAACTTTGGCGCCGGTTGACGAATCTTCGCGAAATTTTCAAACTTGTTGGGGCGCTCCGGTCCGCTCCTATCCTGAAAGTCTCGGGGTGATTCGTCAAGCGGGGGCCGAGAAAAAAGGGGGGTCCCAAAACGCGTTTTCCCCATGCAATTTTCCATAGGAACCTTTAGTCACAGCTACAGCCTGAACTGCTGAACGGAATTACACCAAATTTGGCAAATAGGTAGCCCTTGGTTCAGTGTCGTGCCTTTTGCTTAAATGGTGTAAATCCGTTCAGTAGTTCCTGAGAAAATCAAAAGTAAAGTCACATATATATCTATGGCCGAGTAGGGTCCACGTACCCTCCCGATCACGAGCTGCATGCTAATTGGCTGTCAAGTGGCTGTCAACACTCCAAATCAGGAAGTGTTGGCAGCCATTTTGTCCCTCGGTAGAACCGAGGCACAAGAAACAAGTGCGCAAAGGCACAAAGGGGGCAGGGTAGAAACACCCTGACCCCTAGGTCTGCTCAGGGGTCCCACAAGGACACCCTGGGCAGAAAAAGCATTTTTTTTTTAAATCGTCAGGATGTGCTTAGGGTGCGCGGATCCCGCCGATAAAAAAAAAATCGAAGCGCGGTCTCCCGCGCTTCGATGCTAATTTGCCCCCGGGTGGCCCAAGTCCCGGGGCTTTAAATAAAAAATGGTGCGGGAGGGCTCTCCGCCCTCCCGCAGCCCCGGGGACCACCACCCCCGGGGCTTCTTTTTTAAATTTAAATGACCTGTGTGGGGGGCTCCAGTCCTCCCGAAGCCCGGGGACCACCACCTCCCGGGGCTTTGCAGATGTGGGGAGTGGGGACGCGCGGCCCCCTCCTGGAGCCTGTGGTGGCCCTGGGGACCACCACCCCCAGGGCTGGCTCCTGCAGTGTCCCGGGTGCCTACCCCGGGACACTGCTGTTTGCAATGGCAGGATGGGAGCCTCGCGGCTCCCGTCCTGTCATTGCAAACTTGCTTTGCTTCATTGAAGCGAGAGCAGGAAACCTGCTCTCGCTTCAATGAAGCAAAGCAGATTGCTTTTCCATAAGGGAGCTGCATGTCAGCAGCTCCCCTTATGGAAAAGCAAGCCGGCTCCCGCAGGACGCGGGAGCCGGCGGGACCATGTGGGGATTGGGGACCCCCACGGTCCCCAACGAGTGGCCAGGCCCCAGGGGATGGGGTCCCCGGGGCCATTAGTGGCTCGGGAGGGGGCCACGCAGCCCCTCCCAAAAAAGTAATTTTTCTTTTTAAAAAGATGCAAAGGCCGGGCCCGGGGATGGGGTCCCGGGGCCTTAAATGGCCTGAGGAGGGGGCCACGCAGCCCCCTCCGAATAGTTTATAAAAAAACAGTGGGCATGCCCGGGGATGGGGTCCCCAGGGCCAATAGAGGCCCAGGGAAGGGGGCCACGCGGCCTCTTCCCGTTTTTTGTTTAAAAAAAAGAACATGCTGAGGCCCCAGGGGATGGGGTCCCCGGGGCCAAAAGTGGCCGAGGGAATGGGGGCCACGCAGCCCCTCCCATAAAAAAAAAAATAAGAACAAAAAAAAACCGGCATTGTGCCGGAGGCCCCGCCCCCTCCCTGCAGCAGTCTGCAAATGTGCCCCTTGGCGCGTTTTAAGAAGGGAAGTAATTCCCTTTGAATACTGGGAGTCCCTGGGGCCAACTAGCCCACCAGGAACCTCCAGTATGCGCCAGGAGCTGCGTTGCAGAGACGTGTACAGAGGCCACGCCCCTTTTACACCTCTCTACAACGCAGCTCTGTGGCGCTTTGGAGGTACATGGTGGGCTACTTGGCCCCCAGGGACCCTCAGTATTCAAGGGGACTTAATCCCCCAACTTAAAACGCGCCACGGGGTGCGTTTGCACAGTGGTGAAGGGAGGGGGTGGGGCTTCAGGTGACATGTGTGCAAACAGGCCCCGTGCCACGTTTTAAGATGGGGAATTAAATCCTCTTCAATCCTGAGGGTCCCTGGGGGCCAACTAGCCCACCAGGTACGTCCAGAAAGCGCCACAGAGCTGCGTTGCAGAGAGTGTAAAAGGGCGTGGCCTCTGAACACCTCTCT
The DNA here is from genome assembly GCA_963921515.1 of Calotriton arnoldi. Classification (NCBI taxonomy): domain Eukaryota; kingdom Metazoa; phylum Chordata; class Amphibia; order Caudata; family Salamandridae; genus Calotriton; species Calotriton arnoldi. Next base: position 117,425 of record CAWUFW010004405.1, on the reverse strand, counting down.
GCAACGCAGCCTCCTGGCGCATACTGGAGGTACAGGGTGGGCTAGTTGGACCCCAGGGACCCTCATGATTCAAGGGGACTTAATCCCCTAACTTAAAACGCGCCACGGGCGCGTTTGCACAGTGGTGAAGGGAGGGGGCGGGGCACGTTATAGTTAGAAATTTGCATTTAAAAAACCTTTGAAATTCACTTAAAAACCATAGGTTTCAGGCACGTTATAGTTAGAAATTAGCATTTAAAAACCTTACAAATTCACTTAAAAACCATAGGTTTCAGGCACGTTATAGTTAGAAATTAGCATTTAAAAACCTTTGAAATTCACTGAAAAAACCATAGGTTTTAGGGACAGTTATAGTTAGTTGGACATTGCACTCGTACAAAACCCGTGAAATTCCCCGTTATAGTTAGTTCAGGTAACTATAACTCGCGCCCGCAATGCACTGCTGATGACGTCACATATTACATCACTCATGACATGGTCAGTGACATCACTGATGACATCACTGAAGAATGTGCTAGTATTTGTATGAGTAAGTGAGTTGGTGTGTGTATAACTGTATAGGTGAGTAAATGGGTGTGTGCTTAATTTTTTGCATGACTGACTAGGTGTGTGAGTACCTCTATGGATGAGTGGTGGTGTGTGAGTGTTTATATAGGTGTATGAGTGCATATAATAGTCCTGTACTGAGTGACTATAAGTATGAGTGACTGTACGGGTGAGTGAGTAGATGTGTGTGTGTAGACCTAAGAATCAGTGAGTGTGTATATAGTAATTGGTGTTGGAGTGTCTATGGTTTTGACAATGGCAGTCTGTAATTTACAGTGGGTGTATCAAAAGTTATATTAGGGTGTGAGAAGATGCATGAAATTATCACATGGATGATGTCATCAGTGATGTCATCAGTGATGTCATTTGAGATGTCATCAGTGATGTCATCAGTGATGTCACTGACCATGTCATGAGTGATGTAATATGTGACGTCATCAGCAGTGCATTGCGGGGCGCGAGTTATAGTTACCTGAACTAACTATAACGGGGGAATTTCACGGGTTTTGTACGAGTGCAATGTCCAACTAACTATAACTGTCCCTAAAACCTATGGTTTTTCAGTGAATATATATATATATATATATTTTTATTTTTATTTTTTTATTGAGATTTTCAAAATTACAACAAACAAAAAAGAAATTATAAAAAGAGCATGGCATTACTGTGCAGCAATACGGGTAAAAACTGTATAACAACATCGTACATGACAGTGTGTCCAAGTGTGGTCATAGCTAAACCCATACAACAGATATAAATCCGTACCTAATAAGTCCAGCAGGATAACCAGCTATTTGATACAATGCTTTCGAAAAGGTACACTCATTCCAGTTATGGCTTTATTGAACTGCAGGTCCAGTGGATGCAGGCTGCTCCTGTGTGGGGGCGTTATTACTATCCTGCGCTGCCAGAAGGTAGGTTTGAAACGGTTGCCAAATGTCAATGGGCCGAGAAGCCGGTGGGTGCAGTTGCGCATGTGTGTTGCATGTGGTATTACAATATGTCATACTATGAAGCCATGCATTGAGTATGGGGGACTGTGTGCAGGCCCACTTGAGAGCCACTTCACGCTTAGCGATAAGAAGCGCTATGGCAACAAAACGGCGCTTGGATTTGGGAAGATCATGAACATACCCCAGCAGCGCCAACAAAGGCGACGGCGCTACCTCAACCATCTTAGATATTTCCCCAAAAATCGATCTCCAATAGCCCTCTATTCTAGTGCAAGTCTATGTCATGTGTGCAAATTCAGCCTCCGGATAGCGACACCTCGGACACAGGTGTGGACGAGAGGGGTCCATACGATGCAATTTACTGGGGTCATGTATGCCCTCCACAGAAATTTGAAATGCAACAGTTTGTGCCGGTGATTTGGAGACACTCGACGCGTTTGTGCACAGCACCGACCCCACTGCACATCCGTCAACTGGTAACCAAGATCCCGCTCAGAATGCAGCCCGCACACTCATATCACTGCCGCCTTGTTCATCTGTGCCACCAAGCGACTCCCATCCCTGCCCTGGATAACCCCGGTTAAAATTGAAAAGTCAGGGGGTTCCAAAGGGTAACTATCCATGCACGCGCGCAACACCCTCTGCACTCTCAACAACACAAAATGATCCATTGTAGTCGCGGCTCTAAAACGGGGGTCTTCGGTGTGTGAAAAAATGTGCCCTCCAGGAAACAAATCGCCAAACGAGATCAACTGATATTTGGCCAGTGTGCGCTTCACTAGGGCCTCCTGCAGGATGGGAACCCTACTGTTTCCCGCAAGTGGCAGCGCGGGGGAATATAATACACGAGCACCTGTCACACGCTGCAGCTTATGCCATGCCCAGCTGGTTGTGGACACTGTCTGGATGTATTGTGAGTCCCGAGGGAACCCCCGTGGCAACAGTGTATTGAGCGGAGCCAGGAGCACCAAATCGGCCTCAGGCCTATAGTACGGGATCCGAATGTCTGTACAATACCAATGTCGAGCAAAGCTCTCCTGTGCTACCAAATCATAGATCTGCAAATTCGGTACACCAAACCCTCCCCTCTCATACGGAAGTATTAAAGTGTCCCAGCCAATGCGGGCCTGTTTACCACCCCACACCAACCGTGTTAACAGCCTGCGTAGGTTAGAGAAAAAACTGTTGTATAGCGCTATGGGAATGTTTAGAAAGAGGTACAAAGATTATGGCAGTACCACCATCTTAATTATAGCTATCCTTCCTGCCATTGATAGGGGCAGTTGCAACCAGCGTTCAATGTTGCGTTCCAGCTTCTCGATCACCGGGCCATAGTTCAGCTGAAGGATACGATCCTTATCCCTATGGATGTGGACTCCTAGGTACTTCACAGAGTCATCACACAAGGTCAGTGGGTAATCCACCGTTCTAGCACAGGCTGCCTCAGTCAATTGGAGTACCTCCGACTTCTCCCAGTTTATATGAAGAACCGACTTGGTGCCGTACCTCGTCACTTCCCGGAGCACTGGTGTTAAATTATCGTCCGGGTGCCGTACATAGAGAATAATGTAATTGGCATAGAGCGTGAGTAATAAGGGCCCGGTGTTAAATTGCAAACCCGATGACTATGCCTTTCCAGCAACTGGCGCACCAGCGGGTCGAGCGCATTTACAAATAGTAGGGGGATAGAGAGCATCCCTGTCGTGTTCCCCGTGTAAGTGGAAACGCTTTGGTCAGTGTGCCATTCAATCGAATATGGGCCATGGGCAATGTGTATAATAGCCGAACCACCGCCAGGAACCGTTCCGGCACCCCCAGCCTCCCCATGGTGGCATATAAAAAGGGCCACTCAAGCGAATTAAACGCTTTCTCAGCGTCAAGGATGACGGCGGCCGCCAGAACCGTCGGCGAGATCCTATTCAACGTGGCGAACAGCGTGCGAGTGTTTAGAGACGTGGATTTGTGGGGAATAAACCCCGATTGCGCTGGTGAGATCAATTTCTCCACAATCAATGCAAGTCTAGTCACCAGCATTTTGGCTAGAATTTTATTATCAAAGTTCAAGATCAACAGGGGACGATATGAGCTACATTTCAATACATCCTTTCCGGGTTTGGGCAATAAAATTATAACCGCTTCTCTCAAGGTGGGTGGAAGTATTCCAGTTTCAACGGTCTCCTGATACATATCGATAAGATGGGGCACAAGAAGGCTCTTATATTTCTTATAAAAACAATCCGTTAATCCGTCCAGCCCTGGCGCTTTAGAGCCATCCAGCGTATTGATAGCCTCCGTTACCTCATCTTCTGAAAAAGGCTCTGCCAGGAATTCCTGGTGAGCCTTGTCCATCCAGGCAAGTGAGACCTCATCGAGGTAGTCACTGTAGTCCGAAGGGAGGTCGGTGGTTCTGGAGGTATATAACGTTATGTAATACTTGAGTACCTCCCTCAATACCCTCACATTACCAGTGATCCGCCTACCATCTTCCCCACTTAGTTCAGCTATGTAAGTGGGCCTGCGGGTTTGTTGCATCAGTCTGGCTAATGTTCTACCAGGCCTTTCAACCTCCCCATACCGCCGAGCAACGGCGTATTTACCTAAAAAATGTGCCTCCCATTCTGCGGCATTGTGGAATTCTACCAGCAGTGCCACATGACTTTGTAAGTTTGGGGATCAATATTAGCTGCACTACGATCTAACTCAATAAGCTGTGACTCTATCTGCGCAAGCGTGCGACGCAGAGCCCTAAGTACCCCAGCGTTTTCGAGATACACATCCCCCTTGCATAGGCCTTGAAAGCCTCCCACAGGGTAGCGTTAGAATCCATCGACCCAACGTTTATTGTTAAGTATTCAACTATCGCTTCCCCAAGTTCTGTTGCAAAGACAGCATCCCTCAAAGCCATATCCAGGAATCGCCAGAGTCGCTCTACCCACCCTGCTCTTGGGATCTGCAGTTTTACCATCACAGGAGAGTGATCAGATAATGTGCGCGGCAGATGAGTAACCGCATCAACCCATACCGCCACCCCAGCAGACAAGCACCAGTAGTCCAACCGTGTCCAAGTATTGTGGGGTGCAGAATAATGAGTATACCCCACACGGTCCACGCAGTGGTATCTCCATGCATCCACCAACCCAAACTGTTCTATAGTGTCCAACACCACACGCCTCGCCCTCAATTTTGTGGATATTGTATGTGCTGTGCTATCGCGTTCCGGGTCAAGCAACAAATTGAAATCCCCACCCAAGTAAATACAGTCTGCCCCCATGCGATCTATGGGATTGTGGATAGCGTCAAAGAACTCAGGGTCATCAACATTCGGGGCATATACATTGACAAATAGCACAGAATGTTCAAGCATAGAGCCCTTAACCAATAAATATCGACCCCACGCATCCCGATAAACCTCCATCTCCCGAAATGGCACCCGTTTATATATCAACACTGCAACCCCTCTGGCGTAGGAACTATATCCCTCAAAATATTTATGTGCACCCCAGCCCGATGCCAATGATGTCTTAGCGTTTGCTGCGAGGTGAGTCTCTTGTAAAAATACAATGTCCACTTGATATCGTTGCATGTAGTTGGTCACCTGTAATCTATATCCTGTAATCTATATCCTGTGCTTCTGTCCCACGGTACCCGGACCACGTACCCTACACTGTAGATGGCAACTGCAATAATAACGGACTACAAACATTAGCCTGCAAACCCAAGTCCCCCTTCCCACCACCCATCCCCTCACCGAACTCTGGGGAAGTCCCCAACCCTTATAACCATGATTAAAGAATCATACAAACAAAAACAGATTATACTGTAATCCTGCATAAACTGAGACATGTGCAACCGCACTGGGGGGGTGACAACACCCCGCCGCTTCCCCTATTATTGGCACACAGTGCCTGCATACTTGCATATTATGCGTCCATGGCGGCGTACTAACGTGCCACAGGCACGAGTCCATAGTGGTGCAGCTCGAATATAACAAACGTGACATCATAGTACTGCAACGTTGAAAACAGGTGCCATGTGACTAACTAGCGGAGAAAAGGTCCGCACTTGCACCGGAGTCCGGTATGTCCTGTGTCTGCTGCGGCGACGCCGTGCCTCTCTTCACAGCGTTGGAGTGCTTCTAACAAAACTGTTGGGCGTCGTGGGGGGAGTCGAACACTCGGGACCGCCCGTCAACATCAACCTTCAGCAGTGCTGGATACAGCATCCCATATCGTAGTCCCATCTTTCGCAGGGCCGCTTTTCCCCATGCATATTTTCTGCGTGCTTCCTGGACCATAGCAGTGAAGTCCGGGTTCAGGGATATACTTGAGCCCTGCCATTCAAGCTGGCCCTTCTCGCATGCCAGCCGTAGGGCAGTATCCCTATCTCTAAAATTCAGAAGACGGGCTATGATCGGTCTAGGTGGGCACCCTGGATTGGGTCGCTGTCCCAGAATGCAGTGTGCACGCTGAATGACAAAGGTAGTGGTAAAGGACTCACAGCCAAACATATCTGTCAGGAGCGTTTCCACGAAACGGTCCAGGCGCCCGTGTTGGTAGATTCGGGCACCCCCATAATACGGATGTTGTTCCTCTGCCCCGAGCTTCTAAGTCTTCATTTTTAATGGCGACAGACTTAAGGAGCTTCTCCATTCTCTCATATTTCTTAGCAGTCTGGGCCGCGCCATCCTCCAGGCCGGAGATTCTACCCTCTGCTACAGTCAGACGCCCTTCCTGTAGATCCAGCCGGGCCACCATGGAGTCCAATCTCCTGTCGAGGGCATTGAATCGAGTGTCCAAGGCTCTGAAGCCTGCCCTTAGTTCCGCCAACAAACTGTCATGCCCAGCCACCTCAGTTGCGTGCGTCACACCTCCCTCCGCCATGTTAAGCTGCTGCCCAGCAGTGCTGGGGCCAGGTGCTTTGAAGGACAAGGTGCTTTGCTTGTGGTCTTTACGCCCCATACCCCATGTCATTGTTTTGCTGCAGTTCTGGCCGTGCCAGGAGCCCTTTAGTGGACAACCCAGAGGTCAATAAGGAGTGGGCCCCCACACGTAGATAAGCTGCGCCACTGCTTAGTACTATTCAGGGCTACTGCTCACACACTCCAGTCAGTGAAGCCAACAAGGATGTCAGTTAGGCTATGCCACAACAGTTATTCATCCACAAGGGTAGAGGTGCCCTACATATGCCCCACGTGTGCCACAGGCTTAAACAGGGTGTTATCAGCAGTTGGGTGGTCAAGGAAGGCCAGGAAGAACCATCAGCCCACAGCCTGGCAGTCGCCGCAATCAGGCACTTCAAGCTCTCAGTCTGGCACCTGGGAGGACACCACTGGTGCAATTTAGGGCGATGCCCGCCTACACGCTGGTCCCCACACACAGTGCGCCGCTACAGCGTGGTTCCCTCAGCCCGGATGGACCCGGCCTTCTCCATGCGGCCCGTCATGGTGCGCAGAGGTGGAGGAGAAGGGGGCCCGCTGCCACGGTGTAGGAGCGGGACGGGAAACAGGCACGGGAGGTCGTGGGCCGCTGGGGGTGGGCACTCGCAGGCAGCACAGTACGCGGCCGGGCGGTTGATCCCTAAGCCCGCCCACGGCCCCTGTCGCCACGGGGCTTCTGGGGAAAGCCTGTGCCCCGCCACCGGTAAAACAAGCCTCTAGCCCCCACCGCAACCGCTCACCTAATACGCCCGCCATCCGATCCCAGCTCCTGGCAGTCCCGCAATTTGCGCTCCGGTTCCGGCCGGCTCGCAACTCGAGGCCCCGGCGCCCCTTGTGGTGACAGGCCACGCCACGTCCAGCACAACAGGTCGGCGCCGATCTGCGCCGCGAGCAGTGATTCTGACTTGATGAGTTCAGCACGGATTCTCCAGACGGCGTGAGCATTTAGAAATGAGAAGATGTGGATGATTGATTCTTTCAACACTGCAGCTTGCAATCTTTTGGATTTAATCTTATTCACGCCGCAATTTTGTGCGGACCACCATACGAGGGGCTGTATCCTGCTCTACTCCACCTTTGGTTGCCCTCCCTTCCCCTCCCACAGTCCTGAGGAAGACCCGCCCGCAGAGGATATAAATTACCCTAACTGCACCAGGGTCGAAACGTCGACACTCTCCCCAGTGGGCCTGTACCTGACATCCTCCTATCCCTTCCCTTTTCACAGATGAACACTCGCTGTGCAACATCAGAAAATCATCAAATAAATACTTGAAAAGTCTATGAGGGACAGGCCTATTTGTAAAACTGGTGCTACTGTGAACCGTAACCAGTTTACTAAAAATATTGAACTGATTGTTTGCTGAATTTTCCTTCTAGTTTTCCCCTCCTTTTATATCTATCTTATTTCACGAGCACTATTCCCCTTCACACTCCCTCTGGAGCAACCTTTTTATTAACAATGAATATGGTGATCTGTTATAAAGAAAAATAAACAGTCACTATCAGAGCGATACTGGGTGCTTTGTGTTCTTTGAGGATATACATGTTTGCATATTGTATAAATTGGTGGTACATTAATGATCCAATACTAATTGTATATGTATCTTATTTTTGACTGTTGAATGTTTTTACAACTAAATTGTAGCGCTTAAAAGTCTAGGACCAATTTTCTCTATACCACTTATTACCCAGGTCCGTGGACAATTGTGGGTTACCCTATTATACCTTAATGGCGAGCAGTGATTAGGCTGTTTCCTCCAGTATGAGCCGCACCTTCATCTCCTACACCTCCCACGGTGTCTCGGAGTTCAAAATCGTCGTCTGCGCCGCCATAACGTGCTGGAAAGAGGGAGTCCGTGGCGGAGCTCCAAGCCTATGCGGCCATCACGGTCGGCGGCTTGGCCACGCCTATATATATATATATATATATATATATATATATATATATATATATATATATATATATATTATCTACTGGCGGTCGCCAGTAGATAGTTATAGTTAGGACCTATTTTCCATAGGAAATCCGCAACGTTCTATTTGAAATAACGTTGGCGCCGGTTGACGAATCTTCGCGAAATTTTCCAACTTGTTGGGGCGCTCCGGTCCGCTCCTATCCTGAAAGTCTCGGGGTGATTCGGCAAGCGGGGGCCGAGAAAAAAGGGGTGTCCCAAAACGTGTTTTCCCCATGCAATTTTCCATAGGAACCTTTAGTTGCAGCTACAGCCCGAACTGTTGAACGGAATTACACCACATTTGCCAAAAAGGTAGCCCTTGGTTCAGGGTCGTGCCTTTTGCTTAAATGGTGTAAATCCGTTCAGTAGTTCCTGAGAAATTTGAAAAAGAAAACACATATATATCTGGGCGGAGCCTAACCACACATGTCATCGTGAGATCTGATTGGCTGTCAGCACTTCATCCTGGAATTGCTGGCAGCCATCTTGGGACCAATATAAATGATAGTACCCCATTGAAATGCATTGTAGTGAATCGAAGATTTTGAGGGTTACCAAAAGGAGAACTATAAAGGGTGATAACAGACTTTAGTTACATTAGAATTCATTTGTTGATGGTACCATACTAATTTCAGGAATTGTGGTGTGTTCTAAGGTGATTTTACCCTGTGAATAACCTTCTGCTGGGATATCATGAATCATGTTTGAGAGAAAACTATTTTCACATGCTTGTCCCATACAGTTTTGGAAGGTGCTCCAGAAGCTAAAATGAGAGCATATTTTCTGTAAATTCACATTATCTTTCTCAGTCATGTGAGAATGAAGTCTGACATTCTCAGTAAAACATGTACATCCAACAAGGGCAGAGACTGTCAGTTGATTCCTTTGTGTTCTACTGCAGCTTCCCAGAGTGTTCTAAAGAACAACTAGAGTGCTAACAGCCTTACTTATGACAAAAGTATGGCACACCTGAAGCCATCTTGGATGGAATAAACTGGTAACACTTAAAACATTTAATTTAAAAGGAACAAAATGATGGGGTTCATTTTGTCATAGAATTATGGTTAGTGCTGTAGAAAGAAAAATTAGGACATGTTTCAAGTGTGATCTCAAATATCTTCCTGTTATATTTCAACAGGAGCAGCCTGTCAGTTGATGCCTTTGTGTTCTACTGCAGCTTCCCAGAGTGTTCTAAAGAACAACTAGAGCGCTAACAGTCTTACTTATGACAAAATTATGGCACACCTGAAGCCATCTTGATTGGAATAAAATGGTAACACTTAAAACATTTAATTTAAAAAGGAACAAAATGAGGGGGTTCATTTTGCCATAGAAATTATGGTTAGTGCTGTAGAAAGAAAAATTAGGACATGTTTTAAGTGAGATCTCAAATATCTTCCTGTTATATTTCAACAGGAGCAGCCTGTCAGTTGATGCCTTTGTGTTCTACTGCAGCTTCCCAGAGTCTTCTAAAGAACAACTAGAGCGCTAACAGTCTTACTTATGACAAAAGTATGGCACACCTGAAGCCATCTTGATTGGAATAAACTGGTAACACTTAAAACATTTAATTTAAAAAGGAACAAAATGAGGGGGTTCATTTTGCCATAGAAATTATGGTTAGTGCTGTAGAAAGAAAAATTAGTGCTAAAACACTACCCCCAGCACGACACCCTACACTACCCAAACATAACTGCACTACCATAAACCCTAAAACACTACCACCAGCATGACTCCCTACACTACCCAAACACCACTGCACTACACTAAACCCTAAATATACCCCAGCATGACCACCCACACTACACAAACACCACTGCACTACCCTATACCCTAAAACACGACCCCTATACTACACAAACATGACTGCACTACCCTAAACCCTAAAACACTACCCACAGCATGACCCCCTTCACTACACAAACACCACTGCACTGCCCTAAACCACTACCCCAGCACTACCCCTACACTACCCAAACACCAATTCACTAACATAAACCCTAAAACACTACCCCCAGCACAACCCCCTACACTACACAAACACCACTCCACTCCACTACCCTAAACCCTAAAACACTACACCCAGCACGACTCCCTACACTACCCAAACACCACTGCACTACCCTAAACCCTAAATCTACCCCCAGCACGACCCCTACAGTACCCAAACACCACTGCACTACCCTAAACCAAAAAAAACACTACCACCAGCATGACCCCTACACTACCCAAACACCACTGCACTACCCTAAACCCTAAAACACTACCCCAGCACGACCCCCTACACTACCCAAACACCACTGCACTACCCTAAACCCTAAAACACTACCCCCAGCACGACCCCTACACCACCCAAACACCACTGCGCTACCCTAAACCCTAGAAAAGAAACCCCCACCCCATGCCCAATCCCCCTTACCTCTCACTCCTCATGGTTCCTCTCTCCTCGTGGTTCCTGCTTCACGTCGTCTCTGAGGGGCGGTGCACGTTGTTGTGAGGAAACGGAACAGCCTCTGTTTCCTTACAACAACATGGATCGTCTACATGTTTTTTAGAACGCATGGTCATTTACCATACATACCTTTACAACAAAATTCGTTGTAAAGGCATGCGTGGTAAATGACCATGCGTTCTAAAAAAATGCGTAGGAATGACTTCGTGATGTACAACGCATGCGTGGTAATGCATGCGTTGTAATGGTATTGCAAAGTAAAAAAGTCGGTGTAACGGATGTTTACCGATCGAAGCTGGCCCCTGTTCTTCAGTGAGACGTTTATTTGATTAATTAGGAGGAAGGAATGTGTTTTTTACCGAAAAGTGCATTCCCGGCTGTTGTATTGTGAAAGTGTCCGCGTGGCCTGGTTTCACTTCCGGTGAGAGAGTGGAAGAGTCTGTTTGGATCTAAAGGAGTTCTGTTGTTGGACGGGCTGGCGCGACATGTCATCAGAAAACATAGCTAATGGAAAGCGTCCTCCCTGAAGTGTGGAGCAGTGCCACGAGAGGTCAACGAGTGTGTGTCCCACCGCAGTATGACCGTACCGCGTGACCCATGTGCCACCTCCAGGGTACGGGAGGCAGAAGCGGCATCGCAGGTCCGCTTGAAGACCGTTGTAGCACTAATTCAACATTTTGGTACTAGGGCATTTTAACTTCGTTGTTCCTGCCAGATACAAAGAGAAGATCCTGTGTTATTCAGTGCCCTCGTTACCTTTTTTGTGGGTTGTGGTGCTTGTCACTTCGCTGCCCCGCCGGTGCACACGACTGGGCACCCCACCTCGTGTGCCATCTGCAGGGCCTCTGCCCTCGGATCACTGGTTTCGGTTTCTGGAGTGGCAACATAAACAGTTGCTCCCAAAGGACTAGCCTGAACACTTAGGTGAATATCCCCTGCACCAGCATTCCACGGAAATTCTTTCCTAGCTCTCCCACGTCAACGAGGACGTCATAATAGCACGGCTCCGCTCGCGACACCGTATGACGTCATCGGAGCCATAAGAGAACCTCGTCGGCGTGCTGACGTCAGTTCCACCCATTTTTTCCGTGCCACCGAGGCAAACAGGGGACCGAGACATTTTCACATGTATACATAGTATAATAAATATATATATATTCACTGAAAAAACCATAGGTTTCAGGCACGTTATAGTTAGAAATTAGCATTTAAAAAACCTTAGAAATTCACTGAAAAAACCATAGGTTTCAGGGGCGTTATAGTTAGTTGGACATTTCACTCGTACAAAACCATAGAAATTCCCCCGTTATAGTTAGTTCAGCTAACTATAACTCACGTGCGCCCGCAATGCACTGCTGATGACGTCACATATTACATCACTCATGACATGGTCAGTGACATCACTGATGACATCACTGATGACATCTCAAATGACATCACTGATGACATCACTGATGACATCATCCAGTGAATGTGTGTTTTTCTGAAAATTAAATATGTTTTATATATGTATATCTCAAGGTCGATGGAAGAATAAATGGGTATATAAGTGTCTAAATGGATGATTTTGTTTTGTAAAATTGATTGTATAACTGACTAAGTGTATCTTAGTGAATACATGGGTTAGTGAGTAATGTTTAAATATGAAAATATCTGTATCAGACTCTCACTTTGTGTATAAGTGGCTGCATGGGTTGGTGAGTAGATACATGAGTGTCTATATGGGTTATTAGTTGGTTTTTTGAGTATCAGTATGAGTGTCTGAGTGTCTGTATGGTTCGGTGGGGGTATTACTTAGTGCATAGATGCATGAATGAGTGACTCACTGTTTGTATGTGTTGAAGACAGCATGTGTGCATGACTGTATAGGTGGATGAGTATGTGTATGGGTGTGTTAGTGAGTGAATGACTGTCTCAATAGTGTCTTTATGAGTAACTACATATGTTTTAAACTAGTATATGTGAGTATTGGTGTATATAAGTGAGTATATGTGAGAGTGAGAGATTGGAAGAGTTCCTGTACAAATAAGTAGGTGTTTCTATAAGTGATTGTTTAAGAGAGTAGGTATGTGTAAGTTTCTGTAGAAGTAAGTGTGGTAGTGTGTGTATAACTGTATATGCAAGTAAATGGATGTTTGATACTTTGTTTGCATGTGTGACTATGTGTGTGAGTAACTCTATGGATGAGTGGCGGTGTGTAACAGGATGTATAGGTGTATGAGTACATATGATGAGTGAGTACATGTATGAGTGACTGTATAGGGACTGTTGGTGAATGAGTGGATGTGTGTGTAGATCTTGGAATTACTGAATAGGTGTGTTGTAACTGGTATTGGTATGTCCATTGTTTTGAAAATGTTAGTTTGTATTTTTGAGTGTGTGTATCAAAGGTTATATTAGGGTGAGAGGAGGTCTGCCACTCTATCACAAGGATGATGTCATCAGTGATGTCATTTGAGATGTCATCAGTGATGTCATGAGTGATGTCACTGACCATGTCATGAGTGATGTAATATGTGGCGTCATCAGCAGTGCATTGCGGGCGCGCAAGTTATAGTTAGCTGAACTAACTATAACGGGGGAATTTCTATGGTTTTGTACGAGTGAAATATCCAACTAACTATAACGCCCCTGAAACCTATGGTTTTTTCAGTGAATATATATATATATATATATATTATCTACTGGCGGTCGCCAGTAGATAGTTATAGTTAGGACCTATTTTCCATAGGAAATCCGCAACATTCTATTTGAAATAACTTTGGCGCCGGTTGACGAATCTTCGCGAAATTTTCAAACTTGTTGGGGCGCTCCGGTCCGCTCCTATCCTGAAAGTCTCGGGGTGATTCGTCAAGCAGGGGCCGAGAAAAAAGGGGGTCCCAAAACGTGTTTTCCCCATTCATTTTTCCATAGGAACTGTTAGTCGCAGCTACAGCCCGAACTGTTGAACGGAATTACACCAAATTTGGCAAAAAGGTAGCCCTTGGTTCAGAGTCGTGCCTTTTGCTTAAATGGTGTAAAACCGTTCAGTAGTTCCTGAGAAAATCACAAGTAAAATCACATATATATCTATGGCCGCGTCGGATCCGCGCACCCTGAGCGCACCCTGCGCGCACTGTCCCGATCACGAGCTGCATGCTAATTGGCTGTCAAGTGGCTGTCAACACTCCAAATCAGGAAGTGTTGGCAGCCATTTTGTCCTCGGTAGAACCGAGGCACAAGAAACAAGTGCGCAAACGCACAAAGGGGGCAGGGTAGAAACACCCTGACCCCCTAGGTCTGCTCAGGGGGTCCCACAAGGACCCCCTGGGCAGAAAAAAACATTTTTTTTTTTTTAAATCGGTGGGATGTGCTTAGGGTGCGCGGATCCCGCCGATAAAAACAAAAATCGAAGCGCGGGAGACCGCGCTTCGATGCTATTTTGCCCCTGGGTGGCCCAAGTCCCGGGGGAATGCGGGGGTTAATGTAAATTTATGTGGGGGCCTCTAAGGCCCCCCCAAGCACCGGGGACCGCCACCCCCGGGGTTTGAATTAAAATGTTGCGGGAGGGCTCTCGGCCCTCCCGCAGCCCCGGGGACTGCCACCCCCCGGGGCTTCTTTTTATTTTTTTTTAAATAATCTGTGTGGGGGGGCTCGAGCCCCCCCCCACACGCCCCAGGGACCGCCACCTCCCCGGGGCACTAAATAATAAAATGTGGGGTCCGTTTAGGACCCCCAAGCCCTGGGGACCACCACCTCCCGGGGCTGTGCATAGGATGGGATGGGGGCCGCGCGGCCCCCCTCCTGGAGCCCTTGATGGCCCTGGGGACTGCCACCCCCAGGGCCGGCTCCTGCAGTGTCCCGGGTGCCTACCCCGGGACACTGCTGTTTGCAATGGCAGGACGGGAGCCTTGCGGCTCCCGTCCTGTCATTGCAAACTTGCTTTGCTTCATTGAAGTGAGAGCAGGAAACCTGCTCTCGCTTCAATGAAGAAAAGCAGATTGCTTTTCAATAAGGGAGCTGCATGTCAGCAGCTCCCTTATGAAAAGCAATGCCGGCTCCCACAGGACGCGGGAGCCGGCGGGACCGTGCGGGGATTGGGGACCCCCCACGGTCCCCAACGAGTGGCCAGGCCCCGGGGGATTGGGTCCCCGGGGCCATTAGTGGCCCGGCCGGGAGGGGGGCCACGCAGCCCCCCTCCCAAAAAATAAAATTTAAAAAAAAAGGAGCAAGGCCGGCCCCGGGGATGGGGTCCCGGGGCCTTAAATGGCCTGAGGAGGGGGCCACGCAGCCCCCTCCAAATATTTTAATAAAAAATTAAAAGGGCATGCCCGGGGGATGGGGTCCCCGGGGCCAATAGAGGCCCAGGGAAGGGGGCCATGCAGCCCCCTCCCATACAAAAATAAATAAATAAAAAGACCGGCATCATGCCGGAGGCACCGCCCTCCCTGCAGCAGTCTGCAACGCGCCCCTGGCACGTTTAAGAAGGGAAGTAATTCCCCTTAAATACTGGGGTCCCTGAGGCCAACTAGCCCACCAGGAATCTCCAGTATGCGCCAGGGGCTGCGTTGCAGAGAGGTGTACAGAGGCCACGCCCCTTTTACACCTCTCTGCAACGCACCTCTGTGGCGCTTTTGGAGGTACATGGTGGGCTAGTTGGACTCCAGGGACCCTCAGGATTCAAGGGACTTAATCCCCCAACTTAAAACGCGCCACGGGGCGCGTTTGCACAGTGGTGAAGGGAGGGGTGGGGCTTCAGGTGACATGTGTGCAAACAGGCCCCGTGGCGCGTTTTAAGATGGGGAATTAAATCCCCTTCAATCCTGAGGGTCCCTGGGGCCAACTAGCCCACCAGGTACCTCCAGTAGCGCCACGGAGCTGCGTTGCAGAGTGTTGTAAAAGGGGCATGGCCTCTGAACATCTCTCTGCAACGCAGCTCTCTGGCGCATACTGGAGGTATCTGGTGGGCTAGTTGGCCCCTAGGGACCCTCGGGATTGAGGAGGAATTAATTCTCCAATTTAAAACGCGCCACAGGGCGTGTTTGCAGACATGTCACCTCAGGCCCCAACCCCTTCCTTCACCATTGTGCAAATATTCCTCTAAAATCAGCAGAAATACGAATTCCGATTTACTCATCTGTTATCAGGAGAGACCTCAGTGCTGCATCTTTGAGCCCAGTACAGATCCTGAAAAGTAATTCTAACCGTACTTACCAGTAACTTGAATTTCCTTCCATAGGCTAACATTGACTGGTTTCACTTGGAAATTCTTCTAAGTGTGGAGTTTTGGAACTTTATAATATTCCTCTAAAATCAGCCGAACTACTTAATTCCGATTTACTCACCTGTTATCAGGAGAGACCTCAGTGCTGCATCTTTGAGCCCAGTACAGATCCTGAAAAAGTAATTCTAACCGTACTTACCAGTAACTTGAATTTCCTTCCATAGGCTAACATTGACTGGTTTCACTTGGAAATTCTTCTAAGTGTGGAGTTTTGGAACTTAATAATATTCCTCTAAAATCAGCTGAACTACGAATTCCAATTTACTCACCTGTTATCAGGAGACCTCAGTGCTGCATCTTTGAGCCCAGTACAGATCCTGAAAAGTAATTCTAACCGTACTTACCAGTAACTTGAATTTCCTTCCATAGGCTAACATTGACTGGTTTCACTTGGAAATTCTTCTTAGTGTGGAGTTTTGGAACTTTATAATATTCCTCTAAAATCAGCCGAACTACGAATTCCGATTTACTCACCTGTTATCAGGAGAGACCTCAGTGCTGCATCTTTGAGCCCAGTACAGATCCTGAAAAGTAATTCTAACCGTACTTACCAGTAACTTGAATTTCCTTCCATAGGCTAACATTGACTGGTTTCACTTGGAAATTCTTCTAAGTGTGGAGTTTTGGAACTTAATAATATTCCTCTAAAATCAGCTGAACTACGAATTCCAATTTACTCACCTGTTATCAGGAGAGACCTCAGTGCTGCATCTTTGAGCCCAGTACAGATCCTGAAAAGTAATTCTAACCGTACTTACCAGTAACTTGAATTTCCTTCCATAGGCTAACATTGACTGGTTTCACTTGGAAATTCTTCTTAGTGTGGAGTTTTGGAACTTTATAATATTCCTCTAAAATCAGCCGAACTACGAATTCCGATTTACTCACCTGTTATCAGGAGAGAACCCAGTGCTGCATCTTTTAGCCCAGCACTGCCCCTGAAAAGTAATTCTAACTGTACTTACCAGTAACTTGTATTTCCTTCCATAGGAATCCATTGTCTGGTTTTCAGCAGAAAAGTTTCAAAGTGTCGATTTTCACAAACTACAAATATTCCTTAAAAATCGCCTGTATGACTTAAACGCATTCTTTCAACTGTTTAGAGGAGATGCACCAGTGCTGGATCCAGGATCCACCACTGAGTAAGAAAAAGTAACGATAACACTACTTACCTGCTAAGTGAATTTCCTCCCATAGGATAACATTGGTGATTCTATGTGAAAAAGTTTCAAGTGTCAACTTTTAAAATACAATAATATTCCTTAAAAATCACTACTGTAACCAAAACGCTTTTACTCAACTGTTTACAGGAGATGTCACAGGACTGAATCTAGGATCCAGTCCTGTGGTTAGAAAAGTAATCCATAAAGTAACTAATTGCATTTAACTAGAAATTCACATTGAGCTCAATGTTGCATTGTGTTTGAAATTGTGTTGCCCATTGCAACAACTGTAACTACTGTACTTAAAAGTCTATTGCCTATTTGCAAAGTATTTAAACTAAAGTAATTCATTCTGAGAAAGTATATTTTGTAATGTAATGTATAATGTAATTACAATGTAATTTAAAAAATAAAATATGTAAAAATAAATAGTTTAAAAAAATGTAGTAAATCAGTATCAAAAAAATAAATATACCAATTAATACATTTAAAAATTGTCATTTACAAAACCTTTGTAATTCACTGAAAAAAACCATAGGTTTCAGACATGTTATAGTTAGGAATTAGCATTTAAAAAATCTTTGAAATTCACTGAAAAAACCATAGGTTTCAGGCACGTTATAGTTAGAAATTAGCATTTAAAAACCTTACAAATTCACTGAAAAAACCATAGGTTTTAGGGACAGTTATAGTTAGTTGGACATTGCACTCGTACAAAACCCTTGAAATTCCCCCGTTATAGTTAGTTCAGCTAACTATAACTCGCGCCCGCAATGCACTGCTGATGACGTCACATATTACATCACTCATGACATGGTCAGTGACATCACTGATGACATCACTGATGACATCTCAAATGACATCACTGATGACATCACTGATGACATCATCCACGTGATAATTTCATGCACCTCCTCACACCCTAATATAACCTTTGATACACCCACTCTAAATTACAGACTGCCATTCGCAAAACCATAGACACTCCAACACCAATAACTACATACCCACTCACTGATTCTTAGGTCTACACACACATCCACTCACTCACCCGTACAGTCACTCATACTTACGGGCACTCAGTACAGGACTATCATATGCACTCATACTCCTATATAGACACTCAAACACCGCCACTCATCCATAGAGGTACTCACACACCTAGTCAGTCATGCAAATAATTAAACATACTGCCATTTACTCACCTATACAGTTATACACACACCAGCTCACTTACTCATACAAATACTAGCACATTCTTACGCTCTTATACAATCACTGATACAAGCACACACTCATCCATACAGTCACTCTCACAATCACACACTCTCGCTTATAGCTATTTATATACTCCAACACACATATATACTGCCTTTCACATATGTAGTTACTCACACATGTACCACTGGGACATACATTCACTCACTAACACACTCTTACCCACCCATACAGTCTATCACAGATGCACTCTTGAAACCATCCACCCAGTGAATCACCCACTCACACATCTATGCACAGAGTCGCACACACCCCACCCACACAAACACTCAGGCACCCATACAGATACTCAGACAACCAATCAATAACTCATATAGACACTCATGTAGCTATTCACAAACCCATGCAGCCACTTACACAGCAACAGACAGACGGATACAGACATTCACCCAGTTTAGTCACTAACCCATGCATTCAGTAAGATACGTTTAATCACTCACTTATAGAGTTAGTCACGCACCTACTAAATCATCCATACAGACACTTATACACCCACTCATTCTTCAATACGCCTTTCCCTATATATATTAAAAATATTTAAACTTTACAGAAACAAACAGTCACTGGATGATGTCATCAGTGATGTCATTTGAGATGTCATCAGTGATGTCATCAGTGATGTCACTGACCATGTCATGAGTGATGTAATATGTGACGTCATCAGCAGTGCATTGCGGGGCGCGAGTTATAGTTAGCTGAACTAACTATAACGGGGAATTTCACGGGTTTTGTACGAGTGCAATGTCCAACTAACTATAACTGTCCCTAAAACCTATGGTTTTTTCAGTGAATATATATATATATATATTATCTACTGGCGGTCGCCAGTAGATAGTTATAGTTAGGACCTATTTTCCATAGGAAATCCGCGACATTCTATTTGAAATAACTCTTGCGTCGGTTGACGAATCTTCGCGAAATTTTCAAACTTTATGGCCCGCTCCGGTACGCTCCTACCCTGAAAGTCTCAGGGTGATTCGTCAAGCGGGGCCAAGAAAAAGGGGGTCCCAAAACGTGTTTTCCCCATTCATTTTCCCATAGGAAACTTTAGACACGGCTACAGCCCGAACTGCTGAACGGAATTACACCAAATTTGGCAAAGAGGTAGTTCTTGGTTCAGAAAGAACCCTTTTGTTAAATGGTGTAAATCCGTTCAGTAGTTGCGGAGAAATTAAAAAAATAAGAGTCAAAAATCAATTTCCCATAGGAAACTTTGTGCAAGGCTACAGCCTGAACTGCTGAACGGAATTACACCAAATTTGGCAAACAGGTAGTTCTTGGTTCAAAAAGAACCCTTTTTGTTAAATGGTGTAAATCCGTTCAGTAGTTGCTGAGAAAATAAAAAGTAAAAACACATATATATCTGGGCGGAGCCTAACCACACATGTCATCGTGAGATCTGATTGGCTGTCAGCACTTCATCCTGGAATTGCTGGCAGCCATCTTGGGACCAATATAAATGATAGTACCCCATTGAAATGCATTGTAGTGAATCAAAGATTTTGAGGGTTACCAAAAGGAGAACTATAAAGGGTGACTTTAGTTACATTAGAATTCATTTGTTGATGGTACCATACTAATTTCAGGAATTGTGGTGTGTTCTAAGGTGATTTTACCCTGTGAAAAACCTTCTGCTGGGATATCATGAATCATGTTTGAGAGAAAACTATTTTCACATGCTTGTCCCATACAGTTTTGGAAGGTGCTCCAGAAGCTAAAATGAGAGCATATTTTCTGTAAATTCACATTATCTTTCTCAGTCATGTGAGAATGAAGTCTGACATTCTCAGTAAAACATGTACATCCAACAAGGGCAGAGACTGTCAGTTGATGCCTTTGTGTTCTACTGCAGCTTCCCAGAGTGTTCTAAAGAACAACTAGAGTGCTAACAGTCTTACTTATGACAAAAGTATGGCACACCTGAAGCCATCTTGATTGGAATAAACTGGTAACACTTAAAACATTTAATTTAAAAAGGAACAAAATGATGGGGTTCATCTTGTCATAGAAATTATGGTTAGTGCTCTGGAAAGAAAAATTAGGACATGTTTCAAGTGTGATCTCAAATATCTTCCTGTTATATTTCAACAGGAGCAGCCTGTCAGTTGATGCCTTTGTGTTCTACTGCAGCTTCCCAGAGTGTTCTAAAGAACAACTAGAGCGCTAACAGTCTTACTTATGACAAAAGTATGGCACAAGTGAAGCCATCTTGATTGGAATAAACTGGTAACACTTAAAACATTTAATTTAAAAAGGAACAAAATGATGGGGTTCATTTTGTCATAGAAATTATGGTTAGTGCTGTAGAAAGAAAAATTAGGACATGTTTCAAGTGTGATCTCAAATATCTTCCTGTTATATTTCAACAGGAGCAGCCTGTCAGTTGATGCCTTTGTGTTCTACTGCAGCTTCCCAGAGTGTTCTAAAGAACAACTAGAGAGCTAACAGTCTTACTTATGACAAAAGTATGGCACACCTGAAGCCATCTTGATTGGAATAAACTGGTAACACTTAAAACATTTAATTTAAAAAGGAACAAAATGAGGGGGTTCATTTTGCCATAGATATTATGGTTAGTGCTGTAGAAAGAAAAATTAGGACATGTTTTAAGTGAGATCTCAAATATCTTCCTGTTATATTTCAACAGGAGCAGCCTGTCAGTTGATGCCTTTGTGTTCTACTGCAGCTTCCCAGAGTGTTCTAAAGAACAACTCGAGTGCTAACAGCCTTACTTATGACAAAAGTATGGCACACCTGAAGCCATCTTGATTGGAATAAACTGGTAACACTTAAAACATTTAATTTAAAAAGGAACAAAATGAGGGGGTTCATTTTGCCATAGAAATTATGGTTAGTGCTGCAAAAGAAAATTTAGTGAATGTTTTAAGTGAGATCTCAAATCCTCTTCTATTTCATTAGAAAATTCTGACATGCAGACTGAAACAATCACTTTCAATACCAGCAGTAGACTTCCAGTTAACTCCTTGGTGAGCAGTAGCTTTACTACAGTGCTCTAATGAATAACTAGAGTAATAACATTCTGAATTTATGGCAAATGTGTGACACATCTGAATGCCTTCTTGATGGAATCAAAGTAAAAACTGAAAGCATTTCCTACTGAGGAGACTGCAGTAAATGAGGAAATTAGGAAACTTCATAACAAAGAAGTCTTCCAAGATGGCCACCAGTGAAAAAAGAGCCCAAATGTAGCACAAATATTACCCAGATGTAGCCTACATATAGCCCAATGACAAAAGTGTGCAAACCACTTTTTATTTTTAGTTTTTTTGCAGTTTTATGTAGTGCAGACTGGTCAGGTATTGGAGCGTTGCATCTTAAAACATGACCCCCTACACTACAAAAACACCACTGCACTACCCTAAACCCTAAAACACTACCCCAGCACGACCCCCTACACTACACAAGCACCACTGCACTATCCTAAACCCTAAAACACTACCCTCAGCATGACCCCCTACACTACACAAACAGCACTGCACTACCCTAAACCCTAAAACACTACCCCAACACCACTGCACTAAAATAAATCCTAAAACTACCCCCAGCACGACCCCCTACACTACCCAAACACCACTGCACTACCCTAAAACATGACCCCCTACACTACACAAACACCACTGCACTACCCTAAACCCTAAAACACTACCCCCAGCACAACCCCCTACACTACACAAGCACCACTGCACTACCCTAAACCCTAAAACACTACCCCCAGCACAACCCCCTACACTACACAAACACCACTGCACTACCTTAAACCCTAAAACACTACCCCCAGCACGACCCCCTACACTACCCAAACACCACTGCACTAACCTAAATCCTAAAACACTACCCCCAGCACGACCCCCTACACTACCCAAACACCACTGCACTACCCTAAACCCTAAAACACTACCCCCAGCACGACCCCCTACACTGCCTGAACACCACTGCACTGCCCTAAACCCTGAAACACCAGCCCCTGCACGACCCCCTACACTGCCCGAACACCACTGCACTGCCCTAAACCCTGAAACACATACCCTAGCACGATCCCCTACACTGCCCGAACACCACTGCACTTCCCTAAACCCTGAAACACCACCCCATTCACGACCCCCTACACTGCCCGAACACCACTGCACTGCCCTAAACCCTGAAACACCACCCCCAGCATGACCCCTACACTGTCCGAACACCACTGCACTAAACCCTGAAACACTACCCCCAGCAAGACCTCCTACACTGCCCGAACACCACTGCCCTAAACCCTGAAACACCACCCCAAGCATGACCCCCTACACTGCCCGAACACCACTGCACTGCCCTAAACCGTGAAACACCACCCCCAGCACGACCCCCTACACTGCCCGAACACCACTGCACTGCCCTAAACCCTGAAACACCACCCCCTGCACGACCCCCTACACTGCCCGAACACTACTGCACTGCCCTAAACCCTGAAACACCATCCCCAGCACGACCCCCTACACTGCACGAATACCACTGCACTGCCCTAAACCCTGAAACACTACCCCCAGCAAGACCCCCTACACTGCCCGAACACCACTGCACTGCCCTAAACCCTGAAACATCACCCCCAGCAAGACCCCCTACACTGCCCGAACACCACTGCCCTAAACCCTGAAACACCACCCCCAGCAAGACCCCCTACACTGCCCGAACACCACTGCACTGCCCTAAACCCTGAAACACCAGCCCCAGCACGACCCCTACACTGCCCGAACACCACTGCACTGCCCTAAACCCTGAAACACCACCCCCTGCACGACCCCCTACACTGCCCGAACACCACTGCACTGCCCTAAACCCTGAAACACCACCCCCAGCACGACCCCCTACACTGCCTGAACACCACTGCACTGCCCTAAACCCTGAAACACCACCCCCTGCACGATCCCCTACACTGCCCGAACACTACTGCACTGCCCTAAACCCTGAAACACCACCCCCAGCAAGACCCCCTACACTGCCCGTACACCACTGCACTGCCCTAAACCCTGAAACACCACCCCCAGCATGACCCCCTACACTGCCCGAACACCACTGCACTGCCATAAACCCTGAAACACCACCCCCAGCATGACCCCCTACACTGCCCGAACACCACTGCACTGCCCTAAACCCTGAAACACCACCCCCAGCACGACCCCCTACACTGCCCGAACACCACTGCACTGCCCTAAACCATGAAACACCAGCCCCAGCATGACCCCCTACACTGCCCGAACACCACTGCACTGCCCTAAACCCTGAAACACCACCCCCAGCACGACCCCCTATACTGCCCGAACACCACTGCACTGCCCTAAACCCTGAAACACCAGCCCCAGCACAACCCCGTACACTGTCCGAACACCACTGCACTGCCCTAAACCCTGAAACACCAGCCCCAGCACGACCCCCTACACTGCCCGAACACCACTGCACTACCCTAAACCCTGAAACACCAGCCCCAGCACGACCCCCTACACTGCCCGAACACCACTGCACTGCCCTAAACCCTGAAACACCAGCCCCAGCAAGACCCCTCACACTGCCCGAACACCACTGCACTGCCCTAAACCCTGAAACACCAGCCCCAGCACGACCCCCTACACTGCCCGAACACCACTGCACTGCCCTAAACCATGAAACACCAGCCCCAGCATGACCCCCTACACTGCCCGAACACCACTGCACTAAAGCCTGAAACACCACCCCCAGCAAGACCACCTACACTGGCCGAACACCACTGCACTGCCCTAAACCCTGAAACACCACCCCCTGCACGACCCCCTACACTGCCCAAACACCACTGCACTGTCCTAAACCCTGAAACACCACCCCCTGCACGACCCCCTACACTGCCCGAACACCACTGCACTGCCCTAAACCCTGAAACACCACCTCTCAGCACGACACCCTACACTGCCCGAACACCACTGCACTGCCCTAAACCCTGAAACACCACCCCCAGCACGACCCCCTACACTGCCCGAACACCACTGCACTGCCCTAAACCCTGAAACACCACCCCCAGCGCGACCCCCTACACTATCCGAACACCACTGCACTGCCTTAAACCCTGAAACCTCAAACCCAGCAAGACCCCCTACACTGCCTGAACACCACTGCCCTAAACCCTGAAACACCACCCCCTACACTGCACGAACACCACTGCACTGCCCTAAACCCTGAAACACCACCTCCAGCAAAACCCCCTACACTGCCTGAACACCATTGCTCTGCCCTAAATCCTGAAACACTAGCCCCAGCACGACCCCCTACACTGCCCATACACCACTGCACTGCCCTAAACCCTGAAACACCACCCCCAGCACGACCCCCTACACTGCCCGAACACCACTGCACTGCCCTAAACCCTGAAACACCAGCCCCAGCAAGACCCCCTACACTGCCCGAACACCACTGCACTGCCCTAGACTCTGAAACACCAGCCCCAGCAAGACCCCCTACACTGCCCGAACACCACTGCACTGCCCTAAACCCTGAAACACCAGCCCCAGCATGACCCCCTACACTGCCCGAACACCACTGCACTGCCCTAAACCCTGAAACACCAGCCCCAGCACAACCCCCTACACTGCCAGAACACCACTGCACTGCCCTAAGCCCTGAAACACCAGCCCCAGCCCGACCCCCTACACTGCCCGAACACCACTGTACTGCCCTAAACCCTGAAACACCAGCCCCAGCACGACCCCCTACACTGCCCGAACACCACTGCACTGCCCTAAACCCTGAAACACCACCCCCTGCATGACCCCCTACACTGCCCGAACACCACTGCACTGCCCTAAACCCTGAAACACCACACCCTGCAGCACCCCCTACACTGCCCGAACACCACTGCACTGCCCTAAACCCTGAAACACCACCCCTGCACCGCCCCCTACACTGCCCGAACACCACTGCACTGCCCTAAACCCTGAAACACCACCCCCAGCACGACCCCCTTTACTGCTCGAACACCACTGCACTGCCCCAAACCCTGAAACACCACCCCCAGCACGACCCCCTACACTGCCCGAACACCACTGCCCTAAACCCTGAAACACCACCCCCTGCACGACCCCCTACACTGCCCGAACACCACTGCACTGCCCTAAACCCTGAAACACCACCCCCAGCACGACCCCCTTTACTGCTCGAACACCACTGCACTGCCCCAAACCCTGAAACACCACCCCCAGCACGACCCCCTACACTGCCCGAACACCACTGCCCTAAACCCTGAAACACCACCCCCTGCACGACCCCTACACTGCCCGAACACCACTGCACTGCCCTAAACCCTAGAACACTACCCCCAGCACGACCCCCTACACTACCCGAACACCACTACCCTAAACCCTAAAATACTACCCCCAGCACAACCCCCTACACTACCTGAACACGACTGCACTGCCCTAAACCCTCAAACACTCCCCCAGTACGACCCCCTACACTACCCGAACACCACTGCACTGCCCTAAACCCTAAAATACTCCCCCAGCACGACCCCCTACACTACCCGAACACCACTGCACTGCCCTAAACCCTAAAACACTCCCCCAGCACGACCCCCTACACTACCCAAACACCACTGCACTGCCCTAAACCCTAAAACACTGCCCCCGCATGACCCCCTACACTACCCAAACACCAATGCACTACCCTAAACCCTGAAACACCATCCCCAGCAAGACCCCCTACACTGCCCGAAAACCACTGCCCTAAACCCTGAAACACCACCCCCAGCAAGACCCCCTACACTGCCCGAACACCACTGCACTGCCCTAAACCCTGAAACACCACCCCCAGCACGACCCCCTACACTGCCTGAACACCACTGCACAGCCCTAAACCCTGAAACACCACCCCCTGCACGATCCCCTACACTGCCCGAACACTACTGCACTGCCCTAAACCCTGAAACACCACCCCCAGCACGACCCCCTACACTGCACGAACACCACTGCACTGCCCTAAACCCCGAAACACTACCCCCAGCAAGACCCCCTACACTGCCCGAACCCCACTGCCCTAAACCCTGAAACACCACCCCCAGCAAGACCCCCTACACTGCCCGTACACCACTGCACTGCCCTAAACCCTGAAACACCACCCCCAGCATGACCCCCTACACTGCCCAAACACCACTGCACTGCCCTAAACCCTGAAACACCACCCCCAGCACGACCCCCTACACTGCCCGAACACCACTGCACTGCCCTAAACCATGAAACACCAGCCCCAGCACGACCCCCTACACTGCCCGAACACCACTGCACTGCCCTAAACCCTGAAACACCACCCCCAGCACGACCCCCTACACTGTCCGAACACCACTGCACTGCCCTAAACCCTGAAACACCAGCCCCAGCACAACCCCGTACACTGTCCGAACACCACTGCACTGCCCTAAACCCTGAAACACCAGCCCCAGCACGACCGCCTACACTGCCCGAAAACCACTGCACTGCCCTAAACCCTGAAACACCAGCCCCAGGACGACCCCCTACACTGCCCGAACACCACTGCACTACCCTAAACCCTGAAACACCAGCCCCAGCACGACCCCCTACACTGCCCGAACACCACTGCACTGCCCTAAACCCTGAAACACCAGCCCCAGCAAGACCCCCACACTGCCCGAACACCACTGCACTGCCCTAAACCCTGAAACACCACCCCCAGCAAGACCCCCTACACTGCCCGAACACCACTGCACTAAAGCCTGAAACACCACCCCCAGCAAGACCACCTACACTGGCCGAACACCACTGCACTGCCCTAAACCCTGAAACACCACCCCCTGCACGACCCCCTACACTGCCCAAACACCACTGCACTGCCCTAAACCCTGAAACACCACCCCTGCACGATCCCCTACACTGCCCGAACACCACTGCACTGCCCTAAACCCTGAAACACCACCTCTCAGCACGACACCCTACACTGCCCGAACACCACTGCACTGCCCTAAACCCTGAAACACCACCCCCAGCACGACCCCCTACACTGCCCGAACACCACTGCACTGCCCTAAACCCTGAAACACCACCCCTGCACGACCTCCTACACTGCCGGAACACCACTGCACTGCCCTAAACCCTGAAACACCACCCCCAGCGCGACCCCCTACACTGCCCGAACACCACTGCACTGCCCTAAACCCTGAAACATCAACCCAAGCAAGACCCCCTACACTGCCTGAACACCACTGCCCTAAACCCTGAAACACCACCCCCTACACTGCACGACCACCACTGCACTGCCCTAAACCCTGAAACACCACCTCCAGCAAAACCCCCTACACTGCCTGAACACCATTGCTCTGCCCTAAATCCTGAAACACTAGCCCCAGCACGACCCCCTACACTGCCCATACACCACTGCACTGCCCTAAACCCTGAAACACCCCCCCCAGCACGACCCCCTACACTGCCCGAACACCACTGCACTGCCCTAAACCCTGAAACACCAGCCCCAGCAAGACCCCCTACACTGCCCGAACACCACTGCACTGCCCTAGACTCTGAAACACCAGCCCCAGCAAGACCCCCTACACTACCCGAACACCACTGCACTGCCCTAAACCCTGAAACACCACCCTCAGCAAGACCCCCTACACTGCCCGAACACCACTGCACTAAAGCCTGAAACACCACCCCCAGCAAGACCACCTACACTGGCCGAACACCACTGCACTGCCCTAAACCCTGAAACACCACCCCCTGCACGACCCCCTACACTGCCCAAACACCACTGCACTTCCCTAAACCCTGAAACACCACCCCCTGCACGACCCCCTACACTGCCCGAACACCACTGCACTGCCCTAAACCCTGAAACACCACCTCTCAGCACGACACCCTACACTGCCCGAACACCACTGCACTGCCCTAAACCCTGAAACACCACCCCCAGCACGACCCCCTACACTGCCCGAACACCACTGCACTGCCCTAAACCCTGAAACACCACCCCTGCACGACCTCCTACACTGCCGGAACACCACTGCACTGCCCTAAACCCTGAAACACCACCCCCAGCGCGACCCCCTACACTGCCCGAACACCACTGCACTGCCCTAAACCCTGAAACATCAACCCCAGCAAGACCCGCTACACTGCCTGAACACCACTGCCCTAAACCCTGAAACACCACCCCTACACTGCACGAACACCACTGCACTGCCCTAAACCCTGAAACACCACCTCCAGCAAAACCCCCTACACTGCCTGAACACCATTGCTCTGCCCTAAATCCTGAAACACTAGCCCCAGCACGACCCCCTACACTGCCCATACACCACTGCACTGCCCTAAACCCTGAAACACCACCCCCAGCACGACCCCCTACACTGCCTGAACACCACTGCACTGCCCTAAACCCTGAAACACCAGCCCCAGCAAGACCCCCTACACTGCCCGAACACCACTGCACTGCCCTAGACTCTGAAACACCAGCCCCAGCAAGACCCCCTACACTGCCCGAACACCACTGCACAGCCCTAAACCCTGAAACACCAGCCCCAGCATGACCCCCTACACTGCCCGAACACCACTGCACTGCCCTATACCCTGAAACACCAGCCCCAGCACGACCACCTACACTGCCCGAACACCACTGCACTGCCCTAAACCCTGAAACACCAGCCCCAGCACAACCCCCTACACTGCCCGAACACCACTGCACTGCCCTAAACCCTGACACACCAGCCCCAGCCCGACCCCCTACACTGCCCGAACACCACTGTACTGCCCTAAACCCTGAAACACCAGCCCCAGCACGACCCCCTACACTGCCCGAACACCACTGCACTGCCCTAAACCCTGAAACACCACACCCTGCAGCACCCCCTACACTGCCCGAACACCACTGCACTGCCCTAAACCCTGAAACACCACCCCCTGCACCGCCCCCTACACTGCCCGAACACCACTGCACTAAACCCTGAAACACCACCCCCAGCACGACCCCCTTTACTGCTCGAACACCACTGCACTGCCCTAAACCCTGAAACACCACCCCCAGCACGACCCCCTACACTGCCCGAACACCACTGCCCTAAACCCTGAAACACCACCCCCTGCACGACCCCCTACACTGCCCGAACACCACTGCACTGCCCTAAACCCTGAAACACCACCCCCAGCACGACCCCCTTTACTGCTCGAACACCACTGCACTGCCCCAAACCCTGAAACACCACCCCAGCACGACCCCCTACACTGCCCGAACACCACTGCACTGCCCTAAACCCTAGAACACTACCCCCAGCACGACCCCCTACACTACCCGAACACCACTGCACTACCCTAAACCCTAAAATACTACCCCCAGGACAACCCCTACACTACCCGAACACGACTGCACTGCCCTAAACCCTCAAACACTCCCCCAGTACGACCCCCTACACTACCTGAACACCACTGCACTGCCCTAAACCCTAAAATACTCCCCCAGCACGACCCCCTACACTACCCGAACACCACTGCACTGCCCTAAACCCTAAAACACTCCCCCAGCACGACCCCCTACACTACCCAAACACCACTGCACTGCCCTAAACCCTAAAACACTACCCCCGCATGACCCCCTACACTACCCAAACACCAATGCACTACCCTAATCCCTAAAACACTACCCCCGCATGACCCCCTACACTACCCTAAACCCTAAAACACTACCCCCGCACGACTCCCTACACTACCCAAAGACAACTGCACTACCCTAAACCCTAAAACACTACCCCCTACACTACACAAATACCACTGCACTACCCTAAACCCTAAAAAACTATCCCCAGCACGAACCACTACACTACCCAAACACCACTGCACTACCCTAAACCCCTACCCCCAACAGTACCCCCTACACTACCCAAACACCACAGCACTACCCTAAATCACTACCCCCAGCACGACCCCCTACACTACCCAAACACCACTGCACTACCCTAAACCCTAAAACACTACCCCCAGCACGACCCCTACACTACCCAAACACCACTGCACTACCCTAAACCCTAAAACACTCCCCCAGCACGACTCCCTACACTACCCAAACACCACTGCACTACCCTAAACCCTAAATCTACCCCCAGCATGACCCCGTACACTACACAAACACCACTGCACTACCCTAAACCCTAAAACACTACCCCCAGCACGACCCTCTTCACTACCTAAACACAACTGCACAATTTGTTACAGGCGTTGCAACGCAGGCCTGTGGTGCTTACTGGAAGTACCTAGTGGGCTAGTTGGGCCCCAGGGACCCTCAGGATTCAAGGTGAC
The DNA here is from genome assembly GCA_963921515.1 of Calotriton arnoldi. Classification (NCBI taxonomy): domain Eukaryota; kingdom Metazoa; phylum Chordata; class Amphibia; order Caudata; family Salamandridae; genus Calotriton; species Calotriton arnoldi. Next base: position 86,565 of record CAWUFW010004405.1, on the reverse strand, counting down.
CTAGTCCCCCAACTTAAAACGCACCACGGGGCGCGTTTGCACAGTGGTGAAGGGAGGGGCGGGCCTCAGGTGACATGTGCGCAAACACGCCCTGTGGTGCGTTTTAAGTTGGGGAATTAATTCCCTTTGAATCCTGAGGGACCCTGGGGGCCAACTAGCCCACCAGGTACCTTCAGTAAGCACAACAGAGTTGCGTTGCAGAGAGGTGAAAAAATGTGCATGGCCTCGGAACGCCTCTCTGCAACTCAGCTCTGTGGTCCTAACTGTAGGTACCTGGGGGGCTAGTTGGGCCCCAGGGACCCTCAGAATTCAAGGGACTTAATCCCGCAACTTAAAACGCGCCACGGGGTGCGTTTGCACACATGTCACCTCAGGCCCCCCTCCCTTCACCACTGTGCAAACGCGCCCTGCAGCGCGTTTTAAGAGGTAGTTTTAATCCCCCTGCCCTATTATGTACTAGGGACTTGCAGAGGAGGTCATGCTAATCACAGGGGTACCCCAACGCATAGTGTTCCCTAGTGTATCTAGGTGTTTTCACTGTATTCTAAGTGTCTTTTAGCATAGCACTGGCTCTGGTTAGTCAGAGTCAGTTACCACCAGTACCCGTCTGAAAAAGTTGTGGACACAGGATGATTTTGCAACAAGGCCTCTTTCTGCTCCTCTGTTGGTTCTTTCTGCACATCTTTTGCTTCTTTCTGTGCGTTTTTTCTTCTTTCTTCACATGTCCTACCTCTGTAGGCATAGTTAGAAACTAGCATTTAAAAAAACCTTTGAAATTCACTTAAAAAATCATAGGTTTCAGGCACGTTATAGTTAGAAATTAGCATTTAAAAAACCTTTGAAATTCACTGAAAAAACCATAGGTTTCAGACACGTTATAGTTAGAAATTAGCATTTAAAAAACCTTTGAAATTCACTGAAAAAACCATAGGTTTTAGGGACAGTTATAGTTAGTTGGACATTTCACTCGTACAAAACCATAGAAATTCCCCCGTTATAGTTAGTTCAGCTAACTATAACTCGCGCCCCCGCAATGCACTGCTGATGACGTCACATATTACATCACTCATGACATGGTCAGTCCAGCACCAAAAACTACATACCCACTCACTGATTCTTAGGTCTACACACACATCCACTCACTCACCCGTACAGTCACTCATACTTAGTCACTCAGTACAGGACTATCATATGCACTCATACACCTATATAAACACTCACACACCGCCACTCATCCATAGAGGTACTCACACACCTAGTCAGTCATGCAAAAAACTTAATCACACACCCATTTACTCACCTATACAGTTATACACACACCAGCTCACTTACTCATACAAATACTAGCACATTCTTACGCTCTTATACAATCACTGATACAAGTACACACTCATCCATACAGCCACTCTCACAATCACACACTCTCACTTATAGCCATTTATATACTCCAACACACATATATACTGCCTTTCACATATGTAGTTACTCACACATGTACCACTGAGATATACATTCAATCACTAACACACCCATACACACACTCACCCACCCATACAGTCCATCACAGATGCACTCTTGAAACCATGCACCCAGTGAATCACCAACTCACACATCTATGCACAGAGTCACACACACCCCACCCACACAAACACTCAGGCACCCATACAGATACTCAGACAATCAATCAATAACCCATGTAGACACTCCTGTAGCTATTCAGAAAGCCATGCAGCCGCTTACAAACCAACAGACAGACGGATACAGACATTCACACAGTTTAGTCACTAACCCATGCATTCAGTAAGATACATTTAATCACTCACTTGTAGAGTCAGTCACTCACGTACTAAATCAACCGTTCAGACACTTATACACCCACTCATTCTTCAATACGCCTTTCCCTATATATATTAAACATATTTAAACTTTACAGAAACACACAGTCACTGGATGATGTCATCAGTGATGTCATCAGTGATGTCACTGACCATGTCATGAGTGATGTAATATGTGACGTCATCAGCAGTGCATTGCGGGCGCAAGTTATAGTTAGCTGAACTAACTATAACGGGGGAATTTCTATGGTTTTGTACGAGTGAAATGTCCAACTAACTATAACTGTCCCTAAAACCTATGGTTTTTTCAGTGAATTTCAAAGGTTTTTTAAATGCTAATTTCTAACTATAACGTGTCTGAAACCTATGGTTTTTTCAGTGAATATATATATATATATATATAATCTACTGGCGGTCGCCAGTAGATAGTTATAGTTAGGACCTAGTTTCCATAGGAAAAGCGTTTTTTCTTTTCCAAATAACTTTGGCGCCGGTTGACGATTCTTCGTGAAATTTTCAAAACTTGTGGCCCGCTCCGGTCAGCTCCTATCCTGAAAGTTTCGGGGTGATTCGCCAAGCGGGGGCCGAGAAAAAAAGGGTCCCAAAACTTGTTTTCTCCATGTTATTTTCCATAGGAAACTTTAGACACGGCTACAGCCCGAACTGCTGAACGGAATTACACCAAATTTGGCAAAAAGGTAGCCCTTGGTTCAGAAAGATCCCTTTTTTTAAATGGTGTAAATCCGTTCAGTAGTTCCTGAGAAATTCAAAAAGAAGAGGTCGGAAAATGAATTTCCAATAGGAAACTTTAGACACGGCTACAGCTTGAACTGCTGAACGGAATTACACCAAATTTGGCAAAAAGGTAGTGCTTGGTTCAGAAAGCGCCCTTTTTTTAAATGGTGTAAATCCGTTCAGTAGTTGCTGAGAAAATCAAAAAATAAAGGTTTCGATATTTAGAGGCGCGCTGGATCCGCGGACCCTCTTGACCACGAGCTTTATTCTAATTGGCTGTCAACACTCCAAACCAGGAAGTGTTAGCAGCCATCTTGTGACTCGGTAGAACCGAGTCACAAGAAAAGAGAAAAACAAATGCGAAAAACAAGAAAAGGGGGCAGGGTAGAAACACCCTGACCCCCTAGGCCTGCTCAGGGGGTCCCACAAGAGGGCCCAAAAAAGCATTTAAAAAAAAAAAAATCGGCCTAATTTGCGCTGGGTGCGCGAATCCGGCCGAGAAAATAAAAAAAAACGAAGCGCGGACTCCCGCACTTCATTGTATTGAAGCCCCCGGGTGGGCCAGGTCCCGGGTGAACTGAAAAAATGTGTGGGGGGGCCCCAATGCCCCCCGCACTGCCCCGGGGACCGCCACCTCCCCGGGGCTTGATTTATGAGTTGCGGGGGGGCACGCAGCCCCCCCCGCAGCCCCGGGGACCACCACCTCCCGGGGCTAATTTTTAAATGTGTGGGGGGCCTCCAAGGCCCCCCAAGCCCCGTGGACCGCCACCCCCGGGGCTTTTATTAATTATTTGCGGGGGCATACGGCCCCCCTGCAGCTCCGGGGACCGCCACCCCCCGGGGCTTGTTTCTTAAAAAAAGATAAACATGTGTGGGGGGCTCGAGCCCCCCCACATGCCCCGGGGACCGCCACCTCCCCGGGGCACTAAAATGCAATTTTGGGGGTCCGTTACGGACCCCCGAGCCCCGGGGACCACCACCTCCCTGGGGCTTTGTAATTGAAGGGAGGGGGGCCGCGAGGCCCCCCTCCTGGAGCCCGTGATGGCCCTGAGGACCGCCACCCCCCAGGGCCGGCTCCTGCAGTGTCCTGGGTGCCCACACCTGGGACACTGCTGTTTGCTATGGTAGGGCGGGAGCACGGCTCCCGCCCTACCATAGCAAACTCTGCTTTGCTTCATTGAAGCAAGAGCAGGGAAACCTGCTCTTGCTTCAATGAAGTAAAGCAGATTGCTTTTCCACACGGGGAGCTGCATGTTAGCAACTCCCCATGTGGAAAAGCAATGCCGGCTCCCGCAGGAGGCGGGGAGCCGGCAGGGACCATGGGGGCATTGGGGCTCTCCCCACGGTCCCCAAAGGAGAGGGCCGGCCCTGGGGGATGTGCAGTAAAATAAAAAATAAAATGAGGCAGAGCCCCGGGGGCTTGGGTCCCGGGGCTAACAGAAGCCTCAGAAGGAGTGATGTCACTGACCATGTCATGAATGATGTATTATGTGACGTCATCAGCAGTGCATTGCGGGGGCGCGAGTTATAGTTAGCTGAACTAACTATAACAGGGGAATTTCTATGGTTTTGTACGAGTGAAATGTCCAACTAACTATAACGTCCCTGAAACCTATGGTTTTTTCAGTGAATTTCAATGGTTTTTTAAATGCTAATTTCTAACTATAACTTGCCTGAAACCTATGGTTTTTTCAGTGAATTTCAAAGGTTTTGTAAATGACAATTTTTAAATGTATTAATTGTTATATTTATTTTTTGATACTGATTTACTACATTTTTTTAAACTATTTATTTTTACATATTTTATTTTTTAAATTACATTGTAATTACATTACAAAATATACTTTCTCAGAATGAATTACTTTAGTTTAAATACTTTGCAAATAGGCAATAGACTTTTAAGTACAGTAGTTAGTTGTTGCAATGGGCAACACAATTTCAAACACAATGCAACATTGAGCTCAATGTGAATTTCTAGTTAAATGCAATTAGTTACTTTATGAATTACTTTTCTAACCACAGGACTGGATCCTAGATTCAGTCCTGTGACATCTCCTGTAAACAGTTGAGTAAAAGCGTTTTGGTTACAGTAGTGATTTTTAAGGAATATTATTGTATTTTAAAACTTGACACTTCGAAACTTTTTCACATAGAATCACCAATGTTATCCTATGGGAGGAAATTCACTTAGCAGGTAAGTAGTGTTATCGTTACTTTTTCTTACTCAGTGGTGGATCCTGGATCCAGCACTGGTGCATCTCCTGTAAACAGTTGAAAGAATGCGTTTAAGTCATACAGGCGATTTTTAAGGAATATTTGTAGTTTGTGAAAATCGACACAAACTTTTCTGCTGAAAACCAGACAATGGATTCCTATGGAAGGAAATACAAGTTACTGGTAAGTACGGTTAGAATTACTTTTCAGGGTCAGTGCTGGGCTAAAAGATGCAGCACTGGGTTCTCTCCTGATAACAGGTGAGTAAATCGGAATTCGTTGTTCGGCTGATTTTAGATGAATATTTTAAAGTTCCAAAACTCCACACTTTGAAGAATTTGCAAGTGAAACCAGTCAATGTTAGCCTATGGAAGGACATTCAAGTTACTGGTAAGTACGGTTAGAATTACTTTTCAGGATCTGTACTGGGCTCAAAGATGCAGCACTGAGGTCTCTCCTGATAACAGGTGAGTAAATCGTAATTCGTAGTTCTGCTGATTTTAGAGGAATATTTGTATGTTTCAAAAATCGACAAACATTTTCAGCAAAAAGCAGGCAATGATATCCTATGGAAGGAAATTCAAGTTACTGGGAAGTATGGTTAAAATTACTTTTCAGGATCAGTACTGGGCTCAAAGATGCAGCACTGAGGTCTCTCCTGATAACAGGTGAGTAAATCGGAATTCGTAGTTCGGCTGATTTTAGAGGAATATTATAAAGTTCCAAAACTCCACACTTAGAAGAATTTCCAAGTGAAACCAGTCAATGTTAGCCTATGGAAGGAAATTCAAGTTACTGGTAAGTACGGTTAAAATTACTTTTCAGGATCAGTTCTGGGCTCAAAGATGCAGCACTGAGGTCTCTCCTGATAACAGGTGAGTAAATCGGAATTCGTAGTTCGGCTGATTTTAGAGGAATATTTGCACAATGGTGAAGGAAGGGGGTGGGGCCTGAGATGACATGTCTGCACACACGCCCTGTGGCGCGTTTTAAGTTGGAGAATTAATTTCTCCTCAATCCCGAGGGTCCCTAGGGGCCAACTAGCCCACCAGATACCTCCAGTATGCGCCAGAGAGCTGCGTTGCAGAGGTGTTCAGAGGCCACGCCCCTTTTTACAACACTCTGCAACGCAGCTCTGTGGCGCTTACTGGAGGTACCTGGTGGGCTAGTTGGCCCCCAGGGACCCTCAGGATTGAAAGGGATTTAATTCCCCATCTTAAAAACGCGCCACGGGGCCTGTTTGCACACATGTCACCTGAAGCCCCGCCCCTCCCTTCACCACTGTGCAAACGCGCCCGTGGCGCGTTTTAAGTTGGGGGATTAAGTCCCCTTGAATCCTGAGGGTCCCTGAGTCCAACTAGCCCACCATGTACCTCCAAAAAGCGCCACAGAGGTGCGTTGCAGAGAGGTGTAAAAAGGGGCATGGCCTCTGTATACCTCTCTGCAACGCAGCCCCCTGGCGCAACCTGGAGATTCCTGGTGGGCTAGTTGGCCCCCAGGGACCCCCAGTATTCAAGGGGAATTACTTCCCCTTCTTAAAACGCGCCAGGGGGCGCGTTTGCAGACTGCTGCAGGGAGGGGGCGGAGCCTCCGGCACGATGCTGGTCTTTTTATTTTTTTTATTTTTATTTTTTGTATGGGAGGGGGCTGCATGGCCCCCTTTCCCTCGGCCACTTTTGGCCCCGGGGACCCCATCCCCCGGGGCCTGAGGATTTTCTTTTTTTTTTAAATTAAAAAAAACAGGAAGGGGGCCGCATGGCCCCCCTTCCCTGGGCCTCTATTGGCCCCGGGGACCCCATCCGCCGGGGCATGCCCTCTTTTTTTTAAAATTAAAATATTTGGAGGGGGGCTGCGTGGCCCCCCTCCTCAGGCGATTTAAGGCCCCGGGGACCCCATCCCGGGGCCGGCCTTGCCCTTTTTAAAAAAAAATTGTTTTTGGGGAGGGGGGCTGCGTGGCCCCCCTCCCGGGCCACTAATGGCCCCGGGGACCCCATCCCCCGGGGCCTGGCCACTCGGGGACCGTGGGGGGGTCCCCAATCCCCGCACTGTCCCGCCGGCTCCCCGCGTCCTGCGGGAGCTGGCATTGCTTTCCATAAGGGAGCTGCTGACATGCAGCTCCCTTATGGAAAAGCAATCTGCTTTGCTTCATTGAAGTGAGAGCAGGTTTCCTGCTCTCGCTTCAATGAAGCAAAGCAAGTTTGCAATGACAGGACGGAGCCGCAAGGCTCCCGTCCCTGCCATTGCAAACAGCAGTGTCCCGGGGTAGGCACCCCGGGACACTGCAGGAGCCGGCCCTGGGGGGTGGCGGTCCCCAGGGCAATCAAGGGCTCCAGGAGGGGGGCCACGCAGCCCCCCTACCATCCTATGCACAGCCCCGGGGAGGTGTCGGTCGCCGGGGCTCGGGGGTCCTAAACGGACCCCCACATTTTATTATTTAGTGCCCCAGGGAGGTGGCGGTCCCCGGGGCGTGTGGGGGGGCTCGAGCCCCCCACACAGGTTATTTTTAAAAAATAAAAAGAAGCCCCAGGGGGTGGCGGTCTCGGGGCTGCGGGAGGGCCGAGAGCCCTCCCGCAACATTTTAATTCAAAGCCCCGGGGGTGGTGATCCCCGGGCTTGGGAGCCTTAAAGGCCCCCACATAAATTTACATTAACCCCGCATGCCCCCGGGACTTGGGCCACCCGAGGGCAAATAGCATCGAGCGCGGGAGACCGCGCTCGATTTAGCTTGATCGGCGGGATCCGCGCACCCTAAGCGCATCCCGCCGATTTGTTTTTAAAAAATGCTTTTTCTGCCCAGGGGTCCTTGTGGGACCCCCTGAGCAGACCTAGGGGTCAGGGTGTTTCTACCCTGCCCCCTTTGTGCGTTTTGCGCACTTGTTTCTTGTGCCTCGGTTCTACCGAGGGACAAAATGGCTGCCAACACTTCCTGATTTGGAGTGTTGACAGCCACTTGACAGCCAATTAGCACGCAGCTCGTGATCGGGACGGTGCACGCAGGGTGCGCTCAGGGTGCGCGGATCCGACATGGCCATAGATATATATGTGATTTTACTTGTGATTTTCTCAGGAACTACTGAACGGTTTTACACCATTTAAGCAAAAGGCACGACTCTGAACCAAGGGTTACCTTTTTGCCAAATTTGGTGTAATTCCGTTCAGCAGTTCGGGCTGTAGCTGCGACTAACGGTTCCTATGGAAAAATGAATGGGGAAAACATGTTTTGGGACCCCCCTTTTTTCTCGGCCCCCGCTTGACGAATCACCCCGAGACTTTCAGGATAGGAGCGGACTGGAGCGCCCCAACAAGTTTGAAAATTTCGCAAAGATTCGTCAACCGGCGCCAAAGTTATTTCAAATAGAATGTTGTGGATTTCCTATGGAAAATAGGTCCTAACTATAACTATCTACTGGCGACCGCCAGTAGATATATATATATATCCCCATAACAAAGCAAACTCCTTCCGGGAAACTAGCCCGTGGAGGGTGGCGCGTTCGCCGGCGGAGATAGACCGGCAATGACGTTATGAACGAAAATACAATAACAAGCCCTCTCAGGCCACATGGGTGATCAAGACCATTCCTGGTCGAAATGCGTCACTGAGGATTTATGATGACAATAAATCCTCTTTTTGCTGGTTGAATCGTTTCCTGAGTCCTTGGCCTGAGAGCACGTGTTATTGGATTTTCGTTCATATATATATATATATTCTCCAACAAAGCAGTCCAAACCACAGAGCGCACTTTTGCACAGTTGGTGCACTCGTCGGGGGTTGACTACCCCCGCAAACTTGTCAGTCACCAAAAAGATAACGCTGCACCCGCCATACGATATAGCCAATAATTTTATTGATTTAAAGAATAACTCAGCCCAACTCTCCACCTACGCGTTTCGACCACACTGGTCTTGATCACGGTAAAATATATATATATACATATATATTGTCCACCATGGGCAGGGCATGCCCACACCCCAACAACAAGCATACTGTCGTGTAGTTCCTATAGTACCCCTGCAGGACCTGCGCGTTTGGATAACATAAACTGTGGGCTTGGTGTTAGACTGACTCTGTGCACCCCCCCCGCATATGTTTTCCGAATTTGCATTAGCTAGCTCACAGTGCCACTAGAATCTCCTCTTATCGGGGAGAGATTAGTTTCTGGCAACCTTAGATCATGACAACCCAAATTCCTCAGAATCGTGGAAACAATGTACTACCTTTCGCTCAGTCACTCGTGCTTACTTATTCGGTTTGTCTCAGAGAGTTACACAGAATAAACAGTCTGGGCGTTTCAATAAGTATTTATTGAACAGTTGTTATTCTAGTGTAAAATATATGTGCTGCAGCAGTCAGCAGACAATAGCAGAGATATATTATCAGCAGTACGATCAAAGTGAAAGGATAGAACAGTTCTACCATATTGCAATAATCATGAATACATACATGAATATAAAAGGCACTATGAAAGTGTGCGTACTCCTACGATGCCTAACTAGATCTACCTGAGTGTACCTAGCATATGTGTAGGTCTAAAAGCCTAAGAGCCAAGAATCCCTCTAGGACTTAGTCGAACCCCCATACCTGAATATAGAGAGTGTGGGACCCCATCCTGGTCTCGAGTTGGACACCCCGCAAGGGCTGTGTTAGACCGCTGTCAGCTGGAGCGACTGCATGCAGGAGCCTCAGCGTCTCTGGTCAGTGTGTCAGCATGGAAGTCTCGGTTCCCTCTCTCTTACCGTGGCAAGATGTGGTGTATTTATACCCTAAAGTGTCTCGTCCCTCAGTATGGTTTGTATTGGTCTTTGTGAGACATGAGGAAGATGCCAGGGGTGAACTTTGTACATACATATTATGCCGGAGATGTAGCTGGTGAATGCTCATGCATAATTTATAAGTACATTGTAGGCCTGTGTTCTGGAAAGACCTTGTAGTGTTCTAACCACAGACTAGATAACGTTCAGCCCTCAGAGCTCGTTGTGTACTGTAAGGAACTAATGTAGGTGAAAGATCATGCCTATATTAGGAGCCATGACCATAATAGGGCATGTACGAGTATGACCATAATAGGGCATATACGAGTATGACCATAATAGGGCATATACGAGTATTTCTACATTATGGCATATATGAACGGGTCTACATTAGGGCCTATATACGAAACATAACACCCACTCCACTTCCGAATTGGATGACAATGACCATACTTAAAAACTGGACAATTTAAAAATATTCACTTAAAAACGACTAAAACATGGATTTTAAAAGGACTTTTTAAAAAATGTTAAAAATTATTTCTTAGTTACCACTTGAAAAAGTCAATTCTGTCCCATCTATAAAAGTTGCATCACCATAAGCTGAAGAAGGCCATGCTTTTCCAAGCGAAAGTGTCAATTTAGGAAATGTTCCAAATTTTGTTACTTTATTTATGAAACGAAGTGCAGAAGCCGAATTCTTTCCCAGGACGCGATGAGCCAATTCAAGATTAAGGGGCCGATTCCGATCTCGGCCGGTAGGGCTCCGATTCGGAGCCCTCTTTCCCGACCGATTCGTACGTGCGTCCGGCCGAGCGAGTACGATGCGAGCGCACGCGAAATCGCCGCCGACTTGTTCGCAGGTCCGACGCGCTCCGACCGACTCGCACGGACACGACTCGCACCGTGCAATGGAGACGTTCCCCGGCCGGGTAAGTACGATGCACGCCGCGAGCAGTCCCACCGACTCGCGCCATCCGGCTCAAAAGAGCAGTCGGAGCCGCACTTTGGGGGTCCGTGTCGGACCCCCCTGTATGCCTAGCCGCGCGAGTCGCACACAGGGGGGACCCATGGGTCCCCCCTACCTGTGCATGTATGCCGTGAGTCGCTTCGAGGCGTACCCGCTGTAGGGGGCACCCTTGTTCGCCTCACACCCATTGAGTCAATGGGAGCCCGCGTACGCGTTGTACGTCCGGCTCCCATTGACTTCAATGGGAGTCCGACCGACTCGAGTCCGATTGCATGCGTGCGCATCGTACTCGTTCGGTCGGACTGCCAGAGTCCGATTCGGTCGGAAATCTCTCCGGGTCCGGCTCGGTCGGAGTGATTTCCGGCCTGAATCTGAATTGGCCCCTAAGTGTCCTGGCTGGGAGATACAGCATTATCGGTGTTAGCTACTCCAGACTACAAATCCAACGCTTCACAGAGAACGTCAATCGCACATAGATGGAATTCGGCACTGCCAACAGTCGTTGCTGCAGCAGCTTGTGCGGCAGTTGTTACCTCGGTGCCTGTGGAGGAGCCACCTAACCCAGCAGGAGCAAATGGCACCTGTGGATTCTCAAGGAATGCATTCATCAGAATTGGAAGACGCTGGGGACAATGCAGAGCATGGGCCTTTAGGGGGTCCAGCACAGCATCCATGTCCGGAGGCGTATCTGACAGAAACATTAGACAGAGATCCAACGTGCATTCTTCTCCGCAGAACAGGCATCGAAGAACAGGTAAGCTGCAGTCCACCCAGACTGGTCTAAATGATAGAAACAAAGAGGCGTTCAGTTCTCTTAGGCAAGGTATTCCCAGAAGCTGTACCATGCGTTCACGGTACTTCCGCTCCATGAGTACGTTCGCCATTTCCTCAGAAATTGGGCCGTCCATTGCGTAGCAGTAATATTACAATCAGGACTCCTGCAATTAGGAACAGGATAAGCGGGAGACCTCCAAAGACGCTTCTCAATACGGAGTGTATAAAATTTGGGATTACTCCGAGGACTGTCTGAAAGGTGCTTAATAGTCCTGACCCTATGGTCTTAAATAGGTGTACAATACCGCTCGTATCAGACATGTTAAAGATACGACCCACCATTTCTGCGAAATGAAAGGGGCAGTTTGTACGTATAAGCGCTTGTATCTCAGTAGAGGTCCTTGCAACTTGAAGTTCAAAGATTTCTCGAGCGGAGGTTAAGGGCACGGGTTGCTGTAAAAGCATGGCTTTCAGTCTGCTCAAAGTATCAAATTGTATAAAGGAAACATTCAACGAAGGCCATAACGGTGCCTCCCTGATTGTGTTCAGTGGTGGAAACAATACTTGCATACAGCAAGTAACCCTGGAGTTAACAGTGACCAGATAGGCGACGCCCGGAAGCATCCCACAGCAACCTTGATCATTTAGCATTAAGTAACTCCCAATCGAGAGCAGCTGGAAAACCGGCGTGATCATGGCCGCTGGGGTCCCTGACATGTGACAAGATAAGTTCGCCGCCAAACCACTACATGCTCCATGTAGAGAAATATCTTGACACATGAGAGAACCGCTTAAAGCGTTCTTGCAGTTTGTACCACTCAGATACACTTCTCGATCCCCATTCCGGCATCGATATCTATATGGTAACTCCTAAGTTTCCTTGATGTATCCCTTACCCATTTTTTCATATTTGCCTGTCTGCCTCTGCTCAAGGCAATATTGAAACTGAAACGTAGTGACCGGCAGAGTGATCTGGCCATGAATTAGCCATTCTGTTGATGGTGATTCGGCTACAGTGAATGGTAACCGTTCCAGTTTCTCAATACGCAGCATTGTATATTTGGCTCCCCTCTGTGCCATTTCTGTCTGCTTATCTGTTAGATTCTATTTTGAAAACAGAGACGTGGTGTTTATAAAACGCCAGGGCACGTAGCCTGCACGCAAAGATTGCAGCGTCCAGCTTAACATCATAATAGAACGTAGCTGAGATTGCCCGTGTTGTAACAAGGCCAGATCTTGTTCTAATATGTCGATTGCTGAAGACACAATGTTGCCTAAGGAGTAAATCCTGGAGGTCAAAGTTGTTAACCCATTATCCACTACAGCTAATGCCTTCTCTAAGTTAATACGGTCCTTTTCTCGTATTCTTTCTGCGGCCTCCTGTTGGGATATTTTCCAGTTTTCATTATAGTAGGCATAAATGCCAGCATATATGAAACGTTTCTGACGTGTTTTCCTTGGGTATGTAAAAAATCCCTAAGGTCTACATCAGGTGTGAATAAGGTCAAATGATGTTTCACTTCTGTGAGTGTTGAGGTTTCTAGCCTATCAAGGCACAACTTCCCAACACTATAGGATGTCACTACCCCTGGGTGTTGTCTCTGTACATAGCGTGGATCTGGCCTATGGATACTAAATCCCTCGGGTGTACCTAGGAATCTCTGTTGACAAGTGTTCGTGTCAATGGGCCAAATCAACCATCCTGTCCAATTGGGATCCATCTGACCTGTTGTACTGGAAAATGTCATCTAATCTTACCCCATGTGTAGTTGAATTCTGCCCCCCACCCATCTGTGATGGTGTTGGAAACCCCGGTGTGTTCATTTCCTTGTTCTTGGCTAGTCCAAGACAGGATGTCTGTTGCACAGTTTCATTCAGAAATATCATCTGCCGTGGAATGAGGCATGCTCTAAAAAGCGTTTCTGTTCCCTGGACCTGCCAGTCCCTAGAACCCCAGATCGATTTTAAATCTATAGTGTCCTTCCATAGGTCGAAACCCTGTGTAGACAACTGGGCCATAAAGGAAGCAGAGTAAATCTGTTTGCTGTTAGTCAACATAATTTTTTGTGTTGATGTTGTTGCCACTTTGTAATAAAATGACTTTGGGTCAGATGTGTTGAACCCTGAAAAGTATGTGAATTTCTGTGCAAAAGTTTGCGAACTACCTTTTGGAGGAGTTGGGCAGTGTTCCCACTGGTGGTATTCAAATACATTTCTAGGTGTTATAGATTTGTGCAAGAAATGATGACCATAATGTTGGTAACAGTACAATGTATCATAGTCTGAAGTACCTTCTAACATTCCATTGTTTGGAAATGCTGCAGTTTTTTCTAAATCAGACATTAAATTATTTACAGTTTCAGTGTCCCAATCATCAGAAAATGTACTGGAGGTAATGATATCACTTAAAGAAATTTTAAATACATGTTTAAGCTTTAAAAGTTCAGTCGGACCGAATATATCGTAATCAATTTTGTCCCATACTTTACCGTCCGGTATAGGAACTGCTGTGATGTTCACTGAAGACAAGTCTCTTGGTTCGCGATGTGAAGACTGGTGTGGTTTTAAAATCAAATTGACTCTTTGGGCTGTAGAGCTTTGCTGGAGGTATCGTCCATTAAGAAGCATACTAAAAGTTATTATTAAACCTAGCCAGAAAAGAAAAAAGAAAATCCCAGTGATATACCATAGTTCAATCCAAGGTGACACCAGGTAAGTCTTTCTAAAAAAGTTCAAAAAGTCAATGAGTTTCTGTTTGTGTGATTTTTTTGGCTGGCGTCGTTTCCTACTCGCTTGGATCTAGTGAAAACGTATCAAAGTTCATGAAATAGCCAGAAGCAGTTCGATCAATTGTTGGAATTGCATCGGGATTTGTTGAAATCGGATTTTGCTCTTGACGAGGCATGTTGACGTAGACGTCTGTAGTCGGTCTTATTGCAACTTGGTTGTTAAGTTGATTTTCTTGTTGAAGTGGAACGAGTTCCATAGCATTGTTGCTTAGTCCTTCATTCCGTACAGGTGGCTCTTCAAACATGATGAGTCTTTCTGTTTGAACTTCTTGGATTGTAGCGAGAGGAGGGCGTCTGATACTGTGGAGTCCACGAGGCCTACTGTTTAGAATCGGCCACATAGTGTGGTTTGATTAAGTCAATTGAGACAAATCTTTTCTCCTTTTTCCCGGCAGGAGGCAGCAGAAGTACAGTTCTTGTGCCTTGGATTGCTAGGACCAGTACAGGCTTTCTGTAGGATGGCCCAAATTCTTTCTTGTCAGCAATCTTCTCTCTGACCAGATCCCGACTTTGGGATCCAGACAGGTCTTGCCGTTACTGCCTTGACTTCCTCAGTGGCGGTCTGTTTCTGGAGCACGTTACTTTGTTGTGTTCTGGATTCATTTAGATCCTGTAAAACAGCCAAACGATCATGGATATCAAATGGTTTTTCATCCGCCACTGTGCCTTCACAATCAAGATCAGGTACCCACATTCTTGTCCCAAATGGGACCTCGTAAGGAGTGACACCCCCTAGAGAGCTTCTTGGCTGATTGTTAATTGCTCGTTGGACCCCATAAAGGTGATCGACCCATCTACCGCCTTTGCCTAATACCCTAGCTGTTAAAGATTGCTTTAAGTCCCGGTTTTTCCTCTCCACAACAGAATTTCCCTCAGGATGGTACAGAGAGTAGTACCGCTATGCTACGCCCATTCCTTCCATGGCCTCTTTGTAAGCCCGAGAGCTAAATGCCGGGCCACGTTCAGAATGTAACGTGCCAACTGCGTATGTGCCGATAAAGACTCGCAAATCTTTTATAACAGTTCGAGCGTCAGCCGAGCGCTGAGGCCAGGCCCATAGGAATCTAGAGCAAGAATCCACTGCAACCATGATATATTTCTTGGCCCCATCCGATTGTAGGGGTCCGCAGTGGTCCAAATATACACATGCGAGAGGTTTATCTGATTTTAGTAATGGTGTCTGCGCTGGGCGTGTAACGGTGGAGCCCTTCATCTGCTGACAGATGTCGCACTTTAAGACATAGTCTTTGGTCTGCTTTGTTAACCCTGTCCACCAGTAGCGCTGTTTCAGTAAAGAAATAGTCGCTGTAACGCATGAATGTGCAGAACCTAAACCCTCGTGTGCTGCTAGAATTAAGCCTTGCCTACGATCCATATTTGATATTACTCTATCCCCCACTCCAGGAATCTGAGCATATGGAATGTTTTGTGCATCTAACTTGTAGGAGTACTTGAGTGGAAATGTTTTAGGTACTGCTGTGCTGCCTTTGCGTGAAGCATCGACAGCTACCAAAATCTCGCCGTCTATTCTAGTTTTTGAACGAGTGATTGCAGCTACGGACGCTGTGCGTACAGCCCCCTTTGCGGCTTCATCAGCCAATGAATTCCTTTCAACGTGAACGCCATCACGCTGATGACTCAGTGTATGTGTCACGTGAGCCCTTGGTAGTTCGTTTCTCAACTCCACTACCTGTTCCCATAGCATTTTATGCTTAATTGTGCCACCTTTTGCGTCTTTGAACCCGTTTTGTTCCCAATGATGTAAATATTCATTGTACGACTGTACAGAGTAAAAGGAATCACACACAATTAGTGTGGGGAATTCGTGTCCCGTATTTACAAGTGCCAGTATCAGTGCTTTTAATTCTGCCAACTGAGCCGTGCAGTCTCCTAGAGATTGCGTTTTAGTGCTACTTGGATGAAATTTTCCATCGCGCATGCGACCTTTAACGATAGCACACGCCGCGCTGTAAGCTTGCTTACTCCCTATGGTTGGTTGAGCAGATCCGTCAGTGTAAATAATGTATTCATACTGATCTAAAGGCAAAATCTCATTTGGTAGAGGATATTCTTGTTCGTATTGCAGAAATGCTTGTGTTTTTAAACTTGGATCAAATCTGTATTTAACATCCGTTGCAGTAAGAGAGTTAGCCCATTGTATCCATCTGGGATGTAAGGCTTTCGCATTTGGAATGCTAGCTTTTGTAACAGCTTCTAAAGCTGGTACTGGGGTCACGACAATTATGCGTTTACCCTGAGCCAGAGCTCTTTCTCTTGCTACAGCGGTCTGCACTGCTGTCAGGATTTTTTCTGTTGAAGTGAAACGCATCTCTGCGTTTGTGTACAGGTGTGATTTGTATGCGATTGGTACCGTTTCGCCTTCATTGACAGTTAAATAAGTGTACCCGCATTGACCCGCTATTACTCGGATCACTAAGTTGCGTACGTTTACGCGTGTCTGTAAATGTTTTGAAGCTATCATGTCTTCCTGTAGTGAACGCAGGATATTTGTATGTTCCTGTGTCCATTGTCTGACTGAAAAATCAGGTTTTATTAAGTCGTAGAAAGGTTTTACTCTTTCTGCGTAATCCAAAATGTATGTTCGACCAAAATTTAGGAATCCCAGAATTGATTGTAAATTCTTTAATGATTTTGGATGTTGAAGCAGCGCACACTTTTCTAAAAAGTTTGCTGCTAGGCTTTTTCCTTCACTTGACAGCTCATATCCTAAAAATAGGACATTGAGGTGGGCAATTTTTGATGTTTTGAAATTAAATTTATAGCCCTCAGAGGCGAATCCCATAATAATGGTGTTCACCCTGGTCAAGTGCCTCGGTAAGTCATCGTCCGTCAGATAAATATGATCCACATAGGACAATGCCTCTTCATCCAAATTTTGGAGTAACTCTGTTACCCTTGCTGAAAACAACCCCGGTCTATTCTTATACCCTTGGGGGAGTCGACAAAATTGCCGTTGTGACCCTAGCGCTGAGAATGCGGTCAGATACCTGCTTTCAGGTGCTATATTTTGGCAGAAAAATCCATTTAAGATATCAAGTGTTGTTTTGTATTTTTGTCGCACAATGTTATTCATTAATGCGGCACTGTGTGCATTTTGAACTGCAAATGTCTTTGTGCTAGTGTTTAAATGTCTGTAATCTAAAACTAGACGATATGTGTTGTCAGGTTTGGCTACGGGGAACAAAGGATTGTTCATAGGTGAAGTGCAATTTTCTATCACCCCCTGGTATTCAAGTTGATCTAGGATCTCCCTGACTTGTTTTTTACCTTCCTACTTTATAGGGTATTGCCTTTGAGCATTTGGGGAAACTTTTAACGGGATCACGTGGTGGGTTGAATCCTCATCCCAACCAGCATGATTTTTGTACAATGCTGGAGCTAGGGCAACCGCCCACTCCTGCGCATATGCATGTTTAAGATGTATGGGAACGAGGTCGGAAAATGCTGGAAAAATTACCTTTTCTCCCTTTGGGCACTCCATGACGAATGCTGGCGGCCAGTCTTGCTCTGCTAATAGGATGTCGTATCCAGATGACAAATTTTCCCAAAATAGACCTTTAACTTTTCTGGGCTTGTCCCCCTCCATCCGGAGTGTTATCTCATGTAACTTATGTGGGACACTTATCCGAGTATCAGGTGTTTCCACCGTGATATACTCACTCAACTCCGCTGTCACCAGAAATTCCTTCAGGTTCTGGCGAGCTATCGTTACTTCTGCCACGCTGTCTAGCATCGTCAGAGCCCATTCCCCGTTCAGAAGCTGTGTCCTCAGAATTCTGGGCATGTCTTATCTTGAGACCTGCTACCTTTTTCTTTTTGAACTGAGGTTTTTGTTTTTGTTTATCCTCTTTTTTAGGTGCGTAGTCCGCAGCGCATTGCATGTCTCTGGACTTTGTGCGCTCCTCTTGTCTGTGTTCTGACCGTCCTTTCCTCTCGGAGTTTCTTGATGAACCCTGAAAGGAACGAGAGGAACGTGTATCAGTATCCTGATACCTGTCAGGTTTTTTAATATTATCCCTATTCCTGAGGTTATACCTCCTTTCAGAGGGCTCCTGTTGAGAAGACCTGCCTCGGGATTGAGATCTGCTGTCTTTAGACTTTTGTTGTTTTTTATTTTCCCACTTCTTTTTAGAAGAAGTAGGTGTCTGCTTTGTAGTGTCCTTTTCAGGACTGCCCACCAGTTGTGGTTTCAATGCTTTCCCACCTAGACTGTCTCTGCCTAGTTCTGCATATGCAGTTTCAATTATTTTGGGTACTTCGTGTTGTTGATCTACTGGACCGAACTCCCTTAGGCGTTGGCGGATCGCCACTGAAGCTGCTCCTCCTTAATGTTAGCTAGTATTATGGCTGATACCTGCTCGAAGTTGTTTAGTAACTTCATCCCTAAGTTTAGGGCAGGCTCTGCTCCGTACTCATTTTGTATCTGTCTCAATACGTCAGGTACTACTGCTAATGACGGGATACCATGTGTTCTGGTATATATGGCAGCAAAGACTGAACCCCAAGAGGTGAAGTCCTCTACTTGTGGTATGATCCCCATGGGCAAGCAGATTGTTAGAATTCTGTGTTTATCATAGGTGGTAGTATTCAGGAATACTGCCTCAAGCTGAGTTATTTTCTGAGCTATCCAGAATGGGATTTGTTCGCGTTTTGAAGGCATTTTGCCCATTACTGCGTGTAATGTTTGAGGAGTAATTTTATTTCCTGTACCCTGAGCTGGAGTACTATTTGCTGCACCTGGTGCAGGTTGGATTGTTAAAGTCCTCATGATGAATTGTGTCAGGTTTCTGTAGATTTTAATTAAATCTCTGTGTTGTACGAGTAATTCTGGCTGTGGCATTGTTCCAATGTCCGGGTGCGGTGTGTAAGCCGCTAGTATTGGCCATGTGGCCCCGTCTCCTCCGAGCGGGCCTAATCTTACTCTTCCTCGTACGTGGGGTAGGGCGCCATTAAACCAGTAATAATGTTCCTGGTAGGTGAGTGGAATCTCTATGTCCTCAAACGGACCATATTCCCTTGGTGCATTTCCTCTTATATAGTAGTGAAATGCCTTTGTTATGGCATTTGCTACCGGGAATGTAACCCATGAATAGAACACCTCTGTTTTGTTTGATTCGTGTGCCTCAATCACGAAAACTACCATGCCACCCTTAGCTTGTAAACCATTTTCAAATAGTCTTAGGGTGACTGTCATTCTGAATTTTGGTGCAATCTGTATTGCATCTGCAGGATCTTCTCCTCCTTCTAAAAAATTCAGGTCAACTATGTCGTCCCCTGCCTTGGAATCAGGCATGTTTAGTGTTTCAAAGGGAACTAAGATGAGGTGTTATGCACAATTTAGGAACTATATGTCCTTCAAGCTTGATTAACCAACAGCCGATAAATAGGATATCTCGCCTACTCAGCTGTGGCGGAGTTTGTACCCACCCACTCCAGACGTCTCTGGGGTTTTGTGAGTAGGTTCTCTGAGAATAGCACGACTGAACTACTCAGATTCTACTGTTAAATAAGTACCCAACCAACGTTGGCGGCGCCATGTCGTGTAGTTCCTATAGTACCCCTGCAGGACCTGCGTATTTGAATAACATAAACCGTGGGCTTGGTGTTAGACTGACTCTGTGCACCCCCACCGCATATGTTAGCCGGAT
The DNA here is from genome assembly GCA_963921515.1 of Calotriton arnoldi. Classification (NCBI taxonomy): domain Eukaryota; kingdom Metazoa; phylum Chordata; class Amphibia; order Caudata; family Salamandridae; genus Calotriton; species Calotriton arnoldi. The sequence goes on along the minus strand of CAWUFW010004405.1, from coordinate 66,830 downwards.
TTGCATTAGCTAGCTCACAGTGCCACTAGAATCTCCTCTTATCGGGGAGAGATTAGTTTCTGGCAACCTTAGATCATGACAACCCAAATTCCTCAATCGTGGAAACAATGTACTACCTTTCGCTCAGTCACTCGTGCTTACTTATTCGGTTTGTCTCAGAGAGTTACACAGAATAAACAGTCTGGGCGTTTCAATAAGTATTTATTGAACAGTTGTTATTCTAGTGGAAAATATATATGCTGCAGCAGTCAGCAGACAATAGCAGAGATATATTATCAGCAGTACGATCAAAGTGAAAGGATAGAACAGTTCTACCATATTGCAATAATCATGAATACATACATGAATATAAAAGGCACTATGAAAGTGTGCGTACTCCTACGATGCCTAACTAGATGTACCTGAGTGTACCTAGCATATGTGTAGGTCTAAAAGCCTAAGAGCCTTGAATCCCTCTAGGATTTAGTCGAACCCCATACCTGAATATAGAGAGTGTGGGACCCCGTCCTGGTCTCGAGTTGGACACCCCGCAAGGGCTGTGTTAGACCGCTGTCAGCTGGAGCGACTGCATGCAGGAGCCTCAGCGTCTCTGGTCAGTGTGTCAGCATGGAAGTCTCGGTTCCCTCTCTCTTACCGTGGCAAGATGTGGTGTATTTATACCCTAAAGTGTCTCGTCCCTCAGTATGTATTGTATTGGTATTTGTTAGACATGAGGAAGACGTCAGGGGTAAACTTTGTACATACATATTATGTGGGAGATGTAGCTGGTGAATGCTCAGGCATAATTTATGAGTACATTGTAGGCATGTGTTCTGGAAAGACCTTGTAGTGTTCTAACCACAGACTAGATAACGTTCAGCCCTCAGAGCTCGTTGTGTACTGTAAGGAACTAATGTAGGTGAAAGATCATGCCTATATTAGGAGCCATGACCATAATAGGGCATGTACGAGTATGACCATAATAGGGCATATACGAGTATGACCATAATAGGGCATATACGAGTATTTCTACATTATGGCATATATGAACGGGTCTACATTAGGGCCTATATACGAAACATAACAATACATACAGTCTTTCTGCCCCGCGGGGGTAGATAGGGGTGATTACTCCCATCTGTCACCCAGGCGACAGAAAGCCCACTAGATACTAGGCATATTATTAAAAACATTTTTAAAGGCTTGGGAGCTGCTCACCATGGACATGGGCATGTCTCCACCCCTAAAACCTGTGCTGACAGTTTTTCTGCCCCAAATGGTGGTTGAATGGGGATAATTACCCCCAATCTGCCTCCACAGTCAGACAGAAAGCCTTCTGCACACCAGGGATTTTTTTTTAAATAAACAAAGGGGTGAGGGCTGCTAACCATGCATTAAGGCAGGCAGTCTTTCTGCCCCCCTGGGTGTGGATGAGGGTAATTACCCCCACTCTATCCCCAGAAGGGGCAGAAAGCCCACTAGACACCAAGGACTGCATTTATGCAGTATTTGCAGTATTTTTGGCCCAATAAACTTTCTGATTCATCGGGGTGGATAGGGGTATTCACCCCCCCAATCCCCCCCCTGGAGGGCAGAAAGTCCACTAAGCCCCAGGCATTTCAAAATAGAACCAAAACAATTAAACATAGAGGGAGGTCTACACTGTCATCGAGCCATACCTCTGCCCCAGAAGGGGCAATAGTGTATTTCTGACCCCTGGGGGCAGGTAGGAGATTTATCCCAATTGGGGAGGTTGCCCCAAATATGGTCCCCCAGGATGTGGGGGTTGAAAGTCCACCTGACACCAGGGATTTCACCTTTGGGGAAAAAGAAAGTGTTGGTGGTGTGGGTAGTACACTCTGGTTTGTCCCATTTTGGGTGTGGTCAATGCCAGAATGCAACACACGTGCCACTTTATTTTGCACCAGTGGCAAAATACCTAGTGTCAAGTGGACTTTCTACCCTCCCTGGGGGCAAATGCAGGGTAACTTCTCCAATTGGGGCAAACCTCCTATCTGCCCCCAGAGGGACAGAAAGACACTATTTCTCCTTCCGCCAGGGTAGGACGCACCCTTGTTTTATTTGTTTTGGTGTCATTTAGAATTCTATGGTTTGTAGTGGGCTTTCTGCCCCCTCAGGGGCAAATTGAAGGCAAACCCCCTGTCCAGCCTGTGGTGGCAAAAAAACTAATTTGTACCATTTGGGGTGGGGGTGTGGCCAATGCCAATTTATCTGCCCCCTCCCACCCGGGCCAGACAGTTGGTTTGCTCCTGAGGGGTACAGAAAGCCCACTACATACCAGGAAATTCTAAATGGTGGCAAAACAAAAAAAAGGAGGGTGCAGCCTACTCTGGCATCGAGCCATACCCCCGCCCCAGAAGGGGCAATATTGTCTTTCTGCCCGCCCGAGGAGATATGTCCCAATTGAGGAGAATGCCCCAAATCTACCCGCCTGAAGAGGAGGGTAGAAAGTCCACCTGACATGAGGGATTTTGCCTTTGAGGCAAAAGAAAGGGGTGGGAATACCAGTTCGGAAAACTAGACACCCGGGAGAATACAGCGTGGTGTGCTTCACATTGATCCCACCACATTGTCTAACCCACAATGCCCGGCAAACCTCAAACTTATGCTAAAAACACACATTTTCCTCACATTTCTGTGAACAAAACTTCTGGACTCTGCAGGGAGTCCTAAATTTCCGAGCACTCAACATTCCCCCAAATCCCCTGATAAAAACTGTACCTCACATATGTGGGTGGGCCAAGAGGCCTTGACACAAAAGAACCTAAAGCACAATGTGGAATGATCTGCGAAAGGGGTAGTTGCGGGATATGGGACAATGCTTGGCTGCTACCCATGGAAACCTATGCACTGCAGACATTTTTTTAAACTGGACAACCAGGGGATTCCAGGGTGGTGTGCACATTTTCCTTACATTTCTATGATGGAAACTTCTGAATTCTGCAGAAATTCACAAAAGTGCTACCACCCAGAGTTACCCCACTGGTGGTGATGAAAGCGCTGCACCACAATGGATCAAACTGAGGTTAATTGGAATACAAAAATATAAGGAAAATGCGTGATTTCAGCAAAGTTTAAAGTTTGCACTGCATTGTAAGTAAGAAAACCTCATGGGACTCATGCAAAGCACACCACCCTGGAATCCCCTGGTTGTCTAGTTTTCAAAAATGTCTGTGGTTTGCAGGTTTGCATCAGTGGCACCACAGCACTGCCCTAAATTTTGCAGCTACCCCTATTGCTATCTATCAATGTGTCTTTTGTGTCGTGGTCTCTTGGCCCACCCATACAAGTGGGGTACTGGTCTTATCAGGGGGTATGTGGAACTCACAGTGGTAGCACATTTCGGGCTCCCCACAGATTCCAGAACATTCTGTCACAGAAATGTGAGAGAAAGTTTGAAGTTTGCAAGGGCTTCTGGGTAAAATTACCTGGCGAGAGCCACACAAGTCCCGCGCACCTGTACTCCCCTAGTGGTCTAGTTTTAAAATATATGCATGTTTGCCTTAGTGCAGTCTGAGCTCGGGCCTAAAATCCTAGCTACCCACCCATTTTCAGTGCCAAAATGTGAAGTGTCTATTTTGCGTTTTGGACCTCTTCCTGTTGCGGGAACTAGGCCTACCCACACAAGTGAGGAACCATTTTTATCGAAGACTTGGAGGAAAGCTGGGTTGAAGTAAGTTTGTGGCTTCCTACAGATTCCAGAATTTTTCCTCACAGAAATGTGAAGATAATGAGTTTTTTTAGTCAAAGGTTGAGGTTCGCAAGGAATATTGGATAAAAAACCTGGTGAGAGTCTCACAAATCACCCCACTCTGGATTCTCCCAGGTGTCTAGTTTTCAAAAATGTGCAGCTTACTAGGTTTCCCTAGATGCCAGATGAGGTATGGCTTTAACTCCACAGCTACCCACATTGCAAAAAAGGATTTGATTTCAGTGGAAAAATGTGAAGTATCCATATTGCTTTTGCGCCATTTCCTGTTGTGGGCACTAGGTCTACCCAAACAAGTGAAGTGCCATTTTTATCGGTAGACTTAGGGGAATGCTGAGTGGAAGGAAGTTTGTGGAATCCCACAGATTCAGGAGCTTTCAATCACAGAAATTTGAGGAAAATTTGTTTTTTAGTCAAAGTTTGAGGTTTCTATGGGAGTCTGGGCAAAAACAAAAAATTAACTGGTGAGAGCCACACAACTCACCCCATCCTGGATTCCCGCAGGTGTATATTTTTTTTTAAATGTGCAGGTTTGCTAGGTTTTCCTAGATGCTGGCGGGGCTAGGGCCCAAAATCCACAGCTATCTACTTTGCTAAAAAAGGGTCAGTTAGGAGCGGAAATAAGTGAGGTACCATTTTTATCAGGACACTTGGGGAAATGCTGGGTGGAAGGCAGTTTGTGCCTCCCCGTAGATTCTAGAACTTTCAATCACAGAAATTTGAGAAAAATGTGGGTTTCTTTTGGTCAAAGTGTGAGATTTGCATGGATTCTGAGTAAAAAAATGCTGGTGAGAATCTTGCAAGTCACCCCAACCTCGAACACCCTAGGGTCTAGTTTTCAAAAATATACAGGTTTGCTAGGTTTCCCTAGATGCTGACTGAGCTAGGGCCCAAAATCCACAGCTACCCACATTTTCAGTGGAAAAAAGTGACGCATCCATGTTGTGTTTTGACCCCTTTCTTATCACAGGCACTAGGCCTGTAACACAAGTGAGGTACCATTTTCATCGGAAGACATGTAGGCACATAGAATAGTAGAACATTTGTTATTAGAAATTGGATTTTTCTTTATTTATGCCTTCCAAATGTATGCCACTGTGTAAAAAAGAAGACATATTAAAAAATATCCTCTAAATCATATGCTGGTATGGGTACTCACAAATTCAAATTCAGAGATGTACAAATGACCACTGCTCCTAAACTCCATATCTTGTGCCCATAGGCTTCCTTGATACCCATTTTCACTCTACATATTTCACCATATGAATTGGTCTATACTCGGTACACAATGAAAAACAATGCTATGGTGCAGCTCAGATGTTGGATCTGGGTACCTTGGGTTCTTAGAGAACCTACAAACCCTATATATACCCGCAACCAGAAGAGACATAATAATATACTGCTTTTGTAAATCGGCTATCATGACAAAAAGTTACAGATGAAAACAGTGTCACAAATGGCCGTTTTTTCCTACTCATTTTCAAAATGTAGTTATTTCACCAGTTATTTTCATTAGAAAAACATTGAGGCATCTACACATATGGCCTCTTGATAAATTTTGAATTGTGTCTACTGTTCAGAAATCTATAGCTTTCGTGAATCACCCATGAGTTTCTTAATGGTTTCCACCACAAACTGGAAGTAAGTTAAGAACACAAAAATAGGAAACGTGGTAAAAATAAATCGTTTTTTAATCTGTCCATTCTGCATGTTCCTGAAAGCAGGGAAGATGGTGACTTTAGCACAACAAATGTTTTGTTGATGCCATTTTTAGGAAAAAAAGACACTTTTGTCCGGAGCACTTATTCCCCAAAAACTCAGAATCTAGCTATAGTTCGCCTATTTTCTTGGTCCCTTCCAGGGGAATCCACAAACCTTGGGTACCTTTCAACGTCCCAGGAAGTTGGAAAAAAGGATGCATATGTGGCATGGATACCTTAAGTGGAAAAACGTTATGGAGCCCTAAGAGCGAACTATCTCAAATAGCCAAAAAAGGGCTCGGACTTTGCACCCAGCAGTTAAGGGGTTAAGCCAGCAATTCCAGATAATTTTCTCCTAAATATTTTAGGAAATCTATGCAAGACATATATGTACAGTAGTATTCCTGTAGTTCTTTGTGAATCCCCCTAAATAACATAAACTGACTCCAGGTGTAGGAGTGAACCTACAAAAGGTTTCCATCTTTCAAAAAACTGTCTTTCTAAACCTATTCCAATATTAAAATGTGCAAACAACGTAGGGCTTTTGTTGAAGTAAGAGCCATCAAAAAATTTTCCTAATGTGTAGCCTCTGCATTTCAGTGCTGCACATTGAGGGCCTTATTTAGAGGTTGGCAGATGGGATACACAATCACAAATGTGGCGGTTGGCCCATCCCACCATATTACAAGAGCATTATAGCTAATGGCACTAATACGTTGGAAGGGATGCCTGCACATTTCGTCAGAGCTTCATGCCTGCCAAACTCTAAATAAGTCCCTATGTTTCATTTGTAGTGGATGGTAGATGTATTAATCTAAAAAATATAACTATAATCACTTTGCAACAGAGCGGTCTCTCAGACTGCAAAATACAGGATTGTGAGTGGGGGGGTCAAAATAAAGGCTTGACTATTGCTGATTTATAGACTTTGGATAGAAGCTAGCGTAAGAAAATGTATAGCGGGCAAAAGCCATTTCTAATACATTTGGTGCTACTCCCATTGTTTTGAAATCTTATTTTATATTTTGATTCCACTCTTAACAAAAACATTTTCTGGCTTGAGTAGGACTACTCGGACACCTGCTTTACTGCACCATCAGAAACGGCCATAAGTGAGACCCAGATTGCGACAGATGATCTCAAGAAATACCTTGTTGCAAGGAGAAAAGTGTATATGTATGTAACAAAATAGCTTTTTACCTTAGGCTCTGAAAATCCTTGTGGACAAGCAGATGAAGCTTGTATGATCTTGGTACAGATTTTGCAGTTTTAGGAGAACACAATGATCCTCTCCTCTGGCAAGGTATTTTGATTGCATTTGTCTACAGTTTGAAATAATCTAATACGTTTAATACTAGTGATGCAAGAAAATCACTTCATTCCCTACATGGTTTCCTAAGGTACTCATCAGGATCCTGGGTTTTGTTTGCAGATTGTTTGTCCTTTTTGAGGTTTGATTCTATGAGTGCAGTGTGTGGCATTCATATGCTATCCTGGTGCATGGGTAACATGAGTTGTGATGCAAGAAGTGTAGGGTTCCAAAATCATGCTTTCATGATGCAGGGTTGTGTTTATGTACAATAGCCTTACTGTGTTATCCTTTGTTTCATTGTGACAATATTAAGCAGAAGAGGGCTCTTTACAAAAATCATGCAGTGCATCGCCTAATTGGGTGAGTAAGCCTCTTATCTACTGCTGATCCCAGTACAATAATATATTGCATGGAGCACGTCCCATCTGAATTTGAGATGTAAACATTGCATATAAAAATATTTCAGAGGGAATCAGTAAATGAAAATAAGGAAATTGTTACTTAGGACATTTTATTTTTTCAGGAGGTAGACACCATAAAAAAGCTTTAATGCTTCTCAACTTAATAAAGTCACACCCCAAACTCTCCTCTCCCTCCATTATCTTCTTTAAGTATTTGAAAGGGTACAATTTTTGATCTATAGGTCAGTGGACTCAGAAGCCACTCCTGACACAGTAACATATGAATGATAGGATTGCCCAAAAAGGTCAAGGGTATGGACTTGGCTCCTTCCTGGAGAAATTGGTGGAACAGTGAGTTGAGTCTGAAGACTAGCCCAATTTCAGTCCATTGGATCAGGGGCATAGGGACCCTCAATGCCCCCGTGTTTTAGGTCTCCTCTGAGACCAGTAGTGGCACAAACACTGAATTAATGGGACAGGGAGGTGGTTTTACAAAGATTAAGGAAATATGTAATTTCACAGTTGAAAAGAGTAGAGTTGTTATAGTTCCAGGTTACACTATTACAGTGCAACAGCACCATTCCTTATTTCTGACAGTGAAATGCAAATTAAAAAGTACATGCTTCTTTTACCAAGAAAGCTCAAAGTAATGACCGAAGATAAGTTGCATTTCTTCACAGCCCCTAGGGAGGCCTGGGACTGGGCTGCGTCACATGAAACTTAGCACAGGGCTTGCCCCCGGTGTGATTCAGCATCCGAAGAGATGACAGCTCAGGAGCCTATGAACTCAACCTATAGAAACCCTCTGGAGAGCATATGAAGGAAAAACGAGAGGCAGAAGTGGCAGCAATGAGCATTTGACAGGCACTCACCAAGGCCATTTTCTTCCGGTCTCGTCTCTATGGACATGGAACCGATACTGATGATTTAATGAAGACAGGAGGCAAATTGCTCGTGATCACCCTAGGCCTGAGCATTCTATGACTGTACAGTAACTACAGAACTCCTGCTTTTGAAGTAACCAAGGTTGGCTGCACTTGTTTGCAGCCAGTGGGGAAGGTGTCAAGAAACAGATACCCCACTCGCTATTGTCTCCTCATGATGGAGGCTGGACTCTGTTGACTGAATATATTTTGTTCTTGGGCAGAGGGTAGTTGCCTTGTCGAGGTTCGGTTTGGGATATTTAAAGGTGGGCTTGGTATGGACACACAATTTGGTTTCTAAGTTATGATGAAGATTTACCTTGACTTATATTTGTAACCCAGATACTGGTTCCACTCAGTTGGCCAAGGGGTGCGCCATGGAGAACTATTTCATCAAATGGAATGATTCATTATGGGATCACTAATTAATTACAAGTTCCTAACGTAAGCAGCCTTAATAATGACAACAAGAGATATACGTCACAGAGTCCAAATAGTGCTACTGCAGGAAATCCACCTCACCCGAGAAAAGGTAGTAGATTGAATTAGCAAGAGAGGTCAATTGTTTTACACTTGTTTTTCTGCAAATGTAAGATAAGGCTTGAAGTGTCCTTAGTTCCACCTGGAACACAGATGGAATAGGATGGATAATTTATCTTGGTGGAGGGTAAACTAGATGGATAGATTTCTAATTGGCTAGCATTTGCACAATGAATATTTTTCCGATCCACTGTAAACTCACAAGCAATATCAGTACATCTACAGATGTTGATGAGGGGATTATAATAACATTAGCAATGTTTTTGGCAACAGATCTCATCCCACTGTACCTTATTTACTGGTGGTGTGGAAAGCCAGTGTGAAAACGGAGGGGTTTTATAGTTGTCACCATGTAGATTCCGAGTGAGCGCATAACTCAGGCTAAGAGAATATTCTTTCATTCTATATGTCCATGACTCATACATTAGATTGGCTATGGATTTCTACTCCAAACATTTACACGTCTTTTCTACTTGTAGAACTCTTTTGCATGATTCTTTCAGCCCCCAAACCCTCTATAGACAGCAGTGGGGGAGTCATGGATCAGTGATTTCTTTTTGGAGACTTCAGGCTACTTGACTGTAGAAGAATGAATGGTTCGCTAAATGTCTGAATCACCTGAGGCATTACAGGAATTGTATAGCTACAAAACACTCTGAGGGAATTAAAGCTGGATAATTAAAGGCTTGAAATCCTGAATCCAGAGGATCTCCAATTTTTAGCGTTACTAAAAGTGATGGGGAGGGATTTACATGCCAGAATGTAGAATCCTGGAGTTCCTAAATTACTATTTCTCGATATATGTGAAGAATGATGAAGAAAATTAACAAGAATGAGAGGATTATCTGGAATGTGTGTGCTTAGCCTCTCTCCCATCTGACAAAATTGAGGCTCCCAAGACCCGCTGATTGATTTTGAGGGCAAGGAGGACAATCACAGAGCTTTCCAGAGGGAAGACCTTATGTTCTAAAGGACTGTCCACAGATATTCATTGATGTATATAGATCTTCTGCCACTGAATCTTGCCACCATCTAAGTGGCTGCAGATTTCAAAGTGGTACTATGCTCGTTGACTAGGGAGGCTTTAACTGTCTCTCCTGCTAAATCAGGCAGAGACAAGCAGGACAAAAACCTCATTCAGGTCATTGTCAATGCTGAACTTAGACTATAAAACCCTCCTCAGCAACGACATGATGAATTATATTGTTTGCCTGTTGCCCTCTGTTATTTGCCCAGATCAAAGTGGGTGTACCAGGAAGTAACACATCATCTAACATAAGATGAGTTTTTTCTGCCCGTGAGATAAGACACATTTCAGCTCCATGGCTGGTGGTGATTGCCATAGACATGAAAAAGGCCTCTTATATGATCAGTTCGAAATACACATTCATCGTGCTGCAAAACATGGGTTTCAGATAAGGCATAATGAGGTGAACTTGTTGCTATATACACAAAGTGGACTGCAAGAATTTATTCTGGCCTACTGATATCCAACTCTTCTTGAGTAGGGCGAGGATGCAGCAAAGATGTCTCCTTTCTTTGCTAATTCTTAAGCTAGCAATTGAACCTCTAGCTATTGTAAATAATATAATAAAGTGAAAGAAACTGGGACAGGGATTTTCTCATTGAGGCTAACCCCACGCCATAAAATTGTATACTGAAGATATATTCCTATACCTGGTGGATGCTCACACTAGGCGAGTCTCAACAACAGAGGTGTGCAGGCGTCTCCATACAAGTGCACTAACAAGCATTTGAGTTGTCGGGATGCAAGGAAAAAGTTTGCAAGAGAGATAGGCAATCAGCATGACGGGTTGCAATTGTCCCCTGTTGAAAGGTTAAATTTGAATGCAGGCAGGCGTGCTGGTGGGTAGGTGATGCACGACATTGCACCCTCGGCGAACTTCCGTTACAGTTCGGGTGCCCGCACGCACTAGCCTATGGAGCATATCTTTACCTTCTAAGAGGTTGCGACAGGAGCGGCTAAACTATTTAGTGTGCGCTACATTTTAGCTACACACAGGTGTTGCCCGCCCTGATTGAGTAGGGTTCTTGACCCCACTACTTTTCACGTTTTTATTCACCACACCTGGTCCTGATGAAGCGCCATGGATCATTCTGACCGAGCAGGCGCGAAACATGTTGACCTATGACCGATAGTTACGAAGGCACCTAACGCCCTTTCTAGTAATTCACGACCTTCGAGGTCTTTTATCCTGGCAAGGGAACCCTCACATTAAAATTCACTGACTTTTGGTATCCCTTAGTCAGTTTTATCCTTCACGCACCCACTCACAGCTCACAGAGGACCCTCCATCCGCACACCCGCACTCATCTAACGGCAGTCTCAACAAAAGATCTCCGCAAAAGCGACCCTTCGGGGGACCCGTAGGGCATTGCAGCACCGGCCCGACGAGGAGCAACTGCCCGATGATGAAGCATGACATCCTTCGGGGTGTGTGAGGGCATCATTAGACAAGACTAGCGCTTGCCTCTAGACAGGGAGTTCTACACCTAGGACCATCCCCTTCCTTTTTCCTGGTCTATCTGCAGGTGACTTTCTGCGCCTAGCCTTGGAACAGTTACCCCCCATTTTTGATTTGAGGTTAATTTTGACGCCTTAGATAAAATGACGTTTTGCTACACCTGCCTCAAGCAATGGGGGTATATTTGCTGCCAGTTGAACAATCTGGCATCAACTAAGAGTGGCACCATTGACAGCCTCATACGAGCACAGTCTCTGAATAAAGCACCATTGCCACCACCAACATTACCACCATTGCCTTCACTATCACCATAATCCAAGTAAAAGATACAGACTCCTTCATAAATAATTTGCAGGCCGACTCTTCTGTAGTGAACGTGAATATGTCAGGCAAAACTGTGCTTTCTTTTTTTGTAACATACATTGATGACCACATATGTGATGTAAGAGATCTCTAACTGAAGAGCACCAATCAGCTTATCTTTGAACATTCACAACTTTTGAAAAGACCTGACTTTGTTACGGAAATAACTCTCCTCCTAAAACAGTGCTCATTGTGCTGGTCATTGCATGTGGTGGGAAGCAGGACTCATTTATGTGGAACAGGACCTCTTGTTCATCATCACACTTTGACGGAGAGCAAGAGAGATAGAGGAAGGCTGGAGATGGCGGAAGGCAGAAGAGAAAGGAAAATAGCGTGGAGATGAATAAGGATCAGTAACAAAGAGCTAAAGAGGCAGGTGTGAAGGGTGGTGGAAGAAAGAGTCATGAGGTGGAATTAAGACTAGCCAGCTTTAGTATTCGGTAACTTTATAATTTGGCAGGACGGGCGATGGTGCTCAAGAAACTATCTGCACTTCATACTTTTTGTTTTCCTATTTAATAGCAGCCATGCTTGTTTACAACAGAACACATTTAAAAATATTAGATTTGTAGTCTAACGGTGGTAAGTGCTACCGAAGTGCCTATCCTCCGGAGTGTCTCTAATGGGTAGGGCTCTGTTGGAAGCTACAGCAGCAAAGAAAGAGAAACAACAGCAATTAAACCAGAAACACAGGGTCGCATTTATCGATGGGATTGACACTTAACTAAATTTGAAGTCTGCACACTTAATAGCCCTTTAATCATAAAAAACAGTGAAAGTCGTTAAGAAGTGTAGGGTAAGAGCCTCTACGTGGACATGGGTTCAGCCTTTTATTACTAAAAAGTATTTAAGAAAGGCTGGATCTAAAAGATTTAGCTAAGCTATTAGTCTCAGTTCAAAGCGCTATCAAGATTTCCCCTGATTTTTAGCCAACTAGATTGAATCCTTATGAGCATACTGACCTGAAGGGCCGACCCCTGCAGAGCAAGCAAAAACAATTAAAAGCGACAGAGGGAAAATAATTCAGAACAGGATAACTGCTTTCTCTCAATATTTTATTTGTCGTACCGTTAACATTTAGTGTCTCGTTATATCGCTCAATTTGGAAGCAAATTGTGTTTGCTTTTATTTTTCCCTAAATTTAATGAGTAGGGGTCAGATGTAGGAAGGGTTTTAGCATTTGGAAATCCTCAGAATCAGTAAATCATTTGGTTTGTGAATGCTAAAACCCTTTTTATTATGCGCTGAACACATATAGCTATTCAAAAAACATTTTTCCAAACTGCTAAATGTGTTCAGAAATGGATAGCGAATTGGTTTAGAAGGAGACTATTTTGGGTGTCCCTTCAAAATACCAAAGTTTTTTTTGTAAACACTGCCCTGTTTCCTTTCAGTCAGTAGGGCTGCATTTGAAAATAACTTTATTGAAAGCCAGTAACAGCCAATGGTGGTCTGCTGACCCTAGCATCCATGTGAAGGCCTGCAATTGGAGTATTTTGCAATTTGTGATTTAATATTCATGAGGTAGGTTGGATTAGGACCCACTTTGAATCAGAATTCTACAAACTGATGTATAAGTACATAGGTTGGTTCATAAAATTCTTTAGTGGACAGAAGAATACTGGTCGCAAACTGTAACAGTTTTTTGCGACCGGTAAATAGTACATGTCACCCGAACTGATTTAAATATTGCATGATTTAGTATGCATTTATTGCCTAACTTGCCCAGCTCTTACAGTATCACAGAACAAAGTTCTTATTTCAAAATATCCCTAATGCTAGTTGCCTAATTTGCATTATTTAGGATTTCAATGTGATATTAGGGACATTATCTTTTTGAAGATACAGCATTGATTTACTCAGGCACCATCGTAACAGCCACAAGTAAGGCTGGATGGTCGATACCTGCTGTGTGTGTTAGAACTGAACATTAATGACATCAACAAATCCCCAAAAAGCCCAGACTGCTTGTGAGTCCCCACCACTGGGGTGTCCAACCTAAGCCCAGGATGGCAGGCTCCATACCAGAAATGCAGAATAACCTCTGACCACATAACTGATTTCTATTTAATGAGTTGTGTATAAATGTATATTTCCGGACTCCTGTAATTCATACCCTCTTGGACCCAGTACTTTGCCACACCCTGAGTTAAATGCTTGTAGACCACTGACCTTATCCCAGCAATGGACAGCACTGCTATCGTTTAGCAGACTGTAACCTGACAAGATTTTTAACTGACTGATACGTGAGATGGTGATGCTGTATAAAGCAGCAAAACATTAACAAATTATGTGTGTTTATTATCTAATAATATCTGTTTTTACTTGGATAAAATCCTGAATGTACTTACTGTTTAAGTTGTGATTTGACCATGCAGCTTTCTGCAATACCTTACTTTTTCCCAATATTTAGAGAGTACACCTAGGTCAGCCTACTTGGTGGTGACCTCCTTGAACCATCGCTTAGACACTTTGTGAATCACATTTTGGATCAGCCCAGAGGAGTATACATCTCTCACTTCATGCCTTCATTGCCAGCACTCCCCTGAAGTTCAGAGATTCAGACTCCTGGACTACCACACCCTTCTTGTTTCCTGAGACTCATGAAGGTCCCAGCTTATGCTCTGCCCTGCGCTCCTTGTCATTTTTTCACTGTAGATCAGCCATCCCAGCTCCTCCTTTAACCCATCTTCCTTGTTACCGTGGCTCATGACATTCTCAACTTCTACTTTGTCCTGCGCCCCCTCTGAACAATTAACTGAGGCGTGCGTGGTATCTGCTTCTGCTGTTTATCACCCACAACCACTGGCTTCAGTGTCATGCTTTCTGGGTCACTTGTTTTTTTTCAATGCCAAGCGAATGGCAGCCACTCTGATAGACTTGCTGAAATGCTCATTTCATTTCAATACTGAGTGCTCAGAAGCCCCTCTGATGCATTATCCAGGATTCTTTCTTAAAGTGTAGTGTTACCCTTGTACTACCATCACCACCACCAGTACCACCAACATCACTAACACCACTGTTACTATTGCCATCACTATTGCTATGATCACTATTAACATTATCACCACAGCCACCATTGCCACCCCCACCATTTCCACTATGACTGCCATTCCGACTGTTACCACCCCCATTATCTTAAGCTTGCTATTAGAAATTGGGATATTAGTTAAGTGTGGTGTGTACCTATCTTAAGTAGTAACCACAACCCTCAACTTGTCAGAGTGAAGCAGTAAAGTCACTCAAATAAACTGAGCTCAACCCCCATGGTAGCTATGGTACAGAGCAGATAGGCTTAACTTACAGACAATGTGTAAGGTATTTATGCAGTACTAAAAGGGTGATAAAGTCAAAACACAGCACAAGAAAACCCCCAAACCAATTGAGTAAATTTCAATAAATAAATTGACACCAAAAAAAGCCAATAAGAGAATCTGGAGCTATGTTTTTCCAAATTTAAATGTGAAAATAGCTCCAAAAATCGTTATGCGCCTACCCTAGTCATCGGTTTGCGATTGACCAGGACCTAAGTGCAAGTTACGGACAACTGTGATGGAGCGTGGCTCGGTCTACAGAAACCAAGTTCGACAGGTTGAAAGTTGTACTTTCAGACTTAGGGGTCGATTCCGATCTCGGCCGGAAGCGCACCTTACAGTATTCGTCCGGAAAAAATACAAGCCGAACGCGTGTTTCCCGACCGATTCGAACACTCGTCCGAACGAACATGTACGATGCGCATAACAGCCCAGATTCCGAGCGAGCCGTACTTACCCATTTCAGCTCCTGTTCCCCGCCCGAGCCGGATCCGTAAATGCCGATTCGAGTCGCACGGAAGCAAATACACAGCACCTTCCGGCCGGACTAGTACGATGCGCCTTCCGTACGCGCCGAACCCGTCGCTACGTCCGGCACGTTTGAGCATCCGGGAGAGCCGTACATAAGCTCCGATTCGCGCCACAAGACGATCCACAGCTACGAGACGAACAAGCCAGCGACGAGTACGAGTCGAAGACACGAGAAACCCGAACGAGACGACCCAAGCATGAATCCCATAGCGCAGGTCCTACCAATACTCTACATCTATTACCGGGACCGGCACGGACGCGTATGGTGCAGACGGTAAGTCAAACACCAACAACACTAACAAACGACACGTACCCGAAATATGTCACACACACATAGGGATGCACAAATGACGTACACTAGCAACAGCAGAACCATAGGGGCGGGATGGCTATCACCAATGCCATAGACACCCATAGGGGGATGGATGCCTACCACTAACACCACCCCTACTCATGGGGGGCTAGATGCCTGCCACTACCACCACCCCTACTCATGGGGGGCTGGATGCCTGTCACTACCACCACCCCTACTCATGGGGGGCTGGATGCCTGTCACTAACACCTCCCTTACTCATGGGGGGCTAGATGCCTGCCACTACCACCACCCCTACTCATGGGGGCCTGGATGCCTGTCACTACTACCATCCCCACTCATAGGGGGATGGATGCCTACCACTAACACCACCCCCACTCATAGGGGGATGGATGCCTACCACTAACACCACCCCTACTCATGGGGGCTAGATGCCTGCCACTACCACCACCCCTACTCATGGGGGCCTGGATGCCTGTCACTACTACCCTCCCCACTCATAGGGGATGGATGCCTACCACCCACACAACCCCTACTCATAGGACGGGTAATGCATGACACAACCAGCATACTCCAACATAAGGAATGTCTGAAAATTACATCCCCCCAACACCATGAGAAGCGTGTGTAGTCTGTGTCAAATGCCTACAACACTGAACATGACATTGAACATACAATGTGACCCCCTATCACATGTGTCACACATAAATGTGTGTGGCCTCCACAATGGAAGCCGACCATGACCACTGTGGCAATGGGGTCGAACACCCCATCATCACAGTGACCAAAAGGTAAGTGTGGGTTCCATAGCTGAAGCACATTTTGAACAGTGTGGCAATGGGGCCTAAACCCCCATCATCACAGTGACCAAAAGGTAAGTGTGGGGTCCATAGATGAAGCACATTTTGAACATTGTGGCAATGGGGTGTAAACCCCATCACCACAGTGACCAAAATGTAAGTGTGGGGTCCATAGCTGAAGCACATTTTGAACATTGTGGCAATGGTGTCTAAAGCCCTATCACCACAGTGACCAAAATGTAAGTGTAGTCATGGTAAAAGCTGTAAATGCCAAACTGCATGGATTATTCCTGGTCACACAACAACAAACACATCAGTGGCATTGTAGTGCTTGTGTCCCATAGCAACATAGATTTGGTGAGGCAAACAGTGCAGTGCCAATGAAACATCGCTTTGGCCATGTGCATACAAACATCACCCATGGGGGCTCACATTGTCAACATTCACAAATAACACAATGACAGAAGTGACCATCATATTGCAGACCCACATATCTGCACCAATGGACACACAAATGTAGATATCCTGTGGAGACTGTAGATGTCAGGTGAACAAATACCATACCATGGCAGCAATGGGACATACAAACCATGATCATTGTGCTGACTGATGACCTAGGAGTCCCAGGGACAGCAGGGGAAAGCCACCAAACAACATACAGCCAATGGCACACTAAAGATATGCCAATGCAGTGGTGCAAATGCACAAACACAAACAGGCAGACTCACACTGCATATCAAACACAACAGGTGAGGGGGTGGTGTGCCAGTGTCCCCAGGCAAACACACAACACACGAGGATGCCTGAATCCCTATTACACAGATGTCAACACAGTGCCACACAAAAGTAACTCATGGATCGGATTCCCTATGTGGGCAATCAGGCATTGTTAGATGAGGGAGCCCAAATTACAAATGTCACACAAGCTTGTAGGAACAGCAACTAACACAGCAAGAGACAGACCCACCACAGCACTACCCCAGGGACCCCACATTGTGGTGACACTGGCCTGCATGATAATCCCACTGTGATGACAAAGGTAGATGTCGTACACACTGTGAACCACAGTCATGTGTCCTGAGCAACTAACTACCATCACACCTACACAAGCACAAATAAAACAGCACGGCCTGTCAGCCAAGGCCAACATGGAGGTAGGGGTCTAGCCGTGCAACAACTCTCATTTGCACACACTCAACACCACACACCTTGATCTCCACCAATGTGCAGCAGTGAAGCTCACATGGACTGGTGACATTGCACATGCACCCATGACAATCCCAGGGGTGGTGGGGGGAACTAAGGCGGAGATACCCATCACACATGGCCAGTCAACAAGACTTGTGAATGTCTCACACACTGCACAGTACGCTGTACATGGGCATGACGTCAAATCCACACCAACCAATGGGATCCCGGACACAGTCACACACCAATGAAGAAGGCAAGCTCACCCACAAACAACACACATAGACAACTTCCAACATTGCAGCTCTGACCCTGAGGAGTGGCAGCAGTCACACACACAACGTGTCACAATCACTGGAAGCTAACACAAACTGTAAATTACATGACTTGTGTAACCAACAAGTGCCAAGGGGAATCCTGACTGTGTCTCATCTGCGTTTGCCCACAAACTCAGCCCTGACAGCAAACACACCTATGGATGACACCCTGATCACCAGTAATGTGCCATGCACCCACATCACAGATCACCCAGGGATAGATTTGGGGGGAACATTGCTCAACTCAGCAAGCATCACAAACAGGAACATCACTAGGGCCCCCAGCCTGCGTAGCAAAATGGAAGTGAACACACACAGACATGCTCACACAACACACACCTTGGGCTCAGGCAATGTCACGGAATTACACATTGCCATGAGGGGACTCCACTCCTGTGTAAGAAAAGCTGTGCCATACGTTGTCTCTGCAGGGCGCTATCATGTCAGCAGAACACTTGGTCACTCAGTCAACAATTAGCACAAAATGAAGGCTCACGTCACATCAGCCTGGTCATGGCATTGTCACCCAAATCATCTGCACCGATCAAATACACATGTATAGCAAGTTGCACTGATACCACAGATGAGTCCTTCCCCATTGATGCCCAAACATGCATGTCCAGTGGAGATGGTCACACGGTCAGGGAAATAGACCAATTGAACAATGGCAAGCACATCTGATGTGCAGGGGTGTAAGCCACAGATGTGATATTGAAAAACAGGTAGGGAATCCCATTTGCAAATATGGAAAACATGACACCCTCATATTGCTGCTAAGGATGACATGGCTACACACCAGGATAGGACACATTCCCCTGGACCACATGGGGTCCTGCACAGTAACACCTCATTTACCTGACATCAAAAATCAACATCACTGCAGCAAGGGCATGGTTAGCATCATCAACATCATGTACATCTGAAGCAAAACCACTAGAGAACTGAAAGTAGCTTTATTCAGCATATGTTATTTGGAAAATTCAAGTCCAGAAAAAACACAAAGGCCAATGGTCAGTCCATGAATAAAGTCCAAACAGGGTGACAGTGGCAGATGTCACCCTTGCTTGCCTGCACTGCTAGGGACCAGGGACATTCCCCTCGGAGGGGCATACGGGGGGGCAAGCCAGGCACCGCAGGGATAGGATCAGGGCTCACCAGAAGGAGGCAGGGAAGGGGTGGCTGGTGCTGGAGAGTCACTGACAACTGCAGTGGAGGTGTCTGACATGGTGTGTGCCGGCACAACTGGGGGCATGAGTCAGATGGTGTGGGTGCCGGCACAACTCCAGTGGGCTGGCCAGATGGAGAGGACAGGTTCCCCACTGCAGTGCCCAAGTCAGACGGGGTGGTAGTGGACTCCACTGCAGTGCCCAACTCCAGGGGAGTAGAATGGGGTTCAGGTAAGGTGGGCAGGACAGAGGGGAGGACACGGTCTCCACACCAGTGGCACTAACATGTGCAGCGGGGGTGTGGTGCTGGAAGAGCAAGTGGTAGGTGGAGAAGGCCGGATCATTTTGGGGATGGTGTATCTGTGGGTGGGGAACCTGGGGCAGGCTGTGGTGGGGGAACCTGTGTTGTGGGGGCCTGAGGGATGGAGGAAGGAGACTGTGTGGTTGACTTGCAGGGCGGTGGCGGGGTCTTGCTCTTCCAGGACTGGGGGGACTTGCGGGTGGGGGCCCCTGTCTGTCTGCGTCTGGGGGAGGGTGTCCGGGGGTGAGGGGCACTCCCCTCTGTGTGGGTGGACTTCCTCTTCCCCCTGTATGCTGGATCAGCGGGATCGGAGGGGAAGAGGCCGAGGTCACAGAGGAAGAGCTGCTGTGTAGGTGGGGTTGCAGGTGAGGCAAGGGAAGGGGTCTTGGAGGGAGAGGATTTGGAGGACTGCGGAGTGACTGTGGATGCCTGTGTGTGTGTCTGTTCCCCATCCCCTGTGGGTGTGGTATCAGTCCCCTGAGGATGCTTGTGTGCACGTCTTGCCTTTGTTTTGGGTGTTTCTGTGCTGCTTGTGTCTGTGTGTTTGGGTGATCGTGCAGGTGTGCATGTGCTTGGGACAGGTAGGGTGCCAGGAAGTGTGGATGGGGCAGAGGTAGGAGGGGTGAGGGACTGTTGGAGGAGGGACACTGCTGCCGTCAGGGAGGAGTCCATGGACTTATTGCTCCTCTGTAGGGCAGACATACCCGTCGAGATGCCCTCCATGAACGACACCAGCTGTGTCAACAGAGTGGTGTGTGCATGGAGGACACTCAGCATTGCTGTCTGCCCTACATGGAGCTGGCGAAGTAGGTACACAGACTCCTCACTCAGGGCAGCAGGGGACACAGGGGCAGGGGGTGCGGTGCCTGGCACGAAGGAGACACGCTGCCGAACACGGGAGCCTCCACGGGCCTCTGGAATGGGAGCCAATGGGAGGGCGGTGGTGGTGGTGGTGGCGGGGCCAGACATACTAGCTGGGGTGTGGTGGCTGCTGACACCCGCCTCCACAAGGGAGTCATCCTCCGAGCTGCTGTGGTCCTCAGCTGAGGTGGATGGTGCTGAGGACTCCTCGGTGTGGCTCCCCTCGCCCTCCGTGCCACTGGGTCCCTCCGACCACTCATCGGCTGCTGACCCAGTCTGGCTCTGCAGCTCATCCTGGTCCGTGGAGCTGTCCCCTCCTGTGGCCGTGGATGTATCTGCAAACAATTAGGGAAACAGACAAACATCAGTCACCTGCACTGACCGCACACACCACAGTAAGTACAGCACATTACAGAGCAAGCCCTGGCATCCATAGTTGAACATTGCCAAAAGTCCTCACACAGATTAGGAGAAGCCAATTGTCAGTCTGATGGTCAACCATGGAACTCACACCCCTCCTGCCCTTGCACCCATCTGTCTGGTGCCTGTCTGATGGTAATACCACAGTGTGGACACATGCACCACCTACACAGTTGTTGGACATTGCAGAGAACACGGTGAAGTATGTGAACATGCACACATCACATCTCTTGCCACTGAGTCAGTACAGGTGTCCGGATAAAGGGATGGCCAGAGTCTAATTAGAAATGCATGTGATGCATACCAGCACCAGACACCATGATGCACCCATGTCCGGATAGTCAATGCCACAATGGGGTGCATGTTGCACATGTCACTCCCCTGCAGGATCACTCTTAGGAAGTTTAATGCCATGGCACAGGCATGCCTGCAAAGTCATACATCACTGTCTCCAGTCACATGGGCATGGCAGCCAGCCAACAACAGTCTGCACTGTGTCACAATCCTAGGACATGTGGAATGCAAGTTATGTAGCTGACAAGTGCACATGTCCATCCCCCACAAACCACATCATCTGAACTCTTATTTGGCCACGTCATACCAATTGGACATATGGGAGACATGAAACACAACTCTCTGAACCTGAGCACCTCACAGTCTGCTGTGAATGAAAAACAGCTGCCTGAAATTCACAGTTGCATACACCTGTGTGCACAGTCAAGTGATCAAACACCTATAAGTCACAGAAGTATCGTCTCTCATGGTCACATCTCAGATGGCATGCTGAGCCCTAACCGATAAACATCCCAGTAGTCCTGACAACGAAGCCACAGCACAATGACACAGAGGCAGACACCTGAGGGAACATTTCACTGATCACAACATGTCAGCTGATACACGGGAGTGGGAGTACAGAGTGTATTATATGCCCTGGAGTAGGCATGACTGTCCTGCTCCACCTGAAAGAGGGATGAGCCCTGGACAGTAGGCAGGTGGCTAAGCATGTGTGACACACTTGATATACATACTCCTGAGGCCCAAACATTGTTCCCACCCGCAGCATGGGGTGTGCCAAATACCCCAGGGACATGTGGTGATTCAGATCAGCAAGTGGACCACATATCAAAGTTACACCCAGATTACATGTCAGGACTTAGGCATTGTGTGAGCAATTGACCCACCCATGAAGCACACCACAAAGTCACGGGAACAAATGCTGTCCCCCACCTTGAGCAAAGCAAAATGCAAGGACACAGTACCCAAGTGACACAATTTCCTGACTGTAAGGACAACACCTGCGTATCAGATGAGGAGTGGGCATGTCACAATTGAGGGACATGGGTCCTGGACCACAAGACTGATGTACTGTGGAAGTTTAACCAGGCCAGAGGAGGGCACATAGCATGTCAGACAAAGTTCACAGTGCAGTCATGGACTCACCCCTCCTTGCTGCTGTCCGGCCTTCAGCTGCCCATCCAGGTCAGGGAAGACCACCGCCAGGATCCGGAGCATGTAGGGGGTCAGGGTCCGGTGTCCGCCCCTCCTGCGAGGAGGCGACAGCTTCAGCTGGACCCTTGCGATCCTCCGGGTCCAGCCACGAAGGTCCTGCCACCTCTTCTGGCAGTTGCGGATCCGGCACTTGTAGACCCCCACGGATCTTACTGCCCGGGAGATGGTCAGCCAGATTTCCTGCTTCTGGTGGGCATCAAACTGTGAGGATGACAAAATGAAAAGGCCATTACTACACATGCAACATATCCGTGCATCACACAGTTGGATATACATGTCTCAATCACAGGGGCATATGATGTACACAGGCAGTGCAAGGATGGCTATGAACAGTTTGCCAGCAGTTACTACATGGTATCATTGCATGGGAAGTAAACCTTGTTGGAATGCACTGTTACTGCACTGTACCTGTTCAGTGCATGTGACTACACACTTTGGGGGGTGAGAACTACTCAGTGAGCATGCCAGCCAGTGGTGTGCACACTGGAAGTCTTGCTAGTCAGACAACATGCACAATTAGTAAGGCAGTGGACAGCACACTCACCTGCTTCCCTGGTTTCCCATACAGCTTGCTGTACTGTGGAAGGAGGCTGTCCAGCAGGGCCTAGTTCTCCTCAAGGCTGAAGGCTGGGGCTCTCTCCACAGTACGTGCCATTGCAGTAGCCAGAGGATGCAGAGACAGCAGCAGTGTTGGTGGCAGATGTCGTCCTGGAGCATGTAGTGCAGGCAAGTGAGCCCTCAGGGGAACAGCCAGCATTATATGTGTGCTGCAGAGGCAGATACTGTCCCATGTGTCCAAAGTGATAGGTCCAAGTCATTTGCATCTTCTGAATCTGGCCAATCCATGGAATTGCACCACTAATACACGCCCACAGAATCCTTCAAAAGTTCAACTTCATGACACCCATGAATTTGCAACATTGTTGTGGCTGGCCAACTGAATTCACTGCATCAGACTCGTTGAAACTTCGAAAACGCGTCCGTTGCCATGCCATGCCAGGCCACAGCCAATGCGTGCGCACCGATCGGTCCATTGCTGTACAACGCGTATTCCGGGATACAACGCTGTACCGCTCACAACAGATGCAATGGGCCGTGCGGGCACACCGATCGGTTCATTGCTGTACAACGCGTACCCACTCACTACAGATGCAATGGGCCGTGCGGGCACACCGATCGGTCCATTGCTGTACAACGCGTACCCGCTCACAACAGATGCAATGGGCCCATGCGGGCACACCGATCGGTCCATTGCTGTACAAAGCGTATTCCGGGATATAACGCGTACCCGCTCACTACAGATGCAATGGGCCGTGCGGGCACACCGATCGGTCCATTGCTGTACAACGCGTACCCGCTCACTACAGATGCAATGTGCCGTGCGGGCACACCGATCGGTCCATTGCTGTACAATGCGTACCCGCTCACTACAGATGCAATGGGCCGTGCGGGCACACCGATCGGTCCATTGCTGTACAACGCATACCCGCTCACTACAGATGCAATGGGCCGTGCGGGCACACCAATCGGTCCATTGCTGTACAACGCGTACCCGCTCACAACAGATGCAATGGGCCGTGCGGGCACACCGATCGGTCCATTGCTGTACAACGCGTATTCCGGGATACAACGCGTACCCGCTCACAACAGATGCAATGGGCCGTGCGGGCACACCGATCGGTCCATTGCTGTACAACGCGTACCCGCTCACTACAGGTGCAATGGGCAGTGCGGGCACACCGATCGGTCCATTGCTGTACAACGCGTCCCTGTACAGGTCACTCGCATATGTCACCATGCTTGTCACTGGTGAACGTATGCCAGCCACATATACTTGCCAGGGACTCAGGGGCACACCTACAACACCACACCCAGTCCACACTGTATCCTAAGGCATGTAAGGCTGCATTACCTTTTCTGTGAATGGGGGTAAACATGTGGTTTTTGGGGTGGCACTTGGGGGCAGCCACTCCCAGGCTGTGCACGTGTTCATGGGGACAGGATCCTTTGTGTGTTGTGCACATGACCACTGTGATGTGCAAGTGTTCATTTCGGAGCATGTGGCATGGTCATATTTCTAGGTTGTGTATGTGTATGACATGTCACATACCCCCAGAGTCCCATGTGGGAAGGCATGTACGTCACAGGGTGACCCATTGCACAATAGTGATGGACCTCCACAGTCTGTGTGCATGTTGTGTTTCCGATGTCTCTGATTCCATGTGCACAATGGAAGACAGTCTCCACATCAACATTGTTTGTGCATGGACTTTGATGTTGTGCGTGTGTGTGTCACAGACGTCCATGTCTGTCCTGCGGAGGCAACAGGGGCCACTACCTGTGGGAGTCATGTTTGTTTTCTGACGTGTACATGATACGCCATGTCATGCCAGTGTCCATGTGGCAAGACAGGGTCACTGGGAATCTACCTGTCAATGAGCTGTGATGCCTGTGGCGCATCTGTCCAGACATGTCACTGTGGTGTGTGTGTGGAACGTGACAGCAGTAAATGGGTACTGTGACACAGCCTAATGGTTTCCCATAGCACAACCTGGAACCTGTTGTCAACACATGTTGAACTGAGATGTTAGATGATGTCCATGTAGGTGCCATATATGTCCATACAGAACGGCACACACATCAAGTACTTGTGCCTCGTAATGATGTATCATGTGAAATTGAGTATGGTGAATGGCACATATGTGGGGTGACTGACAATCTTTCTTTCTTCACCTATGCACTGCAGGGCATCAGCTGTCCATAGACCATTCCCTGACCTGGCAACGATGGTGGAACGTGACAGCATCCGACGGTACCGCTTCACCAGGCAGCTGATTGAGGATTTGGCAGTGCGCTTGGCCCCACATTTGCAACCTGGCCGGCCGTACCCTACAGTGCTGACCCCCAAGGTGAAGGTGATGGCAGCCCTACACTTCTTTGCCACCGGTACCTTTCAACACACTGTTGCGACTGCTGGTGGGATGTCACAGACTATGTTCAGCCGTGTGCTACGCGATGTTTTGGAGGCAATGTTGAGATGCCTGAACCAGTACATCTATTTCCCTACACGTCAACAACTCACTGACGTCAAGAGTGACTTCTATGCCCTGGGGAGGATGCCACATGTCATTGGCTCCATTGATGGGACACATGTGGCTTTGGTATCACCACAGGCACATGAGCAGGCATACAGGAACAGGAAACATTATCATTCGATAAATGCTCTGGTGGTATGTCTTGCAGATATGAGCATCTCACATGTGTGTGCCCGTTTCCCTGGTTCGGCACACGATGCCTACGTGATGAGGAGTAGTCACATCCCGAGGATGATGTCACAGATGCAGAACCAGCGTGCCTGGCTTGTCGGTGTGTACTGACTTTGTACCATTGTGTGTGTTCTGCTATGTTGTATTCCGCCCTCTTTTCCAACTCAGCTAATGTGCAATTGTCTGTCTGTAGGTGACTCCGGATACCCCAACATGCCATGGTTGCTGACACCCCTCAGGAAGCCTGTGACACCAGCCCAGATGCGCTACAATGAGGCACATGGTCGGACCAGGAGAGTGATCGAGCGCACATTTGTTCTCCTGAAGAGCCGCTTTCGCTGCCTGGACAAGACAGGAGGGGCCCTCCCATATGCCCCAGCAAAGGTGTGCAAGATTGTCATCGTCTGCTGCATGCTACACAACCTGGCAGTGCGGAAGGAGTTGCCTCTCATCCTGGATGACGATGACCAACATCCGCCACCTGTGGAGGATCCTGGCCTGGGCCACGATGCCAGTGATGATGATGATGATGATGGTGATGTCCGCACACAGCTCATCACCAACTTCTTCAGCTGAATGTGAGTATCCAGAGATGTCATGTCAATGATGTGTGTTTGCGTGATATGTGTTGGTGGTGCTCTGGTGCTGTTTGAGTGTGGCCATGTGCTACTTGACTGGAAGCGTGCAGCGATGTGTCCTTACAGGTAGTCTGTACTCCCCAACAGTGTTGACATGCTAACTTGGTTTTCTGTGAGTATCTTGTGACATGTATTGGCCATGAGTATTGCAGTTCTATCCTGTTCTTCCGTGCTTTTGACTGTGTGTCATGTCTGTCCTTCACAGGGTACTTTCAGAGTTGTTTGGTGAACTGTGATCCCCCGACACCATGATTCAACTTCCAGGGTGGAAGCAGTCGTTTCCCTACAGGTGATGTGCCACACACCCCTGGACTTTATTTCTTCTACACTTGTTGACTGTGTGGCCACTGCCACGTAGGATTACCTTGCATCTGTAGTGGAAACAACATGTTGCAAATGTGTAATAAACCTGTGCTTCACTTTGGGTTGTGCGTTGTCTGTGGTCACACATCTGACTGACATGTGCTTACTGCACCTGTGGGCTAGTTAACACAGACTGTGAATAGGTGTGGTGTCTGTGCATTCCACTGTATTTCCTGGCAACATCAGTGTAGGCGATGAGTCTGATGGCCCTGGTGTGTATGTGTTGTGTAGCCCTAGTGGTGTGTCTCCCTCATATGTGTCACGTCGCCATGACTCACATGACGGTGTTGAACTTGCTGTAGCAGTTAGCATGCACAGTGTCATTTAGCAGATCACCATCTACATGACAAAAACCACGTTGGAATCACAACAGAGGCAAGTATGGTGTATTAGTGAGTTTATTTACAAACATGTGTGAGGATAGTGCACAGGATGGTGGGTGCTGTACATTGGGATTGGAATCCAAAGTTCCCAGATGAGTTGGAAGGCTTGGTAGCAGAAATGTCCTGAGTAAAGTCCACAGTCATCTGATACATTGGGCCAACTTAAGCTCCCCATGTCATGTGGGAGAGTTGTGTTGCATTCAACAGGGTAAACAGTTTGCACACAAAGGAGAATTTCCAGAACAGGTGTTGGGTTCCTGGGGGATGTACATGGCCATCGGCCTCTCAGTTTTCCTTCCTCGGACGACCCCTCTTCTTCCGGGGGGGGGACCCTCACGTGCAGGCTGCTGCGGTGCAGAGGACTCTCCGCCAGAGTCCTCCTCCCTCCCTGTGGCAGTTGCAGTCATTGCAGCACCAGATGTTGTGGGCACACAGGGAGGTGTGGCCATGTTGGTGCTAATCTGGCGGAGGCATGTCAATATGTCCCTATGCACCCCTGTCAGTTCTTCCAATGTGTCCCACTTGGACTCCATGCCAGACATGTGTGTCTCCACACGGGACATGTGTGTCTCCACACGGGACATGTGTGAGTCCAAGCGGGCATGATGGGCAGCCTGCTGCTGTTGAATGTCCTTGAGGATCCCCACTACCTGGCTGACCTCTCCGGTGCTATTCTGGTACGCCTCAGCAATGCGTGCCAGTTGTGGGTCATCATGCAGTCCAGGCCCCTCTGCAAACAGCGACCTATGTCTACCACCCCTCCCACCACCCCTGGCGACACGTGCGGGACCTGTGGTGGCACGCACAGGTGACCGTAGGACCACTTGGGGGTTGTTACTGGGCTCGTTGTCCGTTGTTCCACGTTGGGCCGGGGTCCCTGTGCTGTTGTCATTGGTGGTCCTTGGTCTGTCCATGTTGGCAGGGGTGGTCTGTGTGTTGGCAGTTGTTGGAGGGGTGGGTGCAGGGGGTGC
The DNA here is from genome assembly GCA_963921515.1 of Calotriton arnoldi. Classification (NCBI taxonomy): domain Eukaryota; kingdom Metazoa; phylum Chordata; class Amphibia; order Caudata; family Salamandridae; genus Calotriton; species Calotriton arnoldi. The sequence goes on along the minus strand of CAWUFW010004405.1, from coordinate 39,055 downwards.
AGATGTTGGTCCTGCTGGTGCTGCATGATGACTCGCACCGGAGGGGCCAGGTAGGTCTTCGCCATCCGAGGAGTGCAGAGGCTGTTCCACACCAGTGAGCTCAGTGTCCCCTGGAGCCTGGGACAGGGACTCCTCCTCGTCTGCTGCTGTGTCCCCATCATCACCTGTTTTTGGAAGAGACACACAATGTATGTTATGTTTCTATGGGCATCAATGGTTCACACACCTGACAGTTGTGACTGTACCTCTGGATGCGGGCCTGTACATTGCATTGTCCTAAGTTGTCACAGTCAGAGGTTGATATTGGTGTAGCACATTGTCGTGCCAACCTGAAGCTTTTCTATGTGAATGTTGAGGTGTGTGCATGGCCAGCATTGGTGGTATTTGGTGGACATCCGGCCCTCCTTCTCCACCCAGCCCAGTTATCCCACCATGGAACGTGCTTCCATTGCAGGGAGTGCAATTTGGCTTTCAGGTTGTCAGGCAGTGGTGTCCTGCTGTTGGTTGGTGTACAGTTCCCAGCAGGGGCTTGTGCTCCCCACAGCAGTACCCAGTGTCAGCCATCTTGTCAGTTGTTTCCACTCCCTGTGATGTGAGCATGGTTCAGAGTGGTGTTGATGGGCCAATTGTGAGTGTGACCAATATCTGTGACTACAACTCCCATCATGCTATTGGCTACACTGACTTCACCAGCATACTCAGAATTCGTTCCTTTCAGTGAGCTTCCCTTTGAGGTGGTGTTCTAGTGGTGGCAAAATATCTGACTGTGTTTGTTGGTTAGATTTGTGCCACTGCCTTGCTGTATTTGTAGTTATGTTTGTACATATCTTGACACAGTTACATGTCACTATGAAATGGCATGTATTGTGTTTATCTGACTGACAGACAGATCTTGGGGTGATTATCATTTGATTGCTGTGTATTTGCTAAGGGTGCATGCTTTGACTATCCCCTTGACAGTGATGTGTGTGTATTGTCACACAATATTGGGTATATTAGTTGTGTACTCACCAGGCTCTGGGATGTTTGATAGTCCATATACGCTCACTGGTGGTAGGATGGCCCACACCGTCTCCTCCCAGGGCCTGAGGTATAGTGGTTTTGCAGGAGGGCCACTGCCGGTGTGCTGACTCAGGATGTAATCCTTCTTTAGTAGGTCCCTGACCCTCCTGTGCACGTCATACCACCTGTTCTGGATGTCTTCCTTTGTGCGCAAACATGGTGATTGTGCGTTGACCCTGTTGATGATCCTCTGCCACATCATGGTTTTCTGCGACATGGGGGTCTGTTGTACCAATGTACCAAACAACTGTGGCTCTACCCTGAGGATCTCATCTACCAGGACTTCCAATTCACTGTCTAGGAACTTTGGATTCTTCTTTAGGGGCATGGTGATGGGTGGTGGTGGGGATTGATGTGTGTGTGTGTGCAGGTGAGGGTGTGTGAGTGTAGGTTTTGCTGGGTGTATGTGAGGGTGCTATTTGTTGAGGTGCTAATGGTGTGTGGCTTGTGTGATGGATGAGCTGTGAGTGTGTCTGTGGTTGCTGTGTGATGGTGTTCTGTGCTGGCAGGTCAGTTGAATTTGTAAGAGGATCATGGTAGGGATTTGTGGCCTTTATATAGGTGGAGTTGGGGGTGTGTCCTTGTTCCATGTTTTTTTTCCCTGTATTTATTGACTTTGTCATTGCTTGTTTGGCCCTTTTTTTTGTTTTTTTCCTTAGTATTTTTTGTGCATGTAGGAGACGTTCTTCGGACCGAGTAGGACGCTGCAGTTGTCTCGTGCGAGCTTCTCCGAGTCGTCCACGCTGTGTTTCTGCAGGGTTTCTTGTGCGGCGTACGTGTCGGTCGCCGAGTATTGGCTTCCTTCGGCTGGCTTTTGTATGCGTGTCGGTCATTCGGCTTGCGCTCCGTGCGACTCGGTCTGGTTTTCCATGCATTGAATCGTACTGCGCGGGTCGGATTTCGCGGGTACGTTTCGGTCGGGTTCATTCCTGGTGTGTCGGTCGGTCGGTTCGATTCGCGTGGTTTCCCGGCCGGATAGCTTGTTTCCGTGCGGTTCGGTCGTTCGGCTTGTGTTCCGTTCGAGTCGGTCGTGATTCACATGCATTTCATCGTACTTCCCAGGTCGGGCAACGCCGGTACGTGTCGGTCGGACTATATTCCCGTACCGAGTGGGTCGGAATTTTTTCCGGCCCGAATCGGAATCGGCCCCTTAGTCTCTGAAATGGAAGTCAAAAATCCTCAGCGGGGCAAGCAAACAGATTGTGGCCGAAGAGGGCTCCACATAGAGGGATAGCCGCTAGACGAGTTCTCAGTGAAGTTGCTAACATTTGGGGGGAGAACAGAAGAAATTTGCATTTTGTGCCCAGAGAAGGTCCCTCTTTGGCTGAATAATTTTGTTGCTTTTGCCCGGTGAAGTTGCTCTTTTGGATTTCAGATTCTATCAGCAGGGCAAGGCTTCAGGCTGTAGCAAAAGAAGGCTTCATGAGGCCAAATACGTTCTCGCCAAGGTTCAGCTGAAACGGATTTGCTGCTGAGGAAAAACTCAGAGTGGAAGCAACCTGAATGTCTGGCCCAATGGCAATGCACATTCAGTGGATAGGCTAGGCTGGTTGGTCCTGGTCCTTAGGAGGTCTTTGGAGCAAAAAAGATTCTAAGTCGCAGATTTTAGGTAAAGTTTGGAGCAGTACACTTTGACAACAGTCACCTTGGGGACAGCACTTGGGGATCAAGACTCACTCCAGCAGAGGACAGCAGCTGGGCCCAGGGCACATACAGTGGAACAGGTCTACCGGGCAGTTGCAGATAAAGCCTTATTTTATCCCTGCCGATAGAATATGCAGTCAGTCTTCCGACCCTAGGACTCCAATTCTTTGTACTGGATATAAGAGGGAGAGCAGGTCCATTCTTCTAGACTTTTCTTTGTTCGCAGACAGCAGGTCCAGTCTTCTTCTGTTCATTCACAGGTGCAGAAAGTGTTCTGAGGAGGATACTGTGGGTGCCACATTTTTGACTGGAACCAGCCTGTGGACAAGGATGACTCCTTGGCCCACCCTAACTGATAGGGTAAAAGTTCCCAGGGGCAACCCTACCAACTTATACAACATTTCCTGTGTGCCCAACTGCAAACAAGATGGTGAAACCAGGTCTTAATTTGTAAAAAAAATAAGTGCCAGGGCTTTTGTCAGGAGGCCACTGCAGCTTGCACCACACATTGCCCCTGTCATGCTGCCAATGATAGTAACAACACAACTACAAACCATCATACTCCTACAAGTGTGACAATTCGAACTATTAAAGCCCCCCAAAGCTATAAGAACGGCTTGGGCGGCAGGTAATAGTCATTTTTAATGTATATTGAATCAATAATAAACTTTTGCTGTTGTCTTCTCTAAATTAGCCAGACAGCGCCACCTTGTGGCAGACTGTCACAAGCGCCGGTGTTGACAATTAAGTGCTGGTGCCAAGCACCAGAAACCACTGTTTCAAATTAAGCACTGGGTGAAACCCTTCTCCCCTTGTGCAGGGCCTGTGTGCCCATCTCAGAGTTGTGGCCAGGGAAATAAGCAACCCTCTTCTGTGGTCACCAGTTCTTAGGGCAGCTACTCTTCCACTAGGATTGGTGTCTTCTTGACTAGGGGAACAAAGAAGGGCCCTGCCCTGGTGTGAGTTTACATTTGCCTGTCACATGGAAGAACTCTTTGAAGTTAGTCAAGTTCCTGGGCATAGCCAGAGGTTATTCTGCAGAGGAACAGAAACTCCCCACACCCAGGGCCTTTGTCTTAGTTTTGGGAACAAGTTCACACCTCTTCAAGGAGGCTATTTAGCTCCCGGGTGAACGTTTGAAGTTAGGCAAATTGGCCTCCAGAGGCTTTAGGCAGGAAAATGGTAACTTTCCAGAAGTACCTTTTCCAAAATATTCATTTCAAATTTTACTTTACCAGTGAATTGGGCTTGTATTAAATATAAGAAAAAAGCCAAAAATAAAATTTGTAGCCGTTTCCTACCGGCCATTATCAAATCCACTGCCATTACTTCCTCAATTTTTTCCACCACCACCAAAATTATCTGCACGGTCATTGCCACAACTACCACCATTACCACTACCACAATTACCATCACCACCATCACAAAGACCACCATTGTCAAAACCACCATTACCACCACCATTACCATTACTTTTTCGATCCTTACCTCTATTATTACCAACATTATCATTACTATTGCCACCAACAATACCACCATGGCCCTTACCACCAGAGGGGCCATTGTTCCCTAGATCCTGTAGTTTTTCAGAGCTCCTCGCTTGTGTTGCAACATTTATTTATAAATGTCCAAGTCAGAGCGGTTTATTTTTGTAATAACCAGGCAGCCAATTCCACTAAATGGCGCCAGATGGTGCAGTTATCTCATCTTTCTCTCTCTGCAGGACTTATATCCTCGTACCTCAAAGGGTTTTACCCTCTGACTATGAGGAAATACATAGATGCAGGACTTAGAAATATTTTCTCACCCCACTTGCCAATTCACACAGTGCCACTATATTCTACGCAATATTGGCTCTCTTCACACAGTCTCCTGGTGGGGAACTGATATGACACAGTGGCAGGGAAAACAATTTGGAAACCATTGCAATGAGTGGGTTCCAGCTTGTCTTTTAATGCTCTGACCAGCCATGTCCATTAAGGAGTGTAAAACGCCTTGGAACATCAGCAGAAGGTTCTGTAAGCTTTTTTGTTTTGACGGAAGGGAGGATAGTGGGGGAATAGGGCACAACAGAAGTATTTACTTAGACAGTTCCAGACACGAGGCCCCACCCCCTCCTCAAAGGGTAGAATATATATTTTTATTTGGCAGCTGTGATGTCCTGTGGGGCCCTTGAAATTGTTGGCCCCTCACAATCGTCTGACACCTCTGTTCAAAGAGATTCAGGAGTCAACTGGAACAGAGCAGGATCAATGTAAACAATATTTCACTCAGTATATCAAAATTCATTAAAGACATCGGGCTTTGTTTTAGATTTTGAATTCTATTCATTGTATTATCCATGACATACTGAAGAATGTTGTTAGAATTTTAGCACAAAATCTCTGAATACTATCCAAACCTTATTTTAACAAATTTGACATATTTTTCTACAAAGCAAAATTGCAAAATGTAAACTTGCTTCAGAGTCGCTTCTTACGAAATATAAACTTTGCAAACACATTTGATTGTTTTGGAGCTGTGATGTTATTTTAATCACCAAACTGCTCAAGCTGCATGCTTTAAGCCAAAGATTTCATAGTGAATAGAAGGAATGTTCTCATGTTAAATATTTCCTGTAACGATAATCAGTTGTGCAGTGAGATGGAGCTCGGGTGCCTTATACACCGAAGTTGTCTGCTCATTCAGCAAACCAAAAATTTCAAATTGAGACATACATTTGAACTTCGAATACTCAATTTGTTATTTCGGAATAATAGCAAATGTATTGTTTGTAATAGGTGTATCTTGTATTGAAGCTTGGGGATACATGCTGCAAGTGAGCTTAAGACTGATAAAAATACATTTTGTGGAATGTTAACATGTAGTGAATTTGTGGAATGTTTTAAATATACAATGGGTCTTAAAAAACAAGGGCTTACTATATAAAACATCAATTATTCCACAGGCAGATATGTAATTTGAAACACACGAAAGGTGAAGAGAGGAATGCTTGCAAAAAGGCTAACCATTGGCAATCGCATAGGGTAGCAGCCTGAACTGCCAGGCCAGTTCCTCTGTGAACCGTAACACAAGCAACCCAAGACGGGTTTCACCTTGATTGGGGCTCTTCAGTCAAGTGTAGCTTGATTCCAGTGCCACATGAGCACAGGACCCATGTCTGGGCAGACCCTTGGCCACTTAGGGCCAGATTTAGTAAGGGCTGCTGCGCTGACCTTGCCTCAAGGTCTTGAGGTACAATACTCAGCAGGCCAGACTTGGTCCTGTGCCTTGCCTGTACTCCATCACGGCCAGCCTACACTTGTGACTTTGTCAGGGTCCAAATACCCTCAGTTGGCGCTTTGTGCTATTAGTTGCTATTTTTACTTAGATCTTTGAAATTGCATATCTCTAGATCTACTGATTAGATTTTTTTTGTTTTCGTCTCATTTTATTTCTTAAAGTTAACTCTATTTTTCCAAATTGGTGTGGGATTTTTCTTCTGTTGCATTTTCACTTTTTTACTGTTTGTGTGCTGCATACATACTTTGTCTCTAAGTTAAGTCTGACTGCTTTTGTGCCAAGCTACTGGAGGGGTATGCACAGGTTAATGTGATTACTATTGTAGTTCACCCTGACATGGATTGTGATTGTTGCATGAGAAAGGTTTTCACCCCCCCCCAATCAAAAACCCGATTTCTCACAGCCACTTATATTTCTGAGTTTGAACTGAACTGACACAACACCATTAAAAAAAGAAGAGGGCTTCAGGAACAAAGGAGGATTTTCACAGCTGATGTTGTTCATTACAACAAAAACGTCTGTCAATATGTTTGATTGAATGCTTTTTTCATTCATCCTGTACTCCAAAACCTTAACACCATTCGGCTCTTGGGATATCTAGTCACTCAATAAAATGCAGAGATAGAGCAGAAAAGAATGCTGAGATTTAGTGGCAAGGTCAGAAGTTTATTAAATATTGAAGAACGAAGGGGATCTGGGGAAAGCTGAGGTACTCGTGATCCAAAAGGAGAAAACAAATCCCCCATTCTCACAATCCGTTGCCCATTTTGCTGAAAGGAGTAAAACTAATGGCATGTTCTCATATCCTTACATCAGACCTGAGCTGAATGAGGATGATTGGGAAACAACCATTACAACGCAGTCATTGTAACGTACTACATTTACAACGCAGTCATTACAACGCAACTGCCTTTGCATCGCATGCCATTACAACGCAGCCATTACAACGCATGTCACTACAACGCATGCCATTACAACGCATGTCACTACAACGCATGCCATTACAACACATTACTCCTACACTATCCAACACTTACCCTACTGTTGCACTCACTGGAGTGGGAATAGTAATTTTTACTCCTACACTATCCGACACTTACCCTACTTTTGCACTCACTGGAGTGGGAATAGTAATTTTTACCCCTACACTATCCAACATTTACCCTACTGTTGCACTCACTGGAGTGGGAATAGTAATTTTTACCCCTACACTATCCAACACGTACCCTACTGTTGCCCTAAAAGTATTATGCGTTGTAATGGTATGCGTTGTAGTGGTATGCGTTGTAATGGAATGCGTTGTAAATGTAGTTTCTAAAAATGCGTTGTGATGACATGCGTTGTAATGGATGTTGCGATGTAAAAACCGCGTTGTAAAGGCATGCGTTGTAAATGTTTGCGTTGTAACGTGTCCTATTCGGATGATCCTATGTTCCACTGTGTTAAAGGCAAACAACAGATCCAACAGGATCAACATTTTAAAAGATTTTTTATCAGCCATCTCATAAAGACAGTCACACCTGTTAACCTTCATTCAAAATCTGTTGGGGTGCTATATTGGCTAATATTTTGTGCAGGCCTATTATTGAGCTGTAGGTGCTTAAATCCTTGTGACACAAGGAATCTTCTTTTTAAGAGGTCTGGTTTGACACCACAGCTATCTGCAAGACCTATGGCTTGCAATATAGATAGAGTGGGCTTTTATTCAGCCCCCTTCAACAACTGGTTTATTTGGGGCCAGCATCATTCAGCCTGTGACTTGAGACATCATCATCCACATTGTCAAGCACATCTTAAGTAGCCTAGAGGAGTATTATTCTCTCGCCCTCATACTACAGCCTGTTTGGTGTATCATTCCGCCTTCTTTAAAGTGCTTGCATTCATTTTACATCTTTTATATTTTACACCTTAAAGGTACACTCAAAATTACTCTTTTCCGCATCTCAATTCTTTATCTCACGCATGCATTGCATATTGAAGGAGTCATTTTAAAGTTTGACAAGTATTGCCAACATGCTGTATTCTATACTAACTATAACTACTTTCAGTCTGCCTTCTTTAGCCCTTAGCTTCTTTTGCTCTGGAACCTTCAGGCGGTGGCTTGAGATACTGTCACACCTCACAGGAGCATTTTAGTCTCACTGTTTATGTATTGGCTGTTTGGGCATGTCTGCCGCCTCCATTAGGATGCACGAGGGATTACTTGACATCTGAAATTAGTTGGCTAGTGGCCCTATTGCATGGTGGAATGAGTTCTGACAAAAACATCTGGAAATGGGAATCTACTGAATAAAAGAAGTACTTTATTTTCTCTAATTCTATTTTTCAGAAACTTTTCTTTGCGGTCACTTCCCACTGCTGTTTGGCAAAGAAGCATTGGCAATGCCAATAAGTTTGACATTTATAAGCCTGGTCCACGTAATGCGAACATCTAAGTTTGACATTTATTAGCCTGGTCCACGTAATGTGAACATGAAACAGATTGGCTTGGACAGTATTTGTACTGCACTGGGTATTTTTGTAATGCTTTTTTCATAACTCGAGTGTAAGCTGGGCCTTAACAAGGCTACCTTTGTACTGTTACATTTATGTGTATAAATTTACATTTGATCAAATGTTTTAAATTCATTTTAATATGTTTTTATATTACATGCATATTTATAAATGTTTTTCATTTTTTAAATGATTCTACCATTTTTTAAAGTTACAATAATGTTTTTCACCCCCCACACACACACTTATTTATATGTAAACTCAGTATTTTGTTCCTCCATATTGTTCCCACAATGTTTTTGTATTGCAATATTTTTGAGGTTCAGATTCTGTCATTCAACTGGGGAGGTGGTTGTCACTGAAGTTGTGTATGGATAATTATCTCCTAGAGACCCTTGGGCACACTTACTTTGACTAGGCCTGGAAAGTGATCAGGGAGAAAAAACTATAGCGCCATATTGTGAATGGCAAGCTGAAGTTCGGAGAGGTAGTAATTTTGGAAATTATTAGAAAACTTTGCCATCTTGCCGTACTATGGGTTTCGGCTTTGGCAATGAAGTGTGTTGCCTTAGAGATGCAGAGGGCTTGAGAATGAATGTCACCATGATAGGAGTGTTCTGGATTCAGCTTCGGTTCTCTTCATGTGCTGAAGCTGAACCCGTGGGCAGTCGGCTCACAGCTCGTACCCCTACACCTAGTTGAAGTTCCCTCATTGTAAGGCCCCCAGTCACACAGACAGTGTGATTGACAGTGCAGGGCCTCCTATAGCCCTACATTGTCAATCACTCTGTAAGTGAGACTTGCAGTTGGTTAGAACCACTGAGCAGCAGTGCTTTGTTAGAGAGCTGTGAATCCTGCTTGAAGGACCAGCTCCACTCAAACAGAACACTGCTTTTCATGTGGGAAGGCCTCAGACTCTTCATTAAGCAGAACCGAGTCAGAAATCGACACAGTACACTATCCTCCCTTTCTACCGAGAGAGGACTGTATTGGGTTCAGAAGACTGTGCTGAACTGAACCTAACATATCTGACAAAGATCTCTAAAAAAAAAACACCCTTGCTCTATTCCTGTCTTTTCCTTTATCTTCAACGCAGGCATAACCTCAAAGCTCCACCATCATAACATGTTTCAACCTTTCCTACAATAGCATCTTTGGTAATAGCCAGAGCATTTGCATAATGGAACTGGACTCCAGTACCCATGTATTAAGACTCCAACAAGTTGACCAAAGGTTGTCGCACAAGCCCATGGATCTCCGTTCTTAAAAAAAATCTATACCTGCAGAAACTGGCCCATGGAAAACACAACTGCTAAACAACCTGTGAAATTGGGGCTGCCACCAGTAACAAAGTGAGGAAATATGAATACCAACCTCTCCTCTCCTTTCCGCATCAGCTGAACCAGGTTGCCAAAATGCCACTCTTCAAAACGAGGACCTGCCTTGCCTCTTTCTTTAACTTGAAATCCATCACAGGGAACAGAAGCCTTAGTTGTCTTTCGCCTAGATTTCAACAATGGACTATACATAGGTGACCTAGCTTTAGCTTGCATTGACTCTGGCACCATCTGCTGAAGGATTGTTCTTTTGTGGTATATGTAGTGAGAAGGAGAGATCCTGGTCGAACCACATCCCAACATTTCTTTCTATCTGAGTTTGTGCTGGGCTTGTTCCCAGTTCCAGATGCCATGTTTTTTTTATTTAAGTATGTTGTGGTTTGTCGTTGTTTCTGTTGTGGTGTGCTAAATGTGTTTCGATGTGTTTTGTGGTGCGCTTTGTTGTAGTCTTACACTGCATTGCTTTGTTTTTCTGTGTTGTTTTGTTTGTGTGTTATTGTACTATCTTGCTTTGCTTTGTTGTTGCAATGTTGTGCTGTTACGTGCTCTCATGAGTTGTGTAGTGATGTGTTGTTGTTGTGTTTTGTTGTACTGCCGTTGTGTTATTGAAATTTGGTGTTCTGTTGCTGTTGTTCGGAGTGTTTCCTGCTTGTACCTCCACTACTGTATTTCTGCTTAAATAGCCACAAACACTTGTCACACAATGCCATCTCCAAAACAAAACTTTCATATTACATTGGTAAAAGCTATTTGCCCCATAAACTGTACTGTAATACTATTTATCAAAGAGGACATTTAATAGTAACTGTCAAAAATGCTTTGTGATCCGACCAGAAATGTTCTGGGGGTCTTAGTAATTGTAACTTATGAATTTGCCCCTTTTGCAAAATATTTGTTTATAGCACGCTCACATAATTTCAATAATGCGCAGAAGAGCTCCCCCTCGCCCCCTCCCATCATAGCCAACGGCAGATCTTCCAATACTTTTTGCAAATCACTTAAAGCCATCTTGGGAAAGGATTTCCGCTTTTGCAAAGAGCAGCTATGTTTCTCGTATAATTGGATCCTTTTAATGTTAACATGTGCAGACTTTGAAAATTGTTAATGTCTCTAAATGGCAACAGCTGTTAGTAATGTATGACTTTTTTGATAATTGTAATGCTAGCATGTTCTTAAATAATACTCCTGTGTTGCTGAACGCACTCATTGGCCTTTTCATGAATGTTTACCCTTTTTCTAAATGTTTATTCATTTTGTGTGTGTCATTGTTAAGTGGCACTGGGGTGTTTGTTGCTGTGTGGTCTCCTTGGTCAAAAGACATTGCAAGCAAGTTGGTTTTGGAGGGCTTTGTTCTAGCTACTTGGCATTTAACTAAAGACAGGTGTTAGACGTTTTCTTTACTGGATGCAGCAGTGTATTGATGGTATTTCGAGGAAAATAGGTTTCAGTTGCCCTTTTTAGGGTGTGCTGTAATTTGAATTTTGAATTTGCAATATTACAAAAACTAAGAAGAAAAAGAAAAACGTCCTGTAACTGTGTGTGATATTTACCATTAACTTTCCTCTTTATCTTCTTTTGTTTACTTGCCATTTGATGCGCATTTAAAAATTGTCGGTCACTTTGCCCACAACAATCTTGGCTACACATATGCCTTAGGTTTCAGCAAAATCTAATTTATAACCAGTAAAACATTTTTGTTTTTGCTTCAGGTAACTATTGTGCCCATTGTGCAACCTACAAGTGAACAGTCGGGTTTAATTTGAGCAGGACATGTGAAATGCGCAGTTGGTCAGTTGATTATGAATGATGCAGGCACCCGAGTTCTGTTTGAATGTGGATTTAAACTAAATGGGTCGACTTTGAATTTTGTGTGTGTATGTGTTTTTGCCCGCAAACTTGAGTGTGGCATTCCGTTCCTCAAATAAATGCCTGTCAGTTTGAAAGCTGTCTTGTGGACCTCAATTCAGGTGTGGCAATATCTCTGTTTAGTTTCCTCGAGGATGAGTCGCTCTCAAGGCACTGACACATGTCCGTCTGACCCTTTGTAGTTTCAGTTTAGACCAGGGGTCTCCAATCTTTTCTAATAACAACACTTATGTTCAATGAAAATCATCCTGAGCTAGTAATAATATATGTGTTGTAAGAGTGACCACATCAGACATGATTACACTAGCAACCATCCTATGCAAGATTACCAGCAGTGATCAACTCAGTGCTTCAGGACAGGTTCTCAGCAGTAAAGTAAACAAGCCATTGCCAATGTGGAGTGCCTCACAATGGGCAGTACCTATGTTCAGTGGCGTAGCAAGGGGTGCCGCGAGGGTGGCAAACGCAGGAAATCTCGACAGCACCACTCTCCCCCCCCGCTCATCAGCGCGGCAGGGACCGCCACGGATAGCCAAGTGCCTAGCTATACCACTGCATATTTTCCATAGCTGCAATTCCCCTGGCAGCAAGGTAATAATATTAGTGATAAGTCTTCATAACACCCCATGACTTATCTCTCAAATATCAGCTTTAAATGTTCTGGGGTAATTGAGCCATTTGTATCCAAACATCAACTTATGAGTTCTGAAAATACTCTCAAATAGCAGTTTTCAATTTTGGTATACTTGCGCTAATTCAGCCATGCAAAAGGTTCTGATTTCTTAGGCTGGGCTGTACACAGGAGAGCTACTTACAAACAGCTGGAGAACTACAAGTAGCTCTCAAGCTACTTTTTGGAGAAGCCTGCTGTAGTCCAAGTCCAACTTCCCCTCCCCTACTACAGTGCAGCAAAATGCAAATGGAACAATCAACATGCATTGAGGCCAGATGCTTTTAAAAGAAGTGACGCAGAGAAACCTCTCTCATCTCAAAAATACTTCTTCCACTTTTTGCATTGACAAAAGAACTTTTGACTTTTTTATTTTATGACATGCTCTTTCTTCTCATTTCTTTTTTCTTAATCTTCATTCGAATATACACATATAAACCTAAAAGTAAAACAAAAATACATAAGTAGGCTTTTAAAAGCATAAAATCTATGTTCAAATTCTCATCTAATAAAAAAGACTCAATGTGACAAGAATTAGCACTACAATAAATATTAATACACAGATTGCCATAAGGCTTGTGTTACGAGCATAGTTGAATAAAAAACACATCTCAAAAGGACTCATCCCTGCAGTTACTACAGTGGCCCCACTTGAAAATAAATTAGCACATGAATAAAGACTAAGGGCCTGATTATGATGTTGGGCGGATGTTCACCACGGTCTCGCGACCGACTGACATCGGGTCAGCGGTCCCGACACCACCATTGCAATGCGACCGTACATGGTGCGGTCGCATGCTCCCATTTCTCTATGGGAGCTTGTGCTGCGGCCGTAAACTGGCCGTAGCACAAGCTCCCATGGAGAATTGGGAGATTCTGTCAATGCCTTCACCAAGTGATAGGCACCCACACGGTACACGGATTAACAGGGGGGCACCATAGGTGCCCCCTCGGCCCCCAACCGGAGGCCATGGAGGAATGGGGGCCGAGCTAGGGGCCCCCAAAATCACTTTCCGACTGGATTTCCATGTCTCAAAGCCCGACATGGAAAGCCTGTCGGAAAACAAAATCGTAATCCTGACGGCAGGAACGCTGTCCTCAGGGATTACGTTGGGGCCTCTGACTGGCTGAGAGGCTCCTAGAGCCCATCGGAATCCAGCCGGAATGACCGGTCGATTTCAAAATCTGACTGCCTACATTGTTATTAGGTGGTCGGAATTGAAACCGGAGATGTCGGAAGCTTTCCGACCGACATCATAATCGGCCCTTCGCCAGTGAACACCATTTTTTCTGAAATCCCCCCATGCAATGACATACAAATGGGTCAGATAACATATGAAGATAACAAAATGCTGGCTTTTATTGATAAAAACAAAGAGATTTAAAAGCTGGCACTAAATATTTATATCTAAAAGACTGATAACATTTACAAAAGAAGAAAAATGGAAAACAGTCGGAACAGCCACACGTGTTCTGACAACGCAAGTGCTACCACGCTTGCCTTAACCACGCATATGCCTAAACCACGCATGTGCGTGGTTAAGGCAGTGCGTGGTCTAGCTACTACTGGTCAGAAGAAGGAAGCAGGAAGGATCGGGAGAGGACGCGGTGAGGTAAGTGGGGCTGGGTTTTGGGGGGTAGTTTGTAAGGGTTGGGGGTAGTTTTCAGGGCTGGGGTTGAGGTAGTTTTCAGGGCTGGGGGGTTTGGGTTCGTTTTTAGGACTCTGGGGGGGTCGGGTTGTTTCTCGGGCTTCGGGGCGGGCGGGTAGTTTTTAGGGCTCAGAGGGGGTCGGGTAGTTTTTTAAATTCAGGGTTAGGGTTTTAAGTCTCAGGGCAGTGGAAGTGGTTGGGATAATTTTAGGGACCGCACGGGGTGGGGAGGTTGGGGTAGTGTATGTTAAGGGGCAGGGTTTTAGGCCTCAGGGGAGGGGAATGGGTAGTCGGGTACTTTTTAGGGCTTAGGGAGGGTGGGGTCGTTTTTAGGGCTCGGAGGGGTCGGGGTAGTTTTTTAAATTAGGGGTTAGGGTTTTAGTCTTCAGGGCAGTGGAAGGGGTTGAGGTAGTTTAAGGGACGGCGCAGGGGTGGATGGGTCAGAGTATTGTATTTTAACGGTCAGAGTTTTAGCCCTCAGGGCAGGGGGAGGGGAATGGGTAGTTTTCAGTGAAGGTTCTGGGCCTCAGGGTGGAGGGGCAGGTAGGGGGTTTGTAATTTAGGGCTTTGGGCGGGGGGGTCAGAGTAGTGGCAGCCTTAACCACGCATACCCCTTACTATTCATGCCTTTGCCATGAAATATTGTGGTAAAGGCATGCGCGGTAAAAGGAATGCGTGGCTAAGACACATTCGAGATTCGGGCTGCATGGTAGAGGCATGAGTGGTTAAGTCATTCGTGCCTTTATCATACAACCAGAAAAAATGAACCAGCATTTGGAAGGAGGATTTGTCACATGGGCAGTGCAGAATAGATTCAGAATCATATTGGCCCAGGGGATAGCATAGGTAACTTCTGATAGTGTCTAAGTGAATGTTTGGCAGAAAACTCCTTTCCCAGACATTATTTACCACTGCTAGGTATGGTTCCATATCCATACTGGTTTGAATAATGACCAGATCCCTCACAGTTGCCTTACTCAACTCTCTGTTTTCTCTATTGGCAGCTGCAAGCCTCATGTAGAGCTCCTTTGATCCAGCACCCTCTCCTCTAATAATGGACTGCGCTGAGGTAAATAGATTGCGTCTGCCCAAGGGTTCAGCAGTTTTCTTGACATGATTTAGCCATTGGATCCTAAGCCCCAGAATTGCAAGCAAGACAGTTGGCTACAACTTTGTGGTTAAACGCCACTTTCTCATTACTCCACACAGAAATCCAGAGGAGCAATGGGGCAAGCTCCACCTGATCTATCACATAGGTCAAGCCAAGCTCCTCATGAGGAAAATACTGTGTGCTACTGGGTTCTAATCCCAGTAGGTGCCTGCAGAAATGGTTTTCCTCCTGCTGTAGCTTGGTACAGTCACGAAAACCCTATATTCCAGCCCTGTAAGTCAAAACTAGTAAACATTTCAATTTGTAAATTTCTAAAAGAGGTAGTAAAGGTTTGCCACCAACGTTTTGAGGCAGATCGAACAACGCACCTACAGACTGATTAAAATGAAAGCAGAAGTTGGCGATACAGGGCAAAAAACTACTGCAAGAATGAAAGGTCACCCCGAGATAAGGGAACTCAGAAACCCTTGAGATGTTTTTGACCTTTATAGCAATGTGTCAAACTTTGAGCTTTTCGTCCCACACACCAACAGTGGATTTTAGATATGTTAACTTTGAGGTCCAAAATATCCCTTTAGAACACAAAGTTCTCGATGAGGTCCCTTAAATCACTAGATGTTCGGGCTAACAAATTGCATCATCTGCATAGAGCAGAGTTGGAACTATCATTGAGTTTACCTTAGTTAAATACTTCCCTGTTGTTGAAAGAAATGAATCCAGGCCACTTATATATAAAAGAAACAAAATTGTTGCAAAAACACACCCCTGACACAACCATAAAGTCCATGTACAATCCCCCTCCGTACCATACCTGACCATAGGTGAAACCCCAAAGTATAATGTGAGTAAAAAGTCAACCAAGGGCAAAGGTAAGTGTTATACCTGCTGTTCAGCCAGTGTGGAATGTTGGTGAGAGAGTGCATGATAGAATGTTGGGTGTGTGACAGAGAGTCAGTTGGAGTAGGGCTGAGCAGCAGGGAGGCTGCTCCTGGTGGGTTTCTCCTCTACATGTCTTCTATACTTAAATAAATACTTGGAATGACTACCATACAACATGGAATGGACATTCTTTCATTTACAACAGTAAGCCAATCTCAATAAGGATGTGCCAACGTTTGAAGTGATTTAACTGATCAAATGTGCTACTTAGGTCTAAAAAGCAAGCAAGAGAGAGAGAGCTCTTTTTGGCAATTGTATATTTGCCAATTAATAAGCTAAGGTTTAGACTCCATTCCTGTGTCCCTAGCTCTTCTCTAAATCCATACTGGACCTTACTGATAGCACTAGTCTGCTGTAGCCAGACCTCAATCCTACATAACATGATCCGACCCACCAATTTACCAGAGTCCAGCAATGAAATTGAACAGCAGCAGCAAGGATCCTGTCAGTTACTTTTCTTGAATGTAGGTACGATACCGGCTGTCCGCCAGGAAGCAGGGATCCTATATATTGCCGCAGCATTCAAAATGTTGGTGATGATCGGTGCCCATAAGGCAATATTTTTCTTATAAAGGTCCATAGGGATCCCATCCAGGCCAGGTGCCTTTTTGATGGACTTTCACC
Source organism: Calotriton arnoldi (assembly GCA_963921515.1). NCBI lineage: Eukaryota > Metazoa > Chordata > Amphibia > Caudata > Salamandridae > Calotriton > Calotriton arnoldi. The sequence goes on along the minus strand of CAWUFW010004405.1, from coordinate 22,378 downwards.
ATTAATACCATAAAGGAGAATATACATTTGAAGTGAGCAGTCCACCTTTCTGCGCTAATATTTGCACACCAGTAAGCTATTCTGCCTTTGCAATATCACAGAAGGCCCTTAGAGTCGTTGTTCTTACAGGTTCTAATTAGATTTTCCCATGCTTCCTCTTTCAGTATCTGCTTTCTTTTTTTAATAGAGCTTTTATAAATTTGCCTCACCATGGCTATAGCAGCTTTATCTCTAGGTCTATGATTAAGAGCAATTCACAGGCAATCATTGGCAGCACTACAATCCTTATTGAACCAACCAAGTTGAGCAAATTAAATTTTTTGGACAGGGTCACTCAAGAGGATCTTAATAGATTAGTTTAAAATTTCAAATGCTCCAACCATAGCAGCTGAAAGGTTATCAATTATTAACAGTTGGTCAAGAATCAGGCTAAGATTGCCCCTTACTGTAGTTGTCAACAAGGTAGTGAAATTTATTGATTGCCATCTTAACTTAAGATCATTATCCTTAGAGGTGTGGTCAGTTACAAATTTAGAATTGTTTAAAGGGGAGGGAGCAGGTAAGCTAAGTACTAACTAATTTGGGCTATGATCACTAAACCCGCTTTCTGCGGTCCCCCCTGAGTAAACATAATCATCCAAACCACTACCAATAAAGATGTAATCACTAGCAGTTCCATGGCACCAACCAACAAAGTTGGGTACTTTTCCCTGGGAATCACCCACAATTTCAGCCAGACTGTAAAGGTTGAAGGACCGTACTTTACGTAACAATACCACTCCTTTCTGGTCTGCCCTCTGGCCAAAGGAGGTAATACCATGGAGACAAAAAGGATCACTGCAGGTTGCATTGCTACCTAGCTTGGCATTAAAGTTGCCTCCAATGACCAAATATAACTTGTTCAAAATACGAACAGGACTTTTTCCTACATTTTTATAGCATAAAACATTGTTTGAATTTGCCAACCTGTCTCCACAACCGGATTATAGAAATTGATGAGAAAAAAGTTCAACCTGTGAAGAAGTACTATCCAGAATAGTTGGATGCTCAAGTGGCTACAAGAGATTGGAATTACTTTGTACAACTTGGATATTTGAACCATGGTTACCAAACAGCCTTTTGCTCCACCCCCAATTGAGCGCATAGCAGGTTTAACAAAGGTTTCATGCCCATCCTATACAATATCTTCAGTGTGCCAAGTTTTTTATAGCATCACAATATCAAAACTTGAAATGGAATTAGTCCAGATTGGATCTGACCATTTTGTACTCAGGCCAGCTACATTCCAACAAGTCAGATTAGTACATGAGTCTTTAAGTTGCAAGACTTCCAAAGAAATCACAATGTCTCTGTACCCTGCCAAGACTCAACTGTCCCCGGCTTGGCTTATGGTTTCTACAGGCATACAGCGAACACTTGGAAGTCAGTCAATGTCCTCTAGATCCATTAAGGGAGTAAACAGATTGAATGTAGGGATACTAGTGCAACTCAAAGGAGTGGGATGAGAAAAAGTCAAAGCCGGCTTGGCAGTCCGATCACCCAATAAATGCCTGCAAAAATATCCCAAAGGCTGAATGGTGATACATTTAATCTGAAAGTTCCTGAGGGCATGTTGGGTATTGTGCAGGATGAGCTGCCCTTCTAATTTACTCCTACAGTTAATTACCACACAGTACTCACTAGAGTGCTTGGGTAGAGGACCAATGCACGCACTTCTCCTGACCAGTAAAATACCATTGTATTGTGCCATGCAGAAATTAGCATTACTAGTTAGCCAGTGACAGACCTTATTTTTTAAATCACTGTGTGTTTCAGTTTTGCCTATAGGAAACCTGGGACATTAACTAAAACTGCTACATAAGGGCAGCAGTCGGGTGGGAGGTTAACAAGGGAGCAGTTAACAACATCCTCTCACCTGTCCAAATCACCAGGCTCTATCCCAGTTGCCAACCTCCCAGGCTCTATAGACCATGCCGTAGATTACTATTCTCAGTAGGAAGAACCCTACCAAGAGTGGTGAGGAGGGACATAGAGTCACCAGATGGAGCAACCAATGGCGTAGGGACGGGCCCATGCGTACCGGCTATGACGGCTTATATTAATTCAAGACCAGGATTATCTTCCTCCAACTCTCCCACTCTAGTGGACTTTTGTGATTGAGTGTCACAAGTGGTTAATTTTGTAATTTTCTTTTCTAGACTTGGTATTTTCTCCACTAATGGGGCAACACAGGCCACAGAGTCTTAAACTTCACAATCAGAGGAACCCAGTTGCAATTTAGAATGTCCCCCTTCGGTTCTGCAGCTGTCTTGTTTAAGCTGCAAGCACCCATGATTTTATCTTTAGATGGGTTCTGAGCACTCTCTGCCTTGTTACAACAGGGGGCCTTGCTATATCGCTTCCTCTTTGCAGATGGACCCTTCTCGCTAACAGGCAATGTATCCACATTATTGCTTTCCCCAGTAAGGTTACAGTTCTCCTAGGATCTTGGGAAGTCATTTGAAAAACATATGTATAGCTAATTGGGCATCAACATTTAATACGTCATTAAAATTTGAGGGAAGTATAGTAGGTGGTGGAATGATCGAAAGATCACCCTGCTCCAAAGGCAGCCACCTTTCAGCCAAATCAATTACTTTTGCAATACTTCCCCAACTGTTCTGACCAAAAGAGAATCCAATGTGGAGCATGTGGAAGCTACAGATGTTTTAGCTCTATCCCCACTTCCTTGTAGCTTCCACTTCCCCAGGGCCATGATGTATACAAAATGCAGCCAAGGAGCACCTAATAGCAGACAGATAGTGTAGCAGAACAAATGATCAGTAAGAGTAGTACTAGACAGAGAAGCAGTGCATAGGGCAAGTTACATAACGGTAGGCACAGAGTCATAAAGCAGTACCTTCTTCAATGAAAGAATCCTGGGTGCATCTGTTGCTGTCCACAAGCAATGGTACAACTTAATCCTTGGGCCAAGAGGGGTGGCCCAGTTCAGTCTCCTCCGGTGATGACAGGCATTGATGGGCCCGCTCTTAGCAGAGGCTGCACCTGGGCGAGTGCCGCACACATTCCATGCCGCGGGGATCAAACACAGACTATAAAGCGCACAAGGTCATTCTGCCCTCTGTACCTCCTCCTTCAGCATCATTGCCTTGTGGACTTTGCAGTCCTCCTCATAGCACAGCATGGCATTCCGCTCCATGAGAATTAAAAACATGCTATAAAGCACTCAAGGGCACTTCTCCTTCTGTCTTTCCTCCTTCTGCAGTGTGGCCTTGTGGACTCTGCTGTCCACCTGACAGCACAGCTAAATGCCCCATGCTGCAGGGATCAAACACACACTATAAAGAGCTCAAGGGTACTCCTCCTTCTGCAGCATGGCCTTGAGGACTCTGCAGTCTCCCTGACAGCACAGCACAGCAGAGCGTCCCAATAACTTCATAAATTCTGATTTCACCCTGAATTCAGCTTAATGTAGGTCACTCCATATCAAGTCATTTTTACTCTCAACCTTTCCATCCAGCAATTCATACATGGCAGACTCACTGAGGCACATTACTATCAATTTGCTCCAGGTTTTCAATACAAAAATGACACAAACCAGCACAAGCTGTTGATGTGGGATTTACTTTCCAGTGTAAAACTTGATTTTCACTGGAAAGTATCCCTAAAATAAATGAACTGGTGCTGCTTTGCATTGCTTTGTATCAAGGGGGCATACCAGGGTTGGTACATGGGCGTTCCTATGCAATCACCCACAGTTTTTGACGCAAAACCCTCTCAACATTTCTAGACAGAGTTTGTGTAAAAAAAACTACGTTTGAGGGTGGGGTTAACTTGAAGAAACGTTTTTATTTCTACAAACCTTTCCAACTTTGCATGTGTGGTGCACTGTAGGGCGCACATACATAATGGGAAAAGTGTTAAACTATGCCTAAGCATAGTAATTTGTATTGGAATGGTACCTTTCGAGTACAATGCCTATGCTTGACATCAAACAGACACCCTTCCATTTTATGGCAGCCTAAAGTGTGCCAGCACAGAAACAGAAGAAAACTGTGCCCTATCTTAGTAAATATGTTCTGCTCTTGTCCTTTCACGCAATGCAGAACTTTGGATGATATGCTGCATTGCATGAAAAGTTTGTAAACTGCCTGACATTGTTAAAATATATTGGTTATTATGGGGACATAGTGAGAAGGGGAAATATCACAGTTTCATGGTTTTGCTGCTTTTCAGTTTTGAATGGAGAGCAGAAGGAAGGTTGGAATAGTGGAGGAGAAAAACTACACAACATCCCATTCATGCATTCTTATGTGACTATAGGGGGAAGTAGACTATGGCCTTGCAGACTTCTATTAATCTCTTCAGAATTTCCAGCTGTCACTTTATTGCAAGATGGACTTGACTTTCAGATCTAAATTTAGAACAGGTGTTTGTGTCTCAGTGTATAGTGAGTACATCTAGGAGTATATTTACTAAGATTTAGCACTGTGTTTGCGTCACTTTTGTTATTAATTCACTTTCCAGCGCAAAACTTGTGCGCTGGAAAATCCCTTCAAAGTAGCACAAAGTAACGCATAGCGCTGCTTTGCATTACTTAGCACCAAGGGGCGTTCCATGGGAGGTGCATGGGCACTCCACTTTAACCACCCAAGGTTTCTGATGCAAAACCCTATTTACGAAAAAAAGTAGACAGGGTTTTGCATCAAAAAATGGCGCCCACTTCAACCAGGTGCTATCACGGAGAAATGCTTTAATTTCTCCTTTCTTTTCCGACTTTGCATGTGTGCTACACTGTACAGCACACAAACAAGGTGGGAAACGTTTAAAAGTTAGTCTAACCACAGTATTTTGCACTGGAAGGATACCCTTCCAGTATGAAACCTATGCTAGACTCACGCAGACATCCTTGCACTATGATGCAAAGGTGTGTGTGTGGCGCACAGCAGCACATTTCTGTGCCAGCGCTTGGGAGAGGGAAGGAAAGTGCAATATTTCTGTAAATATGGCGCTCTCCTGCTCTCTCCTTCTCACGCAGCACAGCATTTGTGGCTGCTGCACTGCGTTGTGTGATAATTAAGCAAATCTGGGCCCCATTAGCCTAAAAAAATCTATTCCAGTACTGAAATGGCCATTTTTCTAATGTTGGTTATTGGAGTTGTGGAATAAGTAGCGAGTTAATTGTTCACAGGCTTTAGAACAGAGGGGCTTCTGAAATAAACATTTTAAAAAATCATAAAATGATGCAGTTAGTTGGAGTTTACAGATTTGTGATTAGCCGACTGCAAGTAGTATTCAAGTGACATGCTTTAAGAATGGAGTTTAACTGCTGCACTGCAGTAATATCGAGTCCACACTTCTCTTTACTGCTGTAGGATAACCATGCACATGTCAACTACTACAATCAAGAGCACATAGTTGCACGACTGAAAGAAATGCATGCATGCCCTTTTTTTCCAAAGTAAGCCTGGGTCAAATATTTCCCCATGAGAGGCCTTTTTGTCTAACAATTAATTACATTTTACAATGCAGGTTATCCAAGTACACTGGTACATTGCTTTAATTCGTAGCATGCTTTCAAAACTTAATTCATTAGAAACCTACTTCTGATTGTTAAGATGCATATGTTTGGTTGGAATATAGGGCACTGCAGAATTTAACAATTTTAACTATTTAAGAACCACCCTTGTGACACAAACTGTAGCACCATCTGAACATGAGAAACGCATCAAATCCGTTGAAAGCAACGAACCAAAACTAATCCAAATTGTAATTTCATAAAAAACAAATGTATTTTTTACATTTTCTACCTGCCTGTTCATATGTGTCTTTGCGCATGTGCTTATCTGCCAAAGGGCCTGTGTAATGTGTGACAATTTCAGCCTATTAAGGTGATGTATTCAATAGGAGTTCGTATTTTGACACTTGAGGTCTGATCACGAGTTTGGTGGTCCAACCACCACAGGACTGCATCCCTTACTGTTAGGAGACCTCTGCCCTGGTGGGAGACATCCATTACAACGCCGGTATTACAACGCAATGCCTTTACAACGCAACCATTACAACGCAGACACCATTACATCGCATGCCATTACAACGCATTTACCATTTCAACGCAAGCCATTACAATGTATGCTATTACAACACATGCTATTACAACGCATTGGCAAGTATAGGATGGTAAGTATTTGTTTGGTAGTTGTATTCATTTTTAATTAATAATCTGTTATTTTTAAGTATAATATTTTATATTTTTTATATGTGTTTAAAATATTTAATATGTTAAAAAAGGTTGTAATTGATTATTCTAATACTCAGGTATTAAATTTAATATTAAAGTAATTTAAATATATGTTTAAAATATTTTAAATTTGTTAAAAAAAGGTTTTTATTGTTTATTTTAATACGTAGGTATTACATTTAATACTGAAGTAATTTGAAAATGTTTATAAAATATTTAAGATGTGCAAAAAGGTTCTTATTTATTTTAATACTTCGGTATTATATTAAATAATAAAGTATTTATATAACAAAAATTAGATATTAATTTATAAGTATATAAAATGGGGAATGTTTAAAAAAATTGAAAGAAATTAACTAAATTATTGTTGTGCAAATTATTAAAAATAAACAGGTTTATAAATAAATAATACAGTATTTTTGAAACATTTAAAAAATAAATGTATTGTGATATATTAATATCATCAGGGAGAAGAGATTAATTTTAGAAATTTAAAAAATAAAAATATAGTTGTTTAGAAGATTGAATTTAATACTCAGGTAATAAAATAAGTAGAGTATTTTTAAGAAATTTTATTAAAAGCATTGATATATATTAATATTATCATGGGGTAGTGTAATATATTAATACAAATAAATTACTAAATATTTTTAAGGATATTAAATAAAATATATATGTATTCAAATTAAAAAAGTGTTTGTTTAATAAATTATTTAATAACCATGATTACTATTAATTGGAGAAATAAAGGCAGGATAAAATCAAATTAACAATTGAATTAAAAATATATTGTTTATTGCATTTTAAAATAATACTCAGGTAATAAAAGTAATAGTACAGTATATATTTATAAAAATATTATAATAAAAATTTTGTGAAAATAGTACTGTTAATGTGAAATATAAATTGGTAAGGAATTAATATTAAAAGTTATAATAAAATTAGGAATTTAATATTTAAAAAGGTATTGAAAATTTAAAGACACTATTTATAAAGTTAAAAAAATATAAAAAAGAGACAGTGTAAATAAGAAAAAAACTATTTTGTACTGTTTATACTAATTTAATATAATATAATATGAAGTAAGAAATACAAGCCATGTAATTAATTAATAACATATTTTTATTAACATTTTAATTTTTTTTATATTATACAAATACATTATAAAAAAGTATTCAAAAAATAGTTTAAATAATTAACAAAAATAAACTGGCAATTTATTATGTACATTTAAATTTTTAAACATTTTTTAAAAATTTTCCATCGCATTTCCATTGAAGTCAATTGTAGAAAATGTCCTTTTTTCATTTCTACAGAAAGACATGACGTTGTCGCGTAAACATAACTTTCGTCATTACGGGGATCGTCGTGCTACAGATCAGATGCAAGGGAGAGCTCCGTCAAGGTAAGACAAATTTAAATTATTAAAATACATAGTGTAGTGGTAATGTTTATTGTAAGGAGAGAGGAGGGAGGTAGATAGATGTAGTAGATGTGTTTTAGGTACTTTTGTTGTGTGTTAACCAACTATTTCACTCCGTTACAGGTTGCAGTAGTAGGCCCACGTCGGGTCACTTTTTTTAAAACAATTTTTGTTTAATAAAGTTATTAACAATATATACATTAAAAACTCAATTAAACAAAAGTGTTTCGAAAGGTATATATTTATCTTTTTGCAACGTGTTTTTTTAAAAAAAGGAGGATTTATTGTTGTGGTTAGATGTATTTTTAATATGATGTAAAAAAAAAACATTTCCAGTTTGGAAAATAGAAGATCGGATATTTTTCCATCCACTTCTTTTAGGTTTTTGGATTTTGGATCTGCTAATTAAATTTTTTCGAGATGGTTTTTCGGCGAAGGATTATGGAACATGGAATCGAAATTGAATTGTTTTCAAAATAGATTGGATTGCATCGTTGGATTTTGTTGCGTTTTTTGCAGAAAAACAATTTTTCTGGATTATTTTTTGGGGGTGCGTTTTTTTTAGGTATGCACAGTTATTTTTTTGTAAAAATTGTGCACATTTAAAAAGTAAAAATCGGGTTATGGATTTACCAAAAGGAATGTGGATTACTGGTAATGGATTGTCTAAAAAAAAAAAGGACTCTTGGTGAAAAAATGGATGGAACGTAAGTCCAAGAGTTGAAAAAAGAAGACATCTGAAGGTAAGGAGACCCGACATTTAGTATTAATTTAAAAATGTTTTTAAAAAATGCCAAATGAATTAGTGTTAACATTTAGGGCAAAACAGGCAAGTAAGAAGATAGTGTGGGTTAGAAATGGGGATGTGTCCAAGATTATCAAGGTAGTCTGAAGCCACCATCAACGTAAACTGTTGAATTACACCCAATTAGTTTTCAGACATTTCCTTTGTTGTTTTAGAAATACGTGGGTTCAGACTACCTGTTAATGATTGCGACATTCTCATTTCTTGGAAACTTTGCTCCTTCCTCAAAATTCCAAGAAATGATAGGATGAGGTTTGCCAATTGATGTATTGAAGGAGTTGTGCCATCCCTCTATGGCATTGTTTGTTTTTGCTCCTCCCTCTAAGCAGGTCGTGTAGCAGTTCCACCACTCCACATGAAAACGTGGCTTCCTCCTGCGACCCGACCTGCTTAGATGGCCAATCCATGTGTCTTCAAAATAATTTAAAATAGGTGCCAATTTATCTTCATTTGAGGTAAAGTATTCCGATTCTGTAATTGAAGTGTAGTACTCGTCTACACTGTCAGGAGGAACAAAGCAAAGGGCAGTTAGTTTTTTTTAGTTCAAACTGTAGTTTGCTATCTGATATATAATCCTCAATTAAGGATGTTTTTTGAATTTTTCGCCAATATGCCTATGAAAAGTGAAAAAAACATCCTTGAATTTGGGTATCCGTGTACAATTTGGTAATAGTATTAATCATAGGTAGTTCAAAGTCAATTAGTACTTTTCTAGGACTTTTGTTTGATATTTTAGCTTTTATCACTGACAATAATTCAGTGTATGTTGAAGATTGTTTATCAGGGAGTAAACTGTAAACTAAGGGAACTACTGTGTTATTAATATATGCGTGAATAGTGTATATTTGGGTGAATGGATGGGGCGTGCTTTTAAACGTTCCATCCATCATCCAAATATCACTGTTCTCCAGCCTTACAAGATTATGAGGTGTGCTAAAGATTAGAATTCTCTTTTGAGGGTTTTTGTTGTCATGCAAAAGGAATGGTTCATTAGTAACAGTTACAGAGAGTTCAGGTGGAATGATTGTCAGAATAGGTTTGGGTTGTTACTCTTTGTGGGTTACTTGCCTGTTTTTTACGTTGTACAATTCTTCTCAGATTAGGAATTGTGGGCATACTACTTGCAACATGTGGTGGAATGTGTTGGGCTACCTTCCTCAAAACTGCACCACAGGGTTCATTGGAGGTGGATGCAATTTCTTTAATTTCATTTATTGTTTCTCTTACCTCAATCTCCATTGCAGAGGCAGAGTGGTTATGTTCTGTGGTTCTTAAAACAGAGTCACCAAGAGTAACCGCTCTACCTGTGCAATGGGTTGAGTAGTATTGCACACACCTCCAATGACAACTGGGCTCAGATAGTCTCTCCTTACAATAAACATACCCACTATGATTGAGGAAATGGTTTCCCCGGCTTGATGTTATATATTTGGCTTGATTTGACGTCATTTTCTGTTATGGATTGACAAAGTTAGTTTATTTATAATTTCTTGTGTTTACCTGTTTTGTGGAAAAAAATATACAATACAATTTATGCAATTTATTGAACAGTTTAAAGTTAATGCTTTTTGAAGTTATATTTTATGGTTTCAATGTTTCAATGTGTTGCATTTCTGAATTTGAGGAAATGTTATTTTAAAAAAAGCTTTATTGGGAGAGAAATATGTTTTTTTTTATTTTATTGATAAATATTTCTAGTTTGTTACCTTTTGACTAGATGTTGCTTGATGCTTTTACTTTGGTGGACGGTTTTGTTAATTAGTTGATTCTGAAAGGAAAAATATTTTGTGTGTTTTATCAGTCTTATGTTATTTTATTAAAGTTTACTAGGGAGAGAAACATGGTTAAGTAATTTTATTGTTTATTGTTTGAGCAATCTTACCTTTTTTGAAAGATTTTGGTTGTGGTTTTCTGTTTCTTGACCAGTTTGAATTTTATTGTGGTCTGAAATAGTAGGAAAAAAGTCATTTTTAGGAGTTTGTGAAAATTTTGAAATGCTTACCTGAAATAGAATAACATATTTTTGGTTATGGAAGAACAAGTTAATGTTTTGACTTTTTACAATACTTTTTGTGTTTTTACAGAACAAATACATTTGTGTTTATTTTGCAATATTAAGTATGTGAAGATTAACATATTTATTTACCTTCAAAAGGAATTATTCTTTTGGAGAAGAGCATTTTGTTGAATTAAAATATTATTGATTTTTTTTATGGTTCAAAAACTTTATTGACATATTTTTGTTATGTAAAAATTACCTTGTGATGTTTCTTGTTTTGATGATTGACTTTTAGAAATGTTTTGATGTTTCTAGTTGTAAAATCTGGAAGAAAAATGTATCTTTACATTGTTTTAAAAATGTAATTTGGATGTAATTCTATTTTGCAAACTTGTTTTTCATACAATATCATTGCTTTAGTTCTTTTTTGTGTAAATATTTTTTTAAAATACCTTTCCAAATAATTTTCAGAAGGTCTTCTGTTGGTTATTTTTTCAAGAAAATATATTGTTTTTTTATAGCTGTTGATGAATGCTGTTGATATATTAAAATGTAGAATAAATATTTATATTTTTATAAAATATTTATAACCTAAAAATAAACATTTAGCACTTTCTCAGAGGCAAGCACATGTTGGAATAGGATTAGTAATTTTGCACCCACCACTATCCAGGACTTTCCCAGAGCCAAGCACCCTTCGAAGTAGGAAAAGTATTTTGAACCCCACCACTATCCAGCACTTTCCCTGAGGTAAGCACCCTTCGGAGTAGGAATAGTAATTTTGGCTCTATCACTATCTAGCATTTTCCCTGAGGTATGCACCCTTTGGAGTAGGCATAGTAAATTTATCCCCACTTCTATCCTGTACTTTTTCTGAGGCAAGCACCCTTTGGAGTAGGAATAGAAATTTTAACCCCACCACTATCCATTATTTTCCCTGAGGCAAGCACCCTTTGGAGTAGGAATAGAAATGTTAACCCCACCACTATCCATTATTTTCCCTGAGGCAAGCACCTCTTGGAGGAGGAATAGTAATTTTAACCCCACCACTATCCATTACTTTCCCTGAGGCAAGCACTCTTCGGAGTTGGAATAGTAATTTTAACCCAACCACTATCCAACACTTTTGCTGAGGTAAAGACAGGTTGGAGTAGGAATAGTAAGTTTGCCCCACCACTATCCAGCATTTTCCATGAGGCAAGCACACGTCGGAGTAGGAATATTAATTTTATCCCCACCACTATCCAGTACTTTGCCTGAGGTAAACACCCTTTGGAGTAGGAATAGTAATTTAAAACCCACCACTATCCAGCAGTTTCCTGAGGTAAGCACCCTTTGGAGTAGGAATAGTAAATTTAATCACACCACTATCCACCACTTTCCCTGAGGCAAGCACCCTTCAGAGTAGAAATAGTAATTTTGCACCCACCACTATCCAGCATTTTCCCTGAGGCAAGCACACGTCGGAGTAGGAATATAAATTTTATCCCCACCACTATTCAGCACTTTCCCTGAGGTGTAAGCACCCTTTGGAGTAGGAATAGTAATTTTAATTCTACCACTATCCAGCAGTTTCCTTGTTGCAAACCCTCGTTGGAGTATGAATAGTAATTTTGCCACCTACTCTATCCATTAATTTCCCTGAGTTAAGCACCCGTCGGAGTAGGAATAGTAATTTTGTCTCCAACACTATCCAGCATTTTCGCTGAGGTAATGTCCCTTTGGAGTAGGAATAGTAATTTTGCCCTCACCACTTTCCATTATTTTTTGAGAGGTTAGCACCCGTCGGAGTTGGAATAGTAGTTTTGCACCCACAACTATGGGCCCAATTCCGATCTCGCTGGGAAAGCCCTACGGCCGACTGGCGCCTGTAGAGCTTTCCGTGCGACTCGGGCTCATGGGCTCCGAGCGACAGAGTACGATGCACTGCAGCGCTGACGGACTCGGGTCGCATGGAGCACCATTGAAGTCAATGGGTGCCTGGTGTACGTTGCGTACATGGGCTCCAATAGACCAAAAACGCACGTCTCGGACAAGGGTGCCCCCTGTCGCGGGGACGCATCGGTCCCGCCCGCACCATGCAGGCATGTATAGGGGGGACCCTTGGGACCCTCCCAGTGATCGAGGCATAGGGCTGCAGGTGAAGGGGGGTCCGCTACGGACCCTGGAAGTCCGCTTCCAGGAGCTTTGTCGAGTCGGAGGCTCCGACTCGATCTGGCTGCTCGACGCTCACATCGTACTTGGTCGCTCGGAAATTGGACCCATTGCGCGGTGCGCGTCGATGAAGTTGGAGTTGTCCAGAGGGCGTCACTGACGGGTACGAGGTGGTCGAGCACGAGGCTATCCTCGCATCGTATTTGCTCGCTCGTACAGCGGTACGAGTCATCCGGAAACTGGGGCTACGAATCAGACTCGCTCGCTACAGATCCCGTTCAGTGCCCTTCCCAGCAAGATCGGAATCGGCCCCTATATATTAATTTCTCTGAGGCAAGCACTTGTTAGAGTATTATTAGTTTTAAAATTTACAATATTGCACTTTTTTTAATGTTAATAAATGTTTGTTTTACTTAAAAACGATAAATATTAAATATATAAAGTTATGTTTACTCACATTATATATTTTTTCTGTGACTGTGTTTTCTATTGTGTTTTATGCAATGCTGACAATTTTTCGACAAAAGCTGTAAGATATTAAAATTGTTATATGTGATTAAATTTCTGCTTGGATTAATTTGCTAATATTTTACATTTAATATAGGTTTCACTTACTTGGAATTGTAGATGGTACTGTTTGATGTATATAATTTTCTGGAAGGCAAAACGCGTGTGGTGTGTCTGGCAGTCAGTTAACCACTGTTTTCAAAACGGTGGACGGCTGCTTTTATACGTTTTTTTGTGGTGTACATTAATTGAAAACAAAATATGGTTTGTGTATATTTTTTTGTCGTCTTTTTAATGTTTTGTAAAACTGTAATTATTTTTTAAGATTTATAAATGTTCGTATTTTTTTTACATATATGTTATGTCCGCCATTTTGGCGACCTGCGGGTCAAGGTGATTTCATTGAAAGAGTTGTAGGACTTTCGTTTTCGTGAAGTTTAAAATGGTGGTTTATTTGTTTGGATTTTGATTACTTTTATTTTATTGGCGTTTTATTATGTTTAATATTTTTAAATTAATGGTAGATATTTTGGTAAAATGAAGTGTGTTAATGTTAGTTTTTTGGGGTCGTCCTTTTTGAAAATATTTTGGAAAAATTGATGTGTTTTTAATTTAAATATTCGATTAAAAAATATATTGTTAATTATTTTCTTCCTCTAATTTTTTTTTATGTCAAAAATATATTTCCATTTTATAAAATAAAAGTATATTTTTCTAGATGTATTTTTTTTATTCACGAAAAAAACGAGTATTAATCTTAGCACTCGAGTACTAATTTTAGTACTCGAGTATTAATTTTAATGTTCAGCGCGATTTAAAATACCATGTATTAATACAGTAACCCACCCAAAACCCCTTTTTTCTCTGTATTCCGACCTATTTGTTAGTATATGATTTTTTATAAAATAAAACACGAGTATTAATTTTAGTACTTGAGTATTAATTTCAATACTTAGTACTAATTTTAAGTATCCGTGTTTTAGTACACAACCCCACCCAAAACCCCTATTTTCCCTGCATCCCGTCCACGGGTTTATTATACAAAATAAAAGAAATGCGATGTAATTGTATGCGTTGTACTAGAATGCGTTGTAATGGTTCATTCAATGCATTAACATAATTTTACGTTGTAATGGTATGCGTTGTAAAAACATGCGATGTAATGGTACTTTCGCTGTAAAAACTGCGTTGTAAAAGCATGCATTGCAATGGTTTGCATTGTAACGTCATATATTCGCCCTGGTTGTCTCCTGCTCACCGTATTATGAGTTGGCTGCGGGGACAGTGATGTGGCTGCAGTGGTCTTGTGGTGGTGGGCAATGTATTTCCATATATATCAATGCATGTGTGTCCATTTTGACTGCATATGTGTCTAATGCACACATATTCATGATACATATGGAAAGATACCACCTACCCATTACTGGGGTCCGACTCATATGTGGCCAGTCCTGGCAATGGGTATATGATATAATGTGCACTTACCTGTGTATCTCCGCAGACAGAGTCCTTTTCTTTGGGGTGAAGATGCTGCTGTGTGTGGGGGACCTGGAGGAAGGGATCCACCTCGAAATCTGCAGGAATAAACAGGACAGGGGTAAGTACGCACCCCAAATCCTTCCTTTCTGCTGTCCTTTGTGCGGCAGTACGACCACGGCAGTCGGCTTGTGGAACAGCCAACTCGTAATACGGGTGGCAGTGTTGCTCCTCTGGACCACCGTATGGAGGCTGCCATCCCAGGGGTCGGCGGTCTGCTGGCAGGCCAGGAGGTTCAGCTGTGGTCTTTGCAGAGCCAATGCGTACAACTCGTAATACGGCGGATGAACCACCGCCGTCAGACTGCCACTGCTGGGACCGCGGAACTCGTAATCAGGCCTTTAGGGGCCGATTCCGATCTCGGTCGGAGGCGCACCCAATACCATTCGGTAGGGAAAAAATCCATGCGAAAGCCTGTTTCCCGACCGATCCGTACAGCACACCGAACGAGCAAGTACGATGCGCACAACAGCAAAGAATCCGGCCGAGCCGTACTCACCCAAACCAGGTCCTGTTCTCCGACCGAGGCGAATCCGGAAACGCCGAATCGAGTCGCACGGAAGGGAAAATGCAGCCCCGTCCGGCCGGACAAGTACGATGCGCTTTCCGTACGCGCCGAACCCGTCGCTACGCACGGCACGTCAAAGCATCCGGGAGAGGCGCACATAAGCTCCGATTCGCGCCACAACACGATCCACGGCTACGAGACGAACGCGGCAGCGACGAGGACGACGCGAAGCGACGAGGACGAGGCGAAGCGACGAGGACGACGCGAAGCAACGAGAAGGACGAACGACACGAACCAACGATGAATCCCTTCGTCCCGATCATACCAATATTCTACATTTACTACCGGAACAGGCACGGACGCGTACGGCGCAGAAGGTAAGCCAGACACCAACCACAAAACACATACAACACATACACGACACATCACACACACACACAGGGATGCAGAATATACTTGCAACAGCAGCACCATAGGGGCGGGATGCCCATCACCAATGCCACATATGCACACAGGGGCCTGAATGCGCACCACCACCCCTACACAGGGGGGCAGGATGCCTACCACTACTACCACCCTTAGCCAGGGGGGCAGGATGCCTACCACTACTACCACCCTTAGCCAGGGGGGGCTGGATGCCTACCACTACTATCACCCTCACCCAGGGGGGGCAGGATGCCCACCACTACTATTACCCTCACCCAGGGGGGGCAGGATGCCTACCACTACTACCACCCTTAGCCAGGGGGGGCAGGATGCCCACCACTACTATCACCCTCACCCAGGGGGGGCAGGATGCCCACCACTACTACCACCCTCACCCAGGGGGGGCAGGATGCCTACCACTACTACCACCCTTAGCCAGGGGGGCAGGATGCCCACCACTACTACCACCCTCACCCAGGTGGGGCAGTATGCCCACCACTACTACCACCCTTAGCCAGGGGGGGGCAGGATGCTTACCACTACTACCACCCTTAGCCAGGGGGGGCTGGATGCCTACCACTACTATCACCCTCACCCAGGGGGGCAGGATGCCCACCACTACTATCACCCTCACCCAGGGGGCAGGATGCCCACCACTACTACCACCCTCACCCAGGGGGCAGGATGCCTACCACTACTACCACCCTCACCCAGGGGGCAGGATGCCTACCACTACTACCACCCTCACCCAGGGGGGCAGGATGCTTACCACTACTACCACCCTTAGCCAGGGGGCTGGATGCCTACCACTACTATCACCCTCACCCAGGGGGCAGGATGCCCACCACTACTATCACCCTCACCCAGGGGGGCAGGATGCCTACCACTACTACCACCCTTAGCCAGGGGGCAGGATGCCCACCACTACTATCACCCTCACCCAGGGGGGCAGGATGCCCACCACTACTACCACCCTCACCCAGGGGGCAGGATGCCTACCACTACTACCACCCTTAGCCAGGGGGCAGGATGCCCACCACTACTACCACCCTCACCCAGGTGGGGCAGGATGCCCACCACTACTACCACCCTTAGCCAGGGGGGGCAGGATGCTTACCACTACTACCACCCTTAGCCAGGGGGGGCTGGATGCCTACCACTACTATCACCCTCACCTAGGGGGCAGGATGCCCACCACTACTATCACCCTCACCCAGGGGGCAGGATGCCCACCACTACTACCACCCTCACCCAGGGGGGCAGGATGCCTACCACTACTACCACCCTCACCCAGGGGGGCAGGATGCCTACCACTACTACCACCCTCACCCAGGGGGGCAGGATGCCTACCACTACTACCACCCTTAGCCAGGGGGCAGGATGCCTACCACTACTACCACCCTTAGCCAGGGGGCAGGATGCTTACCACTACTACCACCCTTAGCCAGGAGGGCTGGATGCCCACCACTACTATCACCCTCACCCAGGGGGCAGGATGCCCACCACTACTACCACCCTCACCCAGGGGGCAGGATGCCTACCACTACTACCACCCTTAGCCAGGGGGCAGGATGCCTACCACTACTACCACCCTTAGCCAGGGGGCAGGATGCCTACCACTACTACCACCCTCAGCCAGGGGGGCAGGATGCCCACCACTACTACCACCCTCACCCAGGGGGGCAGGATGCCCACCACCCTTAGCCAGGGGGGGCAGGATGCTTACCACTACTACCACCCTTAGCCAGGGGGGGCTGGATGCCTACCACTACTATCACCCTCACCCAGGGGGGCAGGATGCCCACCACTACTATCACCCTCACCCAGGGGGGCAGGATGCCCACCACTACTACCACCCTCACCCAGGGGGGCAGGATGCCTACCACTACTACCACCCTCACCCAGGGGGCAGGATGCCTACCACTACTACCACCCTTAGCCAGGGGGGCAGGATGCCTACCACTACTACCACCCTTAGCCAGGGGGCAGGATGCCTACCACTACTACCACCCTTAGCCAGGGGGCAGGATGCCTACCACTACTACCACCCTTAGCCAGGGGGCAGGATGCTTACCACTACTACCACCCTTAGCCAGGGGGCTGGATGCCCACCACTACTATCACCCTCACCCAGGGGGGCAGGATGCCCACCACTACTACCACCCTCACCCAGGGGGGCAGGATGCCTACCACTACTACCACCCTTAGCCAGGGGGCAGGATGCCTACCACTACTACCACCCTTAGCAAGGGGGCAGGATGCCTACCACTACTACCACCCTCAGCCAGGGGGGCAGGATGCCCACCACTACTATCACCCTCACCCAGGGGGGCAGGATGCCCACCACTACTACCACCCTCACCCAGGGGGCAGGATGCCTACCACTACTACCACCCTCAGCCAGGGGGGCAGGATGCCCACCACTACTACCACCCTCACCCAGGGGGCAGGATGCCCACCACTACTACCACCCTCACCCAGGGGGGCAGGATGCCTACCACTACTACCACCCTTAGCCAGGGGGGCAGGATGCCTACCACTACTACCACCCTTAGCCAGGGGGCAGGATGCCCACCACTACTACCACCCTCACCCAGGGGGCAGGATGCCCACCACTACTACCACCCTCACCCAGGGGGGCAGGATGCCTACCACTACTACCACCCTTAGCCAGGGGGGGCAGGATGCCTACCACTACTACCACGCTTAGCCAGGGCTCGCAGGATGCCCACCACTACTACCACCCTTAGCCAGGGGGGCAGGATGCTTACCACTACTACCACCCTTAGCCAGGGGGGCTGGATGCCTACCACTACTATCACCCTCACCCAGGGGGGCAGGATGCCCACCACTACTACCACCCTCACCCAGGGGGGCAGGATGCCTACCACTACTACCACCCTTAGCCAGGGGGGCAGGATGCCTACCACTACTACCACCCTTAGCCAGGGGGCAGGATGCCTACCACTACTACCACCCTCAGCCAGGGGGGCAGGATGCCCACCACTACTATCACCCTCACCCAGGGGGGCAGGATGCCCACCACTACTACCACCCTCACCCAGGGGGCAGGATGCCTACCACTACTACCACCCTTAGCCAGGGGGGCAGGATGCCTACCACTACTACCACCCTTAGCCAGGGGGGCAGGATGCTTACCACTACTATCACCCTCACCCAGGGGGGGCAGGATGCCTACCACCACTACCACCCCCACCCATAGGATGGACAATGCATGACACAACCAGCACACCACAACCTAGGGAATGCAAGAAGACAACCCCCCAACACCATGACAAGCGTGTGTAGACTGTGTCAAATGCCTACAACACCGAACATGACTTCTAACATACAATGTGACCCCCTAGCACATGTGCCACACAAATATGTGTGTGGCACACACAACGCAAGCAGGCCATGACCATTGTGGCAATGGGGTCCAAACCCCCATCACAGTGACCAAAAGGCAAGTGTGGGGTCCATAGCTGCTGCACATTTTGAACATTGTGGCAATGGGGTCCAAACCCCCATCATCACATTGCCCAAAAGGTAAGTGTGGGGTCCATAGCTGCAGCACATTTTGAACATTGTGGCAATGGGGTCCAAACCCCCATCATCACAGTGACCAAAAGGCAAGTGTGGGGTCCATAGCTGCAGCACATTTTGAACATTGTGGCAATGGGGTCCAAACCCCCATCATGACAGTGACCAAAAGGTAATTGTGGGGTCCATAGCTGCAGCACATTTTGAACATTGTGGCAATGGGGTCCAAACCCCCATCATCACAGTGACCAAAAGGCAAGTGTTGACAAAGTAAGAGGTGCAACTGCCAAACTGCATGGATGATTCCTGGTCACAGAACAACAAACACATCAGTGGCAAAGTAGTGTATGTGTCCCATTGCAACATAAATTGGGGGAGCCAAATCCTGCAGTGCAAATAAGACATAACTTTGGCCATGTGCAGACAAACAACAACCATGGGGGCTGACACCGTCAACAATCATCAATGACACAATGACAGAAGTGACCATCCGAATGCAGACCCACATATTTGCACCAATGGGCACACACATGCAGATACCCTGTGGAGACTGCAGATGTGAGGCGAACAGATACCATACCATGGCAGCAATGGGACACACAATCAACAATTAGCAACAAATGAGGGCTCCCGTAACATCAGCCTGGTCATGGAAGTGCCAACGGAATCATCAGCACAGATCCAACACACTTGTATAGCAATGTTGCACTGACAACACAGATGAGTCCTTCCCCATTGATGCCCAAACCTGCATGTTCACTGGAGATGGCCACACGGTCAGGGAAATAGACGAATAGAACAATGGCAGGCACAACAGATGTGCAGGGGTGGAAGCCACAGATGTGAAGTTGCCAATCTAAGTAGGAAATCTCATTGCCAAATACTGAACACATGACACCCTCAGATGCTGCTATGGATGACATGGATACACCACAGGATAGGACACATAACCCCTGGACCACATGGGTTCCTGCACAGTAACACTTCATAATCATGAGACCAAATATCACCATCACTGCAGCAAGGGCATTGTTAGCATCATCAACATCATGTACATCAGAAGCAAAAGCACTAGAGAACAGAAAGTTGATTTATTCAGCATATGTGGCATTAAAAGTAGAAGTCCGGTAGAACATAAACAAAGGCCAATGGCCAGTCCATCAACAAAGTCACAAGTGGGTGACAGTGGCAGATGCCACCCTACACATGCCTGCACAAAACCAGGGACAATCCACTAGGAGGGGCAACCGGGGGGTAGGCCAGGCACCGCAGGGACAGGATCAGGGCTCACCAGGAGGAAGCAGGGAAGGGGTGGTGGGTGCTGGAGAGCCACTGACAACTGCAGTGGAGGTGTCTGACATGGTGTGTGCCGGCACAACTGGGGGGCATGGCTCAGATGTTGTGGGTGCCGGCACGACTGCAGTGGACCCCGCAGATGGAGTGGACAGGTCCGCCACTGCAGTGCCCAAGTCAGACAGGGTGGTAGTGGACTCCACTGCAGTGCCTACCACCAGGGGAGGAGAATGGGGAACAGGCAAGGTGGGCTGGACAGAGGGGGAGGACACCCTCACCACATCAGTGGCACAGACAAGCGCAGCGGGGGGTGTGGTGCCGGGAGAGCAAGTGGCAGGGGAGAAGGCCGGAGCCTCTTGGGGATGGTATAGCTGTGGGTGGGGGAACCTGGGGCAGGGTGTGGCGGGGGCACCTGTGGGGTGGGGGCCTGAGGGATGGAGGAAGGTGACCTGGTGCTTGAGCTGCAGTGCGGCGGCGGGGTCTTGCTCTTACCACTCCGGGGGACTTGCGGGTGGGGGCCTCAGTCTGTCTGCGCCTGGGGAGGGTGTCCGGGGGCGAGGGGCCCTCTGCTCCGTGTGGGGGCTTCCTCTTCCCCCTGGATGCTGGGGCAGCTGGATCGGAGGGGAAGAGGCCGAGGTCACTGAGGAAGAGGCGCTGGGTCTTTGGGGTTGCAGGTGAGGCAAGGGAGGGTGCTTTGGAGGGAGAGGCAACTGAAGACTGTGCAGTGCCCGTGGATGCGTGTGTGTGTACCAGGGCCCCATCCCCTGTGAGTCTGGTTTCAGTCCCCTGACTGTGCGTGCGTGTGCGTTTAGTTTGTGGCGTGTGTGTCTGTGTGCTGGATGTGTGTGTGCTGGTGTGTGCCTGTGCCGGTGTGTGTGTGCTTGGGACGGGCAAGGTGCTGGGGAGTGTGGATGGAGCAGAGGCAGGAGGGACTGTCTGAGGAGGGACACTGCTGCTGTCAGGGAGGAGTCCATGGACCTGTTGCCCCTCTGTAGGTCAGACATGCTCGATGAGATGCCCTCCATGAACGACACCAGCTGAGTCAACAGTGCGGTGTGCGCATGGAGGACACTCAGCATGGCTGTCTGCCCTACATGGAGCTGGCGAAGGAGGTACACAGACTCCTCACTCAGGGCAGCAGGGGACACAGGGGCAGGGGGTGCGGTGCCTGGGCCAAAGGAGACACGCTCCCGAACATGGGAGCCTCCACGGACCTTGGGAATGGGAGCCGATGGGAGGGCGGTGGTGGTGCTGGTGGTGGGGGGACAGCAACACTAGCTGGGGTGTGGTGGCTGCTGACACCCGCCTCCACAAGGGAGTCATCCTCCGAGTTGCTCTGGTCCTCAGCTGAGGTGGATGGTGCTGAGGATTCCTCGGTGTGGCTCCCTCGCCCTCCGTGCCACTGGGTCCCTCCGACCACTCCTCGGCTGCTGACCCAGTCTGGCTCTCTGGCTCCTCCTGGTCCGTGGAGCTGTCCCCTTCCGTGGCCGTGGATGTATCTGCAAACAATGGGGAAACAGACAGACATCAGTCACCTGCACCAAACGCACACACCACTGTGAGCACAGCACATCACAGAGCAAGCCCTGGCATCATTAGTTGTACATTGCTAAAAGTGCCCTAACTGAACAGGAGAAGCCAATTGTCAGTCTGATGCCAAGCATGGCACTCACATCCCACATGGCCTTGCACCCATCTGTCTGGTGTCTGTTGGATTGCAACACCCCAGTGTGGACACATGCACCAAGTACACAGTAGTTGGACAGTGCAGAGGACACGGTGTGGACACATCACAGCTCTTGCCACTGAGTGAGTACAGGTTTCCGGATGAAAGGGATGCCCAGAGTCAAATAGGAAATGCATGTGATGCATACCAGCGACAGACACCATGATGCACCCATGTCCTGATAGCCAGCGCCACTATGGGGTGCATGTAGCACATG